>CM042378.1:25838365-26500865 GCA_023634145.1 Thymallus thymallus
TGTGTGTTACACTATATTAGGGCATCCATTACCCAGTGGGTGTAGGACAGAGCCGGGTATGAATGACACACACACACGATAAGCACTTCATTTGAAGCTACAAACACCATTAATCAAACAGTCAACAAGGCAAAGAAGTCAAAACTCATAAGCTAAAATATATGTTTAACCCCTGAAAGGCATTGCTAGTGATCCAGAGCTGAGTCACTGTCTGCTTCAGTATGGTTCTGAGTCATCTCATCTGCTCTGCTCCAGCTGCCCACTCTACAGGGGGAACCCTGCTTAATATCGCTATTCATCTCCCCTAGCCACACACGATGCCAGTGAGAGGGGAGAGAGAAGAAGCTATAGGGGGAAAAAAATAAGGGAGAGTGAGAGGGAGAGAGAGAGAGAGAGAGGGAGAACAAGAAAGAGTAGGACATAGGTGAACCCACCAAACAGGTCGTCCCGTGCCAGGGCGTAGAGGATGCGGGAGGCCCCTATCAGGTTACTCATGGCAGCAGATAGGGTGGAGGAGTACACACCGATGGTCACTAACGGGTTCCACACATTAATGTCCCGCAGGAAACTGTAGTCCCTCTGGAGGAGAATACTGAGAGAGGATGAGCGAGAAAGAAATCGGATTATGCACATTCATATTAAACCTGACACAAATGTGTTACCTATGAAGAGTTTATGGTAAAACAAACACATCTACATGAATAGGTGCAAGAGGAAAGTGGTAGGCCAGAGGGTGAAAGAAAGACAGACGTTTCTAGTTTATTTGTCATGTGTTATCTTAATATTTGAATGAAAGAGAAATCCGAGAGAAATGGACACCCCTCTCTGATTGTGCCCTGCCTCCATCCACCCCTTTCCCACACAACGGAGCTGTAGATATGAAAATCAGTAACGCAAGTCTGCTCCTCTCCCCATCTAATTGCTCTTCCTCCCTCCACCTCTACTCCCTCCATCTCTCTACTCCCTCCCTCCATCTCGCTCTCCCTCACTGCCCACCCCAGTGTCCATTCTCTCTCTCTCCCACTCTCCCTCACTGCCCACCCAAGTGTCCATTCTCTCTCTCTCCCACTCTCCCTCACTGCCCACCCAAGTGTCCATTCTCTCTCTCACCCACTGCCAACCCCAATGTCCATTCTCGCTCTCTCCCTCACTGCCCACCCCAGTGTCCATTCTCTCTCTCCCCCACTCTCCTTCACTGCCAACCCCAATGTCCATTCTCTCTCTCCCACTCTCCCTCACTGCCCACCCCAGTGTCCATTCTCTCTCTCCCACTCTCCCTCACTGCCCGCCCCAGTGTCCCTTCTCACTCTCCCTCTCTCTCTCTCTCTCTCCACTGTAATTAAGACTTGTCACGTTTTCTTTCAGGCCGTCTGGTTGGAATAGTTATCATCATGGCCCTATTAAACATTGTTCCATCCAGCCACACATCTGAACACAATTATTTTACACTGAAACCAAGAAAGAGCCACACACACACACACACACACACACACACACACAATAAATTAATATCACCCCCGAAAATTTGGAAATGCTAATAATTTGGTTTGTGTGTGTGTGTGTGTTATTTGGTGTGTGAGTGTTCATCTGCGTTGTGAGTCGTGTGCCGCAGTTAAATGTTTATGAACCATTGCTTTAAAAATCAGGCTCTGACATCTTAATAGTGATTCACTTTCAATGGTGGTATCCAGCAGCACACACACACACACACACACACACAGAGTAGTGAAAGAATAGTCATTTGAGTGTATGCGCGTGTGTTGGTTGGACCATTGAAAGATACTCTTTTGTGTGTGTGTGTGTGTGTGTGTGTAATGGAGCTGGTCAGTGCTATGGCCTGGTTATTAATTCCTGTGATGTGTGGCAGGTGCAGTATAAATCTGAACAAGCTTGACATTTTCAAACCTGCATTCCAAAACAAAGCCATCATAAAGAGATGGCAGCCATGCAGAGCAGAGGACAGAATGTGTGCATTTGTGTGTGTTCATCCACATCTGCATTTTTATTAACATGTCTGTGAAGGCTATGCATTTGTATAAGCATGCGTGTATACGGGTGTTTTTTAGTGTGTGTGTGTGTGTGTGCTGGTGTCCCCTCCATCCCATAATGCAGATTATTGATCGGATCATGAAGCTGGAATGAGCTCTGCCATGGAAATAAAGGACAGAACAAAATAAAGCACCTGACAGCTAAATGAGTAAAAAGACCCTGGAGAGATTGGACGCTCATACCTCATTCCACTCCTCGTCTGTTCTTTCCCTCATTTGCTGATCACCTCATTTGTTTATTCATGTTATTCTGCCATTTCTTTCATATCTTTTAAATAAGCTTCAGAAACAACTACAGAGGGGAGGGAGACAGAGAGAGAGAGAGAGAGAGACAGAGAGAGAGATAAGTTCTCCCCGAGGGCTAGGCTGCGGCTGAGGAGTATTAAATGGGATCAATAGCTAACAAGGCCTGTAGAGCTTCTCTCCACCCCTCGCTCTCGCTCTCTGCTACTCTCTCTCATTCACTCTACCTACCACACTCTCCATCTCAGTCTGTCGCTACTACACCCCTTTTCTCATATTATCTATTGTTTTGATACATTCTCATAGTTTTTTTTTTTTTTATTAGGATCCCCATTAGCTGTAGCTCAGGATTACAGAGGACTTGGGCAACATGAACCTCCTCCTCGTCTTCTCCACCTCTCTCCGTTTGTTGGCAGGGACAGGACCAGTGGTAATAAGGGTAGGAGGGGGGAAGGATGGACAGAGAGAGCCACAGTGGACCAGGTCTACCACAGTGGACCAGACCACTCACCACACTACTGCCAAGGAAAGACAGAGAGAGAGACAGAGAGAGGGAACGAGAGAGGGAACGAGAGAGGGACAAAGAGAGATACAGAGAGATCTGTGGTGGAGAGATAGCAAGCAAATAAAGGAAGGATGGACAGAGAGAGCCAATGACTGGCACTCTGCAGTGAGGTGATTGCAAGGGAACAGACGTATGAGACGGAGGGAGAGAAGGAGGGCAGACAGACTGAGAATGTTGGACTTGTTGCCTCACAATGTCTGGACAAGAGACTAGTACTACGAGCCAGCGAGTGTGGGGGGGGGGGGGGGGTTCGGGGGGCATGAGAGAGAGAATTAAAACAGCCCCAGGGGAAGCTAGGGAGGAGACGAGACGCTCAAGGGAGAAAGAGTGAGAAACAGTAGCACATTCTCTCACACACACACACACAAGTAAAAGCTATATAGGGGGCTGAAAAACAGAAAAAGAAGAAAAAGCTAAGAGATGGAGAGAGCCTTGTGGGACTGCACAGCTTCCACACACACACACCAGGCTGCATGTTGGAGATAGCAGAACAAAAGAGGGAGGCAGACTTAAATTAATATAATTATTCAGCCAGTAATAAATACATAAGCTTCTATAGCAGGATGGGATTAACCAACAGGTCACTGATGCACAATACACAGAGGTGTACACACACACACACACACACACAAAGTCCCTCAACCAGAGACGCACACAAGCACCAGACCCGCATATATATATATAGTGCATCAGTGACACACACATCCATAGAGGGAAGATAGATCCACACAACCACACTCTGCAGTTAGTCATCCAGAGAACGAATGCACACACACACGCCAGTCACTCATTCAGGAAATGAACACACACACACACACACACACACACACACACACTCGCCCTCTCTTCACTTATCCAAAGAAAGACAGAGACAGTAAGATACACACAGATCATTTCAGGTCCCAGTCCCTAACCAAGATACACACACACACACTCACTCTAAGCTGAGTGTATATTGGGGGATTGGGCTGGGCTTGGCTGTGAGAGGGGCTGGAGAGTTGGCAATGGGCTATCTGTCACCACTGGCTACCCTGTCACACTGGGTTAATACACTTCTCATATCTGGACACTAAAACTTGCTCCATCATCATCATATTTTACATTGAGCTCCTATGCGCCTTCCCAGACCCATCTAGAGCACATACACACACTAACTGTGCACCTGTAACAAACACACACCTGTAACCTATTTAGGTATGCATCAGGTGCCATTCTCCTAAAAGGCAGCCCTATTGTAGATCTGAACAGCCATTCTTAATCTCCCTGCCATTTATGTGCCTTTTACCAAGAATACAGAGTAACTAGCTGAAGAGGGGAGCAATTTCCTTTGGCTTTATTCAAAGGTTACACTGTTTCTGTATCAGTAAGGCTGCATTTAAACAGGTAGCCCAATTCTGAGATTTTTCCCACTAATTGGTCTTTAAATATGATGTGAAAAGAACTGACGTTATTGGTCAAAAGATAAATTAGTAGGAAAAATATCAGAATTGGGCTGCCTGTGTAAACGCAGCCTAAGAAACCCCTCAACATGTCAGAGTCTGAAATACAAAGGGACCTTGTTGTGTAGATGGTGTGACTGCCACCTGTTGGATATTTCTGGATACTGCTACCATGTTACTCTTTCTGACAAAAATAACATCCAACTCAAAAAGCTTCTATTTGTTCCTCCTCAGCGAGAATCACTTACCAAGACCGTGATAGCGCTTCAAATGCTTTCCTTTCAACAAGGCAATGTTGTGGTTGCTATGGCAATGCAGAGAGTGTCCATGGTGAAGGGGGGGGGGGTTCCTGTGTTTGGCATTTAGTAATGTCGCGTTGCCGTGACGTTGACTGATTGCTTTAATGCACATTCTTCATATTTAAAAATCGGAGTAATCCATTTAGTCTCTCTCTTAAATGACATGAACGGGGACGGTGGTAATAGGTTTACTTTAAAAAGTTAATATCATAAATATGATAAAAGTGCATTAAGTTCTCTTTAGTTTGGGGACAGATGTAACCATCCGTGACTAGCGACATGGGTTTTTCCCTGAATAGTGACTTGACTAGTAAAAACGTTGGCCCCTTTTTCTGTAGCCCTACAACTGGCAACCAAATGTAACTTTCAACTAAAAAAAAAAATTTTGAATGACAAAACCTGCGACCTGCCTTGTGACAAGGGTGTAACTGTTTCGTAATGTAATTGGCATTAATGAGAGTTTACCTCTAGTCAAGGATGTTATACAGCCCTTCTAGTGAATGACGTTTTAATCAATGTGGAATTCCCTGGCCAGAATAAAACGTTTATGATTCCAGTAACAGGCATGATGAAATGGTGGCTTTAACCCTAGCCGTTATCACTTCCAGTACTCTATTATGTATAACTGGAGGAGCAGTCAGTGTTTTTTTTAGTTATTTTTTTACATGTGCAATAACTATTAAGACAGTTTAGTAAAAGGTTTAGATATGGTTTTGAGACCATCTCAAGTACTATAAAAGGACCTTGGAGGTAGTATCAGTCATAAACCCTGTACATTTCCTCCATTCAGTATGACTATCTAAGACCAATAAAGTCACACTCCACTGCATGCTGGGCCCTGTCCAACGTCAATAAAGCAACACTAAAAACAGCAACAGATAAGGACAGCTAGATAACAACCGGACTGAACCCACTGGAGAAGGAAATTATTGTTATCCCTTGTTCATATCCTGAAGTATGGATCGAAATGGACTCAATTTCCTCAAAGTGTAAAAAAATAATGTGTGCGTGCGTGCAAAGCCGGTACTGACCGGTCCTGAATGCCACTTCCCTCATGATCTAGACTGTGTAGAAATCAACCACCTAGGATTTGGTGATCCGGTGTGTCTGATCAGCTACTACATTATTCATTACTGACCACGTTTACGTGCACACAGTATCCCAGATAGTGGCTCATATCCTGCTTAAGGTCTTATTCGTGATAAGCTGTTTACATGGACCTTTGATATCCCGCTCACAAGTACCCTGCATCTATGAATAAACTGAATATTCCTAATTTAAAGTTCATATGGGTTGAATTGAATAGTAACTGAAATGTTAACACTGACGGTAGGCCTATAACCTCTCACATGTTGCCTAATATAATATGAACTTTCTTTCAGTAGGCCTAAAATTATACAACACCTGTACATTTGTGTCTCGGGAAAAGGAGTGGTGAAATATGATTTCTGTCTTTCAGCATCTCTTGAGAAAATGCGAATGCGCGTGTAAATTATATTTGACACTTGTGCAAGCAGACAGTATTTCAACCACACAAAATATGCTCCCAAGACCAACTGGAGTCTTATTAGAAACAGGTTTCATCGTTTACTCAGCTTTTAATTTCCTAAAAAACCGGTCAAACTGACATTTGAACATTTTGCACAGGTGCAATCTTTTCACTGTTTTGGAGTTATTGGGTTTTTCTCCCCGGTCCCTAAACGAAACGGACAACTTTACCAGTGTTAACTACATTCCTAATGCATTCATTCTATCGATGTAAGACATTCTGGTTAGCACTACTTTATTTAGTCTTCTGGGCAACAAGTTATGACAGAAGAGAAGCTGCATGTATCTAACTATAGTTGACAAATGACCTACCAAATGCTGGAAATTATAAGCAGAAACGTATCTAAATTAGGGGTGAAAGTAGCCTAAGCCAGTAGGCTATAGGGTCCAGTATGGTGAATCAGCAAAATAAATTCTTATGGACTTCTTATGGTGGATCGAACTGCGCAGGTATAGCCTACTTTTTTAAAGTGACTTGTTTGACAATCCGATGAAAACATCACACAAGACCCATGATATGCAAAACAGCCTGCGCAGAACGCAAAAAAACAACAGTAAACGGGATAAGATGTTTACATGCCACAGTTTCCCATCTAAGATCAGCATGTTCCAGGCATCTTATCCGGGTTTCTCATAACCAGGATACAAGCTTTTTTGGGTTATTTTAAATGGGGTGTGATGTTTTATATGAGTCAATTCAAAACCAGTACTTGAGTATCCCGAATAATAACGGGATATTGATGGGCATGTAAACGAGTCAGCATATTTCTCTTCCCTTTCTATCTAGCACCGTCGGATCTACTGAGTGGGAGAGGGCGAAACAGGCAGAGGGGAGGACAGGGAGGGGTATAATTGATGGCTGTATTGATTTCCAATGCTCCTTTAAGGGCCTTTTATGTCAGTTTAGCACTTTGGCAACACTTGTTTTAGTGCCACATCAATACGGCACACTGGCACTGAGCTAAAGACGGGAGAGGGAGTGAGAGAAAGTGTGTGAGTGTCGGAGAGAGATAGAATTTGTAAATGTGTGTCTTTCATTGAGTGCAAATGTTAGTCGAGTTTGAGTTGGATTGGGCCCCTGTGTGTTCGTCTGCCTATATCTTTCTGTGAACATACGTGTTACAGGTGTGTTCATCTACATAGATTATGACCAAACGTGTGTGTGTGTGACTGACCGGTCACAGGAGCAGGCCACCATCAGACTGAGGAGGTTGTAGATGATGAAGGTGAAGATGACAGCTGTGATGGTTCCTCGAGGGATGGAGTAGCTAGGGTTCTTTAGGTCACCTGGGACACAGCACAATACCACGTTAGACACAGACTACACACGCACACAATCACACGCGTATCTGGTCCCTTGCATAACTCCTGACCGACCCCCTTGATCAAACATCCATTACTTACCTGACATGTTGGATCCGGCCATGATGCCTGTGCAACCGTTAAACATGACAGCAAACACTGTGGCAAAGGACATCATGGTTCCTGTTGTGTAGTCCACAGCATAGTCAGCTAGGGAAGGGGGGGTTAGATATCAATTCAATCAGCTTCACGTCCAAATCCTCCCCAAATTCATATATCTCACAAAAAAATAATTGAATTGATTAACATACATGCCTCTCAGGTTCAGGTATAGCTTGTGTTACATATGAAGCCATTGACTTTCAACCCACTTGCTTCTCATTGGAGGGAAAGCTTTACAGTGGCAAACAAAGTGTGTAAGTGTGTGTGCATGTGATTTTGTTGACAACAGGGTCTTTGAAGGTGCTGTGTGTGTGTGTGTGTGTGAGCGAGCCAGTGCAACTTAGTTATGGCGATTAGCAGAGTAATCATGTGATTGATTTCCACTGAATATAAATCCTTCAGCTCAGTACAGTCAGGTTGGTACATTAAGGTGGAAATGGGGAGCCAAAGGATATTTACGAGACCGACTAATTACAAATAAATAATCAATTACCTTTTTCACTGCCAGCAACCCTGGTAAACATTCAGCAAATCAAGAGGCTAAGCCTATAATTGGTGTGTGTGTGTGTGTGTGTGTGTGTGAGATAATAAACCAATAAAGCCACCATATGGATAACTGACATGACACATCACTCACATTGCCTTTGCTCACATTAATAATTATTCACTATATTAATTATTTTAAGATGCACAATACAGAAATCACTCCACTATTTCCTGGTTGCTAAAATTATTTCAGTATATGTGAGAAAACAAGCAAGTATAGTGTAGAGAATCGTGTCCCATCTAAACCGCGGTGAAATATATTTTCCAGAACCAAAAATATTGTATTTTTAGCTGGTGTACAAAACCTAAAGTAAAATACGCAAAAACAAAACTTAAGAACTGGAAATATAGAAATAGCGCTCATAGAACAGATCTACCGCTTCCTAGACTTGCTTTCAATGAGAATGACAGATCTATAACTATGTGAATTTGCAGCTTTAACGAAGCGCAATTCTATTTAGAATGGCACATACATTAAGCACACACATTTATGTTGGGTGCGTAACACACACACACACACCCCACTACCCCCCTCGCGGAGACACACATACACCCCCACCCACCCACACCCTTTCTCACCATCTAGGTTGCCCAGCAGTGTGTCCATTTTAAAGCCGGTAAAGTTGGCTATGTTGGGTGGCTGTGGCCCCGTGCCGTTGTGGACGGGCGGGGCGACGGGCAGGAGGATGGTGCGTGGATGCACGGCGAAGAAGCTGATAAAGATGGTGGCCAGCACCAGCATGACCACTAGGAAGATGAGGAAAGAGGCCTTGGCGTAGATCTCTGCCCCCACCAGACACACCAGCAGGCAGAGGAGGAGGATGCCGGTAGCATAAAGCACCGACCACCAATACCCCGCTGGCAACACCTGGAGGGAACCCGCTGGGCTCACCCCATCTGGACAGAGAAGGGAGGGATTGGGGTGAGTAGGTTAAAAAGTGAGGGGGTTAATGAGATGAGAAGATAAGGGAGTCAAAGGGCGGTAATCCAATTCAGTTTGATTTAAATTGATTCAGCTTGATTCAATAAGCTTTATAAATGGGCATGAAATGCATAAGTAGAAGTCAGATTAGTTTTAGATCAAATACAATATACTAGAAGAATTGTCTGTCAATGTAAACAGAGCACAGGTTGGCATTTATTGGGATGGCTCATGTACTGGAGGCAGTTCTGCAAGGAAGTCACTAGCTGTTGCTCAACTCTACTTCCAGGACAAGATTCAGGGAGAGGGAGAGAGTATGGCTGTATACCTTCTGGAAGCCCGAAAGTTGCTACTATGGCCTCGACCAGACCCAGGATATAGAGGCCACTGCTACACACATTAGCCAGGAAGAACATGACGCCTAGACTGCCCCCAAACTCTGGCCCCAACGCACGACTTATCATGTCTGGGGGAGGAGGGGGTTAAGGCTGGGATCCACAGGAGTTAAGAGTGAGTGTCAATAGGTGTGTGTATGGGGAAAATATAGTGAAGTGAAGGCACTGAAAGAATAGGCACACACCCCACTCCCCCCCCTCTCACACACACACACACCCCCTCTCACACACACACCCCCACCCCTCTCTCTCTCTCACACACACACACCCACCCCTCTCTCACACACACACACCCCCACACACACCCTTCTCACACACCCCTCCTTCTCACCCCCCCCTCCTCCTCACTCCTCTCCCTCCCTCCCTCACACAAAACACCCCCCCCCTCACACACACACACCCCCTCTCTCTATCTCTCTCACACACACACACACCCCTCTCCCCCTCTCACACACACACACCCCCCCTCACACCCCCTCTCACACACACACCCCCACCCCTCTCTCACACACACACCCCCTCTCTCTCACACACACCCCCTCTCTCTATCTCTCTCACACACACACACACACACACACACCCACCCCTCTCTCACACACACACACACCCTCTCTCTATCTCTCTCACACACACACACCGCCCTCTCCCTCTCACACACAAACACCCCTCTCTCACACACACACCCTTCTCACCCCCCCCTCCTCCTCACTCCTCTCCCTTCCTCCCTCACACCCCCCCCCAATCTCTCACACAAAACACCCCCCCCCAATCTCTCTCACAAACACCCCCCCCCTCACACACACACACACACCCCCTCTCTCTATCTCTCTCACACACACACACACCCCTCTCCCACACACACACACACACACCCCCCTCTCACACACACCCTCCTTCTCACACCCCCCCCCCCCCCTCACACACCCCTCTCTCTCACACACACCCCTCTCTTTCACAAACACACACACACACAAAAGGTTGCTGGATCAAATCCCCGAGCTGACAAGGCAAAAATCTGTCGTTCTGCCCCTGAACACGGCAGTTAACCCACTGTTCCTAGGCCGTCATTGTAAATAAGAATTTGTTCTTAACCGACTTGCCTAGTTAAATAAAGGTTACATTTTAAAAAAGAAAATCTCACACTCACACAATGTGTCTTACGGATAAAGTGAAAACAATAGCAGCCATTCACTCGTACACACATAAATACCTATACATTGAAGAATGCAATGAAACTGAAAGAACACTAAGGTGGAGAGCGTGTAGAGTATATGGGCTTGTGTGGGAAAGGCATTCATGTATCGCCTGAAATTATGTCTATACATCTGACTAACATGTACAGCTGTGTGTGTGTGTGTGAGGAGGATACAGTAGGCTCCTCCTGCGTCCAGAGCTCCATTGGTTGAGATGGCACACACAGACAGCACGGTCATACTGATGATGAAGTAAGCCACTAGGAACATGGCTATGGCCTGAATCAGCCCACACTGGCCCACCACGAAACCTGCAGGGAGTGGAGAGAACACAAGGACCACACTATGGTTTAACAACACTTCAAATAATCTCAAAGTCCCTAACAGGAACTGGGTTAAAAAAAGAACATGCAGTGGAGAATTCTCATTGACTTTCAACTTAACTACACAGTTGAGACAGCAGTTTGACACCAATCCCCCATAGAGTCATGTCATTAAAAATCAAAACACCATGCCATAAGAAATGTTGTTGAATGTCACACACAAAAAAATTAGTTTAGACTGACAATATATTTATTGATAATAGCCTACGGCAAAATACCAAACTTCTGCAATGCTACCATTTCCTTGCAACATTCAACCATATGCCAAAATGCAGAACAAGTAATTTCATGCTTTTAACCAATACAGAACTCACTGGGCCCCACTCCTATTGTTCCTATGCATTGTTGAAACAGAAGCACCATATTGTTCCAAATAAGATAAGATGCCCTGCAGTGCTTATGTTATGTGGAATGGTATTCTTGTCTCTCAAACTACTGGCTGTTCAATGTGTGCGTGTCTACACCACAGCAGCTGAGGCATCACGAGATGGGGGGAGGGGGCAAAAGAGAGGGGGGAACACACCAAGGCAAGAGAGAGAGAGAGAGAGAACACTCACAGACAGAACACTTTACTTACTGTGAGAACTCTGTGATAGAATAAAACACATCTGAACAAAGAAAACCACAGATGAGAGATATTGATGAATGGTGATTGTATTTGTAAACGTATCTTCTGATTATTTGTGATTACATTATAGATACTATTGTCATCATTGCCATCAGATATTGGACCTCGAGCTCTGGATCATGTGAATGTGATTAATGGCTCGAGACCGCAGTTATGGGGCGAGGAAATTAAGCCATTTCTTCCAAGAGGAAGAACTACATTTTACTCCACATTAGTCCATTTTAAACTACTCTATTCCTCCTGCAAGTAAATTGTTGTCGTACATATTATTACATTTATTATCATGACTATGACCCCCATAACGATCCATTCCCAATGTGTCCTGGGATGCACTCACTCCAGTAGGCCCTATTCATTAACCTACTCCACACCTCTCAGGAGTTCATACCCTTGTGCTGTAACACATCAAGGGACTTTCCAAGTGGTAAAAAGGGTCATTCCACCAAGTGTATCTTGGTCAACAAAAACTTTTGATTTCACCTCATTTTAAGATTCTGTCATAAAGAGCACTTTCAACAGGTTTTCCCCATCTCAAGAGGTTAAAAACGACAATTACTATAGTAAGTGCCAAATAAAGTTACAGGGTTGACTAACACGGTTGAAGATTTCACCTTAAATCATCCATAAATCTCCTTGTGACAGTGGCAACTGAATGCAAGCTTCACAAAAAAATAGAAACATTTCTAGCCTGTCTATCTATGGTTAACAGGGTTGAAGTGTTCTGCTCGACCCGCTCGGTAACAGGGTTGACCTTAAGATGAGGGACAGATGTAAATGAATCACTACCGAATTAGTTGACTGATCTAGCTGGCAAGGTAACTACTGTTTGACAGAAAAATAAGTATTTATTCCCAGTGCTGAGCTAGTAGTGTAACTGACATGTGTTTACGTTACTGTTAGCTAATGTTTCATCCCCTCTCAACTGAAGTGAATGAACTACTAGCAGTTAGCTAGCTAGTAGACAGTCAGACAGTTTAGCTCTAGTTAGCTATCTGTCAGGTAGCAGTATCAAACAGCTGTTTTGTAGCCTTAGTTTTGTCCCATTTCAACAGAAGTACATTTGAGGATGTGCCATTAGCTAGAGCTAGCCAAAAGTCTTTGTACTTTATTTGTAAGAGTTGTTCATTTGTTAGGATATTGGTTAAAACATATTTAATAATGATCTCCTACCCATGTTTTACTTTTTGTTGTTCTAAATAGAGATGGCTAAAAGGGCCATGAGTCATATTAGATTGTGTAGAAATGCAGGAAATTAGCTTTAGATGCCCCTCCAAAATGAGAGGACCCCCAAATCCTCCCGTGTAGCTCAGATGGTAGAGCATGGCGCTTGCAACGACAGGGTTGTGGGTTCGATTCCCACGGGAGAGCAGTATGAACATGTATGCACTAACTGTAAGTCGCTCTGGATAAGAGCGTCTGGTAAATGACCCCGACCCCCCCCCCCCCAGAATAAGATCCTCGATATTTATTGGAAAGGAGCATTAAACTCATCACCTTGCACTTTCACCACCCTGTGAAGTTCATACCTTTCTTAATCTGTAGTCCAATAAACGACATGCCTTTCCTAAGAATCGTAGTGGGAGGACCACACGTCCTCCTAGTTTACTTCAATATGATGGTTTTCATTTAATTCATTTTACCGACACAAAAAGATCCCACCTTGTCTAGAGTATTTTGTTTTGTCGACATCAGGAAAGTTTACCGAAAAAATGAATAGAAAATATAATATAATACAATTATATTTTAATGTCAAAATATAATAGTATTTGACATTCTGGCTTGTAGAGTTAACTTTCCTGATTCCAACGCTAATTTCACCGGACATTGTAATAAATAACGGTAGGCTATACTCACCAATTCGTAGGAACACCACCACGCTGAACATAGACAGTAAAGTGGGTATCACCACGCCAAAGAATGTGGAGAGTTTCTTGGTCCGGCTGTGGTGCGCCGACTTTCGTCTGGGAAAAGCCGGGGACTGCTCCACAGCTTTCCCAGACAGACATGTCTGATGCTTCCCGGACTGCTCATTAACGCTTGTGGAGAGGCGATAGTGCAGGAGTGGTGTCCTCTCCGACATGGTGAAGTTGCTGTTGGCTATTACGACTAGCCAGAACACCCTGGCACCAATTGTCTCGGCTTCATCAACTAAACTAGTTTCTGGAGTTCACTCCCAAACGTAGAAGCAAAAATCAGTGCGCATGACTTTACTAAGACATTGTTTTCTCAATCACGTAAACAGACGCTGGACAACATTGTCACGGGACAATCGTTGAAGTCTGAATGCTAATCAATATAGTTTGCCTACCTCGACATCGTCTTTGGACGTTATAAATACATTTTAACTCCACTCGAAATCAGCGAAAACACTATCTTATCATGGGCCTACATTAAAAATCACACATTTTCGTAAAAGTTGTCCTTCGCGTTGCCATTGTAGCCACTTTCCAACAATCCGTGAGCATTGTGAACCTAGCGTCATGTAATCATACAGCAAACGGTCTAAATAAAATTAACCTAATTTAGCAGGTGTAAAAGGAAACGCTGAGCGGAGTTCTCACGTTTGGTTTTCAGGGGAAAGGGAACCTAGGTTGAAGACATTGTACTCCTGAAAATCGGATGCATACGGTTGTTTCCAACGCCAGTAAGGATGAGTTTAAACATACATTTATTTTTATTTATTTTTAATAGTCCCCTGTTGATCCAGTTCTGCTGTTCTGCCTGCAGCTGGGGACCCCTGACCTGATTCTCTCTTTCCTGGACCTGCTGTCTCGACCTCTGAATGCATAGCTATGAAAATCCAACTGACATTGACTCCTGAGGTGATGAACTGTTGCACCCTCTAAATAGTTTTTTTCATTATAGCTCTACACATCAAATTTCTACTGTACCATTTAAACTACAGAAGTTGTCAGCCCTGTACATCTGCTTGCTATTGTACTTTTAAAACTATAGAAGTTGGTGTTTTGGAATCTGAAGATTTGTGTCATTGGGGTATTTTTGTAGAGAGTTGTAAAAAGACCTCTATTGATAATGTCAATTTTAGTCAGCGGTAACTATGGTTTCTGCCAAAAAAATACACATATGCAGTCAATCTTCATAGTATGACACTGGATCTTGTTAGTAGAAGGTCTGAGCATACTAAAATACCTCCCTTTATTGGTGACAACTTCTATACTTTAAATGGTACAGTAGAAATTAGATGTGGAAAGCTATAATTATTATTTCGCTAACTTGTGACAGTAGGCCTACTACCCAAAAAGTGTCTAATGTGGTCTTCATGGTATGACACTGGGTCTTATTAGTAGAGGGCCTGATGATTCTAAAACACCTCCCTTTATTGGTGACAACTTCAATAGTTTAAAATAGATGGTATAGAATAAAATATCTGTTGATCAATCAATCAAATTTGTTTCATAAAGCCCTTTTTACGTCAGCAGTTGCTTTACAGATACCCAGCCTAAAACCCCAAAATAGAAAGCGATGAAGATGCAGAAACAGGAACCTAGGAAGAAACCTAGGAACCAGGCTTAATGCAGTTTGTGTTTTAAATAAATGTATGTTTAAGTACATTTTAACTATATATATCTTTTGCGATTTTAAATCAGAAAAACATCATTTAACAGTCATGTAACGTTAATGGCGCTAGCTTTTGTGACGCTGGCCTTGCGAGAGCATCAAATCCATGATGCATTGTGGGTAAATGCTGACTGACTGATCTACAAAGTAGTTGTTTATGATGCAAGGTGATATGTAGATCTGTCAGTCGGCAGTTGCCTGCACTGTCGGCTGCAATGTTGAACAAGCCCATTTAGTAAACGGATAACTTTTTTTTAAAAGCTTTTTGGGACCTATTGATGTCGCATATTGGCGCTGCTTTCACGGAGCTCAATCCATTGACTAGATTTATCATGTGACGCCAGGATTTTCTAGTTTGTCATCCGCTAATATGAGCCAGCCTGTTCGTCCAATCAACTTGATCCAACTTGTCAATGCGTTTTGGTTTAAAATGTTACATTGTAACATTTTCCGTGTCTTACTTCCTTATTACTAGAAACTTTGTATCGAAAGGAAAATTGACACCTGTTTACACTCAACAAGTGAAGTACCGTTGGAATAAATTAGCCTACAGTAATTATGTTGCTGTTGGCTAATCCTTCCATCTACCGTGGAATTCATTGTGTTATAACATTCCATGTAACAGGCTATATCATGAATATTACAAATACAGAAATAATAAGCAATAGACAAAAATGTTTTTTTCGACAAGGACACTTTAATATCAATCATATACCCAGAGAGAGAGAAAGGCTACATATACAGCGGGTGAAATAAGTATTGAACATGTCACCATTTTTCTCAGTAAATATATTTCCAAAGGTGCTATTGACATGACATTTTCACCAGATGTTGGTAACAACCCAAGTAATCCATACATACAAAGAAACCAAAACAAATAAATTCAGAAATTAAGTTATGTGTAATAATGTGAAATGACACAGGGGAAAAGTATTGAACACATGAAGAAAGGGAGGTGCAAAAAGGCATGGAAAGCCAAGACAACAGCTGAAAACTATCAGTAATTAAAAAGCAATCCAGCCCCCTGTCAGTGCAAATTAATATCAGCTGGTTCAGTCCCAACTGATGGCTTACAAAAAGGTTTCATTGCCAAGGTGTCACACAAGACACATCTCATGATGGGTAAAAGCAAAGAGCTGTCTCAAGACCTTCGCAACCTAATTGTTGCAAAACATAATGATGGCATTGGTTATAGGCGCATTTCTAAGCTTCTGAATGTTCCAGTGAGCACTGTTGGGGCCATAATACGGAAGTGGAAAGACAATCATTTCACCATAAATGTGCCTCGACCAGGTGCTCCTCGCAAGATTTCTGACAGAGGAGTGAAAAGAATAATCAGAAGAGTTGTCCAAGAGCCAAGGACCACTTGTGGAGAGCTTCAAAAAGACCTGCAATTAGCAATTAGCAGGTACTGTTGTCTCAAAGAAAACATGCACTCCACTGCCATGGCCTGTATGCACCCTCACCACGCAAGACTCCATTGCTGAAAAAAAAGCATGTTGAAGCTCGTTTAAAGTTTGCTGCACAACATTTGGAAAAGCCAGTGAAATACTGGGAGAATATAGTGTGGTCAGATGAGAGCAAAATTGAACTGTTTGGATGTCATAATACACAACATGTTTGGAGGAGAAATGGCACTGCACATCACCCTAAAAACACCATACCAACAGTGTAGTTTGGAGGTGGGAACATCATGGTGTGGGGCTGCTTTTCAGCAAATGGTACTGGCAAACTTCACATAATTGAAGGAAGGATGAATGGGCAAATTTACAGAGACATTCTTGACAAAAATCTGCTGCCATCTACCAGGATGATGAAGATGAAACGAGGGTGGACATTTCAGCAAGACAATGATCCCAAACACACAGCCAAGGAAACTCTCAATTGGTTTCAAAGAAAGAAAATAAAGCTGCTAGAATGGCCCAGCCAATCACCTGACTTAAATCCCATTGAAAATCTATGGAAATAACTGAAGATCAAGATTCATAGAAGAGGCCCACGGAACCTTCAAGATTTGAAGACAGTTTGTGTGGAAAAATGGGCCAAAATCACACCAGAGCAATGCATGCGACTAGTTTCTCCATACAGGAAGCGTCTTGAAGCTGTCATTACCAACAAAGGCTTTTGTACAAAGTATTAAATAAATATCAGTAAGTGTGTTCAATACTTTTTCCCTGTGTCATTTCACATTATGACACATAACTTATTTGTTTTGGTTTCTTTGTATGTATGGATTACTTTGGTTGTTACCAAGATCCGGTGAAAATGTCATGTCAATAGCACCTTTTGGAAATATATTTACTGAGAAAAATGGTGACGTGTTCAATACTTATTTCACCCGCTGTATAATACAACACACACACTCGTTCTCCCTCTCTTGACATTTTCATTCAGTCTTTTGGCTCAACTTTTTTCAAACCTGTCATTCTTCAAAAGTATGCCTTTGAATATTCCTCTTCCAGACAGTGCAGTAATCCATTTTAACCAACGATATTTCCACCATGGATGTATATTAGGTTACCTTTACTCTGTTGATGTTCCCATTTGCGAAAATAATGTATTCTTCCAATTTGGCAGAGAAGTACTTTAAAGTGATGTAAAAACTCTTTAGAATTGTCTTATCTAATAAGAGCATAGGCCCAGTCTCTTTGGTATTGTTATTGGTCTCTCTGATAGTGCCTGCTTCTTATAGAGAGCAATAGTAATGGCGTCAATTTGTAGGCACTAACTCCGCCATGGCTCGTTGGCCAAAGCCTATGGGGAAATGAATGGGGCTTTTGTAGGGTGTTTGGATTAAAGGCGAAAATAAGGACTATGGTCAACACAGATTTAGGAGATCTTATTCGTTTTGTTCTATGAGATTATCTTCATCAGCTAACGTCACTTTTCATGATTTTTTTTAGCATTTATGTAACCAAAGCAAGCGCATAAAGGCATCATAATTCGTAAAGGTCATGTTACCTGACTGATATTATTACAAAGAACAAAACGTATACGATCTCCTAAACCTGTGTTAACCCCATTCTTTCCACATTAATTTCTCCCATAGGAATGGCTGAACGAACTAGAGGTAACTCATTTCCAGTTTTTAGGACTACAAGCTGACGAGCTCTATAGAAGTTGAAGCCTACTCAGATCCCACGTACTCTTCAACCGATACCACACCATGTCATATTTTATATCACCAGAAGATTGCGCCGTAACTCCATTAATAAATCCAGGTGTCAGCAAAACACTGCCATGTAGTATAGACAGTATCCACCAGGGAGTGCTAGTGCAGTCTTCTGGTCACCCAAGTGTGCGAACATTTGACTACCTAAAGACGGTCATAGTTACCCACCGTTTACCCTGCTTTATTTAATGTCTTCACTTTGACATGAGGTGTACCGGCGAAACTGGGCTTGAAATGTTTAAATCATTTTCCGGCCTGCCAGTCACCTTATCTAGTCAACGTGGTATTACTTACATGGAGAAGAGAGATACTAGGACTGACGCTACTACCCAGCGTCCTTCAACTGGGTTGGGCGGGAATCATTATTCTTTTCACTGCTTGTCTCTGTCCGGCATTCGGAAACACCTGAGGGCAACACAGACATTCCAAGCCATAAACCTGCTGAACAATTAATCAAATGGCCACCCAGACTATTTACATTGACCCCCCCCCCATCTATGCATAGTCACTTACCCTTACCTACATGTACAAATGACCTTGACAAACCTGTACCCCTGGTATATAGCATCGTTATTGTTATTTTATTGTGTTACTTTTTTTGATTTTTTTTACTTTAGTTTATTTAGTAAATATTTTCTTAGCTCTTTCTTGAACTGCATTGTTGGTTAAGGGCTTGTAAGTAAGCATTTCACGGTAAGGTCTACACCTGTATGTTGCGAGCGTTGCCTGTTTACTCTCTTCGGCCTGCACCATCATCAGAGTCCCCTATTCCACCATGCTCTGACAACCGCCTAAGTGGACTCCCAACCACGGTTAGGGTTTTCGTTCTATGGAGTAGGGAGGAATATCATTATCCACTTAGCCTGATGTGGCCCTGGGTTGTTTAAACACCCTGGTGCCTTGGTGCGTCTTCCTCAAGTTGGTCTGCACGGAAGAATAATCTTAGCAGATCTATGGAGTACAGCAGGACTCTCCGGCTTATCAGCTTTGTGAAGGCCGCCCTTCGGGACCCATAGCTCGCAATACTTGATTGTTACGAGTAGGCCACTTGCCCCTGGGCCCCTACTGGGAAACCAAAGAAGGTGGCCCTATTGACTCCCGGCAGCTTGTTTATGATTGATGGAGCAAAAGGGAGGTAGTGTGCAATCTTTTCAGATCTAGCCACCTCAAGGGTGTCAAAGGCGACTTTGTATCGCACTCCACCAAATCTGCACAGTTTTTCCACAAATATCAAGTCTGGTTTCCTAAGTCTCCCATTCAGCGTGGAGATATGTATCTCCTTGATAAAATTCCATCTGTTGCTTTCGGATTCCATTACTAATAGGTCATACACCTTGTTGTGCCTATTTATGCAGGCTGCTTGGATCGACGACCATTGACCCAGGATGTGTGAGCAAGATTCATACGGGGCTGGACAGCACCTACACCTTGTCGGTTCAGGAATTTAGAACCAGCGACCTTTCGGTTACTGGCCCAACGCTCTAACCGCTAGGCTACCTGCTGCCCTAAAATCCCACTGAGGAGGGATTAGCAAGCCAAGTATTGCTGGTCTTGTCATTACCAAAGGCCTGCATCCACATACCTTGAGTTGCCAGGCTGATCCATTTCCGCATTTCCTCCTGCCTCCAATCACACGGATTGGGCACTGTGGCATCACTAAACCAGTTGTGCTCCAACTGTCTGTCAGCCATATTCCCTTGAACTCTGATTTATCAACTGTGCTGTGAGTTATCCTCCGTGTGCACTCATCTGCTGAGTGCCACAGCCGGTGAATCTTTCTGGCCTGGATCGATGGAATCTGGCGGGCCAACTTCACGATGCCAGGCCTACCGTCTCAGTGTTTCTCATACAGCAACCCTCTACAGGTGGAAAGTGGAGCCATTCCTTCACCATGGCTCTTATCATTCTATCTGGGCTCCCAAGTGGCGCAGTAGTCTAAGACACTGCATCTCAATGCTAGAGACGTCACTACAGACAACCTGATTAGAATCCAGACTGTATCACAACCGGCCGTGATTGGGAGTCCCATGGGCCGCGCACAATTGGTCCAGCATCGTCTGAGTTTGGCCGGTGTAGACCGTTATTGATAGAGCTTGAGAGGATCTGCAGAGAAGAATGCGAGAAACTCTCCAAATACAGGTGTGCCAAGCTTGTAGTCATACCCAAGAAGACTCAAGGTTGTAATCGCTGCCAAAGGTGCTTCAACAAAGTACTGAGTAAAGGGTCTGAATACTTATGTAAATGTAATATTTCCGGGGTTTTTCTTTTCTTTTGCAAAAATCAGTTTTTATGAGGTATTGTGTATAGATTGATGAGGACATTTAAAAAAAATCAATTTTAGAATAAGGCTGTAACGTAACAAAATGTGGAAAAAGTGAAGGGGTCTGAATACTTTCCGAATGCACATTGTGTTAACGTGTGCTATTTTTAGCACTTTTCTGGGATGCTTGAATTGTTTTCATTGATTTACTGGGAAATTTAGCAGAGGTAGACATGTTCATGTTAATTATGTTGAGCTGCACACAGTGGACGTCCTACTAGGTCACACCAACAGTATAACTCTGGTTCATAGACACATAAGAGTGACATAAATTAGGTTACTTACATTGTGTCTATATCCCTGTGATAATGTACATTTGCTGAAGCATTATGGCAACTCAGTAACACAATGGCAGGGATTAAATAAACTGGGTTTGGTATTGGCACATGCGCACTATCCAACTACGCCATATAGTGTACATGCTCAGATTATTATTATGGACTAAATAACAAGATTATTTTTATCTGTCAAATGGCAGCCAAGCATCGATTATCATGTCACCAGAATAAGACCCTCAATATTTATTGGAACTGAGCATCAAGCTTAGTTTATCATGATTCAATCTGTAATTGAATAAACGGTATGCTTTCCCAAGATTCCACTTTGTCTAGTGTATTTTGATTTGTCGACATTTGGAACATTTACCGAAAAAAGCTGTTTCCATCAGGCCTGTCATGGCATTTTGTATCCAACATGTATGCTTTTTTACTTGCATAAAACGTTTGGATGGACACCTGGTTACTTACACAAGCAGTGTAATTAGCGAATTAATCTTATATTTTCATAATCATTTTAAACATTGGCTAAACCGCGCAGGAGGACGTCAAGTAGTGTTATTTTTTCAAGAACTACGATATTACGTTGCTTACATTGGGCCTATATCCCTGACAATTCAGCTCCCAAGTGGCACAGTGGTCTAAGACGCTGCATCTCAGTGCTAGATACGTCATTACAGACAAACTGGTTCGAATCCAGACTGTGTCACAACCAGCCGTGATTTGTAGTCCCATAGGGCGGCGCACCGTTGGCCCAGCGTCGTACGAGTTTCGCCGGTGTAAGCCATCATTGTAAATAAGAATGTGTTCTTAACTTGCTTAGTTAAATAAAGGTTACATATGGCAGCAACTATAAAGATAGCCTACTTCAACGCTCAATTGTTTTTTCTCCAAAGTGTAGGGACTGTATCCTGCTTGTGCAACTGCAATATCCTTTACAACAGACAGAGGTACATCACCATGGTTCAGGACAGGATGAGCGAAACGTGAAGGGGAGGGGTGTTTGAAATTCAGCTAGGTTAGAAAAACGAATGTGTGTAAAATAACATGCGCGGAACGAGATCCGGATCCTTAAAATACGTTTCCGGTGGGGCCACCGCCTATTTTAATAGCCTATAGTTTACTCTCCGTTAGTTAGCACCTCAACTAACTTTTTGGGTTCGTGCAAGCTCATGCTTTCACTAGAATACAGTGTACCAACCACAATAGTATACCACAATAGGATCTGAAATTGAGGATGAGCAAATAAAATGAATGTTTTTCCTTAGGAACTACAACCAGGAAATATGCGACACTGAGTTGATGATTCATGTTTTTACAGTATCTTTAAAAAAACACAATGCATTTGTTAGCGCATTTGTTAGCAGAGTGAAAGTAGTGCTTCTGATACAGTGAGTTAAATAAAGAGGACAAAACAGTTGAGATGCGTAGT
Source organism: Thymallus thymallus (assembly GCA_023634145.1). Classification (NCBI taxonomy): domain Eukaryota; kingdom Metazoa; phylum Chordata; class Actinopteri; order Salmoniformes; family Salmonidae; genus Thymallus; species Thymallus thymallus. The sequence goes on from CM042378.1 coordinate 25,860,817, forward strand.
TTTTAACCTTTTAATTTAAAGATGAACGAATAGAAGAAGAATAATACACATTTGATATAATATAAGACAAACTAAACCAGTAACAGAATTGTTCAAACTTCATTCGTGGTATATTCATATTATGTACATGCACATCCATAGCACAGCCATCCTTCAAATTAATTGTTTCCATTCTCACAATCCACACAGAACGGTAGAGATACATTTTCAAGTAAACACAGTAAAATGTTATACATAAATGGATGCAGTAAAATTTACAGTATTTTATAATAATTTAGCTTTGATTGTTTAGATAATTTAGTGTACAGTTAAAGTTAATCACCTATAGTCTCACCCACCTCCCTCACATTGGAAGTAGATTCTTCATTTTAACTTAATTTAGATTTGATTCTTTAAATCATTCAATGCAGTTAAATGTCTCTTTCCTCACATTGGAAGTAGATTATTCATTGTAACTTGTCTCACAGTAGAAAGTGTTAAAATGCTACAAGCAAAGTCCCTTCATGACATCATAGTAAACAGCAGTGGTGGAAAAAGTACCCAATGGTCATACTTGAGTAAAAGTGAAAGTCACCCAGTAAAATTCTACTTGAGTAAAAGTCTGAAAGTATACTTAAGTATCAAAAGTTAAAGTATAAATAATTTAAAATTCCTTATATTAGGCAAACCAGAACGCACATGTTTTTTTTATTTACGGATAGTCAAGGGCATACTCCAACACTCAGACATAATTTACAAATGAAGCATTTGTGTTTATTGAGTCAGCAAATCAAAGGCAGTAGGTATGAGCAGAGATGATCTCTTAATAATGTTCCTGTCCTGTTAAGCATTCAAAATGTATTTTTGTGTGTCAGGGAAAATGTATGGAGTAAAAAGTATAAATAGTAAAGTAAAAACACCCCCAAGAACTACTTAAGTATTACTTTAAAGTAATTTTACTTAAGTACTTTACACCACTGGCAAACAGGTAGAACCTCCAAGGCCTACGTAAGTTATGCACACCTGAAGATGTAAGCTCACGGTCTGTATATGTCTATAGAAACGCAGAAAGATCAGCTGGTCAGAAAAGAGTGCTGTGATGAGGTGTATATGTGTGTGTATATGTGTGTGTCTGTATGTGTGGACATTTGTTATGTGTGTGTGTTTCATTGCAGCTGTGTCAGTAGAGGAGAGCAGTCCTCCAGTCTGTCCAGTCCCTCTACAGCCTCAATCAGACCCTCCACCTTCTCCCTGGATAGGACCGCCCCCGCGTTGCTACGGAACTTCTTCCTCAGGCTCTCATTGGTCAGCGGGTTGCGCCAGTGGCCATAGAAAGTATCGCAGCGTCCCTTCAGCACATCCCCACCCACCAGCGTCACCTGCACCTCGCCGTACATGCGGTCGAAGTTAGCTGGGTTGTCATGGGGATGCTCGACGCGGACGCGCCCCAACAAGGCCAGTAGGTCGGGGCGCTGTAGTGCCTCCTGGGAGAATGAGAACACGGTGACCTCCCCGTCCAGCAGGGCAGAGCAGGCATTGAACTGGAAGGAGTGTCTGGCCTGGTGCTCCGACTCCGGGAACGGACGGTTAATGTACTTGGAGTGGGGAACCCTCAGCAGGATGTCCTGGACCTGACCTACGACCTGTGACCCCTGCCCCTTCCCCTGTGACCCCTGCTCCCCCAGCAGCAGCTTGTGCACAGAGGCAGCAGCGTCGGCCACCCAGTGCATCCCCAGGTGGGCCGGGAACCTCTTGAACCCCATGTCCTGGTCCTCCAGCAGGAACCGCACCCCCTCCTCCTCTGGAGAGGTCAAAGGTTGTGGGGCGTAGTCCTCGTAGAAGGCGCTGAACCCAGCCACCCCGGCGGTGACATCAAGGAGCCTGGGCGAGGCCTCCAATCCTATTGAGGCCAGTAGAGCCGCCTCCAGCCCCAGCCGTGCAGCGTTTCCAATGTGGAGGGGTTTAGACTGGGTTGCCGCGTTCGCCATGGGGGCTCCTGATAGGCTGGCAGCGATGGCCAGGGCGTGGCTACACTGAGAGGGTTCCAGAGAGAGGAGGCAGGCGCAGGCTGCAGCACTACCCAGAGTACCCACGACGGTGGGGGGGTGGAACCTGGAGGGAGGGGGAAGGGTGAGACAGAGAGAGATCGGATGTTTTGGAAGCACAGGTTGATGACTAAACTAAAACAAAAATAAACATGTCTGTTTTAGTAGCAGCCCAATTGAGTAATCTTGAGTAAAGTGTCTGACAGCTCAGTCATTATTAAATGAACGCTGGGCCAGTGAGTACAGGTGTCTGTCTAGCTAGCTGGTTGGCGTTTATTGTTGTGAGTCCTGAAGGCAGAACTGAGTGCTTTTCCCTTAGATAGGCCTGCTGAAAAGTCACAATTGGCTATATTCATGAAAACAAATCTTAGCTTTTTTAGTTAAAGGTTAGAGTTAAGCAATAGTGATAGCAGTGTGGTTAAGGTTAGGTTTCAAATCAGATTTTATGACTTTGCGGCTGTGCCAGCTAGTGACCACTCTGCAGAGCTGCCTCCAGAACAGGATTCCTGATAAAAAAACGCTAACCTGCATTTGTCTAAAGTGAGGACAGGTGTCTGTCTAGTGCAGAACGGAATACTAGAGGACAGGACCGCCATCTGGTTTATACAGTATAGGTCTGCGTAGGGAGGAAAGGCTGTTTTAGCGGTCTTGAGGGAATTAACAAATTATAAGTAATTTCAGCGTATTCTCACAGTGTAAACACAGCAGAGGGGCTGAAATGGTGTATAAACACCTATATGTTTGAGGGAATCCACTTGTTAAACTAAACTAGTTAGACTAGCCACTGAGCCTCTCCTATCCCAGAGACAGGCTGGTATAATAACACACAAACAAACATGTAGGCATTGAGAATACTTTATGTTACAGTCCCATAGAGAGCAACAGAGCAATGGTCCAGTCCTCACCTCTTGGGGATGTTTTGTGCCTCATTGGAGAACCTCATCAGGCGTCCCTGGACCTCTATCCCAACATTGAAGGCCAACAGGAAGTCCCGCCCACTAGGCTTTCTGTTGTTGGGCAGCATGTCGCTGACAGCCAGTAGGGCGGGAAGGACCGCCCCCGACGGGTGAGTAGCAGGGTGCCAGGTGTCGTCAAAGTCCATGGAGTGGGCCTGGACAGGACAACCGACACATAACAGGCACACAATAGACACAGTTAGCCCAGAGACAACAGACAGACAACAGATACATTTATCTTGGACAACAGACATACAATGGAGACAGACAATGGAAAGACCACAGTTATTATCAGACTCATTGCTTTAATGATTCAAATGTTATTTTCATTACAAAACCAAGGAAGATGGGTGTACAGTTGGTTAACCACGATACAGTAAATAGTGTTTTTATGGGATGCTGGGTACTCTGTCTTTATGACCTGCCTGTCTTTATGACCTGCCTGCCTGCCTGTCTGTCTGTCTGTCTGTCTGTCTGTCTGTCTGTCTGTCTGTCTGTCTGTCTGTCTGTCTGTCTGTCTGTCTGTCTGTCTGCCTGCCTGCCTGCCTGTCTGTCTCTGTCTGTGGTAATAGGAGCCCTATAGTGTCTACATATATCTCTGTTCTCTGCCTCTCCCTCTCTGTTAACAATAATGTGCTAACCCTAGCCAGCGACGATCTAGTGTAATAACTGTAGCAGGCATTGTCCAGCACCCCAAGGCCTCTATCTGTGCACGTGCCTGGATCTGCCCATCATCTCTTCATATTTATGTTTAGACCTGTCTGTCTGTTTAACTATAACCCACAAAGAGAAGGTGAATGTTGAGGGTTTCCATATCTACTGTCTACTGTCTCTTCTTTAGAGTGTCTATGCTCTTCTACCTTACATATATCTACACTCATGTCTATGTAGATCTACTGTAGATGTATCTACTCACGGCCACTCCGTTGACGAAGGCAGCAAGGGTTGGGGAAAGTTTGGTTCCCATGCGTCCGTACACAGAACTGATGTCATCGGGAGCGTACATGTGCTGCAGGACAGAGGATAGACAGTAGGGGGCGTTATAGAAACAGAACAGACAGACAACATAACTTTAAACAAACTGTTTCTCTGCTCTTCCTAACAACACTGTGTCCATATCACACTTTGTTTCCACATGGCTACACAGGAACTCAATCACCATGGGGACTGTGAGTGACCAATCTTTACAGAGTACACTCCATTCCTCCACTCCTGTCCTGAGCCCCACATTTTTTGCAAAAAAAAGCCTGTTTTTCATGTTATTTTGACATACGTGTCACATATCAGTTTGCAAACAATGTAAAAAAAAATATCCAAAACATACATGGTCTCTTTTTTTGCTTTCTAATGTTCTCTAGTTGCGCCGTGATTGGCTCAGTGTTCTGCCACTCATGGAGACACTACATCACCACCAAGTCTAAAGGTAGAGCTTGAAAATTCAAGCCCCTTGGGTGCTGCCATAGAGTTACATTAGAAGTACCTATCCAAGAAGGCTCAAGGTCATTGGCCCTGGATAAAATGATGTCAAATCACATTATATCTACAGTAGCTTTGATTGGACTGATCATGTCAACATCATACTTTCAAAATCTTAGCTAACAGTCATCATCATGAATCAAGTCGACAACCTACTGGCAAATCCTTTGTCATATGAAGAGAAATAATAAAGAGAAATTATACATTAAAAGTATCTGTATTTATCAGCCGTTGGATATAAACATTGTACAACAAGTTGGAAATCGCAAATTCAACAATGAGTGTTTTGGAAGGGATCAGTGGCTAACTGCAGGCATTGCAAAGCAATCACTAGCCTGCTATTCAGTGGAGTGGCTGTGTGGTCCCAAATCTAGGATTAAGGGTATTTTTTCCAAGTTTAAAATTATAATCGTTCAATGTTGGCCATGCTGTCAATGAAGTTTGATTTGTGTAGCGCTCAAAACTACTTTTAACTCGGAACTGCGAAATATGACTTTAGTGAGTTCAAGACAACTGGGAACTCGCGGAAAAAACTAGCTCCGACTGGGAAAATACATTTTGAACAGTCATCCAACTCGAAATTGTAAACCCGGAACTCTAGAGCTACGAGAGCTATGACTTGAAGATCACTGACGTCGTCATGATTCAACCTTGTTTTTTTCCAAGTTCCCAGTTGTCTTGAAAGCACCATAAATCCAGAGAATGCCAAACTTTGATGACAAAATGTGCCCGCGATGGACCGCCGTGCCACCTTCCTGTTCAAGTGAGCACAGCACAACAAGGTGAGTCCAAAAATGTATTGTATGCTGCTGTATAAATTATGTAATATGTCAGGGTGATATGTATACAGTCTATGTTGTGTGCCTCACCCTAATAATTTGTTCTATTTTCCCCTCTTAATTTTGCCTACTATTCTGACTTGGTGGTGCACATGTAGCCTATAACCTGTTTTAGAGAAATATCATCATTGAATATCATTGTATTCTTATTTGCCCCCTTTATTTATCCTATGGTTCTGACTTATTGTACAGGGAGAACACTGTAAGAACGGCCCATGTTCTGAATTCTGTCGCTGTACATTTCATTAATGTCTTAATCGAAATTACGGATTGCCTCTTATCCGCTTGTCGTCCCCTTATGCCATAATTTGTACATCTCAATTGTCAGAAGAAACCACATTTATCAGCCATATCAGCTATGTTTTTTTTTTTAAGGCAGTAAATGAGGCTGATTGAATTGTTTCGCTGCCAGACAAGGCTCCGCTGATAGCCAGGTGTAGCAGTGTTAAGATTATGGGTCTGCTGTTGGGACTCTGCTGTTGGGACAGCTTTATGTAGGCCCTAACAGTTTGTGGGCACCGTTTGTCACCGTTATAGTGCAATTACTGTATTGTTTAGTGTTGTCTTGTGTAGTGGCTTTGCTGGCATGCATCCCACTTGTTGTTTTTTCCCCCCACTAAGATTTACATGCTAAAATCGCCACTGGTCCTGACTGTTTAAGGAATGACAGAGTATCTGCTTCTAACACTTATATAGTCTGTCAACTGTCTCTGTCTAATCTTAACCCTTGCTCCAGTTACTGTGTGTTGTCTGCAGGCTGTCTCTGCCTCTTACACACCGTTACAGCACTGGACTGGACTCATAGAGCTGTCAGTCAGGGAAAAGCCCTTGCCTTGTCTCCTTGTGTCCTTTCCTTCATCTGCACTGATGTGCCAACATGGTAGATTGACATCACTACAAGCTATCTGCTTTCACATCAGTTAGGGGTAGGGTGAAGGGAAGGTGACGAGAAAGGGAAGCTGAAAGGTGCTGGTTCAAATCCCGGGCGACACAAAAATGGGAATGGAACTGAACTAGCAGCTGAAAAGCTTCTGGTCTCTGATCCCATATACCATCCCCTTCTGTTGGGCCCTTGAGCAAGGCACTTAACCCCCCCACAACTGCATCCAGGGTGCTCTGTGTGGCTGACCATGTGCCTCTCAACTTGTGTGCGTGTGTATATCTAGGGGTGTTGGGAAAGGCAGAAGATAAGTTTCTGTTGTAACCAATGGACAATAAAGTATCTATTCTCTTATCTCACCTGACAGTGTTGTAGGGCCAGTTGGAAGACGTGTGTGGTGCTACCCAGTAGTCCCACTCCGATGGAGTCCAGAACCATCCTCTTGCTACGGTGGAGCAGGGTGGGGGTCAGGTGGTGGGGCTGGACACCCTGGATGAAATGTCCAAAACTGGCTGTCACACTGTCCTCTGAGGCTGGATGCTGTATCACTGGAAGGAGGAGAGGAGGGAATGGGAAGGAGGAGAGGAGGAGGATGGGGGAGATGAAAGGAAGAGTGGGGAGGAGGATGAAGAGGAGAGGAGGAGGGGAAGGAGGAGAGGAGGAGATGGTGGGGTGAGGGGGGAGAGGTGGAAAGGGGCAGGACAAGAGTGGGGAAAGGAGGAGGAGGAGGTAGGAGAGGAGGAGGGAGGGGAGAGGAGGTGTGGAAGAGGACGAGGAGAGGGGAGAAGAAGGGAGACGAAGACAGGAGGAGACAGGAATGTTTAAAACCTCCCCAGTATGTTCTAAGCTCAGTTTATTCACATCTGAACTGAGACGGAGAAACAGAGGAGAGTTAGAGAACCAACACAGACAGCCTATGTCAATGTAGGTCTATGTAGCCTAGGTCTATGTACAGTATAGACCTGACCAACACAGCCTGTATGAATAGAACAGAACAGACCAATATTTACTACTGTCAAACATCAGCTTCCTCATATCCAAGCCAGAAATAAACACTTAGCTAACGTGTTTGTGTGTGTGTGTGTGTGTGTGTGTGTGTGTGTGTGTGTGTGTGTGTGTGTGTGTGTGTGTGTGTGTGTGTGTGTTTTGATATTGTGATAATGGAAAATCCTAACACAGGATGGAGACAGCAGAGAGTACACAGTACCAAGAACAGTGCTGAGCTGAACTTACCGTCCAGGGCGGACTGGTGGAGTCCTCTCAGTGTAGCAGACATGGGTCTGAAGGATCTCTGACAAACACACAAACAGGCAGACATCAGTATGTCAGTAATACAGTACTGAGAGACAGGAAATAATTAACAGAAAACAGAAAAAACATGAAGCCTTTTTTTATCAGACTGTACCTTTTCTTCAGATTTATGCAAGGCCTACCGGAATTCCTCACAGTTTGTTGTTTTCAGTAAAAAAAAATAATCACCTGTGTGTTATTTGACACTTCAGATAACGAGACGAGTACTGACCCAAACAGCATTCGATTGGTGAGCGGTGTGTAGCGAGTCATTAAAACAAAACACCCCATGACAACATCAAATTATTTTAAAAAAACACCTGATTTTATAGGTACCCCATGTAGCTCAGTTGGTAGAGCATGGCACTTGAAATGCCAAGGTTGTGGGTTTGATTCCCACGGGGGACCATAAGTTACTATAAGTTGCTCTGGATGAGAGTGTCTGCTAAATGACTAAAATGTGAATGTATAAGACGATGAAACATAAGTCTAACATTTGAAGTATTCACCATATAAATCACAGACATTCAACTTTATTCTCTCTGGGCTTCTAACCTCACACTGAGGTAGAATAGAGAGAGACCCACATATATCATGAATCAGTTAATGCATGGGGTCCATATTGGTCATATTACAGCCTCTAACCTTACACACTGACAGGGAATGGGATAGAGAGAGACCCATACTATATAATCATTTCATATAACTCTTGTATAGGTTATATGCATGGTGAGTGACCATATTGACTGGTGCTTACCTGTACTTTGAAGAGCATGTCTGTCTCTCAGTGGTTCAACTCTTCCCTTGTTGTTTGACTCTGTCCTCTGTTTTAGGCTCTTCTCTCTGTTTCTCCTCCTTCTCTCAATTCTTCTTTCTCTTCCTCGTAGATCTGTTGGTGAGATGGATGGATGGATGGATGGATGGATAGATGAATGGATTGTTGAAGTGTATATGGAGGAGAGGAGGCAGGTTGACTCTCAGGTGAGGTCTGTCAGTCTTTTATACTCCAGAGGGACAAAGATCCCCGATACCAAACAGAGACGGTTAGGGAGGGGGAGGAAGGGAGGGGCAGGAATGGGGAGGGAGGGGCAGGGAGGGAGGGGGAGGAATCCAGGGATGGAGGATCAGGGAGGGGGAGGGAGGGAGGGCCAGGCAGGGGGACAGAGAAGAGCAGGGAGGGGGACAGAGAGGGGCAGAGAAGAGCAGGCATGGACGGCGAAGTAGGGAGGAGGACAGAGAGGAGCAAGGAGAGGGGGAGGGAGGGGGACAGAGGGGGACAAGGAGGGGGAGGGAGGGGGACAGAGAGGGGCAGGGAGGGGGACATATAGAATCTAATAAAAAACAAGTTTTTCCATCTCAAGAGGTTAAATAAAAAAAGGACTATTGTAAGTGCCTATTACAGTACGTGTCAAATAAAGTAATAGGGTTGACGACTTCACCTTAATTCAGCCATGAATCCCTTTGTAACAAGGGGATGGAAGCTTGTTGCATGCAATGCAACAGGGAGGAGCAATTGAATGCAAGTAAAAAAAAAAAGAAGTACATTGTTTAAGCCTGTCTATCTACGGGGAACAGGGTTGACGTGTTCTGCTCCACCCGCCCAGTTTTTCACCACAAAATGACCAAAAAGAATAGAACCAGCCCACCTGCTTTTACACTATGATTTGACTATCAGATGTATTTTTTTTTTATTTTTTTTAATAATTTTTATGCTTTATTTAACTAGGCAAGTCAGTTAATAAGTTAAATTCTTATTTACAATGACGGCCTACACCGGCCAAACTCGGTTGATGCTTGGCCAATTATGTACTGCCCTACGGAACTCCCAATCAAATTTTTCTTTATAAAATTTATATTTAAAAGGAATGGTTTCACCATATTTAAAAGAGAGTTCAGTTCAGGTAACAGGGTTAATCTTAAAATGAGGGCCAGGTTCATTTGTATTTTTTTTTACATTAATTTCATTAATCTTCAGAAATTACAACAAAATTACAACAAAATAACTAGGGCTTTACAATAATAGTGAAAACTTGGAGAAATGTTGGCGTCAAGTGGGTTAAAATCTTCCTGGAAGTAACAGAAGGTGCAGAGAGGGACATGTAAAATTCAGAATTTGGCCACTTTAGCAAATCTATTCATATAAAAACAATCTGATTTATTGAATTCTCCATGTGGTCTATATTAAAGGGCACATCATTAAATTTAAATGGCTTTTAAAATGCAATATTGGTGCATATTTTCTACTTAAAGGATCAGTGCAGTCAAAATAAAAATTTCCTGTGTTTTATATATACTGCATGTACAAAGCTCTTTCCATGACATAGAGTGACCAGGTGAATCCAGGTGAAAGCTATGTCACCTGTTAATGTCGCCTGTTAAGTCCACTTCAATCAGTGTAGATGAAGGGGAGGAGACAGGTTAAAGAAGGATTTGTAAGCCTTTAGACAATTGAGACATGGATTGTGTATGTGTGCCATTCATAGGGTGAATGGGAAAGACAAAATATTTAAGTGCCTTTGAACAGGGTATGGTAGTAGGTGCCAGGTGCAACGGTTTGAACTGTAGCACTGCTGGGTATTTCACACTCAACAGTTTCCCGTGTGTATCAAGAATGGTCCACCACCCAAAAGAAATCCAGCCAACTTGACACAACTGTGGGAAGCATTGGACACCTTATAGAGTCAATTCCCGTAGAAATTGAGGCTGTTCTGATAGCTAAAAGGGGAGTGCAACTCAATATTAAGGTGTACCTAACGTTTTGTGCACTCAGTGTATAGTTTCACACTGAGGTTGTTATTATACTGTTAAACTCTGAAAATTATGATAAAGCCCTTTTAGTGTAAGAACTGTTTAAAACCTGTTTTGGTGGGATGGAGTTTTGGCCTGTCTGTTGACATCACCAGACGGTAAATTAGGTAATAGACCAATAAGAAAGAGAGTTCCAAATATCTCTGCCAATAGCACATTTTCAGTTATTTTTGCTAAAGAAATTGCTCTTTGTTAAGAAGCCATTTTTGTTTCTTTTTCACCAATTTAATTGAAAACAATTCCAGTAAGGTACGTAATTGTGACCCAGAAATGATTTGATTTTCAGATAAAAACGGCTGCATTGGACCTTTAAATATCAAAGGGACGCAAAAGGCACTAATTTCATGGAACAATCCAGGTAAGGTGTAATGTCACCTCTCGAGGAGTGATGGGGGTGAGGCTGGAAGAACTCCTCAAGCTCCTCCCACTCTCAGGATGGGATATTTATGTTGATAAACATTCCTCCAGAACATCTGGCAAGCAACGTCTTCTCTTTCTGTCCTATCAAACTCATCATCACGTCTTCTCTTTATTCGTCCGAGCATCATTATCATCATCATCCTCATCATCATCAGCTCCAACAGGGAAATACTATTTCTCTTTTAACTGCATGCTGAATCCATCTCCTCTCATTTATGTGTTAATGCACTTTGTAGGCTAGTTTCAGGATCACAGAATATTAAATTAAAACTTTCATGGCATGATTAGAAATAACTGGTATCTTATGTAAATATTTATCATGTCATGAACACATAGAGAATGTAAAGAACAGCTTATAATACTGTGGAGAAGTTGTCTGAAAAGTTAACGGAGACTAGTAGTGTAGTGATGGAGAGTGAGGTCTGATATTACTTACTAGAATCAATCTACTCTACTACTTACTGTACTAAAACCAGTCTGGCAACTGCTTGATAATAAACTTGAATACACATACTGTATACATGTAAGTCTAACACATGTACACTATCATTCAAAAGTTTGGGGTCACTTAGAAATTCCCTTGTTTTTGAAAGAAAAGTAATTTATTTTGTCCAGTAAAATAACATCAAATTGACAAACAGTGTAGACATTGTTAATGTTGTAAGTGACTATTGTAGCTGGAAACGACGTACATAGGCGTACAGAGGCCCATTATCAGCAACCATCACTCCTGTGTTCCAATGGCACGTTGTGTTAGCTAATCCAATTTTATCATTTTAGAAGGCTAATTGATCATTAGAAAACCCTTTTGCAATTTTGATAGCACAGCTGAAAACTGGCCTTCTTTAGACTAGTTGAGTATCTGGAGCATCAGTATTCGATTACAGGCTCAAAATGGCCAGAAACAAAGAACTTTCTTCTGAAACTCATCAGTCTATTCTTGTTCTGAGAAATGAAGGATATTCCATGCGAGAAATTGCCAAGAAACTGAAGATCTCGTACAATGTTGTGTACTACTCCCTTCACAGAACAGCACAAACTGGCTCTAACCAGAATAGAAAGAGGAGTGGGAGGCCCCGGTGCACAATTGAGCAGGAGGACAAGTACATTACAGTGTCTAGTTTGAGAAACAGACGCCTCACAAGTCCTCCTTCCAGTCTCAACGTCAACAGCGAAGAGGCGACTCCAGGATGCTAGGCAGAGTTGCAAAGAAAAAGCCATATCTCAGACTGGCCAATTAAAAGAAAAGATTAAGATGGGCAAAAGAACACAGACACTGGACAGAGGAAGATTGGAAAAAGTTATGTTATGGACAGACAAATCTAAATTTGAGGTGTTCGGATCACAAAGAAGAACATTTGTGAGACGCAGACCAACTGAAAAGATGCTGGAGGAGTGCTTGATGCCATCTGTCAAGCATGGTGGAGGCAATGTGATGGTCTGGGAGGTGCTTTGGTGGTGGTAAAGTGGGAGATTTGTACAGGACAATGACCCAAAGCACAGCTCCAAACTATGCAAGAACTATTTAGGGAAGAAGCAGTCTTGACCGCATGGTACGTAGGAAATGCCCATCAAGCCAATCCAACTTGTGGGAGGTGCTTCAGGAAGCATGGGGTGAAATCTCTTCAGATTATCTCAACAAATTGACAACTAGAATGCCGAAGGTCTGCATGGCTGTATTTTGACTGTATTTCATATTCATTTTGCAACTCATTTCATGTATGTTTTCATGGAAAACAATTTCTATTTCTAAGTGACCCCAAACTTTTGAACGGTAGTGTATGTGATAGACTGTGTATGATGATAGGCAGGCTGAAATATACAGTGTAAGTAAGTGTGCTCTGCTCTGTCTCCTGTCTTTCGTCTCAGGGAAAGAGGGAGAGAGAGAAGAAGGAGAGAGAGAGGAAGAAAATAGAAGGTTGGCTAGGCAGCAGCCTCCTATCTCTCTAGGCACAGGCACCTGCTGTACACTGGCTCCCTCCAGTCACCCTTATTTACTGTTGTTCCTGTGTTTGTAACTGGGAGTGGGTGGATAGGAGACTCAGCACCTAGCTGGCACTATGCAGGACAGGGAGTAAAGAGGCACTGCTAGGCAATCTGAGATGGATTACTGTGCTGAAGAAGGGAGGGGAGGAGGGAGGGAGAGAGAGTGGGGGAAGAGTGAGTAAGAGAAAGAAAGGCAGGGAGGGATGTGGTAATTGTTTTTTATTTTAAAAAAAGTGGAGCTTACATATAGACGGCAACTTGATCATTACGTTCAGTGATAAATAACATGAAGTATTGAGCTAAATCTTAACCAGAGCCCTTTCTGGAAAGTAAGCTCCAATGCTGTCTGTTTTTCTCTGTCTGGTTAGGACCTGTGTCAACTCATCTGTCCCAGTCAACATAAAATGTATCCTCCATGACTGGGCCGGTGACATCATCAACTCTGCAAATATATCCTCTGGTTGTTTATTGTCCAAAACACATTTATACTATAAACACATTAATACTTTATTTCCATTCCACAGAATAAAGAAACAGGCAGGACAGGAATGAGACAATATTGGGTTTAAATTTAGAGCAAGCCCTGGATTGGAGGAGAGTGTTGGCAGACAGTCCAGCCAAACACACCAGTCTAGGTTTGCGTCCCAAATGGCACCCTATTCCCTATATAGTGACCTACTTTTGACCAGGACACATAGGGAATAGGGTCCCATTTGGGACCCCAGCCTAGAGCCTTATAGTTAAGCACTTCATCCCAGACTGATGCTGGAATAATAGGGTACTGAATAGCTAGTATGTTCATAATTCATCCGTCTTTCTCTTTTATTCATCTGTCTTTCTATTTTATTCTCTCTCTCATGTTCATATAACATTATTACTGTATCTGTTGTTTTACAGCTGTAGCTAAAACGACAGACGCAAATGACAGACGCCATGGCAACCTTGAATGGTTTTCACCCCAGTTTCTATGGTGAGCTGGGTGTGAGCTGCGCCATCCATCCATCCATCCATCCATCCATCCATCCATCCCACTTTACCACCACAATGACTAACTCTACTCTCTGTTCTTGCTGTTGTGTTTTTTAGGTGGTTGTTCAACATCACTAACAGTGTTGTGTGTTTGCAGGTTTTCACCTGATCCTGATAGTTGGAGTGTGTCAGCTGATTTCCGGCGTCCTGTCGTTCCGCAAATAAGTCCACCTAAGCAGCACCGCCTTCATCGGCTACGCAGCACTCTGGGGGAGCTACGGCGCTACATGCATCTTCCAGGGTGTCTTCCAACCAATCACAACCAACTTCACATTGTCACATGACCTGATGAGCAGCATGACAACGCCCACTTCCCTTATAACCAACCTATCCCTGTCAGCGGAACTCATCAACTGCACCTCGCCCAGTTAGCCATCGCGGGACTGGTCCCCTACATCCTCCTCTCCTTCCTATTGGTCTTCTTCTCAGCCACGCTAAATGTCATCATGCCCTTCGTGTTCAGCGCCATCACGCTGACGCTGCTGTTCAAGGCCGTGGTATTGGGAGTAGGGTTGTAGAGAATCGAAGGACCATGAATGTAATAAGAAATCTTAGGTTGGCTTAAGGCCGGTACCAACCACTACAGAATGTCCGGTCATAACAAGCCTGAGACGGATGTCCAGGTTAAGGAGAAGAAGATGTCCACATTTATACACACATCACACACACATCTGACCACTCATGGTTCAGATAACGGAGAATCATGTCCAGTGAGAACTGACATTAACTACGTGGTCGTTTAGATGCACGCACAATTCAACATCAGACATAAAGTACCTATCTATCTATCTATCTATCTATCTATCTATCTATCTATCTATCTATCTATCTATCTATCTATCTATCTATCTATCTATCTATCTATCTATCTATCTATCTATCTATCTATCTATCTATCTATCTATCTATCTATCTATCTATCTATCTATCTATCTATCTATCTATCTATCTATCATCTATCTATCTATCTATCTATCTATCTATCTATCTATCTATCTATCTATCTATCTATGATTCCATATGTGTTATTTCAAAGTTTTAATGGCTTCCCTATTATTCTACAATGTATAAAATAGTAAAAATAAAGAAAAACCCTTGAATGAGTAGGTGTTCTATAACTTTTGACCGGTAGTGTATATCTTTTTTTAAGTAACTGTATATAATACAATTGAGGTGAGGGATCTGCTTCTATATTGTGGGTGGCACTGTGTGCTCTTTTCAATGGATGTGTCCCAATCTTTCAAAGGCCCTAGGATCAATGGGGGACGGGTGGCCCGACCTGTTTAGCTAAAAACCTGTTTTGCATGTTATTTTGTTATTAAAATAATATTAGTTATCAGCACAGCAACCAATGTCAAAATAGATAATATAATTGAGTTAAAAAAGCCACTTCCAAACATGGTCTCTTTTTTGGTAATGTTGGTAACGTTCTCTAGTTGCGCCGTGATTGGCTCAGTGTTCTGTCACTCAGGGGGACACTACGTCACCGCAAAATCTACGGGGAGAGCTCGAAAATTCAAGTCCCTTGGGTGGTGCCATAGAGTTACATTAGAAGTGCCCATCCAAGAAGGCTCAAGGTCATTGGCCAAAGATAAAATGACGCCAAATTACGTTGAATGTCTTACTCACGTCGGCCATGGGGAAGGAGAGCCCACAGTCCTTGGTAGCAGGTCGGTCGGTGGCATTGTGTTATCCTCAAAGCGGGCAAAGAAGGTGTTTAACTTGTCCGGAAGCAAGACGTCGGTGTCTGCGACCTGGCTGGTTTTCCCTTTGTAGTCCATGATTGTCTGTAGACCCTGCCACATCGGTCTTGTGTCTGAGCCGTTGAATTGCGACTCCACTTTGTCTTTATACTGATGTTTTGCCTGTTTTATTGCCTTACCGAGGGAATAACTACACTGTTTGTATTCTGACATATTCACATAAGTCACCTTGCCATGGTTAAATGCAGTGGTATACACCGTATCAGTGTATTCGTCAATTTTATTCTAAGAGGAACATATCCCAGTTCCTCTTAGAATAAAGGGAATCAGTGGCTAACTGCAAGTGTTGCAAAGCAATCACTAGCCTGCTATTCAGTGGAGTAGGTGTGGTCCAAGTCTGGGTTTAAGGGTTTATTTTCCAAGGATAAGGATAAACATTCAACATTGGCCATGCTGTCAACCCAGCATGATCTCTGCTGCGTTCAAAACAACTGGAAACTCGGAACTGAAAAATCTCAGACTTTAGTCAGTTCAAGACAACTGGCTACTGTTTTGAACCGTCATCCTCCTCGGAACTCCAAGTGGGGAACTCTGGCCTCTTTCTAGAACTCACTGATGTCATGATTCAATGTCATTTTTTACAGAGTTCCCAGTTGTCTTGAAAGCACCATAAATACAGAGAATAACAGACTTTGATGACAAAGTTTGATGACAAAATTTGCCCACAAACGACCGCCACTTCACCTTCCTGTTCAAGTGATCACAGCACAATAGGGTGAGTCCAAAAATATATTGTATGCTGCTGCATATGTAATATGCCAGGGAAATATGTATACTGTAGATAAGGAAGTAATACTAACTGTATGTTGTGTACTAAGCTGTTAGTAGCTCATGTGCCTCACTCTAATAATTTGGTCCCCTCATAAACTAGCCTACTGTTAGTTTTTTAATAATTTAATTTTTTAACATAATTTAATATTGTAAGAGCTTTCATTGTCTACTTATATGTCCCCTTTATTTTTCCTATGGTTCTAACTTGGTGTACAGAGAGAACACTGTCAGAACGGCCCATTTTCTGTATTCTGTCGCTCTACATTTCTAAAGTGCTGAACAAATAGTTATATTGACTACGTCCGTCCTAGCTCGCTCATTAATATCTTAATCGAAATTACGGATTGCCTCTTATCCGTTCATCGTTCCCTTATGCCATAGTTTGTACATCTCAATTGTCATTAGATACAACATTTGTTTAAGCATGTCAGCCATACCAGCTATGTTTTTTTAAAAGGCAGTAAATAAGGCTGAATGAACTGTTTCGCTGCCGGACAAGGCTCTGCTGATAGCCAGGTGTAGCAGTGGTAAGGATTCACTCTATGGTGCTGAAAAGAAAGCTCTGCTGTTGGGACAGCTTTATGTAGGCCCTAACAGTTTGTGGGCGCCGTTTGTCACCGTTATAATGCAATTCATGGATTGTTTTGTGTTGTGTTGTGTTGTGGCTTTGCAGGCATGGATCTAAACAGGTTGATCTGGGGAAATACCCAGCAGGCATAACAAATGATGAATGAACTTCTTTGTAAAAATGAATGACTGACACAGTTACAGGCAACACTCTTCATCAGTATTCACTGGTATCATTCTTCTTCATCCATCCTGAGCATCAAGAATGCTTATCAAAATGATTTATGTAGGTTTTACTTGACAATAACATCCCATTATTCTCTCTCACTCCTCAGAACCTCTATCACCCCTCAGAGCTTCTCTCACCTCTCAGATGGAGATTCCTAAAGGAGGCTGTGAAGGAATGTTCAGAAGTTAACCCATTGGGCAGGTGAATTCTAGTAGCCTAAAATTGGTTTATCTGGTTCCTCCTCATTGTTTAATTGCAGTTGGGCAAGTTGAGCCTGCTACACGTGTATTACATTTACATTTGAGTCATTTAGCAGACGCTCTTATCCAGAGCGACTTACAGTTAGTTAGTGCATACATGTTCATACTTTTTTTTCGCACTGGTCCCCTGTGGGAAACTAACCCTCAACCCTGGCATTACAAGCGCCATCTGAGCTACACGGGATCTACACGTATATGCTCTGTACAGTGACTAGTGAAAGTCTACACAACTATTGCACATGTTCGACATGATGATAATTACCAAGAGCCTCTTTCACCTCTCACACACCTTTCTGACCCCTCAGAACCTCTCTCACCCCTGTCTCACCGCCAGAGGAAGGTGCTGGGAGGAGCTATAAGAGGATGGGCTCATTGTAATGGCTGGAATATAATAAATTGAGCATTTTCAAACACATCAAACATATGGAAACCACATGTTTGGCTCCATTCCATGTATTGCATTCCAGCCATTGCAATGAGCCCTGTCCTCCTATAGCTCCTCCCACCAGCCTCCTCTGCTCACACCTCAGATGGAGACATATTCCACTTCAAAGGAGGCAGTGAGAAAGAATAGTTTATTGGGGTAAATGCCCATGGCTAGGGCCAACAAAGAACTAAGTGGTACACAGTTTCTGTAATTAGGTTAAGAGGTGTTAACACAGTTTCATGATGTATGTGATGACATCTCTCTTCACAGGTACCAGTTTCTCACATCAAGATTAGCCTCCTTATCAACATCTTTTAGGTTAGTGAGAAACATAAAATAAGATGAAAGCAGTAAGGAAAGTGAAGGTACAAGGGAGATGCATATGTAGCAGGCTTAACTTGTCCAACTGCAATAAATGCCATAAAGTGTCTGTCTTTCACTTAAACAATGTGGAAGGACCAGATATATCAGTTTTATGCATAAAATCACCTGCCTCCATTAAGGAATCTCCATCTGAGAGATGAGAGTGGTGAGGAAGGCTCAGAGGGGTGAGAGAGGCTCATGGGATGGTATCGTCAAGTAAAACCTACATAAATCATTTTGATGACTATTCTTGATGCTCAGTATGGATGAAGATGAATGATACCAGTTAAGACTGATGAAGAGTAACTGTGT
This sequence comes from Thymallus thymallus, assembly GCA_023634145.1. Lineage (NCBI taxonomy): Eukaryota > Metazoa > Chordata > Actinopteri > Salmoniformes > Salmonidae > Thymallus > Thymallus thymallus. The sequence continues at coordinate 25,879,217 of CM042378.1, forward strand.
CAGTTATCCATCTTACAAGGAAGTGCATCCATTCTTTATTCCTGCTGGGTATTTCCCCAGATCAACCTTCTCATCTCGGTTGACAAACATATCAAGAATATTTCAAGGGCAGCTTTTTCCATCTTCGTAACATTGGAAAATTCAGAAACGTTTTATCCAAAAATGATGCAGAAAAGCTAATCCATGCTATTGTCAGTTCTAGATTAGACTACTGCCATGCTCTACTCTGCGGCTACCCGGATAAAGCACTAAATAAACTTCAGTTAATGCAAAATACATTTGCTAGAATCATGACTAGAACCAAAACATGTGATCATATTACTTCAGTGCAAGCCTGTCTACACTGGCTTCCTGTTAAGGCTAGGGCTGATTTCAAGGTTTTACTGCTAACCTACAAAGCATTACATGGACATGCTCCTGCCTATCTCTCCGATTTAGTGCTGCCGTATATACCTTCACGTACGATACGGTCACAAGACTCCTTATTTTCCCTATAATTTCTAAGCAAACAGCTGGAGGCAGGGCTTTCTCCTAATGAGCTCAATTTTATGGAATGGTCTGCCTATTTATGTGAGAGACGCAGTCACGACCTTTAAGTTTTTACTGAATACTCATCTCCTCAGTAGGTCCTATGATTTAGTGTAGTCTGGCCCGGGGTGCGAAGGTGAACGGCAAGGCACTGGAGTGACGAACCGCCCTTGCTGTCTCTGCCTGGCTGGCTCCCCACTCTCTACCAGGATTCTCTGCCTCTGAACCTATTACAGGCGCTGAGTCACTGGCTTCTACATGACTATACCATTGCCAAGAGCCTCTTTCACCCCTCAGAACCTCTCTCACACCTCTGAACCTCTCACACCACTCTCTCACTGCCAGAAGAGGCTGGTGGGAGGAGCTATTGTGGGGGAAAATTACAAAATTAGTCATGCTGTCCCGTGTTATTGTAGGTTGTTTTTTTTGTAAATTGATACAAGCTTGTCTTTGTGTGACTTAGTCACAAGACTGGGAGTATAGCTAATATCCGTTTGGGTGCGACCGCAACTTTTATTTTATTTTATTTATTTTTATTTAACTAGGCAAGTCAGTTAAGAACAAATTCTTATTTACAATGATGGCCTACCAAAAGGCAAAAGGCCTCCTGCAGGGATGGGGGCTGGAATTAAAAATATAAATAAATACAAATACAAATATAGGACAAAACACACATCACGACAAGAGAGACAATTAACCACTACATAAAGAGAGACCTAAGACAACAACATAGCATGGCAGTAACACATGACAACACAGAATGGTAGCAACACAACATGGCAGCAACACAACATGGTAGCAGCACAAAACAGGGTACAATCGTTATTGGGCACAGACAACAGCACAAAGAGCAAGAAGGTAGAGAGAACAATACACCATGCAAAGCAGCCACAACTGTCAATAAGTGTCCATGATTGAGTCTTTGAATGAAGGTACTGAGATAAAACTGTCCAATTTGAGTGTTTGTTGCAGCTCGTTCCAGTCGCTAGCTGCAGCAAACTGAAAAGAAGAGCGAACCAGGGATGTGTTTGCTTTGGGGACCTTTAACAGAATGTGACTGGCAGAACAGGTGTTGAATGTGGAAGATGAATAAAGAATAAAGAAGAATATCTAGCCGCTCGAGCACCCTTACCTGCCGATCTATATATCACATCTCTGTAATCTAGCATGGGTAGGATGGTCATCTGAATTAGGGTTAGTTTGGCAGCTGGAGTGAAAGAGGAGCGATTACAATAGAGGGAACCAAGTCTAGATTTAACTTTAGCCTGCAGCTTTGATATGTGCTGAGAGAAGGACAGCGTACCATCCAGCCATACTCCCAAGTATGATGTGACTACCTCAAGCTCTAAACCCTCAGAGGTAGTAATCACACCTGTTGGGAGAGGGGCATTTTTCTTACCAAACCACATTACCTTTGTGTTGGAGGTGTTCAGAACAAGGTTAAGGGCAGAGAAAGCTTGTTGGACACTAACAAAGCTTTGTTGTAGAGCGTTTAACACAAACTCCAGGGAGGGGCCAGCTGAGTATAAGACTGAATCATCTGCATATAAATGGATAAGAGAGCTTCCTACTGCCTGAGCTATGTTGTTGATGTAAATTGAGAAGAGTGTGGGGCCTAAGATCGAGCCTTGGGGTACACCCTTGGTAACAGGCAGTAGCTGAGAAAGGTAGTTCGCAAACCAGGCCAAAAGACCCCTCAGAGACTCCAATAGTCCTTAGCCGGCCCACAAGAATGGAATGGTCTACCTTATCAAAAGCTTTGGCCAAGTCAATAAAAAGAGCAGCACAACATTGCTTAAAATCAATGGCAATGGTGACATCATTGAGGACCTTTAAGTTTGCAGTGACACATCCATAACCTGAGCAGAAACCAGATTGCATACTAGAGAGAATACTATAGACATCAAGAAAGCCAGTCAGTTGATAATTGACAAGTTCTGGAGGTTGAATCCTCAGCTCCTCACAGAACTAACATTCTGTGAACATCTTAAAGACTAAATTACATTTTTCTTTAATACCAACGACAACACAGAGACATTCCCAGCATTATTGTGGGAAACACTGAAGGCTTATTTGAGAGGCTGTATCATCTCATTTCAGGCTGCCCGGTGTAGGCAAAACAGAGAGAAATTTGTAGAATTGGAGGCACAAATTCACTTACTGGATAGGGAGAATGCTAGTCACCCATCTATGGAGAAACATAAAAAATAACCGCTTTAAAATTTGAATATAATCAGATTCTCTCAACTAAAATTGCTAAATCTTTTCTCTATGCCAAGCAAAAGTATTTTGAGTTTGGAGAGAAAAACTGAGAGTGACCGAATGATTCACAAAGTTAAATCTGCAACTGGAGAATTACTCTCTTCCCCCAAGGACCTCAATGACAGATTACGTCAGTTTTACGAGACTCTATATACATCTAAAGCAGATCCTAACCCCTTAATTATGCAAAACGTTTTGGAGGACTGTAATCTCCCTGCCCTGAACCAGGAAGATTCTAACTTTCTGAATAAGGAAATATCTCTTGGAGAAATTTGAGAAACAATTAAGTCTCTAAAGAGTGGCAAGACCCCGGGCCCAGATGGATTTCTTGGTGAATTCTATAAAACTTTCAGCAACATGCTCTCTCCCTACCTGCACAAAATGTTGGTTCAGGCCAATAAGAATGGAGCTCTCCCACCTACTTTGGATGAGGCGTTTATTACACTTATACATAAAAAGGGTAAAGATCCAGAAGAGGTAGCGTCATAGAAACCAATATCTCTCCTTAATACAGACCAAAAGATTTTAGCAAAACTCTGGCTAACAGGCTTAGCACTTTAGTGGGCAAATTGATCCATTCAGATCAGACCGGCTTTATCCCTAACAGAAACTCATTCTTCAATTTCAGGCGCCTCTTCATCCATGTCATCGGTGCCAGGGCAGCAGTTGTTGTTGGGGGTTAACTGCCTTGCTCAAGGGAGAACAGAAGATTTTTCTGGCTTGGGGATTTGAACCAGTGGCCTTTCGGTTACAGACCCAATGTTCTTAACCACTAGGATGCCTGTTGTCACACCAGAGGCAAGTGGAGGTCACACCAACTACTGACTGGTTTTCTGATCCATGCCCCTACCTTTCTATTTGACTTATTTCCTGTAACTCAGTAAAATCTTTGAAATTGTTGCATTTTGTGTTTATATTTTTGTTCAGTATATGTACATTTATTCTGAATGAGGACGAGAATTAAGAACCTATAGCCTACTTTTTTATCACAGTAAGCACTCTAACAACCCTACACCCTCCACCAGGGCCCCCCTGGTGAACAATTATAACTATTGTTCATAAACAATAGTTATAATAATAAAATAAATCTCCGACCCAAGATGCAAAAACTCCAAACGCAATTTCCCAATGAGGATGTTACCCTACCTAAATAATGCAAAAGTTAAATTTTAACTTAAAACTTAATTCACGAGGAGAGAGAATGCAGGAAACCTAAAGCTGCAACCGCAGTGCAATCAATAGGTGGTGAACAGCTCCTGGTGCTGAAAATATAGCTAACTTGTTATGCAAGTGTTGCACAGCAACAGATGGAGAAAACCTACAGTCGAATAATTCATTTCAACAATAATCTTCATTTTAATGTGACTTTACAAATAACAAGAGGGCTTAATTGGAGTCTATTTCAATTTTTAGGCCTATATAAAATAACTTAACTGGCTGAAGTAGGCCATGAGGCTTAACAGCATCTAATAAAATAATATGTCCTAATATAAGTGGGATTGTTTTTATTAGGCCTATTTAGAATTGCAAGAAATGTAGCATCCTACATAAAAAATAAATAATGCCGATATCTGTATCTGAATGTCTGTATCGGGATAGCCTGCTCCTTTAACGACTGTTAACTTGAGACCTAAATATCCCTTGATAAGCATTCACAATAATGTTAGTATTTACTAATTACAGTCATATAGGCCACTAAGTTACTTACTCAATGGGAAAAGTTGCATTTCACCTTGGACACGATCTTGTGGATGTCGCGTGAGATGGATGTGATTTTGATGCGCAGGCAGTCCTCGATTGACTTATGTGAAAGCAAGTTCCTGTCGTGAATCTATACTGCGTTCATAGAGGAAAATGAGGACTCACATGTGTAGTAGCCTTCCTGATGACAAGTCTAAATCGAACAACTCAAGCTTCCTAGTAAAGGCCTCAAGTTGTATACTTGTTTGTATATAAATATTTTTGTTTTGTTTTGTTTTGACTGTTTTCCCTCTTCCTTGTAACTGCAGATTTAACCTGTTTAAGTGACAGAATATGTCAGCCAAAGAAGCTGTGTGTGTAGCTTGCAGTTAACGCTTAAATGTTCCTGCGTCGGGCCTCTGTCTGGGCCGGGAAGGCCACTTTTAAATGCTTAGATTCATGCTTAGATTCATAATGACGTCTGAGATTGAATTCTTTGCAAACAGCGACATTTTCATTGCAAATAAGACAAACTGGCTTGGCATTGGGAAAATATGGTAAGATGAACACATATCTGTCTGTACATTATTCCCTGAAACTTCCATTTTCATTATCCACCTTTCTTTTGATACTTTTTGAGAGCAACATTTTCTCTTGCTATCAAGCTAATTGTTCTGAACGAATGTTGTATTAGTATTTTAATGTACTAATCAGATGTGTTAAACATGTTGTTTAATTTGTATTGTAGGCCAATTAATTGTGCTCATATTATATACTAATTATATTCTGGCCCGCCGAATATTAGCTCAGAAAAAATGTGTCCAGAGGCCAAACCTAGTTGACGAACCCTGCCCTACAACCTACACCCTGCACCCTACAGCCAGGGATCAAAAGGAAAACCTGCCTTTCAGGAGAGTTTCAGCAAGCTGGGTGAACCCAACACATAGACAGTATTGTCTTACCCAGTGTCGTGTGCTGGTCTCCTGTAGATCATGCCAGACACAAGCTGCTCAGCATCCTGCCTGCATCCAGGAGCACATTATCAAGGTACTGTAGCGTGTCGTTACAGGCCAGAGATAGTTCTCTTCAGGTGATTAGCAGTGTAGTTGTCTTTTGTGGCTCTGGTAGACCTGCATTTTCAATCTGGTAGAGGCTGGTTCCTAAAGTGTGTGTAGATAACGTTGCCTTTTATCTCCCCTGCTTCTCCCACACAGATGTATGACAACATATCTTCTCTGCGGTTTGACGTGGAGGGTAATGGGGAGACGGGGGGGGCAGCTCTGGTGCCTGTGAAGGGAGAGGTGATGGACCTGAAGCAGCCGGTGGCAGCAGGACTGAATGACTGCTGAAGATGAGGAGGACCAACAGACTCATCACCATCTTCCAATGCACTGACCTACCCTTGTCTTTAAAGCAAAGCTTTCTGTCTGTGTATAAGACGCCAGTGAATATTCAGCAACACAAGCCTATAGTGTGTGAAAGGTGATGCTTGTTATTGTTCAAAAAGGAGATGATCCCAACAGGGATGGTGGTGCTGGCTGGGAACCCAATCGAGTCTCTGAGCATTTTGTTGACTGTGATAAAGGCACTGGATTATGAGATGTCTTGTTTGCTAAATTAACACAGTAAATAGGCAGTGGCATGGTGCATGTAGCCATAGAATCACAGCGACATATGCCTCAATACAGTCATATTCATGGCTTATTGGGAGTGTGGCTTTCAGTTAGTTATTTTTTGCAACCCATCCCGTGAGAGTAAACTTTTAATGTCACATGCACAAGTACAGTGAAATGCCTTGCTTGCAAGCTCCAAAGCCAACAATGCAGTAATCAATAACAATGCAACACTAAAAATAACATCAGGTCGAACAAAAACACACAAGAAATAAGAACACAAGAAAGTAGGAAGCTACTGTATATACAGGGTCAGTTCCACTTCCAAGTAGGCTGCTCTGTTTAATAATTTACATATACACTAGAAGAAAATATGGGGCGCTGTGTTGAAGCCACCATGCCGCCATCTTGGCACTCCCCACCATAGTAAAAAATATTCTGGAAGCTACAGAAATGCATTTATTAATGTCTACATTAGTTTTTGCCATATTTATTCTATTACAGACACATTAATGCATACTTTTAAATTATATTATGTGAGCTAAATATAAAACAAAACAAAAAAATATACAAACAAGTATACATTTTAGAGATTACTAATGTTACTGTCCCAACTACAACAACAAATATTTCCTTGAAACACTTCATTTAAATACTGCAGAATTCCATTAATTTCTATGGAGGACTGCTCCTACTGGCGGGTGCCAATATGACCGACCAGTGGCTTCAAAGCCTCTCAATGGCCAATACATAGCATCAGCAATCCAGGGTTTATATACATCATTGGTTCTGTTATGTTATATTTCATCAAATCTGACTAACCCAGTGCACTGCTTGCTATGAATTATATTTGAGGGTGTTTGCATCTTTAGTAAAAATACAAATATTGTCCTGTTTGGAACACTGACAAGTAGAGAGCATTACAAATATCAACCCCAAAACAAATTGTGTGTGGGGGTGGGGGGGGCTCAATCTTAGTGGTCCACCCAAGCCCACCTGTGCCTGCGCCCCTGCTGTAGCTACTATATGTAAACAGGAAGCAGATGCGCACCACATGACAGTGTGGTTTTGTGGGGCATAAGTAGAACACATCCCCTTCATTATCAACGCATTGTGTCAACAACATCAAAAGAGCCTTTACAGACTCTGAAGTCAGGAGGACTTTGAAAGTTAGACTAGCTGTAGCTAGAGCAGTCTCATGGTTGTGTTGCTAGTGTAGAGGTGTCTATGTAGGCAGGAGACTATGTGGGTGGTGGAACATTTGATGACTCTGTGTTGTCATCTTCCGTGTTTCTCTGAGGGTCTGTGAGGTTAGGGTTAGGGTTAGGGTCAGGTTCTGTGAGGTCTGCTTCAAACCCTGGGTTAATCTGACCGTGAGAGTGCCTGTTCTGGACCTCCTCAAAGATCTGGAGCACCTGCCAGAGACAAACACACATAACATTACAGACAGACACACACCGGCCGCTAGGAGGCCCACGACCCCCCCCCCAAAATACCTTTGGGGTCTCAACTTAGAATAGTAGAATACACAAGGTGCCATTTCCAAATTTGTTTGTGCATCAGCAGTTTTCCTTTCTTGTTATGTCAGTCACTGACAGTCACACAATTAGCCCATGTCAGCAAACAATTTTTAGATTGGTAAGTTAGTCTACCCAGCTATCTAAACTTGTAATAATCATGGCCCAATTACCAACCAGGCACGAAGTGCACATACTCAGAGGGCCCCCATTGATTTTGTTAGTTACTCTCACTCAGATATCATATTAATATGACATAAGTCATGGCAGAATGTATAGAATTGCAGGAAAATAGCTGTAAAACTGCAACATTTTCTCTTTGCCCAATGGCAAAATGTATAGAATTGCAGGAAATTAACTGTAAAACGTAAATGTTTTCTCTCCGCCGTCAAGAGGGGGGCCACTAAAATGTTTTGCCCGCGAGGGTGGGTGGGGGCCCCCAACCAATGGTCACTAAAAGGCTAGGGCCGGCCCTGCATGCACGCACACTCACACACACTCACTCACAAACAACATACATTATATACAGTACATGAGTTTCAGGTGGTGTTACTGTCATGTCTTGTCTTGTCATGTTAACGGTCGGTGCTTCAGGTTTGTGTCAGTTTTATGGTTCTTGTCTTGTTAGCGTCCTTGTGTTTACCTGAGACTTGGGAATAAGGCCCACTCGGAAGAATCCAATATGGCCGCTGTCTATCTTGGTGCAGTCAACCACAGTGGAGGCGATGTTCTCTGGGGACGGGCCGTCACACAACACACCATCCACCTAGACAGATGGACACACGGACACACAGACACACAGTGAGTGAGTGAGTGAGTGAGTGAGTGAGTGAGTGAGTGAGTGAGTGAGTGAGTGAGTGAGTGAGTGAGTGAGTGAGTGAGTGAGTGAGTGAGTGAGTGAGTGAGTGAGTGAGTGAGTGAGTGAGTGAGTGACAATCACAATATTTTTTAACATTTCCAAATGTAGTTTGGACTCAACTGAACTATGATATATCTGTGTGTCTATTTCACCTTGTCCCCCAGCTTGGCATACACCTGGTTGTGGTGTGTGGTGTCTGCTTCTCCTGTGGGGTTGGCTGACGTCACAGCAATGGGACCCACCTACAGAATAGAAATAAGAAAATTATATTATCTGGCAACAATGGTAAGCATCCATTTAGATACTGCATACTGTATGTAGTATCTATGTACTACAACCCTGGTCCCAGAAAGCTACAGGGTGTGGAGGATTTTGTAATTAATCTGTGATCGTACCAGGTTAACAAGGTGTGTTACTACAGCACAGTCAGGTTAAGGGTTAGAAGTCAGGGGTTAGGGTCAGTGTTAGGGATAGGGATAGAGGTCAGGGGTCAGGTTTTGAGTTTGTACCAGGTTGATAAGATGAGTAGCCACAGCACAGTTTGGGTTCCTGATAGCAATGCTCTGAGGTGTTCCGATGTGTTTAGCTGATTCCCCCAGACCAAACATCTCCATCCACGGACCTGGTGGGGGAAGACAGAACATACTCATAATAATAACTCATATACACAACAAAAAAAAAACATGTACACACACACACACACACACACACACACACACAGACAGACCCCCCTTCTCTATACACATACACACACAGTGTTAATAACCCACCCCTGGCTATGACCATGCTGATAGAGGAGGGCCACGCTGCACTCATGAAGTCCCAGAGCAGGGCAGACAGCAGGGATCTGACCGGTTCTAATTGGTTTATAGAGGACACCCACAGAGACATGGGCCGGTCCTGAGCCTGCTGCTTACACCTGCAGCACACAGGGAGAGACAGGTAGAATAGGTTATTAACATGCTGCTTACACCTGCAGCACACAGGGAGTGACTGGTAGACTAAACACCTCCCTATGCAACTGGATCCTGGACTTCCTGACGGGCCGCCCCCAGATGGTAAGGGTAGGCAACAACACATCTGCCACGCTGATCCTCAACACTGGGGCCCCTCAGGGGTGCATGCTCAGTCCCCTCCTGTACTCCCTGTTCACCCATTACTGCATGGCCAGGCACAACTCAAACACCATCATTAAGTTTGCCAACGACACAACAGTGGTAGGCCTGATCACCGACAACGATGAGACAGCCTATGGGGAGGAGGTCAGAGACGTGGCTGTGTGGTGCCAGGATAACAACCTCTCCCTCAACGTAATCAAGACAAAGGAGATGATTGTGGACTCAAGGAAAAGGAGGACAGAGCACACCCCCATTGTCATCGACGGGGCTGTAGTGGAGCAGGTTGACAGCTTTAAGTTCCTTGGTCACCAACAAACTATCATGGTCCAAACACACCATGACAGTCATGAAGAGGGCACGACAAAGCCTATTCCCCCTCAGGAGACTGAAAGGATTTGGCATGGGTCCTCAGATCCTCAATATGTTATCCTGCTGCACCATCGAGAGCATCCTGACTGGTTGCATCACTGCCTGGTATGGCTCGGCCTCCGACCGCAAGGCACTACAGAGGGTAGTGCGTACAGCCCAGTACTTCACTGGGGCCAAGCTTTCTGCCGTCCAGGACCTCTATACCAGGCAATGTCAGAGGAAGAACCTAAAAATTGCCAAAGACTCCAGCCGCCCCAAGTCATAGACTGTTCTCTCTGCTACCTCACGGCAAGTGGTACCGGAGCGCCAAGTCTAGGTCCTTAACAGCTTCTACCCCCAAGCCATATGACTCCTGAACAGCTAATCAAATGTCTACCCCCACCCACCCCCCCCCCTTTTATGCTGCTGCTACTATGCATTATCTATGCATAGTCACTTTTACTCTACCTACATATTACCTCAATTACCTCAACTAACCTGTGGCCCCACACACTGACTCTGTACCGGTACCCCCTGTATATAGCCTCGCTACTGTTATTTTACTACTCTTCTTTAATTACTTTATATTTTTTCCTTTTACATATCTATTTTTTACTTAAAACGTATTTTTCTTAAAACTGAATTGTTGGCTTGTAAGTAAGCATTTCACTGTAAGGTCTACACCTGTTGTATTCGGCGCAATAATTTGATTTGAGTGCAAGTGTTGGTTAAGAGGTTGAGGTGAGGAGGAGGATTATTTAAGATACTGTTGAAGGGTTTCAGATGTTTTTGGAAGATGGGCATTGGGGGAGGACAGTGAAGAGCTTGGACTGGGCTGTGCGGGAGCTGGAGGGTGGGAGGGCCAAGAGAAGGGAGAATAGCTTGTTTAAATACAGTATTATAGCCTGGTCCCAGATCTGTTTGAATTGTCTTGGTCATGACAAAGGAGTTGGCAAGACAACTAAAATAGATCTGTGACCAGCCTACCACTGTGAAGCACTGTGAGTACAAAGTTTATTCATTAAATCTGATGAATTTATCTTCTACAATGTAAGTATAACAACCTAGTATGCAGTGTAATTGTAACTCACTTGTAGGCCTTCTCCACAGCATCCGGTCTGTTACAAGCTGCCACCAGCACATAAACCGTATCAGTGGGCATCCCACATATACCTCCACTCTTCATGATCTCTGGAGATGAAGAGGGATAGGTAGAGTTTGGTTGAGACACATCAATAACCCAACTAACTAAAGACCTAAAGAACTTGCGATGAACACACACACACACACACACACACACACACACACACAGCCTGTTATTCATAGTGTTTTAATGAGAATGATTCACTAGACTAGACCAACGGTTGTCATGGTTCTGAAGAGCTACTGGGTGTGCAGATTTGCTGTTTCAGCCCAGCACTGAGACCCTGCATTCTGCTCACCAGGACTTTGAATCAGGTGTGTTAGTACTGGAATGAAGCAAAAACCTGCACCCACAGTATTTCACCAGGAGCAGACCTGCTGACCAGTTCTTTGTCTCAAATGGCACCCTATGCCCTATAACATAAAGCACTACTTTTGACCAGAGCCTTATGGACCCTGATCAAAATAAGTGCACTATATAGAGAAAAGGGTGCCCTTGAGACAGAGCCCAGGTTAGGCACCCCCTTATGTTTCACCTGCTATCTGGTGGACGGCGGTGGCCTTGCGTGCGGGGACATGAAGACAGATGTCCCTCCCTCCTTCTCCCGTCCCACTCAGCCTGACTAACGCCCGTCCCAGGGGCAACTGGGGGTTCAGGAAGGTCAGGCTGAACAGACCAGACAGGAAACAGTAGAATGACATCAGTCCAAACACGATTGACACCCCAATGTCATAACCATAAGGCAGTGCTCCCATGGCGTCCAGGAGGAAGGAGATGATAATGAGGTGAAAGGTCGCGGCATAGACAACCCAGGCCAAGTTCAGGAACAGAGCTCCTACTGTCACCAGACTGTTGAACAACAGGAAGCTGATGATGCCCACGGCCAGGTTGAATCCCTGTGTGTCCCCGTAGAGCCCACCGTACCGCGTCAACCCCCAGATGGACCACATGACACCGTACAGGATGAACGCCATGCTCTCAAGGGTCTTACCTACCGGAAATGTACACGTTAAATGTTGGATATACAATAATTACAAATTGTAACATGTTAAAAATGCATTTTACGACCTTATCTTCGCTTTCACAAACACCTGAAAAGCTAGTTTGGATAGGATGCATTTTCACTAGTTCCTAAATACAACATTAGAATTGCAAACGGAATGTGTGAAAGCTCCAGGCTTAGGGTCTTACCACGGGAGAAGGCCACGGAGCCGACCAGCAGCTGGAGGACGCCGCCTGCCACCACGGCCCAGGGCAGGACCAACACGCTCAGCGGGGCCCGGCCCCCTATGGACTCTGTGATGGAGAAGACAGCGAGGACGGAGCAGGCGTGACCTAACACCTCTGCGTCAGCATACCTGGAGTAGCCCAGGTAGGGAGCGTGGCTGTGTCTGTCATGGGGGCGGAGAGTCAGGCCGCTGACACGCGTCACCAGGGCCTTAAACACGCCCTCCCCCGTAGGAATCCTATTGGCCGAGACGTTGTTGTAGGAGGTGACCAGTAACATCACGGCTGACACAACAAAGATGGCCACCTGGACGCCCTGCGCCCCAGACTGGAAGGAGAAGGAGGGCTGGGCTGCAAGAGCGATAGTATACGCTACGTAGAACAGCTGGTAGAGACCCTCAGCTAGACTCTTCTGACAGCTGAACAGAGCCAGGATGAAGAATAGAACAGCGAAGATGACGGGAAAGGGGACAGGGGAGGAGGGGTGGATGGAGAAGGCTGTGAGTAGAGTGCTGTAGCCCTCAGCAAAGCGCAGGATGGAGGTAAAGCCGTAGAAGGTGGCGGTCAGGGAGTCCATGGCCCTGTAGGAGAGGACACACACCACCAGCTGGAATACAGCAGCCGTCCAAAGCCAGGGGATGTGACCCGGGGCGAGCTGAGGAACCACAGCCAGTAGGGGGCAGGCTAGCACACTAGCAGACAGCAGATTCATCACCAGACCTACAGGCACCATGTCGTTACAGTCCTCTGGAGCTCTGACCCCTGACCCCTGACACCCTGCCCTTCTCCTCAGCCCCGTCCCAGGAGCCTCCACCCTTCCCTGGGTGATAAAGGAAAGCAGGCGGCCACAGCCGAAGTACACCCCCACCACGGTGACCAATAGGTAGCAGGCGGCCGTGGCAGAATGGCCGAACACCGGGGAGGAGAGGCCGGCGATCTGGTGCCCACAGGCCAGGCTGATAGACAGGGAGATGATTAACAGGACCACCTACAATACAACAATACAATACAACTTTATTTTCCATACGTTACAGCAAACAATGGAAAATGTGTCTTCTAGTTAATTCTCAACCCCCTTCAAATTGATAGATAGATAGCCAGACAGATACAGATGTTCTCTGAAAGCCTGAATTAACACTTGGTTATATTAAGAGGATTATTTACCTGCAACAAAACTGGTCAAATGAAGAGATTACATACAGTATGTAGATAGATAGATAGATAGATAGATAGATAGATAGATAGATAGATAGATAGATAGATAGATAGATAGATAGATAGATAGATAGATAGATAGATAGATAGATAGATAGATAGATAGATAGATAGATAGATAGATAGATAGATAGATAGATAGATAGATATAATTACACACACCTCTCTCTGGAGGACAGACACTGTAGCCAGCAAGAGGAAGGCCAGGGTGAAGGCAGCTAGGCCAGGGACCAAAGAGGACCTCAGCTCTGTAGCCCCCACCACCCCCTCCCCAACGAGAAGGTAGACCAGTCCAGACCCACACCACAGGGCTGACACGGTCAGACACACACTGGAGAACAACTGGGACTGGGACAGGCTCCGACGCACACCTGGTGGGAGGGAGGGAGGGAGGGAGGGAGGGAGGGAGGGAGGGAGGGAGGGAAAAACATTTGTTTATCTTTGGCTGATACCACATTCAAACACACAGTCAATAAAATGAAATCATGAATGCATACCATAGTACAAATGTTAGTATAGTTAAAGGTGCTCCGACATTTCCTGGTTGTTAAAATTCTAATAGTTTGCCTAATTTTAGTTTATCAATGTACCATCTAAACATCTGTGAAATATATTTCATTTCAGCTGTTTGAAGCAGTTGTACAAAACCAAAAGTAAAAGACGCAACACCAAAGCATAGAAATGTGCACATAGAACATATCTACCTTTCTTAGACTTGCTTTCAATGAGAATGACAGATCTATTACTCACATTTCTATGCAAATTTGGTCTTGTCACCCAAAAAGTTAGATATTGCAATTTTAAGTAGGCTATCACAGTCAACTCTTTATGCAGTAAAAAAGGGTAACAGAGTAGGGTTAACATTTGTTTAAGTAATAAACAGTAGGTAGGCTACCAGAGTATGCCAGCAGGGCTGCGATGATGAGCAGAAGCACCCCCAGTGCAGTATGGGGGATGAAGTCTTTCTCAGGAGAGCTGCCATAGTTATTCACCAGCAGCAGCAGAGAACCTGCAGGAGAAACCAACAGAAAAAACACAAGTTAAAAACACAGCAGGCTTTAGACCAGACCAATTCACAAAAAAGCCCATTGTTTGACAACAACCCATCAACACAGCTACATATTCACCCTCCATTGGCTAAGTTTCTATACTGCAACTTGACTGACGCACTTGACCACTTTCACTCAAATCCAGGGCCAGAGGGCAAAGGTGTTGCCTCATGATTCGTCATCGGGCGCAAAATGGTCGAGTTCCTAATGGTCGAGCCTATGGTCGAGTTCCGGTCCGACTACGTGCGGGCGTTGTATTGCATTCAGACTTCGTTTGGCTAGGATACCTAGGCCTTTTCAATCTAAAATTATTGACTTTAATAATTAAATCAACAAATAGTGATGACATAGGCTAAACTGTGTTAATGCGCCGGTAATCTTTTAATTACAGATGCATATGATGCAACCCTGCATAAAGAAAGCTTAGCCCGGTTAGTTATATTGTCTAATCACAGTTGTCTGTATAATGGAAACCCCTGCTAGTTTAGTTATAAAATAGAATACATATGAACAAGTATTAGGTCACCCTCCCTAGGTCCAGGAGTGTTTCCATGAGTGACCTGGTTAGAAAAACTCTGGTCCCATCATAGCCCAAATAAACTATTTTACAACTGATTAATCACTATGTCATACCATACACAGGGACTGTCACACAACACAATGCCACAGATGTCTCAAGAGGGAGCGTGCAATTGGCATGCTGACTGCAGGAATTTCCACCAGAGCTGTTGCCAGAGAATTTCATGTTAATTTCTCTACCACAAGCCACCTCCAACATCATTTTAGAGAATTTGGCAGTACGTCCAACCAGCCTCACAACCGCAGACCACGTGTAACCACGACACCCCAGGACCTCCACATTCGGCCCCTTCACCAGCATGATCGTCTGAAACCAGCCACCCGGACAGACAGCAATTTCAGACAGCGTGTATGGTGTTGTGTGGGCGAGCGGTTTGCTGATGTCAACGTTGTGAACAGAGTGCCCCATGGTGGTGGTGGTGGTGTTATGGTATGGGCAGGCATAAGCTACAGACAACGAACACAATTGCATTTTATCGAGGCAAAACCGTGACGAGATCCTGAGGCCCATTGTCGTGCCATTCATCTGCTGCCATCACCTCATGTTTCAGCATTATAATGCACAGCCCCCTGTCGCAAGGATCTGTACACAATTCCTGGTAGCTGAAAATGAACCGGTTCTTCCATGGCCTGCATACTTACAAGACATGTCGCCCATTGAGCATGTTTGGGATGCTCTGGATCGATGTGTACGACAGCGTGCTCCAGTTCCCGCCAATATCCAGCAACTTGGCACAGACATTGAAGAGGAGTGGGACAACATTTCACAGGCCACAATCAACAGCCTGATCAACTCTATGCAAAGGAGATGTGTTGCGCTGCATGAGGCAAATGGTGGTCACAGCAGATAATGACTGGTTTTCTGATCCACACCCCTAACTTTTTCTTAAGGTATGTGTGACCAAAAGATATACACTATATATGTATACAAAACTATGTGAACACCCTTCAAATTAGTTGATCAGCCCCACTTGTTGCTGACAGGTGTCTAAAATCGAGCACACAGCCATGCAATATCCATAGACAAACATTGGCAGTAGAATGCTCAGTGACTTTCAACGTGGCACCATCATAGGATGCCACCTTTCCAACAAGTCAGTTCGTCAAATTCCTACCCTGCTAGAGCTGCCCTGGTCAACTGTAAGTGCTGCTATTGTGAAGTGGAAACATCTAGGAGCAACAACGGCTTAGCCGCGAAGTGGTAGGCCACACAAGCTCACAGAACAGGACCGCCGAGTGCAGAAGTGCGTAGTGAGTAAAAATCGTCTATCCTCAGTTGTAACACTCACTACCGAGTTCCAAACTGCCTCTGGAAGCAACGTCAGCACAATAATTGTTCGTCGGGAGCTTCGTGAAATGGGTTCCATGGCCGAGCAGCCGCACACTAGCCTAAGATAACCATGCGCAATGCCTAAAGGAACACCTTCCCTGAAGAGTGGAGGATGTTATAGCAGCAAAGGGAGGACCAACTCTATATTAATGCCCATGATTTTGGAATGAGATGTTCAATGAGCAGGTGTCCACATACTTTTGGTCATGTTGTGTATGTGTATTCCCAGCAGGGGCGCCGTATGGGGGGGAAAAGTTAGGATGATTCTAAGGGCCTGTGACTGACAGGGGCCCTAAAAATATTATTCCAGCATTAGGTAAAAACATTTTGGAGCCCAATGTTATATATTTTCATGGGGCCCAAAATCCCTGGAGGCTCCCCTGATTCCCAGTCATGTGAAATCCATAAATTAGGGCCTAATTAACTTATTTAAATTGACTGATTTCCTTATATGAACTGTAACTTTTCGAAATTGTTGCATGTTGCGTTTATATCAAATGTTGTATCATATTGTACAACAGCTGATAATTTCAGCTGTTATTTCCTGATAGTTGGTGGTTGAAAATACAATCAACACAGGATGTCTTAATCAGCAGGTTTAGCATGGGTGTAGTTGCGGTATATGTTAATAGACCAGTTTTCAGGTTAGGCTAAATTTCCCTCCCATTAAGCTCTTCTTCTCTGGTGGATTGATCCACACTGTGGTTAATGCACCACTTTGTTGCCCTTCCACTCCCCACTCAACATTTTTGCATGAGAATATTTTTTTCAAAAAAAACAACTTTTTTTGTTTGTTTTTGATCCCTTTAATGGGACACTATTACAGTAAGGTACTTAATTGTTACCCAGCGATTATTTTAAATTATTTTATATTTTTACAGCTGCATTGGGCCTTTAAAACGCAGGAAATTATTTTTAAATGCTAAAAATACAATCTAGCGGGATGAGCCGACTACATCTCTGCTCCTATTTATTTCAGAGAAACCTGGGCGCCCTGACCCAAAGATACACTTCTAGTGTAGCAGGTAAGAAAATGTACTGCTTTTGCCAGTTCCCAGTATAGCTCCTAGTCCTATATTAGTCTACTGGAATTATTTGCTGATCAGTTATTGTTTTTGTTTTTTTAAATCACATGCCTAATGTGGAATCCCCAGAGCCGGCTCAACTTGCCCTGCTGCCATAAATGGTCCATCTCTTACTTAAACAATGCGGATTAACCAGAAAGCTCAGTTTTAGGCTAACTGGAATTCTTTACAGTTTTGTTGTTTTCAGTTTTTTTAAACTCACATGGGGCAACTTGAGAGCAAGCTCAACTTTCCAAATGCGCAGTTGACTTGCACCAGGCAATAAGACAACTCTTAAGGTTCTACAAGTAGGTTCAGTAGTTTTACCTGGTTACACCAGAAGAAGAAAAAATAACCTACTCTGCATCCTGTGGTGTCACCTCTGCTCACATCTCTCATTAAGCCATTTTGAGAAACAACCAAATAAAAAAAATAAGCAAATTAATGAATTGCCTACATTCATGTATATTATAATATATATAATAGCATAGCTGTCTGACGAAAACCTCGTATTTCCAAAACAGAAACTTTTCAGGAAATATACAAAAAATTACCATATTTTCCCCATTAACAAACATATAATTTTTAAACTTCAAGAAGCTATTTGGAATAAATGTTCTTGGACCTAGAGTCATGAAATGTTCTGAGTACATTGTGGGGAGTTAAACATGTTTAAATTGGCAAAAATGGCATGTTCAATTGGCAAAAATGGCATGTTCAGACAGCCACTATATAAACCTTCACAAAGAAATGTGTGATCACTATGTTATATAAGACATATTAGGATAATCCAAATAAAAATAAAATTAACATCATATAAAAGTTCCCACTCCTTTTTTTGTTCGAATATGCTTCGATTGTCGATCAATTAAGTATTATGAAGTCGTCAATAGTCGGTTTTCCATGCTAGGTATTGTTTTATGATCAACTTAGCTCATTAAACTAAATATATCGCAATACAGGCCTAATTCTTTAGACGGTTTAAGGCTATATAAAAACTATCGGAAATAGAAATGATCAATCAGAAGCCAGAATCTTCACTTAGACCTACCGCCGGAGATCCCGAGGATGCCCACCGAGAAATGCAGCGACTCCAGCTCAGCCATCACCGAAGCATCTGACGCACGCGCCACGGAGCTCTCTGAGGTTATAAATACATTTACGGTTTTATTACGTCACTCTCAACTTGTTACAGGACACTACTGGAGGATAGTTGGGAAAGTTACCTCATCAACAACAACACCGGGACAGCAACATATCCTTTTGTCAGAACTATTCAGAAAGTTCTGCCTCGTGAAAGGAGTACGCATATGTATGTACAGTCCACATCGGTACACGCCTATCTTATAGCCTGATGTTGGACATGCATTGAATAAACCGAAATGTCAAAACTAGTCACATCCTTATTATCTAGGTGGAAAATATGAAATTACAGAAAATACCCCTGGACACCTTTTATGTTATTCTTTTAAAGGGGCCATTGATTCTTCAGGAATATATATATTTTTAATTTTTCATTTAAACTTTATTTAACTAGGCAAGTCAATTAAGAACAAATTCTTATTTACAATGACGGCCTACCCCGGCCAATCCTGGACGACGCTGTGCCAATTGTGCGCCGGCCTATGGAACTCCCAAATCACGGCCGGATGTAGAACGCTGCGCCAATCGGGAGCCCAAAATATAGGCTAATTTATAAATGTGTTATGCGTTTAATTTAATTAACTGTAACCCCATTAAAACCAAAAATCTATGCATTTTCATACACATCTAAAATCTATGAATTAAATTTTTTTAGAAAACAAGTACCCATAAGCAATGATGAAAAAACACAAATGTGAAAAATGAGTGGATATAGCTTTTTGGACATAAACACCAGTCTATAGCCTCAAAACATGGTCAAAACTACACGTGTTATATCATGGATGGTCAGTCCTTGCATCAATAGCTCTGTCTATACATTTGCCTTGAGAGTGGTTATTTATCCAGCCCATTCCTCAGCTGTTTACCAAAACAGCAGCAGTTTGATCGCTTTGTTATTGTACAGATCACCCCTTTTTTAAAGAGAGGTGTATCACAGTTCCACTTTATGGTCATGGAAAGGTAGTCCAACGTGAGACATATGCACCACATAACATACAGTATCATAGGCTGCACAGAAGGAAGCCTGGCAGTGACTCTGTGGGGTTGATTATGTTGTTACAATTTGAAATTCACCGGTTAGAAACACACACACACTTTGATATTAAGGCCTGAAAGGCCCAGGCCCATCTGGCAAGTCAACAGTATTTTTTGGTTGCACATAGATAAGGGTTACTTGCCCGAAAATGTGAAACTAGTTGTTTACACACAGAAATGGCATCACAACATTGTACACATAACTTTTGCAGTGTGTGATATTTGTACAGCTGCATTGGGCCTTTAAAATGCAGGAAATTATTTTTAAATGCTAAAAATACAATCTAGCCGACTACGTCTCTGCTCCTATTTATTTCAGAGAAACCTGGGCGCCCTGACCCAAAGATACACTTCCAGTGTAGCAGGTAAGAACATGTACTGCTTTTGCCAGTTCCCAGTATAGCTCCTAGTCCTATATTAGTCTACTGGAATTATTTGCTGATCAGTTATTGTTTTTGTTTTTTTAAATCACTTGCCTAATGTGGAATCCACAGAGCCGTCTCAACTTGCCCTGCTGCCATAAATGCCATAAATGGTCCATCTCTTACTTAAACAATGCGGATTAACCAGAAAGCTCAGTTTTAGGCTAACTGGAATTCTTTACAGTTTTGTTGTTTGCAGTTTAAAAAAAAACATTTACTAGCCAGTTTCATTGTACCCATACCTTTTGCAGTGTGAGACACGCCTATTCATTTAAAATAAACCTGGGCGCGAGCGTAACCTGGGCGTAGTTTGCATACTGCCCACCCTGAACAAAAGTTACGCTTCCAGTGTAGCAGGTAAAACAATTTACTGAGTTTGAGACTCCCAAATACATACTGAACAAAAATATCAACGCAACATGTAAAGTGTTGGTCCCATTTTTCATGAGCTGAAGAATAAGATCTCAGAAATTGTACACACAAAAAGCTTATTTGTTGTTGCGTTTATATTTTTGTTCAGTATACATACAGAATCTCCATCAATATTGACACACTGACACCATCCATCCAGTGTCTGATTCTGAGAGATGTTGAGTGATTTAGCAAGTTTCCCTTACCCTTCCAGCATTACTCAACGCTGCCTCCATGAGCACACTACAGTCTCCAGACTCCACCTCCATGGGGCCACAGCAGGTGGACACAAACACAGTAGCTTTCTAGTTTAATTGAACTGGAGTGAACACGAAGACGGATACAGAACATCTCGCTATTACTGTACTGTTACAAGGTGAGAATAAAGTTGTCTATAAATTAATACTTCATCTATGTAGCCTACGTACACCGTTTATTTAGAGTTGGTAACGTAACTCAATAGCTGTGGATTTAGTTGTGGATATGTGATGTCGGGTGAACATTGTAGTTTTATGGCCAGTTCTAACAGCCGAGACGATAGTTTTATGCCGTTTTAGAACTCATCTCTGCTGTTGGAGATGCCACAATTCAACATGTCAATGAACTAAAGACTTGCGACGAGACAGATACATTTAGCCAAAATAACAGACCGCTAGGAAACCAAGACTGTTGTCAGGGCAGACCTGGTTGTAACTAAATATGCTCGAGTCGTATCGGACAACTTTAGCAGATCCTCTTCCTAACTCTCCTAACCCGCTGCATACATTATAGTAATAGTAGTTCTATTTACATTTAGGAATTTAGCAGATGCTTTTATCCAGAGCAGTTTATGTATCATGTACCGTGTATCTGTCTTTTGTGTACTTTCGTTGTGGCATTTTGCACCTGCCCTGTGCTTTGTTGTAGCTGCTTGACAATGAAATTTCCCCCCCGGGGATCAATAAAGTATCTATCTATCTATCTTACAGTCGTGAGTGCATACATTGTAATACTTTCGTTGTACTGGTCCCGTCGTACATACTCTACCAACTGAGCACATGGGACATCTGAACTGGGCTTTAGAATGATCAGTGAATTGATGCTTATCACTTAATCTCTGTGGATTCTGTGTTTTCTACCCTGCTTACACACCTGGCTCTCTCTACCTGTACCATGTGTTGTTGACTAGAGGCATAGGGAGGGAGAGGCATTGTTGTGTTGCCTGTGTTACCTGGACACAGGCCTTTAGAGACTCAGTGGTGTGGTGATACTCAGGAGGCCAATGTTTGGCATTTGGCACTCAACTATCATGGCCCAGTTCCAATATCTCTAAATCACACAGCAAATTAGGGTGTTTTTGTTACCATAAAAGGTGACTGGAGGGCAGGGTTGTAGCACTCGCAATATGGACATGTGTGTATAAATTGCGTGCGACAGTTTGTATAAGACTCTTCACGTAGGCCAGAATTTAGTAAGCAATTTACGCACAGTTGATAAATGAGGCCCCAGGCCTTTAAATGTTTAATAGATTATGCTGCTGTGAAGACATTCTCACCTTACGCTCACCTGTCTGGATTGTCCCAAATGGGACCCTATTTCCTATGTAGTGCACTACTGTTAGTGCACTACTGTTAAACCAGGGCTCTGATCAAAAGTAGTGCACTACATTGGGAATAGGGTGCCATTTGGGACACAAGTTGTATACCTAACCTGACACTACCCGATGCACTACCTGACATGCCATGTGGTGTGTATATCATTGAACAAGATGGCGCCGACAGAGATGGCAGTATCGCGACTAGCTCTAAGGAAACTTTGCAGTATTTTGTTTGTTTATGTACTATTTTTTACGTTATTAGCTCAGGAATTGTTTTGTGTAATTACACACAGCCAGGAAGAACTATTGGATATTAGAGCGACAGTAACTCACCAGAACTACCAGCATTACGACCAGGATTACGACTTCCCTGGAGCAAATCCTTTGTTTGCTCTCTCCAGAGCAATTTAACTTATTCCAGAGGCCGACCCAAAACAACGCCGGTGGTGGAGAGGTACTCGGGGCAGTCTTCTGGTCCGACTTAGGAAGCGTGCACACCACCCACCGCTCCCAAGTATATTTCTCGCTAATGTCCAATCTCAGGATAATAAAGTTGATGAGCTCAAGGCGAGAGTTGCTTTCCAGAGAGACACCAGGGATTGTAACATACTCTTCTTCACAGAAACATGGCTTTCTCGGGACCAAGAATATCTCACAGTCAAATGGCGACCGTATCTCCCGAGGAAATGTTTGTCAATAATAGCCAGAGCCATTTATATCCCACCTCAAGCGGATACCACAACAGCCCTCAAAGAACTTTATGCAAACTGGAAACCATATATCCTGAGGCTGCATTTATTGTAGCTGGGGATTTTAATGAAGTAAATTTGAGGAAAAGGCTCCTGAAGTTCTATCAACATATTGATTGTTGTACTCGCGCTGCTAAAACTCTCGACCATTGTTATACTACCTTCCGAAATGCATATAAGACCCTCCCCCGACCTCCTTTTGGCAAATCCGACCATGATTCCATCTTGCTCTCCCCTTCCTATAGGCAGAAACTCAAACAGGAAGCACCCGTGGTAAGGACTATTCAACGCTGGTCTGACCAATCGGAAGATTGTTCTGAACACGTGGACTGGGATATGTTCAGAGTAGCTTCAGAAAATAATATCGACACATATACCGATACGGTGACTGAGTTTATCAGGAAGTGCATAGGAGATGTTGCACCCAATGTGACTATTAAAACCTCTCACAAAACTGAAAGCGCGAAGCACCGCATTTCACCAGGGGAAAAAGACTGGAAATATGGCAGAATACAAACAGTGCAGTTATTTCCTCCACAATGCAATTAGTGGCTGACATCTGCTAAACACCTGTATGTGACCAATAAAAATGTATTTGATTTATATTGATGAGAAAACAATAGGTGCTTTATGAAGGGTACAGTCTAGAATTCAGTTGAATCAAACTGCTTGTTGTGCATCAGTGTCTCCATACTGTAATTATTGCCTGTTGCAGGAACCATGGTGAAGTGTATAGCCATAGTTCTATCCGGGTGTGGGGTCTACGATGGGACAGAGATCCACGAGGCGTCTGCTGTGCTGGTCCACCTCAGCAGGGCTGGAGCTAAGGTAAGGTCTCTTTAACGTTACATGTGTAGTTCAAACGTGCGCTTCTCACGCTAAAAGACTGTAGAAGCCCACTCTATAGTCAGATTCCTGTGAACTTCAGACTTCCTCTAGTCTAGGAAGAGTTTACATTGATTTACATGACGTCAATATGCCTCTATATGACTGCTTCTTTTACTTCTAATCGTACTCTCCCCCTGAGTGTTCAAAGTGCTTGTCATTGGGGATGCAGGTTCCAATCTCATTAACATGGACACTACTATGACGATCCCCTCCTGGCCTGTACTGCAGGTGCATATGTACAGTATTGAATGTCTAACCCCTCATCACTCCAGGTCCAGATGTTTGCCCCCAACGTGGATCAGATGCATGTGGTGAACCACTGCGAGGGGAAACCCACAACGGAGAAGCGCAACGTCTTGCAGGAGAGCGCTCGCATTGCCCGCGGTGACGTGTCAGACCTTACCAAACTGGACATCACCGCTTTCGACGCCCTCGTCATCCCAGGTAAGAGATACTCCTTCATCATTATGTACATCCATCACTATCACTCCATTATATACCTCCGTCACTATCATTCTTCCATTATCATCAGCATACAACCACAATATTTACTCACCCTTTACCTCTCCAGGACCAGGGCTGGTTTCCACTGCTCTACACTGTACTTAACTCAACCAAACTATTGTGTCCTACAGGTGGTTTTGGTGTGGCTAAGAACCTCTCTGACTGGGCTGTGAACGGTAAGGCGTACACAGTTCAGCCCCAGGTAGAGAAGCTGATTAAGGGGTTCCACGGAGTAGGCAAGCCCCTGGCTATGTGCTGCATCTCTCCTGTCCTAGCTGCTAGGGCCCTGCCAGGGTGTGAGATCACCATGGGACAGGACAAAGAGTGTGAGAGGTGTGTTACTGTGTCAGTGGTGTGTGAGAGAGACTGTGTGTTTATACAATATGTCTCTGTTTGAACATAAGAGATTCAGTATGCGTTTTTAGCCCCTGCTGCTCTTCTCCCTCCCACCACTAGATGGCCCTATGCCCAGACGGCAACCGCCATGACTGAGCTGGGCTGTAAACACGTGAATAAGAACGTGGGGGAGGTCCACGTCGACGTAAAGAACAAGCTGGTCACCACCTCCGCCTTCATGTGTAACGCTCCCATACACGAGGTGTTTGATGGGGTGGGTGTAATGGTTACAGAGCTGCTCAAACTGGCCTAGAAAGTCTGGGAATCAGAATGCTGAATTAGGCTGCATCCAAAATGGCACCCTCGTCCCTTCTTATAGTGCTTATGGTCATAGGAAGTGCACTATATAGGGTGTAATTTGGGAATCATCCTTAGAATCATGTTTTTTTTTTTTTTCCTGTAGACCATCCTGGTAGGATTTTACTCAAGTGTCACTCACTGGATTGTTTAAAAACCTTAAACAGACATAAGAAGTTCAGTTTTTCTGTTGCACCATCTGTACTGTGATGACTTGTGCTACTATCAAAATTGTAATAAAAAGTGTGGTATAACAAACAAAATTCTGGAGTGAACAACTTATTATTAGGGATTTGCCAGCGACGCTTATACATCCTTTGGTGTGGCCAAAGAGCACTATTTTCATGTCATCCAACAAATGTAAACACCTGGAGTTTGATAAATGGCACTTGGATTGAAACCCATGCTATGGTCAGATTACATGAAAATGGTGCTCTTTGGCCACGCACACCAGTAGTGGGTTTGGTGTCGAAATACGGATTGTCTTATCCTTTTGAGGCTTAGTGTTCTTACACTTTGAGTTTGAACATTCAAAGCAACTGGGAAACGTCCATAGCAGGCATTGATGTCACCTTAGCTTGCTACATAATTTTTGAGTGATGGGAAGCACGAACACCATCACCAATCAGCCTACACCACTGTGCCACACCCGTCGTTACTATGACAACTAGTAGCCATGTCAGCAAATGATTGCCATCTGAACACACAAATCCGATTTGGTCGCTTGTAACTTGCTGTTTGGACAGAAAAGTATTGCAAAATGGATTTTAAAAACAAAACTGATTTGCGCATTAAGGCCTGCAGTGTGAACAATGCTTAAATCTCAAATCTGATGTAGTCTATGAATAGAAAGCAAGGGCAGGTGTACATAACATCTGTATATTGAATTATGCACATACACCATTTAAAGGCCCAATGCAGCCATTTCTATATCAATATAAAATCATTTCTGGGTTAAGTACTTTACAATTAAGTACTTTACACTAATATAGTTCCATTAAATTGGGTAAAATAGCTTTTTAGCAAACAACTTACTCAAGCAAGAATTTTGCTAGAACTGTCGGGAAGGAAAACAAGCTGTTATTGGCAGTGGTTTGGAACTCTCTTTGCTATTGGTCTATTAACCAATTTGCCGCATGTTGATGTCACCATGGAACGCCGAAACACCCGCCCATGCAAACCTGCCAACTGTGTGTGATATGCTTGTGGGACACCTTTGATTTTCTGGATTTCCACTGATTGTCTATGCGATTTAAAATCTGTCAAAAGGCAAAAGTATTAGCTGAGCTTTTCAGGGGTGAAGGACACTGTCTAGCGGTGTCACCCCCGCCTGCTGTGTACCGGAAACCTCCTAACTAGCTAGCTAGCTCCCGTTTGCCGAACACTTGCCCTCGCCATTGTTAACAGAAGTGCTGAAAAACAGTGCCTGACAGGCGGGGACAATGGATATTGTCTACCGATGCCCTATTTATCTAGCTACTAGCTAGATGGCACCCAGTGTCCTTCGCTAATGCCTGCCGAACACCTGCCCTCGCCGTCAACAGAACTGCTGGAAGACACTGCCCGACAGGTGGGGGCGATGGACACTGTCTACCGTTGTCCTAGCTAGCTACCGGCGACGCCGCCCCCGCCCCTTCTGTGTCGTTTATCGGCTGTTGGCAGTGGGTATACTCAAATTCGAAATGGCCTGCCAGGCGAAGGAAAGCTGCCCAGTGTGAAAAATGTGACATACACTCTGAATGACCTAAAATGATATGACAAACTGTGACATACACTCTGAATGACCTAAAATGATATGACAAACTGTGACATACACTCTGAATGACCTAAAATGATATGACAAACTGTGACATACACTCTGAATGACCTAAAATGATTAATACCCATCCCATCTCATCATAGACTACCCTTGTTTGGTTTCCATGTGCCAAATATTTTTCAATTGTGCTGTGTTGTTTCACTACATTTTGAACCTTTCTAATTGTATAGTGTCCACAGATTGTGAGCTAAAGATGAAAACCTTTCCTACGAGTATTATTATATTATTTATTGACTGACTATAACGTCTATTAATTATTGCAATAATGAAGCTGGTCGACAAACCACCCATAGGTGATTCGCTGAGAGCCCAATGATTCTGAGGAATCATGGGTCTTATATAGCTGACACAAAAAATGCTTAGTCATGGCTGGTTCCACCCCTACAATGCAGATCTGGTGGCATCATAAGCCACCTTGGGTTCATCCTATGGTTATCTGCTCCTGGTGTTGTTTTAACCCCCTTAGTCTCCCAGATGCAATAATGATTTTGAGACAATGAGGGATTGTTCTACTCTAGTACAACCAATTCTTGACCATACGCCCAGATTAGCTGCAGGGAGCTAGAGTGGAGAACATAAAAACACAGCATTAGTAGAACAGAAATGTCTTACTTTTTGTTATGTATATAATTGTTAACCATTAATGTCAAACGAATAAGGTGAATATGCAGTTTTTCTCTCACACTAGACAAATTGCCAATGTGAAAACTGTCATCTTATTCAGGAATATACACTGGAGGCCAAAAGTTTGGAATATTACTAATTCAAGGGTTTTTCTTAATATTTAATATTTTCTACATTGTAAAATTGTGAAGACATCAAAACTGTGAAATAACACATGGAATCATGTAGTAACCAAATAAGTGTTAAACAAATAAAAATCTATTTTAGATTTAAGATTCTTCAAAGTAGTCATCCTTTGCCTTGATGACAGCTTTGCACTCTTTTGGCATTCTCTCAACCAGATTCATGAGGTAGTCACCTGGAATGCATTTCAATTAACAGGTATGCCTTGTTAAAAGTTAATTTGTGGAATTTATTTCCTTCTTAATGCATTTGAGCCAATCTGTTGTGTTGTGACAAGGTATGTGTGGTATACAGAAGATAGCCCTATTTGGTAAAAGACCAAGTCCATATTATGGCAAGAACAGCTTAAATAAGCAAAGTGAAACGACAGTCTTTAGAATTGTCTTATCTAATAAGAGCATAGGTCCAGTCTCTTTGGTCTGGGTATTGGTCTCTCTGATAGTGCCTGCTTCAGTTTTCTGAGCTCAGGAGAATAACAGAGTTACACAGTGAAGTGCAGACAGTCTGAATTCCGAAGCATTGGGTGATGAGCAAATATCTTTATAGTTTCTGTTCTTGGGTGGAACGCTGTTCCATTTTTTATCTATACAAGGAAACAGGTGCAGCTGGTTTGCAACACAAGAATATACTCCTAAGAACAGGAGATGATAATGGAACAGTTTCACAAGGTTAGTCACATACTCCGTTATGTGGACACATTCAATTAAAATGTTCCCATTACACAGCCTACTCAGATCCCACCTACTCCTCAACGGTACAACACCATGTCAAACTGTATATCACCAGAAAAGGGCGCTGTAACTCCGTTAATAAATCCAGGTGGCAGCTAACACTGCCATGTAGTACAGACAGCCTCCACCAGGGAGTGCTAGTGCAGTCTTCTGGCCTCCTTAGATTCCTCCTCCAGTTCAGCTTTGCTAAGGAGAGCGATAGAAGAAATCCCAGGTTATCTTCTCTGGTCCAGACAGCTGTCTCTGAGGTCCAGGAAGAGCCACTCCAGCATCCCCCGGAGCAGCCTGCCGTACAGCTGCAGCACCTGGGTCAGACTCTGGCTCTGCTGGCCTGGGTCTGGACCTGGGTCTGTCAAGTCACTTTGTGGACCAACAGACACACAGTCAAGTATTTGTGAGGGGAGAATAGGCTCCGTCATAGGGTGCCACCTGTCCAACACATCCGTTTGTCAAATTTCTGCCCTGCCAGAGCTGCCCTGGTCAACTGTAAGTGCTGTTATTGTTAAGTGGAATTGTCTAGGAGCAACAACGGCTCAGCGGCTAAGTGATAGGCCACACAAGCTCACAGAACTGGACCACCAAGTGCTGAAGCACGTAGCGCGTAAAAATCGCCTGTCCTCTGTTGCAACACTCACTACCAAGTTTCAAACTGCCTCTGGAAGCAATGTCAGCACAAGAACTGGAGCTTCATGAACTGGGTTTCCATGGCCGAGCAGCCGCACACAAGCCTAAGATCACCATGCGCAATGCCAAGCGTCGGCTGGAGTGATGTAAAGCTCAAAGCCATTGGACTCTGGAGCAGTGGAAACGCGTTCTCTGGAGTGATTAATCACACTTCCCCATCTGTCAGTTCGACGGACGAATCTGGGTTTGGCGGATGCCAAGAGAACGCTACCTGCCCCAATGCATAGTGCCAACTGTAAAGTTAGGTGAAGGAGGAATAATGGTCTGGAGCTGTTTTTCATGGTTCAGGCTAGGTCCCTTAGTTCCAGTGAAGGGAAATCTTAACGCTACAGCATACAATGACATTCTAGACGATTCTGTGCAACAGTTTGGGGAAGTCCCCCAGCAATGTTCCAACATCTAGTGGAAAGCCTTCCCTGAAGAGTGGAGGCTGTTATAGCAGCAAAGGGGGACCAACTCCATATTAATGACCATGATTTTGGAATGAGATGTTCAAGGAGCAAGTGTCCACATACTTTGGCCATGTAGTATATTCCAATAACATCTTAAAGAAATGCATGTCAATAAATAATGCACACAATTCCCCTTTGTATGTCATATTTTATGTTAGTGTGTCACATTGTCAGAAAATGTAAAATTATCACCATAAATAGATCTATACTTATTCTACTAAAATATCATCACTTGAGGGGTCTAATAAACCAAGCTGATCTATTCAACAAAAACATAAATAACTCACTTTGCATCTTCCTTCTTGCTCCATAGAACTGTTTATCCTAGGCGCGTGCCTCTGGACACCTGTTTTGTTTGGTGACTTTATTTTCCGCCAACAATTGGACCTAACTTACGAAAATATTTGTGAACCCTGAAATGTTGCAATTCGTAAACTTCCACGCCCGTAAAAAGTATAATATCCTGTTAGCGAGTGTTGATAGCCTTGCCTAACTTCTGATTAATTGAAAAAACTAAATGACCAAATTATATAATCCAACCAATACGCGTTTTTAGACAATCTCAGAAAATGTAGAGTGAACGTCATATTTGGGTTACCCTGGCGTTAATGTTAGACATCTGGCCATCCTCCTGTCTACGGTGCACACATATGCAGAATAATTGATTGTGTCCTCCTGAGAACTCTCCCAAAAGCGGTATGAAACGGGATACGTGCACAGGAAAACAAATCTGAATAGAACAAGACAAACCGGTTTTCTTTTAGCTCAAAAATGAGAAAATGATATGATTATCGTTTGATAATCTCTTATTTCCTACATTGTCATTATCCCCTAGGCAACCTCCATTTCCTTTCATGAGTCAATAGATAATCTAATCCCTAGGGTGTTGATAATGTATCTGGATTTATAGAGGCTGTTGCCTAATCTACCACACTGGATGTTGCTTGCTAATAAATGGAGGTTTGGTGAGCACTGACCCCCCCCCCCCCATCTTATCCACCAGTGCTTGGTGGTTAGAGTGAAAGGCACTAGGAATAGTTCAGTAGAGAGATAAGCCCCCCCTACCTCTCTACCGAGCCGCAGCAGTCCTCCTATAATATAGAGTATATTTAATAATACATGCCATTTAGCAGACACTTTTATCCAAATAGGTATATACATTTTTACATACAGGTGGTCCCGGGAATCAAATCCACTATCCTGGCGTTGCAAGAGCCGTGATCTACAACCTGGCCCTGGTGTTGTGGAGTAGCCCGGGTAACAATGGCCCCACCAGCACATATGGAGACAGACAGAAAGTGTAACCACGGTGATAGAGCTGCAGCAGATCTTTAAATTCACCTCATGTAGCGAAAACCCCTTTCAGATAATCCATGTGGTACAGGAGGACACACAGAGAAAGAGGAACAGAAAGTTTCAGATTATCCATGTAGTACAGATAAAACAGACGGATGGACGGACAGACAGACAGACAGACAGACAGACAGACAGACAGACAGAGAGAGAGAAAGAGAGAGAGAGAGAGAGAGATAGATAGTCCATGTAGTACAGGAGGACACACTGAAAGGGGAACAGAAAGTTTCAGATAATCTATGTAGTACAGGACAACACACACAGAGAGATGGGAACAGAATGTTTCAGATAATCCATGTAGTACAGGAAGACACACACAGAGAGGGGAACAGAGTGTTTCAGATAATCCATGTTGTACAGGAAGACACACAGAGAGAGGGGAACAGAAAGTTTCAGATATTCCATGTAGTACAGGAGGACACACAAAGAGAGAGGAACAGAACGTTTCAGATAATCCATGTAGTACAGGAGGACACACAGAGAGAGAGGACCAGAACGTTTCAGATAATCCATATAGTACAGGAGGACACAGAGAGAGAGAGGAACAGAACGTTTCAGATAATCCATGTAGTACAGGAGGAAACACAGAGAGAGGAACAGAACGTTTCCGATAATCCATGTAGTACAGGAGGACACACAGAGAGAGCAACAGCACATTTCAGATAATCCATGTAGTACAGGAGGACACACAGAGAGAGCAACAGTACCTTTCAGATAATCCATGTAGTACAGGAGGACACACAGAGAGAGCAACAGCACATTTCAGATAATCCATGTAGTACAGGAGGACACACAGAGAGAGGAACAGAAAGGAAAAGGTTTGCATGACAGATTAGTGTCTATGAGTGTCTGTGTAACCATTACATTAATCACTTGTGTGAGTGTTTGTGTGTGTGTTTGTGTGTGTGTGTGAGAGAGAGAGAGAGAGAGAGAGAGAGAGAGAGAGAGAGAGAGAGAGAGAGAGAGAGAGAGAGAGAGAGTGTGTCTGTGTGTGTTTGTGTGTTCACTCAGTATGCGGCTTTACTGACGTCTTTATGGAAGGCCATCACCATGGCAACGGAAAGCAACGACTGTCTAATAAAAGGCTGCTCTCCTCTCTGGCTGTCGCTCTGTCTCTCTTTCTCCTGTCTGCCTTTCTCTCTCTCTATTTCACTTCCTTTGTCTTCCTCTTTCTGTCTTGCCAACCTACGTAGCCAGCATGCTCAACATCAGCAGAGGGAGTTGGATAGAACAGCAAAAGCGAGGCAGAAGAAAAGGACGAGAATATGTCTAGCCCTAATATCTTCCTCCGCCATCGAGTGGAGCCCTCTGTGAATGCAGCCTGCTGTGTCATCCATCATTCATCAGTGCGGGACATCTTGGATCTGTCAAAGAAGAGTATCTTTGATTTATCAGAGTTGGATATCTTTGTGACCTGTTGAGGAAAAATCTATTTTGAAATCTACAAAAAAAGGATGTCTTTGTACAGTGGGGTATCTCTCTTCATTGTGTGTTTCTGAGGAGGATATGAGAGTGTGTGTCCTTTGTGTTGGCCAAGGCAAGGCTCTCAGAATACTGTAATGGTTAATTGGACACGTTACATTGCATCAACCCATAGAAAAGACTTGATTCAGGGATGGCCCCCTCACTATTGAATCGTTGACAGTACATGTCGACTGTAGAGACA
Organism: Thymallus thymallus; assembly: GCA_023634145.1. NCBI lineage: Eukaryota > Metazoa > Chordata > Actinopteri > Salmoniformes > Salmonidae > Thymallus > Thymallus thymallus. The sequence goes on from CM042378.1 coordinate 25,911,683, forward strand.
GGTTGACTATGCTGACCTTTGCTTGTTCTATTCAACTTGCATGACAAGTGTGATATGATATTGAGCTATATATGCATTCAACTCAACTTTTCATCTGCCAATAATGCGTAGGACACCACCCCGTCTTGACGGAACACAACAAAAGAACGACAATCGACAGGGTGAGGAAGAGGCGGAACAAGAAGAGGAAGAGAAGGGAGAAGAAGAGGGTCATCATGATTTGGCTAAATCCTCTCTATGCCCATCCTGTAGGCGAGGTTTTGACATTGCCCTTCTTCTACCATGCTCCCATACCCTGTGTGGGCGCTGTGTAGGAGGTGGAGAGGGTGCAGAGCGATGTGTACTGGATGAGGAAGGGGACAGTGTGTGCCACGTTTCCCGTGGTGGCACCCGTTCTGCCCACCACCGCTCTACCAGTCCCCCTGTGTGTGCCGTGCTGTGCCCTTGCTGTCGCCACCCTGTGGAGCTGCCATGCTGGGAGTGGGCTTCTGCCACCTGCTGCCTGCCCCCCGACCCCACCCTGACCCCAGGGTGGACAGCCAGTAGAGCTGGGGACCAGGCAGAAGGAGGGACGCAGGCCTTCCCACAGGTAAGAAAGCTTGTTCTATTCTTTTCAGGTAGGATAGGTAGACTAATTTCATCTTTGTTTTAGACAAGTGAGAGGCACACAAGTCTTATTGATATCCAATCTTCTCCCATTGCCCTATTCAATCTTTGGATGGATACAGGTCACACACTCCAAGTGACCCAGTGACTTAACCCTCCCTAACGCACCTTCCCATTCCTTCCCACCTAACTAATCCCACCTGCAGAGTAATCCATTCGTCAGGGACACAGGGGATGTCACGGACCATAGCACTGCTGCATATGGTGAGTGAAATGGCACCTTGGCAGTTAGTCTAGGTTAGTCACATTCTGTTAGCTCCAGGTTTAATCTGGGAGACATGTCAGGCAGTTGTTATTGTTGTTGCTGGTACTCTTCACGGTGTTGGGTTTCTGGTTCCTCTGAATACTGGCAGGCCTCATGGGAAAGTGAGAATGAAGTTGGTCAAGGAGAATCTGTCAGGCTTACTTCCCTATATGCTTTACTGAGTAGGACTTTAAAGGGAGCCAACTGTGTTGTGTCTGTTTTAACCGTCTCTTTTCTCTGTGCGTATCCATGGATGCAGGCTCACCACTGGAGGGTAGTATAGACCTACGAGAGGAGGAGATGAAACAGTCTGTCTCAGGTCAGTGAGTCCAATGCAAGACTCTTTATCCAAGGATGTCTTGATATACTGTGTAGAAGAAGAGTAAAAATACACATCTTATTAATTGCAATGCCCCTTCATCTCTCCCGTCTTAGGTCTGACGTTCACCCTGGACCCCTCTCCTGCTGCTCCATCCCTCCATGTCTCCACCTCCTCTCTCACTGTGACCTTCCACGGACCAGGCCCTCCGCCACTACCCTCTCGCCACCATAGCAACAGGGTCACAGGGTCAGTAACGAGCACTGAATCCCAGACGTCTGCCCCCCAGCCCCTCCCTCAGGTGTGTGGGGACGTGGTCATCGTCAGGGGTCAGTTCTACTGGGAGGTGGACGTCTGCAACAGCACACTCTACAGGATAGGTGAGGAAGTGCACCCTAATCCAGCTGGCCATGATTTACTGGTAGTGACAGAACAAGTACAAATCACTGCTTTGATAATAATACTCTTAGTCTCTGCCATGCTGATATATTTCTATCTATAGACATACATATTCATATCCATGGGCTACATTTCTTACACGATCATATGGTGGTTGTAGCCTACAAATACATACAGGCAGTCTTATGCAAATACTCCCGCACACAAATAATATTGTCCGTAGTGCATACAGGACACAGGCTCTCTCCTACATAAAGTTCATTCACATTCTTTAACTCTGCTCTGTGGTGCCACCCAGTGGTAAACAGGATGTCAGCAGGGATATCCCAGCGCTTGGCTGAACAACTAACAATTTAATTGTTTCTTTAACAATTTCATTTTGGCTTGCAAGGCATATCTGCTCTCTTTAAACAGAAAACTCGAATAAATTGTCCCAGCAACAAGCCATAAACCACCTGTTAATATGCGTTAAATATGACAGAAATAAGCAGCTTCATCATTAACTGTAGAGAGTCAGGCCAGATATGTATTAGTGGTTGTTGACCATGATGACTGGCACTGTCGACAGAGCTGTACTTGGGAAACAGGCATACTTAGCGAGGCAATATGGGATGGGAACAGCATTGATATTTCACATATTATTGCTCACTCATGCCTATCCCACATGAAAAAATACTTCAGTTTACTATAGAATACTACAGTACTTACTATAGAATTCTGTACTATACTGTAGAATACTACACTACACACTGTAGTATACTTCTATCAGGTGTAGTACTTACTATAGAATGGTGTAGTCTACTGTAAAATACTATAGTAAATACTACAATATACTACAAACCACAAACACTACAGTAAATACTACAGTAATGTTTGCAAAAACACTACAGTCAACAAGAACACTACAGTAAATACTACCGTAATTTGCCACTCATAAGTGACACACCTACAAGTATAGACCATATGTTGTGTTCCTTACAGGTTATAAAAAACTGTTTGTTCAGACCTCAGTCCTACCTACTTACAGTTTATGGAAAATTGGCTCTTTGAGTATTTTGTCGATTAGATTTCCTCAAGGACAAAGCCCCCACTGCTATGTCAAAGATAATAAAACAAAATCACTATAGTAAATACTACAGTAATGTCCTCAAAAACACTACAGCGTATACTACAGTCCACAAAAACACTACAGAAATGACTTTAATATATACTACAGTTTTTCTTACTATAGTATTTATACTGTAGTAAACTTTAAATATGGCTGATGGGGTCTTCCTGGGGGGTCTTCCTGGGGTATACATATATACCACTATATAAAAATAATGTTTACAGTAGCGTGCTACTCTGTTCTTTCTCCAATCAACATGTTTTTATTCAGGCCAAATGAGGCAACAAATATGGAGCGTGGTTGAGTGCAGAAACATTCAGGCATACAGGCTAACCTATTTCATGATGACATTGCAAAGTTTATTGGCACGATATTTGAAGACATGATTTCCCATGATGTCTGTTTTGTGACACAGAAAGCAACCACCTTTCCTATTTTACATACAGGAGTGAGCTCATTGGACGATGCTTGCGGCTGGTGGCTGGAAAGGCGGGGCTTGTCCTTCTCCACTGTGTATGATAGCCGTCAGGAGCCCTTACGTGACGTGCCCCCCCAGATCAAGACAGTAGGGCTGTTTCTCAACATGGGTGGAGGGGCGCTGAGCTTCCACAACTCTCTGACCCAGGAGCACCTGGCCACCCTGCCCACTCGCTTCAGCCATGCTGGGGTACGTCCCGCTCTGGAGCTGGGCCAGGGCAGGCTGAGGCTCCACTGTGGCCTACCCCCTCCGCCCCACGTCTTCCTCAGCCGAGCGTCCGCCTATAGAGGGCCTACTGGAGCTGGTGGAGGTCGCTGGCGCAGAGACGTGCCCTTCCGGTCTGTACGGACGGTCATCCAGAAGTTTGAGGAGCTGGCGATGTCAGATTCAGACTCAGGGCTGGTGTCCAGTTTTGGGTCGTCCTGCTCCACTCTGGCCGAACCAGGCCCAGGCCTCAACTTCAGCCTCAGCCTCAGACCAGAAGCAGCTCTCCATCCTGGGCAAGAGGGGAAGGAGGCTGGGGCAGAGTGACATGTGGAGGACAGAGTATAGTATCTTGTACAGTTATGGGCCTCTACCCTGCTGGTGATAGGAGCAAACTGCTACCACATCACGCTGTCACATCGTCACATTGCAAATAGGTTGTCATAAGGTTGGTCATGACAGTGTGTAACAAATTTAGGAAAAACTTGTGAGATGGAAGGGTCATTCTTCTGCTATACGATGGGAGAAAACTGAATAACACACACAAACCCTTTGGGATGAGTTTGATCTTTGGATGACCATTTCCATGGCTAATTTCCCATCTCTGAAGAACTCTCTGTGACTTTCTCATCAGTGTGGCCCAGTAATTGACTTTCTCCCCAGGACGCTGGGCTTCCTCTCAACTACAGAACCCCCGGAGATTTGGGGCTGGGCCAGCGCTGTCTGTGGGGGGGTGTTAGGAGGAGGAGGATGTCTCACTGGGGGTCCCACACTCTGGTGTGGGGGTTGATGGTAGGACAGTAGGTTTGATATGGATGGTGGTGGTGTGTGTGTGCGTGAGGATGTGAGGCGTGGGAGTCAGCGACTGTAACACTACCACTGTTGACTCAGGGTCACAAAGACAGCTGGTAACTGTGTGTGTATGTGTGTGCGTGTGCGTGCGTGCTTGTTTGTGTGTGTGGGTGTGTGTGTGGCGTGCATGCATGGGCTGGGCCCAGAAGACGTCTGATGACCACAGGACCCAATGACTTTCAGGAAAAGAGAGGATGAGAAAGAAGAAGGGAGGGAGGGAGAAGGCCTTTGTAGAAATGTAGCAGGTGGAGAGATGGAGCAGGAATATGTCAGAAATGTTAGGCTGTTTGTCCAATTGATTGTGATATTCAATCCTACTGCCAGGGTTGGAGGGTAACGGATTACATGTAATCTGTTACATGTAAGGGGATACAAAAAAAGGGTAACTGTAATCCGTTACATTACCAGAAAAAATATTGTAATCAGAATACAGATACTTTTGAAAAACTAGAAGATTACTTTGAGGATTACTTAAAAATTCAGAAAGGATGTTTGGGGAAAATAAATATTTGACTCTTCTCTGTTTCTCAATGACATTCAAGTCAGCATTGAAAAAAGGCACAAATCTACGTTTTTTTTCCACCTGAGCGAATCTGACCACAAATCAGAGACCACGATGATGACACACCAAATGTGTTTGATAGATTGCGGGAAAAGAGCAGGCATAGGCTTTTGTAGGCTACAGTCCAAGCTATTTCTTCCAATAGTGCGACTGCTGTCGGCATCCATAGATTATCCAACTTGAATAAACGCTTTGAGGTAAGGATGACAGCCGCGGTGTAGTCTACGGCGATACGGATATCACTTATTGTTGATATCTACACAGCGCATTGATGTGAATCACACTGCTGCTCTCTCATTTAGCTATTTGCTCTTTACGGATTGTGGTTGTTGTGGATGGCTGTTCACAAATCTAAATGTGTATTTGAACCCAATGAATTCAAGAAGTTCAAGCTGCGTTAGCTGCCTATCGATCATTGTTTTTGAAACCAATGAAAACCGCATTCTTGCAACAGCTGCATAGTGCGGATCCAAGCCTATGGAATAAAAGTGGGGCTTTTATTGCTCAATCTAATTCATGCTGATGAAAAAAAATCCATAGGCCTAATAGACACATGTTCAAACTCGCACACTTTTGATGGAGTTAAAGGGGCAATCTGTAGTTGCTACATCCAGTTTTATATACAGTACCAGTCAAAAGTTTGGACACACCTACTCATTCAAGGGTTTTTCTTTATTTGACTATTTTCTACATTGTAGAATAATAGTGAAGACATAAAAACTATGAAATAACTCATAAGGAATCATGTAGTAACCAAAAATGTGTTAAACAAATCAAAATATATTTTAGATTCTTCAAAGTAGCCACCCTTTGCCTTGATGACAGCTTTGCACACTCTTGGCAAAACATGCCATTCCATGAGCGCAGCATTTATTTTTCAACTCAAATCAATGAGCCCAATCAGTCCCCCATGACAACAAAATCATAAACAACAGAGTAGGGCTGGCAAATAAGTCCTTAGTTTTGGGGTCAAACAATTTGGCTAATCTATACTTCCATATTTCCAAGTCCTATTCTTGAAGATCAAGGGGTTTAACATTTATTGGAATGACTGGAATTATGATAGACTTTGGTTTTTAATGTAAAGATATAATTTAACCGTATTATTATATGTAGTAGAAAGTGATGGGTTAGAAGAAGCCTACATAACAAACCCAGAAAGTAAAACGTAACATCCATATATGGGCAGCTATGTAAACTTTAACATTGATTTATCCTGCAATAGATGTTGTTCAATTGGTAACAAAAAATGTTGTTGTCTTCTTCTAATGCCTCTTAAGGGGAAATGGAATGTAATCAGATTACATTACTGAGTTTGGGTAATCCAGAAGTTACATTACTCAATACAATTTTGGACAGGTAACTTGAACTGTAATCTACCCCACCCATACTGCATCATTATTTGTCTGGTCTTCTGAACCAGGAAGTAGTATTAAAGAGGGATTTCCCTCTGCCCCATGTTGTCTCTCCATGATCTTTCTGTTTTCTCTTTTTCTGCTGTTTGCATGTTTTGGAACGGACACTCCAATCATTTAGTCAGACCACCCAGATTGTAAATCAGCTGTAAATCACATTATATAAATAAAAAAAAGGTTTTACTGCAGGAATAAAAATATGCAACCAACAAAATGTGTGAACTGCGGCAAGTTATAACTGGGTCCTTTCTAAAGTCGCTTAAAATAAAGTCCGGAAGTAATTTCACTCATAAACAAAATTAGATGGTGTTTCTGTAGGATGGGGGGGGGGGGGGGTCAAGCTTGATGTTTGCTTATCGAGGTTGGAGCAGATCTGTAAGCAACACGGGAACAGCTGTAGAGAAGAACAACCCCACATAGACTTTTAGGCTACCCTTTTGGCGCCAAATTGTAGGCTGAGTAGTATAACGGACACACCGGTCTGATAGCATTAAAGAATCAAGCCTAGGCCTACGCTACTGTATCAGCTATAGCCTACAGTAGGCTGCTACAGTGGCGAATTGGAGTGACGGAATTCTACAAGCCTGCAGTGAGAGAAATCACAGGTGGATCCGAGGTGTCAAAGACATGCGGTGTGGCCCCCTCCTCACCTTACCACGTTTCCAGGCCAACTGTGTTTGGAGATGGCTTCTGGTCGCTAATTGCAAGAAGGGCGATAATTAGACTCACACACTCTCCATCTAGGGAATCCTCGGAAATGGATTGTGAGAAAAAGCCAACCAAGTGCACCAATTCAATTCGCACTTCCCCTGTCTGCTTTGATTTCGCCGTTTCTGCATAGTCTGCAAATTGATTCCGAGCATTCATTACATGAATAAACATGAATTCAAACCAGACCGCCATTTACATTTTGAGTGGGTATTCTCTACTTTCCATTGCTAGGAGTAACACAAGAATTAGCTTGACAACACCAAGTCATGTAGGCCTGGTTGGTCTTATTACCATCATTATCAACATCAGCATAACAGTAGCTATAAAGACATCATCCCTTATCGTTTTGTTGTTCATTAAGAACCAAATTGGAGGCAGTAAAAGGTTCTTCCCCGAGACACATCCTGGTTTTAATTGAACTCATAATGGGTCGATTTAGGTGATTAGATCTGACCGAATAGTTATGACCGACTTTATACTTTATAATTTATACAACGTTTAATTTAAAAACATTGGCATGGCTATTCAATCACTAGCGTGTTTCCATCATTAGGCTAAATAATATCCACCACCTCCAAGAGTCATATTAACGATTTTATCAAGGGTAAAATAAGATTAGCATCGTATTTCTGACGACGCTCTATTGAAGCAAACTAACGAATAAGTGCGCAACTGTTTTCTTGAGAAACAAAATTCCGTCTCTATGTCTGGACTTGGCACAAGGAGAGCGCTTCAGCCCATTTGTTCTGGATTGTTTCACGACATTTACACTTGAGTCAGAAATGTAGGTTGAAATGAGGTACATCACGAAAATTGCCCAAAAGCTAAATCTACCAGGTGCCACTGGGGTTAAATGTGCGTGCGTAATTTTACAGTGACCTCGTCGTCAACCTCTGCCATGTGATCAGTGTACATAAAACGGTGATGGGGAACAGGTGGTGTCGGGGGGTGCCTTGTAACCGGTTGGTACACATCTGCCAGGCTATCGTAATGAGCCCCCTGCGCCCCCTCGCTGTATATTCACACCTTCAGTATAATCCAGCCAGCAAACAGGATGCGGTCCCGAATGTGTGCCAGTCAGACAGAAAGAGAAGGGAGGGACGGGGGTTTCTGGGGTAGTACACATATTAAACAACATGCGCTGCTGCAACAGCAAATACAAAGAGAAGAGGCATGATTGCGTAATCAAAAGCACCAATATGTTTTCACATAGGCCGTATGTTTCTTTGATCAGGTCCTGTTTTAGGCTTCGGGTGTGTCCTATCTTTAGGGAGAACACACTGGACAACACTTTGACTATAAAAAAAAAAAGAGGCATGGTGTCTGGTGTATATTAGTCTTTGTCTGATCGGAATTGTAACTTTACTCGTTCATGAAACGCTAGTCAAGGTTAATGGATTTTATTAGAGCGCACTCAATGTTTCTTGACATATTAGAAATGATTTCAGACGCGTGCGCTCTCGCTTTCCCTCGCTCTGTTTTTCTCTCTTCCCCCTCTTCTTTAAATTAAAACACACGTCATGACTTAGGTAAACTCCAAGCCAGGCTACTTTCATTCTCGAAATGAGTGCGAGAGACTCATATTTTTTTAAATCTGCAAATAAGGACAAACTCTACACAAGCTTTTCAACCCTCAATCCTGAATCGTATACTTTTAGATATGAAATAATAGGAGGCTTTACAATAGACCCTTGGCAACATCAACATTTTACTTACAACACCCAGAATCTGTAAACCAAATGTTTTATGATCTCAGGAATATATCCACATATATCATTTCTGCATTTCAGAAAAATCCACCTATAGCCAGTCTTGCGTGTCGGGCAATACACAAAAGTTCCACTCATTACTCTGTGTGACTCGTATAATATAAATGAATGTGTTGTGTTAGCGCCAATAGACAATTTGATACCCAGTCTAATGAATCGGTCAGTGCAGAAATAAATAAAAGTGGCTCTTATCACTTCGTGATGAAGTGCAAATAGACCATCATCGATTCCATTCACCGGTGCGCGCCTTGCACAGAGTAGAGTGGAACCCGCGTGTGAATTCACTCACCTCAATGGAAGTCTCTCACAGCCACATAATGTAATGTGACATATGCATAAAAATTGAACCTTGTCCTCACACATACACAAAGTCAAATAAAATGTTATTTGTTCTGTACACATGTTTTGCAGATGTCATCGCAGGTGCAGCGAAATGCTTATGTTTCTAGCTCCAACAGTGCAGTAATTTTTAACAATACAAAATAATACACACAAATCCAAAAATAAATAAAAGAAAGAAAGTAATCAGAAAACGCAATGTCAGAGTCCGGAATAAAAATAATAATCATCAAAAAATGATGTGTGTCTGTGTGTGAAGCTTCTATGTAGGCCTACTGTCAACACAAAACTGGCGTGTCATTTGAAGAACAGATGTGTACTTTTTCAACAATGTTTAAATACTCTTCAATTTCGGCTACAATGTCTGTCTATGGTCTATACACAAGGGGACTATATCAAAACATGTTTCTATTCCAATACATTGACAGATATTTAGGGGTTCCCACATTCACTTCTATCTCCTCCTACACTGTCTACAGGGAACTAGCCTATGAATACAAACTGATGCAGAAAATAGGATGCAATTTTATTAAAGTAGCCTAAGACTAGTGCTGGCACAATTATATACAGTCATGTAACCGACAATTATGGACAATAACCGAGAACAAAAAAATATGTATCGACATCATTGTCTTAATATATTCACTTTAGGAGAAGGGGGATTCAACTTGCAGTTTTTGTTATTTTAACATGATGTGTGTAAGCATGGTTGGGAGGAAAAGCTTCATTTCCAAAAGTTGCAAGCAGTCAAAACCATTAGGTTTTGAGACAAGGGTGTCACCAAAGATGCATTATGATGCATTAGGCCTACAAACAAAAATTCAACAAAAATTACAAAAACCGTTACCCAAAATGCCATAATGTCACAGCCCTACTTAAGACTTTAGAAAACGTCGTTTTGGATATAGGCCTATGCTTCGAGACATCGTTTTGTTGTTCCTTTCTTTTCATAGTCCTTGTTTATAGCCTGGGTCACTCGGGAAGAGTAGGAGACGTGCTGTTTTCTTATTGAATGGGTTAGGTTAACGCCATTGAGCATACTGTATTGTCATGTTTAGCATGTGGATGGATTGGGGAGGGTTTGGAGGCGAGAGCCTTGCGCAGTTTCCGGAGCGCGACAGACAAAGCTACAATCGGTGATAGATATATGGTTCTTCTATAAATAGCACGTCTTTGGTTGTTTTATTATTCGTTGGGGTAGTTTGGGACTTTGGGAAAGAAGGGCACACAAAGTGTGTTCAGTCGGTGACCCTTTAGGCTACAATAAGCAAATGAATGTCCAAAGATTTAAATGAGTTATTATGTGCCATTATCATTAGATAGATAGATAGATAGAAAGATAGATAGATAGATAGATAGATAGATAGATAGATAGATAGATAGATAGATAGATAGATAGATAGATAGATAGATAGATAGATAGATAGATAGATAGATAGATAGATAGATAGATAGATAGATAGATAGATAGATAGATAGATAGATAGATAGATAGATAGATAGATAGATAGATAGATAGATAGATAGATAGATAGATAGATAGATAGATAGATAGATAGATAGATAGATAGAATTTCTTCGTCAACGAAACACACAAAATACAGATACACGATACATGATACATAGTGCAGCTGTATGAAAAAGTATAAAAATAACTGTATTATCATCCTATTCTGTGTAATGTTGGTGGTTGGCCTGTACTTGCACTCACTGAGGGATGATTACTGTTCCGCAGACTGACTGATTGGCGAGATCCTTGCTGTGAACTTCCTCAAATAAATCACCGCGCGCACATCACTACAGTAATATAAACTTGACCCGCAGAGCGCTAGTGATGCATCCCTAGGGACCAAGACTGAAGCCTCTTGAACGAATTCTCGCGCCTATGGAACATGGAGGAGTGGGAAGCATTGTTTGTTGTATGTCATTTTCACTTTTATAACAACAAGATAACGTTTCTATAAACAAAATAATAAAGAATGAGTCAATATTGTCGATGACTTCAGACATTCTTATTCAATGAGAATCGGGTGAAGGGCAGACACTTTGCCTGCATAGAGATCTAGAACAGTAGTCCTACACTATCCCAAAACAGGATTATATTGAGTTGTAACTTTATAACGACATAAGAGTTCAATAGAACCGTTGGCTTACAAATAGGCTACACAAACTTATGAATGTTCAGGTAGGAATGGTAGGTTTTTGAAGCTGAAGTTTATATGGCCAAAAATAAATAAAGTGCGAATTAAAAATAGGCCATTCTGTGATAGAGGTCCAACATAGATTGAAACACGTCGCCTGAGCTATTCAAACTATGTTCATGTATTTCTGTTAAGTCACTTAGGTCTGACCTCTAGACGCAGTTGTATAAATACAGAACAGGCTGCACACACAGACACACATAAACACACATTCCTCCCTAGCCTACTGTAGGCTAAAGCCCTGAAGATTCCACTTTCTTTCAATAGGTGTTCTGACACATTTTACATGGAATTAGGTTAGCGGTATAGGCTCTAGGAAGTTCACCTAACCCAACCCACTCCTTTCTTTCTCACCCCTCCCTGCCCGTGCCTGCTCCAAGTGTCAGAGAAAGTATAAAGTGGGAAGAGACCCGCACGGACGGGACATATGCTTCTGGGCTGGGTACGGTCATCGCCTCAAAAAACCTCCAACCTCTTTGGTCACTTTCTCTGCTTTTCTCTCTCGCATAACTTCGGAGCCTTTATTTCTGAATATGAATAACTTCAAGACCATAAACGAATAGGCTAGCTGGTGACTTGAATGCTAACCGATTCATATTAATATAAGGAAGGTTTATACTGGAGTACCAACCTACCTACACTTGAAAGCTTCTAAAAACGAAGTTTTCGAGAACAAAAAGGGAAAAGAGAAACCGGAGCGATATTTGAATGCTGCCCCTCTGCAGGATGCAGAAACGCCGTGCGCTGAGTTCCTTGTTGTGCGTGATGAGCTGCGCGTGGCTGCACTCTGGACTGGCCTCACGGCTGAAGCCCCCCATTCTGCCCATCCAGTCGGAGAGGGAGCCTTTACCATCCAAGGGCATGTCAGGTGAGCCTAGATCCCTCTTCTACTTCAGTCAAAGTCACGTATTTTTCAATGAATGACCTGAATTCAATGAATGACCTATAATGACCTCTGCTGCGTTTTGAATCCTGCCAGGGGCATCTCAGCTCTATAGGCTAGCCTAGTGCTCATTTGCTAATCTGCCAAATATACGTTTGAATGATATCTATATAGCTTTTTAAGACCGCCATTAGATGACTGCTTAGGCTACTACAGACACAACCTATTCTTTGCCTATCATTTTGTCTATCAGCGACTGCACAGCATCAAACCTCTTCCCTTCTCCTTATCGGCCCAATCTTTTTTTGTAGTTATTTTGCATCTTCCTCAAACTGCCCACTGTTATGGTTACTTCATGAACAAACTTGCCGAAAACATATTAGTCATAATCACTGAGAATTCCATCTGGTCCACGTGCAGGGCTTTAAACTGCTTGTTTTTAAAAGGTTAGACCTACTAAGCCCATGGGAGTGAGAAGTCAGAGCGTTAGAGCAGTGTATTAACAACTGCCAATAATAACGTTTATCCAATCCTGGAAACTGTAATCAATCGACTTTCCATTATTGCAGTTCTTTAGTGACCTTCTCTGGCCGTGCCAAGCAGTGATTTATATTTAATTGCGCGGGCAAGCTTTGTGCTCTGTCTAACTCTAACACGACTGGACTGTTAAAAATGTAGTCATTTAATGAAAAAAATAATGCGAACCAGGTTGTTAGCAGCTACGGCAACCGCACAATATCAAATAAACAGTAGTGAACTTGGCACCTGTGAGCCTCACCTCCAGGCTGCGGTGGTTGGCCTGAGGTGTTAAGGTGACTGCGGTGTACAGCGACTCTTGAAATGGGGGGAAATGCACCCATATGGAGCTAGGCAGGGGAGTGTTGTGGCGCAAACACTTGTTGCTGGGACAATTTTTTATGCAGGTTCTTTTTATATAATGCAATTTTTTTATTAATAGCACTTTTACAATTAATTTGAAATACTCGAAACCAAACACATAAATTCGTTTCCATTACATAGCCCCTGGTAGGCTACCAAAAGCGCATTCCTTTTATTTCTCTTTCCAAATGGCTTGGTGTTTGTTGTGTGAATGGTATTTTTTATATTAATATAAGGGCCCCCTGCACCGTTTAAATGAAACAGGATGGCCAGTAAACTCTGGAACACATGAGGCATCCAGTCAATCCACCCAACATGTCCCAGCCGCAGAATCGATTATCTGTCAAGCATCCACAGTCTGGTTGGACAGAATACAATTTTTTTGTCGTTCTGTCTGACGCCAATGTGGGAATATGCAGTCTTCCACTTCACAGTGAACTGTCCAGTACACATCCCATTATCAAGTGCATCGGCCTGGCTATCCCAATACTCACCAGTTTTACATTTAGATGTGGACTGTACCACCTGCTAGTTTATAGTTGTCTAAATGGATTCTTCTGGTCTGATTGCAGGATGTTCATTCGGAGGAAGATTCTATTCGCTGGAGGACACTTGGCACCCTGACCTCGGGGAGCCGTTTGGTGTCATGCACTGTGTTCAATGTTACTGTGAGACAGTAAGTAACACCCTTCACAACAACAAGCCTAGTAAAGTACATGTCAATCTTGGATAGTGGATCCATTATGTAGGCTTAGGTAATACTACTTAAGTCGTTTTTTGGGGATATCTGTACTTTACTATTTATATTTTTGATTACTTTTACTTTTACTTCACTACATTCCTTAAGAAACGATTGTACTTTTTACTTCATACATTTTCCTTGACACCCAGAAGTACTTGTTACATTTTGAATGCTTAGCTGGACAGAAAAAGGTCCAAATCATGCACTTATCAACAGAACATCCCTAGTCATCCCTACTGCCTCTGATCTGGTGGACTCATTAAACACGCATGCTTCATTTGTAAATGGTGTCTAAATGTGTGCTGCTGGCTATCCATAAATTAAAAAAACAAGAACATGGTGCAGTCTGGTTTGCTTAATTTCAGGAATTTGAAATGATTTATTTACTTTTACTTTTGATACTTAAGTATATTTTAGCAATTACATGTACTTTTGATATTTAAGTATATTTTAGCAATTACATTTACTTTTGATACTTAAGTATATTTTAAACCAAATACTTTTTCTTAAGTAGACTTTTACTGGGTGACTTTCACTTTTACTTGAGTCATTTTATATTAAGGTATCACCACTGGGCCTAGGCCTATCAATTGACAGAAATGTTATATAAAATAATTATCACATTTGTTATAAATTCACCAAAATCATCTCCTGATCTAAGTGCCTCCAAAATGACCCCATTTAGCAAATGTCATCAGGCATATGTGATACAGTGTTGAGGTCAGTGTGGATGAAGAGTTGTTGTTTTCTATCTATTATTTTCAGCAAAGGGGTCGTAAGGGTAAGGTGTTGGGAAAGGTGAGCTGTAAGAACATCAAGCAGGACTGTCCTGAGCCCAGCTGTGATGACCCAGTGCTGCTACCTGGACAATGCTGCAAGACCTGCCCCAAAGGTAACCCCTACAAGCCTACTAACTGTCCCTATCACTATATAGTCCTGCCCCAAAGGTAAACGCTACTAGCCTACCAACAACCTATCATCTCTGTCTCTGTCTCTGTCTCTGTCTCTGTCTCTGTCTTTGTCTCTCCCTCTCTCTCTCTCTCTCTCTCTCTCTCTCTCTCTCTCTCTCTCTCTCTCTCTCTCTCTCTCTCTCTCTCTCTCTCTCTCTCTCTCTCTCTCTCTCTCTCTCTCTCTCTGTTGTTCTCTAGAGAGGGTGATTGGTAATCAGTAGCAGGTCTGGGCTAGGTTGTCTCTCCTGCTTAACTGTGTCAAATACGCTCATTCTCAAACCATCGGGAACCAAAGGCAATTCAGACCGATTCAGCCTAGTTCCCAGAGTTACCTTTTATATAGCATACACACTCCCTCCCCCTCACTGTTACCTGTTATATAGCATACACACTCCCTCCCCCTCACTGTTACCTATTATATAGCATACACACTCCCTCCCCCTCACTGTTACCTATTATATAGCATACACACTCCCTCCCCCTCACTGTTACCTATTATATAGCATACACCCCCCCCCCCACACTGTTACCTATTATATAGCATACACACTCCCTCCCCCTCACTCTTTTCTCTCTCTCTCTCCTTCCCTCTTTCTCACTCTCTCATTCACTCAGGCTCACAATCAAACTCACACACAAACACACGCGTGCACATACACACACTCACATACCACACACACACACCCGCGCAAACGTTCACTCACACACGTTGGGTCTTATTTTCTCCGAAGTTAATCAGCAGTGTGTTTTGGTAATGGAAAGTCAAGGTAAAGCCTTGGGGAAATGTTGAGAGTGTGTGTGTCATGGTAGTGATTTTTGGAAAAAGCTTGGGAGTATTTTGTGCTTCTGTCTTTAGGAAAAGTATGAGTGTGTTTGTCTAAATGTTAAAAAGCTTTGAGTGTGTTTGTCTAAGTGGTGGAAAACGGTGTGTGCATGCGCATGCATGCTTTTGTGTGTGTGTGCATGTCTATCTACACGTTTGTGTGTCTGTGTATATTCACTGGTTCACCCGAGGATACAGTATAGTGGAACATAGGGAAGTGATACTGACACTACACAGAAGACCTAGAGCATTCCCTATGGAGGGAGAGAGAGAGGACTGGGGGAATAAGGCCATGAAAGAGAGAGAAAGGAGGATAATAAAAGAGAAATAGAGAGAGAAAGAGAGAGAGAAAGAAAGAGAGGATATGAGAGGGACACAGAGAAGTAAAGTAGAGAGTCTAGGAGTAAAGTGGATGGACTTGAAGAAATAAGTCTGGACTCTTTGATGATGATTTGTGTGTGAGTAAGAGCCCATCTCTGTCTAATAGTGTGTGTGTGTGTGTGTTTTTCTCAGTATGCTTTTCAGTGTGTCTGTACTTCAGTGTGTGTGAGTCGTCTGTCAGATTGTGTGGTGTGGAAGAGCAGGTCATTGTTGGTATTGCACCCCTCCGCTCCTCGGACTAAACAAACCTTGTTACCGTGGCACCCAGACGAACCAGGAGTGCTCCAACGAGGGATTGGAGGAGACACCTGGAGAGAGGAAGAGGGAGGGAGAGACTGATAGACAGAGAGAGTGGATAGAGAGAAATAAGAGAGGGAGAGAGACAGAGAGAATTAGGAAGGACTGAAAGAACTCTTGTCTGAAATGTTGTATCAGCATCTTAGAATCCTTCCTCTCCTTGCTGTCACTCTGTAACTCTCACTCTTTCTAGCGATTTCACTCATTTAAATATTTTCTGTGATTCTCCTTACTTCATGTTAAAGTAATGACAAACTGTAGGTGTTGTGTAAATATCCCACCGCCTCACACGCTGTGCCCCTGGACGTTGTGTTGTGCTTGTCCAGGCGAGGTGGACAGGAAGCAGGCGGAGGCTGTGTTTGATGGCTTCGAGTACTTCCAGGAGAAGGAGAAAGAGGATGACCTGCACAAGTCCTACAATGACCGCTCATACCTCAGCTCTGAGGACGTGTCCCCTGGGGAGAGCCGCACTGGTGAGCATGCACACTCGGCCGCACAAACCCACGCATACAAACACCCACACTGTACATTCATGCATGTAAATACATCACTGACATTTAGAACTTTAGCCGTTCTTATCCTGAGCGACTTACAGGAGCAATCATCAACAGATTTGGTCACCCAGTCGGCTCGGGGATTCGAGCCAGCGACCTTTCGGTTACTGGCCCAATGATCTTAACTGCTAGGCTACCTGCCATGGAAACACACACACATAT
The DNA here is from genome assembly GCA_023634145.1 of Thymallus thymallus. Classification (NCBI taxonomy): domain Eukaryota; kingdom Metazoa; phylum Chordata; class Actinopteri; order Salmoniformes; family Salmonidae; genus Thymallus; species Thymallus thymallus. The sequence continues at coordinate 25,928,621 of CM042378.1, forward strand.
TATACATTCAGTACATGGATATGCAGTACATGTACAGTATATACAGTACATGGGTATAAAGTACATGGATATACAGTACATGGATATACAGTACATGTATATGCACTACATTGATATACAGTATATGATATACAGTATATTGATATGCAGTATAGAGATATAAAGTACATGGATATAGAGTACATGGATATACTGTACATGTATTTGCAGTACATGGATATGCAGTACATGAATATAAAGTACATGGTTATACAGTACATGGATGTACATTAATCATATAAGGACACATATACTCTCACTGCCCCCATAACAAGAAAATCATTCCTCCATTCAGTCATTCTGATTTACATCTTTACATTACCGTGTGTGTGTCCAGACTTTGTAGCAGTGTTGACTGGAGTAACAGACTCCTGGTTACCCAGCTCCAGTGGTGTGGCCCGGGCACGCTTCTCTCTCACTAGAACCAGCTTGACCTTCTCCATCACCTACCAGAGGTAACACACACACACACACACACACACACACACACACACACACACACACACACACACACACACACACACACACACACACACACACACACACACACATACACAGACAGAAAAACAAACGATAAGCGTGTAATAATCATTAGTAATAACTAATTCCTTTCCTTCTCTCCATCTCTCCTGTTCTCACTCTCCATCTCTCCTGTTCTCACTCTCCTCTCTCCTGTTCTTACTCTCCCTCCCTCTCTCCTGTTCTCACTCTCCCTCCCTCTCTCCTGTTCTCACTCTCCCTCTCTCTTGTTCTCACTCTCCCTCCCTCTCTCTTGTTCTCACTCTCCCTCCCTCTCTCCTGTTCTCACTCTCCCTCCCTCTCTCCTGTTCTCACTCTCCCTCCCTCTCTCCTGTTCTCACTCTACCTAACTCTCTCCTGTTCTCACTCTCCTGCCCTCTATCCTAGGATCGGTCGACCAAGCAGGGTTGTCTTCCATGATTCAGATGGAAACACTGCGTTTGAGTACAAGACCCCTAAGGGAGACTCAGACATGGTAAGAGACTGGAACTCTCTCTGTTCTTAGGTAGACATTTGCGCTGTTTTTGTTGTGTGTCTATGTCTGTGTGGGTGTGTGAATGTAAGAAAGACAGGGAGAGAAGAGAAAGTGTTTGTCCGTGAATGTGTGTAAGTTTGTGTCTCTGCTTACAAGTGTATGTATGTGTGTGTACCCTAGAGAGAAAGATTAAGTACCTCCACGATAAACGCTCTCTCTGTGATTCTCCGGTCAAACTCTCACTGGCCCTGACATAATTCACCCTCCAATAATAAACACACACGCACACACTCACAGCATTGTCACAGCGTTGTCTTATCGTTCTCAGAACATTGCTTGGGTAATCAGGTCTTAATTACTGTAAATAACGCATGGGGCCATTCTGACAAGCACACTTTCACACAGAAAAAAACACACTCATGATTGCACTCACTTACACACTCACACACATGCATGGCCAACTTTAGCTCAGTGTAATAACCAGTTGATTTTATTGGGTCAAATGAAATTGTGTAATTATTGGACTGAGAGGGACAAAGAACTGCCACAGTCACCTAATCTTACACAGAGTAAACACAGGAACTGCCACAGTCACCTAATCTTACACAGAGTAAACACAGGAACTGTCACAGTCACCCAACTTTACACAGAGTAAACACAGGAAATTTCACAGTCACCTAACTTGACACAGAGTAAACACAGGAACTGTCACACTCACCTAACTTTACACAGAGTAAACACAGGAACTGTCACAGTCACCTAACTTTACACAGAGTAAACACAGGAACTGTCACAGTCACCTAACTTTACACAGAGTAAACCCAGGAACTGCCACAGTCACCTAACTTTACACAGAGTAAACACAGAGATAGACAACGAGAAAGGAGGGTACAGTTTCCTTAAGAGGGCCTCAGTGTGTGTGTGTGTGACAGAGGCCTACATCAACAGTGCAACATTTCCCGCCTTAAGCAGAATTAAACTCGTGACATCAGCACATTCCATAACAACTTAAGTCAGGACCCCTAAATATAGGCCTATCAAAATTTGACAAATGCCCCCATCAAGTGTCGAGTTCTAGAGGACCACCCCGGAGTGGCCGGGGGGAGAGGTTGCTGGTACGGATAATCTCGGGGGGGGGGGGGGGGGGTTGACATCACCCGTGTGAAGGAGACGGAGCATATTTCTAATTAAAAGAACAAATTATCCTGCACTGTGAGTTATGAGGTGTGTCTCCTTCAACACATTTTTTCCCTCTCTAAGGCAAATATTTTTGTTTTTAGTGGCCTGGGGCTGAGATAGAGTCCAGAGTCTCGACGGGACGATCTTTTCCACAGATGGAACTGTGTGTGTGTGTGTGTGTGTGTTGCAGAGAAATAAAACAGCATATGCAGACTGTTTTGAGTCAGTTTGTAAACTGTAACTATGGTAGAGCACCACACACACACACTCAAACCCCAGCCTTGGCTAAGAACACCACACACACACACTCAAACCCCAGCCTTGGCTAAGAACACCACACACACACTCAAACCCCAGCCTTGGCTAAGAACACCATACACACACACACTCAAACCCCAGCCTTGGCTAAGAACACCACACACACACTCAAACCCCAGCCTTGGCTAAGAACACCACACACACACTCAAACCCCAGCCTTGGCTAAGAACACCACACACACACTCAAACCCCAGCCTTGGCTAAGAACACCATAACTGAAACTGTGGTCACCTGTATGTGTGTGTGTGTTTCAGATCTGCGGGGTGTGGAAGAATCTTCCACAATCCCACGTGCGACAGCTACAGGCAGAACAACTTCGGGTTACTATGACAACAGCCACCGGTAAACGGGAAGAGATCGAAGGAAAGATCATCAAACACAGAGCACTGTTCGCAGGTGAGTGAGTGTGAGTGTGTGTGTGTGTGTGTGTGTATTTCTGGGTGCATGAAAGTGTGTTTCTGTATCTGTTTAAATGTGGGTAGAAGTAGTCTCAATATTTCCATAAGTTAGGATTTATATACATATGTGTACAGGTAACTGCCAAAATAAAGAACTAACTTGAGTAAATGAGGGATACAAAGTACAATACATTTGTGTACACTTCAATGAGGACAAACATTCAGTAACCGAATGCAGTGAAAAGAAGGTGGTGTGTGTATATCATGTGTGTTTAAAATGAGAGTTTGATATCTGTGTGACCCCGCAGAGACGTTCAGCTCCACTCTGACCTCAGAAGAGGAGCATTCTGGGATGGGAGGCATCGCCATGCTGACTCTGAGTGACTCAGAGAACAACCTTCACTTTGTCCTCATACTGCAGGGACTGATACAACATAGAGAGAGAGGTGAGAGAGGGAGAGAGAGAGGGATGGGGGAGGGAGGGAGGACAGATACAACATAGAGAGAGAGGTGAGAGAGGGAGGGAGAAAAGGATGGAGGACTGATACAACATAGAGAGAGAGGGAGAGAGAGAGGAAGAGAGAGAGAGAGAGGGAGGACTGAGACAACATAGAGAGAGAGGGAGAGAGAGAGGAAGAGAGAGAGAGAGAGGGAGGACTGAGACAACATAGAGAGAGAGGGAGAGAGAGAGGAAGAGAGAGAGAGAGAGGGAGGACTGAGACAACATAGAGAGAGAGGGAGAGAGAGAGGAAGAGAGAGAGGGAGGACTGAGACAACATAGAGAGAGAGGGAGAGAGAGAGGAAGAGAGAGAGAGAGAGGGAGGACTGAGACAACATAGAGAGAGAGGGAGAGAGAGAGGAAGAGAGAGAGAGAGGGAGGACTGAGACAACATAGAGAGAGAGGGAGAAAGAGAGGAAGAGAGAGAGAGAGGGAGGACTGATACAACATAGAGAGTGAGAGGTGAGAGAGAAAAAAGGGAGGACTGACAACACAGAGAGAGAGAGGTGAGAGAGGGAGGGAGGACTGATACAACATAGAGAGAGAGGTGAGAGAGGGATGGAAGGAGGGAGGACTGGTATAACACAGAGAGGTGAGAGGGGGGATGGAGGACTGATACAACATAGAGAGGGAGGGAGAGAGATAGAGGGAAGACTGATACAACACAGAGAGACAGAGGTGAGTGAGGGAGGGATAGAGGGAGGTGTAGGGGGAAAACTCATCACTTTATCCTCCTTTCAGCTTAATCGAGCCTCTGATGTATTGCCTCTATCCGTTCCTTCACTGGAGACTAGGAGGACTAGGGAGTAATTTAGGGGCTAAGAGACAAGGTTATTTTGGGACTAGGAGGACTAGGGAGTAATTTAGGGGCTAAGAGACTAGAGGTTGTTTTGGGACTGAGGACTAGGGAGTAATTTAGGGGCTAAGAGACTAGAGGTTATTTTGGGACTGGGGACTAGGGAGTAATTTAGGGGCTAAGTTACTAGAAGTTATTTTGGGGCTAGGAGGACTAGGGAGTAATTTAGGGGCTAAGAGACTGGAGGTTGTTTTGGGACTGGGGACTAGGGAGTAACGTAGGGGCTTAGACAAGAGGCTATAGGTTGTTTTGGGACTGAGGACTAGGGAGTAATTTAGGGGCTTAGACAAGAGGCTATAGGTTGTTTTGGGACTGAGGACTAGGGAGTAATTTAGGGGCTAAGAGACTAGGGGTTGTTTTGGGACTGGGGACCAGGGTGTAACTTAAGGGCTAAGACTAGAGACTATAGGTTGTTTTGGGACTGGGGACTAGGGAATAATTTAAGGGCTAAGAGAAGAGACTAGAGGTTGGTTTGGGACTAGGGACTAGGGAGTAATTTAGGAGCTAAGAGAAGAGACTAGAGGTTGGTTTGGGGGACTGGGGACTAGGGAGTGCTGTGTGATGTGGTTATAAGTTTGTTCTGTGTGCTCTATCTCTGTCCTAAAGACTCCCACCTGGTGCCCATCCGGGTACGACTGCATTACCGCCTACACGTCCTGAGAGAGATTCGTGCCAACGTCACAGCCTATGTATGTTATATAAACTGCACACATACACACTCTCTTTCTCTCTTGGGCACAGACCTAGGATCAGCTTGTCCTCACTAAACCAGATCTTAGCCTTAACCATTAAGGGGAAAACTCACATCAGGGACAAACCAAGAGGCGGGAGGAAAGGGGGGGAACAGATGACATCGTGACACACTCTCCCGCTGAGACGGATGTGGTTCCTTCCCCACATCCTACTGCTGTTGTCAGTACTGTAGATCACTGTTAAACATCCATAGAGACACGGGACGAACAGAGAAAAAGAAAGAGAGATAGAGTGGAGGGGGGGTTGTAAGAGACATGTAGAGAGGAAGAGATGGAGGGATGAGAGACGGAAAGGAGAAAGTGAGGGAGAGATGGTGGGAAGACATGCACACTCCTCACACATGTCAGTGGTTAGTTGTCTGTGGGATCAGAAAGAGGGAGGGAGGAAGAGAGGGAGGAGGAGGGATAAAAGGGGAGTCTGTTTTTAATCTGGTGGGAATTATGTGAATCTGAGAGTTGATGTGCCCCTCTTTCTGTTTCACACACACACACACACACACACACACACACACACACACACACACACACACACACACACACACACACACACACACACACACACACCACACACACACACACACACACACACACACACACACACACACACACACACACACACACACACACACACACACACACACACACACACACACACACACACACACACCACACACCACACACACACACACACACACACACACACACACACACACACACACCACACACCACACACACACACACACACACACACACACACACACCACACACACACACACACACACACACACACACACACACACACACACACACACACACACACACCAAATATTTATTTATATGTTCTCCTGCTTTTAATATATTTCTGTCCTTTTTACTTTCCTTTCATGCTTTTTACTCTCCACATTTCTCAATTACGCCTTCCTCTATCCTTTCTTTCTTTCCTTCCTTCCCTCTCTCCCTCTCTCCCTCTCTCCCTCTCTCCCTCTCTCTCTCTCTCTCCCTCTCTCGCTCTCGGCTCAACCCTGTCCATGGATTTATAGTACACAGATATTTGCCTGATTGGTTGTTGAGAGAGACAGAGAGAGTGTGTTGTAGTGACATAATAGTGTCTTTCAGTGTCTGTATGTGTGTTTGTGAGTTGATCTATTATAACCCTTCTGTGTTTGTTTGTGATAAGTCTAGTGAGAGATTTGGGTTTGGTTGTTCTGACGTTGTATCACTATTTCCCCAATGCTCTCCCTTTAGGACGCTGATTTTGCTGAGGTGCTGACAGATCTGAACAGTCGGGAGCTCTTCTGGTTGTCAAAGGGCCAACTGGTGATCGCCGTGGAAACTGAGGGCCAGGACCCCCGACACATCTCCGGCTTCATCACTGGCAGGAAGTCATGTGACAGTAAGTGCCACGGCCCTTTATGTAGAACAACCAATCAATCAATCAGCTCATAGTCAGCCACTCAGACAGGTGATGGGTTGAATCGATTAGTTTGGTAGTTACTTGAGTCGCTCAACATCACACACACAACCTTCCTTCCTCTTTTTATGAGTTCTATTCATCATTGTGTCATCCCATCACACCTGAACCGAGGCCAGTCTAAGACCTACTGTAGGAGGAATGTGTTTTGTCTTTCAGTTAATTTGTTCCCCTTATTTTACTCCATGGCTGTTTTAGCGATTCTCTCTCTTCTATAAATCCTCCCTCCCTCCCTCTTCATTATTTCAAGTCTTATCACTGGAGTAAAACCATGTTTATAGCCCCGCTGTTTGACTTGGTGGTCCACCAAGACAGGGAGCACTGGTGTGTGTCGTCTTTAACGCAAACATACTTATATACTTAGATCACACATTGTCTTTTTCATACACACCACACACACACATACACACACACACAACACACACACACACAAACACACACACTGCGCGCTGCCAAGGTCACATTCTGCTGGACCTCACTCTCCATACTGGTGTTCCAGCTCCATGATTAACAGCTTGACGTTATGTGTGAAGAATTCCAACCCAACACACTTGTTTCACTCTTTCTCTCTTTCTCTCTTTCTCTCTTTCTCGTTCTTTCTCTCTTTCTCTCTTTCTTTCTTTCTATCTCTCTCTCTCTCTCTCTCTCTCTCTCTCTCTCTCTCTAAATTCTTCTCACCATCCCTCTCTCTGGCTGTCTCTCCATCTTGTTCTGTTGTTTCTCCGTCTTGAACTCCTTCCCCCTCTATCACTCCATTCTGCCTTTATTTGTGTCTTCTAAGCCCCTTCGTGTTCAACAAGGGTTACCTCATCCCACGGTTAGGATGTGGGTTAGCAGGTGGGGGTACACCACTTAAGATACAATTCTCTCTTTTGAGATGACACACACACACCTTCACCCCAAAGTTCTGTGTGGACGGGTTGTGCTGTATCCATTCTCTGTGATTGTCCCCACTGGTAGAGAGATGACATGGTGTGTGTTAGTGTGTACATGTACATGCATGCAAGTGTGTGGGCGTGTCTTTCTACAGGGGGAGACGTGAGAGAATGTGTTCTGGCCCTCTCTCGGCTCCCCCTTGTCTGACTCTCCAGACTAACATGGTGAATTATAACACGACAGAGAGCATTGCCTCATCTCGCATTCAAGAGCTGCCTCATCATCACACTCAGATTAGTCTGTAGTAGTCTGGGTCTGGGGCTGGAATGTAAAGGGGACAGTGTTTTGAGATCAGGGATCTCATACCCACCCTGTGTGGTCGCCTGTTAAGCAGCTCCCATTGTTTGTGCGTTAATTGTTGTTTTTGTGTGTTTTTCGTGAGTTTCTTTGCAACAGTTGAACTATAATAGTTCAGGATTATGGAGTGCTACTGTTTTACGAAGGTTTTAGCGGTCCTTTTTATCACTGAGGTACCTTTTATTTATCTCAGCGCCGAACGTACACGCGAGTCCTCAATTATTTACAACCGAGCCCAGCTCCTGGATTTAGCACGCTCCACCCCAGGGAAAAGTTTGATATTCCGGACGAGTTGAAAAGGCGACGGCGTGGACGCAGGGCGGGATTGAAGTGTAAAGCAAATCTCAGGAAATACAAGCTGGCTATACCATCTATCATTATGGGCAACGTGAGATCGCTGCATAACAAGATGGACGAGCTCCATGGACAAAGAGACTACCGGGAAGCTAGCCTATTGTGTTTTACTGAAACATGGCTAAATGATAACATCCCCATAGAGAACGTAACTATTGGCGGTTTCCAGACCATCAGAGCGGACAGGGATAGCGTTTCTTCCGGTAAGGGTAAGGGCGGGGGGCTGGCTTTATTAGTTAACAACAGATGGTGTAATCCGAGACATATTACTGTTAAGGAACAGTTTTGTAGCCCGGACATTGAGCTGTTAGCCGTTAGCCTGAGACCCTACTATTTGCTGAGGGAATTCACGGCGCCCATTGCTGTTATTGTTTACATCCCGCCCTCCGCTGACGTAAACACAGCGTGTGACGTCATCCACTCTGCTATCGTGAGGTTATAGACAGCGCACCCCACTGCCTTGTTTGCCATTTCTGGGGATTTTAACCATGCCTCTCTCTCTTCAACGCTGCCCACGTTCAAACAGTTTGTGAAGTGCCCAACCAGGAACAATACAATTCTGGACTTGTTATATGCTAATTTGGATGCATACAACTCCACTGCACTCCCTCCCCTCGGTAGATCGGATCACAACCTTGTCCACCTCACCCCACTCTACAGGCCTATGGTCCAACAGCAGCCTGCGACCACTAGGACCATTAGGAGATCGTCCCCGGAGGCGAATGAGGCCCTACAGGACTGCTTTGAAACAACAGACTGGGATGTGCTCTGTGAGGCTCATGGGGAGGACATTGATGGACTTTCTGACTGCATAACGGACTATATAAAGTTTTGTGTAGACAGCACTGTACCCACCAGGAAGGTACGCTGTTTTTCAAATAATAAACCCTGGGTCACCAGCGACCTGAAGTCCCTGCTGAATGAGAAGAAGAGGGCCTTCAAGGAGGGGGACAGGGACAAATTGAAATGCGTCCAGAGCTGAAGTTGCGGATTGCTGAGTGGAAGTGAGTGTATAAGGAGAAGATGGAGGACAAGCTGAGGCAGAGCCTCAGACCCCTGGTGTGTACATCACTGGACCCCCTGCAGTTCGCATATCAGCGCAACATCGGGGTGGATGATGAAATCAACTACCTTCTGCAGAGGGCCTACTCTCACCTGGACAACCAGGTTGCACTGTGAGGGTTGTGTTTTTTTACTTCTCCAGTGCCTTCAACACCATTTAGCCCCTGCTACTGGGTGAGAAGATGAAGAGGATGAAAGTGGAAGCACCCTTAGTCTCCTGGGTCACGGACTACCTGACCGGTAGGCCACAATTTGTGCGACTACAGAGCTGTGTGTCAGAACGGGAAGTCAGCAACACAGGGGCCCCCCAGGGAACAGTCCTGTCCCCCTTCCTGTTCACCCTCTACACCTCGGACTTCAGATATAACTCTGAAACATGCCACCTACTGAAGTTCTCGGTTGACTCCGCAATTGTAGGGTGCATCATGGGTGGGCAGGAGGAGGAGTACAGGAGCACAATCAATGACTTTGTGTTGTGGTGTGAGCAGAACCACATTCAGCTCAACATCAGCAAAACAAAGGTGGTGGTGGACTTCAGGAGAACCCAACTGACTGCAGTCCCTATACAGGGGAGGGATGTGGAAATGGTTGGGTCATACAAGTTCCTGGGAGTCCATATGGATAATTGGGCATATGGCTGGATTGGGCTGGTAACACCAGTGCTCTGTACAAAAAGGGCCAGAGCCGGCTCTACTTTCTGAGGAGGCTCAGGTCCTTTAACATGTGCAGTAAACTACTGCATACCTTCTAGCAGTCTTTTTTGCAGTGGTGTGCTGGGGCGCCAACATAAAGGCCAGTGATGCTTCTCGGGTAAATAAGCTGATCAGCAAGGCTAGGTCTGTTCTGGGGATTAGCCTTAACACTCTAGAGGAGGTGGCGGATAGACGGATCCTGGCCAAACTGCTGGCCATCATGGACAACGTCACCCACCCTCTGCATGCCACGGTTATGACGCAGAGGAGCACCTTCAGTCACAGACTGATCCCACCATGGTGTGCCAGAGAGTGCTACAGGAGGTCCTTCCTGCCAGCGTCTATTAGACTATTTAATCCCTCACCGGGGTGCCGTGCCATCGGCAACATATACCTGGAACTGTTTGGGTGTTAGGACCTAGTTTAACAATTATGCATCCATCCGGGAGTAACTCTGTTCTGTAATCACTCATTCACTCAGGACTTATTTATTCATTCAGGTCTGTATCCACATATTCATGTACAGTTGTTATATCATATCACGTGCAATATTGTAAGCCATTCTTGGACTGAACTTACATAGTCATTCACTCAGGAATGTATATTAGTATCCTGTCAGTTGTATCTTTTTTCATTGCTTTTAGTATATCGAATGTGCAATACGTGCATTTATCTGTAATTAAACCCTGCACTAAGGACTGTATTTTAATTACTATTATTACCCTAAATTATATCATACACACATTTAGCTATTTAAGTATCTCTTCCTGTCATTTACCTGTACAGTTAATGTAACCATGAAAATATTCACTTACCTGTTCATTTAACCAGACTGTATATTAAGTCAACTATTATTACCCTCACTTATATCATACGCACTTTTAGGGATTTAAGTATTTCTCTGCCATCTATCTGTATAGTATAGTTAACCATGCAAATACTCCTTATTTATTTATATCAACTTGCAATATTTTATCTTTTTTTTTTCACCTAACACTCTATGACAATGTATAGTGTACATATTCAGCCATCCACCCATACTATGCAATGTCTTTTTCTATCTTTTTTGCACTCCAGACTTCTTGTATTTTTATACTTTTTCATACTGCTGCTCTATGTATCATGTATCTTGTATCTGTCTTTTGTGTATTTTCGTTCTGGCATTTTGCACCTGCCCTGTGTTTTTTCGTAGCTGCTCGACGAAGAACTTTCCCCTCGGGGATCTATAAAGTATCTATCTATCTATCTATCTATCTATCTATCTATCTATCTATCTATCTATCTATCTATCTATCTATCTATCTATCTATCTATCTATCTATCTATCTATCTATCTATCTATCTATCTATCTATCTATCTATCTATCTATCTATCTATCTATCTATCTATCTATCTATCTATCTATCATCCTCTCTCGTTCCTCCTTCAACTGCTGTTATGTAACAAGGATATAAGAAATAATTTACTAAACTTTTTCCCTCTTTCACTTTTCTCTTTCTCTCCTCCACTCCCTCTCTTCCCTCCTCCACTCCCTCCCTTTCTCTCTCCAGCCATCCAGAGTGTCATGTCCAGTGGTGATGCATTGACACCAGGGAAGACCGGCGGCGTGGGATCAGCATTCTTTAATCTCCATGATAACGGCACACTGGACTACCAGGTATGGTTCTTAACTGAATTTAATTAATTTGAACTTTAAAAAACGTAATCAAATTTAATTATACTGTCACTATATACATTACTGTACTAAACCAAACCACACTGAACTGAACCACCAAACCAACCCCTGGTGCGTCCACAGGTCCAACTAGTCGGGGTATCCAGTGAGGTGGTGGGTTTGACCATTGAGCTAAAGCCTCGGCGGCGCAGTAAACGGTCTGTGCTGTACGACCTAACTCCAGAGTTGGACAGGCCCAGCGGGTGGGCGGCGGGAAGCTGGAGTCGTCTAGAGGCGCGTCACATCCACATGCTGCTGCAGAACGAACTGTTCATCAACGTGGCTACTGCACACAGCCAGGAGGGGGAGCTACGCGGACAGATCAGAGCCCTGCTCTACAGCGGCCTGGAGGCACCCAGACATGGTGAGACACTGAACTCAGACCAGCACAGACACTAGGGCTGAATCCTAAATCACCCTCTTCCCCTCGCCCCTCAAGTTGTGCGTTCATGCGCGCCTCCACCATATGCACAAAGAGTCCAAATTATGGAAGGTGTAGGTGCTAATTAGTGCCTCCGAAAGCCACTTTGACCGAGCCAGCTATGCTGACAGCTTCAGAGCGAAGTGGTATCCCATCTCGTTATTTTTGTGTTTGCGGAATTTCACACAACTGAATGGAGAGGCGCACATAATTATGAGCCACCTGTATTTATTTGGGTCTTAATTTGGGAGGTATTTCATACGTTAATTGTGCCAAGCTTCAAAATCAATGTCTACCCTCTAAAGCAGGGGTCTTCAACCTTTTGTGTTGTTGCAAAAGGCAAAAGGCTCAGCATTGCCTTTGCAGTGAGCTGGGGGAAGTCTTTCTGGCAATAAATCCAGGACTGAATGAGAGGTCTTGACTCATGCACATTCTTGTGCGTGCTGTCTGTGGACAGCTCTATCAGCTGATCTTCCTCAGAGGAGGCTGTCAAGTTTGAGCTGTCATATGCTTTGTCTTTGAATGGAAACTATATCCATATCTTGTCCCTTCTCCAGGACTCAGCCTCAGAAAAGTACTTACCAAATTGACTTTCGAGTGCCTCCCAGTGTCCAATAATTGCGTGTTTCACGTCAGGCGAAAGCACTGCAGAATCAGCCAACTCCTCCAATGATGGAAGAATAGTAAAGTTACCTTCCCTGATTCACTCTCTCCATCTCGTTGTTTTCTTCAGAAAGCTTTCCATCTTGTCATACAGCTGAATGGCATGTGTATTACGGCCCTGCATGGAACTGTTCAACTGTTCAACTCTGAGAAAAGGAGCTTCTTACAAAACAAAAACTCCTCACACATTTCGTTTTGGTCAACAAAACGCACAAATCCCAAGAGCTGTGCGTCTTTGGACACGTCCACAGACTCATCCAACTGTAATGAAAAGGCGTCCGACGATTTCAGCTTCTCAATTAACTGCTCCCTCAAATCAGATGGCATTTCGCAAACTTGCCGAGCAACCGTTGTGTCTGATAACGGGATAGTCATCAGATTTTTGGCATATTCATCATTACCAAACATGGTCTTGCACATATCACTGGCCGCAATTGTATACATTTTTTTACATTGAGCGATGCGAAGAGCAACTTGATAGGAGGCTTTCAAAGCGAGCTCTCCAACTTTTGCTGATTTCCTCATCATTGTCTGTTGGCCTTGGTGTGACTGCAGACAAGTCTGAAAATATTCCAGCGGTTTATCTTTCAAGTGGCCATGATTAGTCTCCAAGTGTCGTTGCAGCTTTGATGGCTTCATGCCTTCATTTGAGAGAGTTGCTGCACAAATAACACACATTGACAATTCAATTCCTTCGCTTTCTTTGAACTTTAGGTAGGTTTCTGAATATTTCCGGGACTTCTCTTACTTACGCTTACCCTTTCCCGCTGGGGCAGGTGCCTCTGGAGCAGGTGGAGCCGTGACACTATCGTTTGTGGCCTCGGACGAGGTGGAAGGAGTAACTTTAGCGTTCGGGTTCAGAGCTCGAGGCCTTTTTGTTATAACAACCTAACTTAGTAGTCAAGTCTATTATTTGCTTTCCAGCTTTTTATTTATTAGCGGCTAAAATTAGCAACGTCTTCTTCCTGTTTTTTTAAAGGTGGTTGGCAATCGCCCATGGTATCATCATTTAATTAGCTTATTATTGCCTATTAATGCTTGAAATTTACTCAATATTCTTCTCCCCCACCAAAAAAAAATCCCTCACATAAATTATTTTGATGAACATTTTATAATTTTGGGGGACCCCCTGCAGTACTCCCACGGACCCCCTAGGGGTCGCGGACCCGCGGTTGAAGATCCGTGCTCTAAAGGATCGTGTCCCGCCCTCGGGATGCTTGATCTAACGTGCGCTAACATTTCCCAGGACATAGACATATCTTATATGGGCAGAAAGCTTAAATTCTTGTTAATCTAACCTCACTGTCTAATTTAAAGTAGCTATTACAGTGAAATAATACCATGCTATTGTTTGAGGAGAGTGCACAGTTTTGTACTTGAAAATGTATCAATAAACCAATAGGCACATTTGGGCAGTCTTGATACAACATTTTGAACAGTAATGCAATGGTTCATTGGATCAGTCTAAAACTTTGCACATACGTTGCTGCCATCTAGTGGCCAAAATCTAAATTGTGGCTGGACTAATATTATGACCTTCACTTGCATTCTAAAGATGATGTGACAAAAAAAAACAGAAAAACATTTTATTTTTATTATCTTTAACCAGATCTAATGTCTTCTATGCGCCTACATTAATTTCAAATTTCCACAAACTTCAAAGTGTTTCCTTTCAAATGGTATCAAGAATATGCACATCCTTGCTTCAAGGCCTGAGCTACAGGCAGTTAGATTTGGGTATGTCATTTTAGGTGAAAATTTTAAAAAAGGGTCCGATCCTTAAGAGTTAACAATTACTGAGGTTTATATGTTGTAAAACGACAGGGACATGTTTATCATTTGAATTTCATGCCCGTTTTATTATTTAAATGTAGAACCACATCACTCAAGTCATGTGTGTTCCGAAGTTGATGGGTTTATTGATCCCCACGCCACTCTGGAAGTCACCCACGTGACAACGGATGGCCCTCTGAGCGCAATGGTAAGGTTGAGGGGCTGGTTTGGGATTCACTGTAGAGTAACTCAAATACACTTAGGTTAAGGAAATGCATAGGTCAGGGGTGGCAAACTCCAATCCTCTAGACTAGAGCCACAGTGTCCACAGAGGCTTTTTTATAAAGTATCTGAAAGACAACTCCAGTCCATGTTTGGGTGAAAAACATATATCCTGGCCCTCTCTTTTACTCTAGTCTTTTGCTTTTCATATATAACCCTCTCTACCCTCTCCTTCCCCAGAGATCCCTGTCCCTCTGGCAGGCCAGTTTGTGGCTCCTCCAGTCCTGACCAGTGCTGGGGGCCATGCCTGGGTGTCTGTGGACGAGCGCTGTCACCTCCACTATGAGATCGTGGTGGCAGGCCTCAGCAAAGCTGATGACCTCACAGTCAACGCCCACCTCCACGGATTGGCCGAAATCGGAGAGCTAGACGAGAGCAGCACCAATCACAAGAGACTGCTGACAGGGTTCTACGGTTCTCAAGTAGGCAGAGGAAGACATGAATAATCACAAACAAACACACACACGAACAACTTTGTCATGACAGTATGATATATAGAATGTCTTCAGCAGACTCTTATTCCACTCTCTCTATCTCTATCTCTATCTCTATCTCTATCTCTCTCTCTCTCTCTCTCTCTCTCTCTCTCTCTCTCTCTCTCTCTCTCTCTCACTCTATCTCTGTCTGTCTCTCTCTTAGGCCCAGGGAGTGTTGAAGGACATCAGTGTAGAGTTGTTGCGTCACCTGGACAGAGGGACAGCCTTCATCCAGGTCAGCACCAAGGTCAACACCAGAGGAGAGATACGCGGACGGGTGAGTAGGACCACAGCCGTAACACAATCCCTCCACAATCATAACTTAGCCACTTAACAACCGTTACTCAACCACTCTAAAACCCTAACCCTACCTCAATCTTAATGTCAACCCACATTCTTCAGTTTGATCATGTATTATTGGAATATATTGAGAATTATGGAGATGGAGCGATGACAAGTGGAGGACAGGAGGGAGGTAGGGAGGTGAGGCTCATCAGGGCCCTAGCCAGCTGCTTGTGTGTGTGTGTGTGTGTGTGTGTGTGTGTGTGTGTGTGTGTGTGTGTGTGTGTGTGTGTGTGTGTGTGTGTGTGTGTGTGTGTGTGTGTGTGTGTGATTTCCACACAGACACACACTCTGGTGGTCTTGTGTTTTCAGAGATGTTTTGTTGAAAAGTAAACACACCCTCACACATACACACACAAACACATCGTTACACTCTAACATATTTGCAGGTGGCCTTGGATAAGAATGAGAGAAAGAAATGTGTAAGAACACACACAGTAAGGTCAGGCAGTTTTAATAGCAAACAGGTCTGACACATGAACAGACCTTTGACGTGGAGCCGTAGAGCCATGGGTGGAAAGCCGGCTTAACGCTCCATTTAGGACTAATTAACAAGTACAAGTATGCTTTACAACAACCCACAAGGCAGGTGTGTCCAACAAATCATTAGAATCCTAACCTCTGTCTTCCCCCCTCTCTCCCTCCCTTCCTCCCTCCCTCCTTACTTCCTTCCCCCCTCCCTCCCTCCCTCCCTGCCTCCCTCCCTCCCTCCCTCCTTCCACCCTTTCTCCCTCCTTCCTTCCCTCATCTCTCCCTCCCTCCCTCCCTCCCTCCCTCCTTCCTTTCCACCTCTCTCCCTCCTTTCTTCCCCCCATCTCTCCCTCCCTCCTTCCTTCCCACCTCTCTCCCTCCTTCCTTCCCACCTCTCTCCCTCCTTCCTTCCCCCCTCTCTCCCTCCTTCCTTCCCCCCTCTCTTCCTCCTTCCTCCTCCTCCTCTTATTCTCCCTTTCTCTTGCTCACCCCTTTTCTGCCCCTCTCTCTCTCGCTCTCAAGTCAATTTCAATT
The DNA here is from genome assembly GCA_023634145.1 of Thymallus thymallus. NCBI lineage: Eukaryota > Metazoa > Chordata > Actinopteri > Salmoniformes > Salmonidae > Thymallus > Thymallus thymallus. Next base: position 25,945,146 of record CM042378.1, read on the forward strand.
CAAGGTCTTTATTGGCATGGGATACATATGTTTACATTGCCAAAGCAAGTGAAATAGTTAATAAACAAAAGTTAAATAAACAAGAATAAAATGTACAGTAAACAAATTACACTTACAAAAGTTCAAAAATAATAAATACATTTAAAATGTCATATTATGTGCTAATAGTTAAACAACAAAAGGGAAAATGAATAAACATAAATATGGGTTGTATTTACAATGGTGTTTGTTCTTCACTGGTTGCCCTTTTCTTGTGGCAACAGGTCACATATCTTGCTGCAGTGATGGCACACTGTGGTATGTCACCTAATAGATATGGGAGTTTATCAAAATCGGGTTTGTTTTCAATTCTTTGTGGATCTGTGTAATATGAGGGAAATATTTGTCTCTAATATGGTCATACATTTGGCAGGAAGTTAGGAAGTGCAGCTCAGTTTCCACCTCATTTTGTGGGCAGTGTGCACACAGTCTGTCTTCTCTTACTCAAAGCTTTCCTTAAGTTTGGGTCAGTCACAGTGGTCAGGTATTCTGCCACTGTGTACTCTCTGTTTAGGGCCAAAAAGCATTCTAGTTTGCTCAGTTTTTTTGTTAATTTATCTTTTTGTTTTCTCATGATTTGGTTGGGTCTAGTTGTGTTGCTGTCCTGGGGCTCTGTGGGGTCTGTTTGTGTTTGTGAACAACCCCAGGACCAGCTTGCTTAGGGGACTCTTCTCCAGGCTCATCTCTCTGTAGGTGATGGCTTTGTTATGGAAGGTTTGAGAATCACTTACTTTTAGGTGGTTGTAGAATTTAACGGCTCTTTTCTGGATTTTGATAATTAGATAGTATCTGCCTAATTCTGCTCTGCATGCAGTATTTGGTGTTTTACATTGTACACAGAGGATATTTTTGCAGAATTCTGCATGCAGTGTCTCAATTTGGTGTTTGTCCCGTTTTGCGAATTCTTCATTGGCGAGCGGACCTGAGACCTCACAACCTTAAAGGGCAATGGATTCTATAACTGATTCAAGTATTTTTAGCCAGATCCTAATTGGTATGTCGAATCACTCTCTCCTGCTCGCCTCCTTTTTCTTTCTCTCTCTGTCACCCCCCTCCCTCCCGTCCTTCTCCTCCCTCCCTCCGTTCTTTCTCTCCCTACAGGTCCATGTGCCTAATAACTGTGAGTTTGGGACAAGGGGTGAGGTGGAGGTGGCGGAGTTTGATGACCTGTTTGTGCGTGACCCTGATGAACTAAAGCAAGACCCCCACACCTGTTTCTTCGAGAGTCAACACCACGCCCACGGCTCCCTCTGGACCCCCAACTACAACAACTGTTTCACCTGCAGCTGTCAGGTAGGACTGTTCCAACTACAACCACGCATTACAGTTTTTCTCAGTTGCTTTGGTACATTTCTCGAATCGTCCTTAACATTTGCAAACCAGTAAGTGCATTTCTCGAAACAATTCGTACAAACAGCACCACACAATGGATTACCTGCAAAAGCCTGTAACTTGCTCAAAGTCCTTAGTTCATCTCTCAAAAGTAAATATTTATGTCAATGAACATATCAATGCCATCAGAATGACAAGTCCTTGTGTCATTGTTCACAAACAAGATAGTCAAAATGCTTAGCCATGTTGTCAATATAACAGTGTACTCTAAGTATTTTCTGATGTAAACTATATGGCTACGGTTTTGATGCCAATGACTGAAAATGCACAAGGCTGCACTTTTTCTGTATGGCATATGTCAATTTCAACAGTACAAAGTTACACATTACTGTACGTGGGATATTGATTGCAAGAGATTGGACAGGATTCACATTTACACTTTTACTGTTGGTCTGTCAACAAATTACAGTACAATGTCATTGCGATACAGAAAAGAAAAAGACAAGACTATTTTACAGCACAAAGGAAAAAATATATATATATATTGAAATGTAAACATAGGAAACACCCCTTTGGCAGAACTGTACATGCAGCGCTGTATGGGGAATTACAGTGCAGTCTTTTTACACCACCTGACGTCCCGGTCTGTCGGGCCACAGATTCTCATCCACATCACAACGGAATGGAATGTCTTATGGATGTCCTCACATGCGGAGGACATATGTGGCTGGCGATCGTAGACCTTCCACCTCCATGCCGAGTAGAACTCCTCAATCGGGTTAAGGAATGGGGAATAGGGTTGGAGGAATTCCATTAGCATCCTGTAGTGGGTCACAAACCATTGCCTGATGGTGTTTGAGCGATGGAAACTCACATTATCCCAAATTAACACATACTTTGGTAAATCATCTCAAAACGGACCCCTCTCATCATCAGGGATGAGATCCCTATAGATGTTCTCTAAGAAGGTGAGGAGATGCTGTGTGTTGTATGGCCCTATAAGGGAATACGAGTTAGCACACCATGCTCTGAAAAAGCAGCACACATAGTGATGTTCCCTCCCCGTTGGCCTGGCACATCGACAGTAGCTCTGTGGCCGATTACATTTCGACCATGCTTTTGGCCAGGTTGAAGCCAGCCTCATCCAGGTATATGAAGTTGTGAGGTGGTTCACTTGATTCCAGTTCCATTATACACTATATCCCAGAAGATACAAAATTTGTTTTATGAATTACATGTATTTTCATTTTGGACAATATACAATAACATCCAATGTATACATATTGCATGTACTTTTCTACAGCCATAGCAAATGTGTACAGGTCACACTTATTGTACTGTATATCACTATAAAATGTTGTACTGTTTACTGTAAAGTAGTTACTGTATGCACATAGATGTTTTACCTGTACATATTGGTACCGTAGCTCCTTCACTCTGTCACCATTCCTTTCAAATGGTCCATGGTACAGCTGTTTCATGCTCATGTGGTGTATTTTCTTCTTCCCGGCTGTTGACCCTGTTCGGTTCCTTGTTGTTCTTCCATTGTCAGAAATTGTAACACTGTGTTGTGCTCTGTTTAGATATGCTTGCCAATTGAAGGTTCATGAGATGCACCTCTGAGCTATTTTAGAGAACTGGTTGATCATTGGTTGATCTAACACTTCACACATTCCCCTTCATTAGTGAAAGTGAAGATTCACCTGAGAGCAATTCATCAATTCAGGACACATTTACAAAAAAAGTCTCATGGAAATGTATAGAAAATATGCTTGACAGATTATGACAACTGGTTCAAACATTTGCATTTAATGACTTATGAAATTAACTAATGCCTAGATGTTTTGGGGGTAAGACTATTCAACAGAGAACCAGTATAATATATTTTGATCAACATGACATAAGCAATTGATAATGTAGGAAACAGCAGACAATTGTACATAGTCAATTGCATGAATGTACCAAAGCATTGGCAATGTGTTCAAAATAATGAGAAATAGCTTTTATCTTGTGCACAAGTGACTAGATGATGTGGAGGTTGAACAAAAAAACTGTAAATTAGTTAAATTGGTTTCCCAGACACAGATTTTGTCTAGTCTTGAACTAACATGTCCTTTCGATGGAGAATCTAGAAGTCTTGAGAATCTAGAAGTAAAGTTTCTGCTTCTATATTGAATGACTTTGTGTCTAAACACCCTCTCTCTTCTTCTGTCCATTTGTCTCCTCCCACATCTCTCTGTCCTCCCTGTAGAAGCGCACAGTGATCTGTGACCCGGTCATCTGTCCAGTCCTCACCTGCATTCGCACCGTCCAGCCTGAGGACAAGTGCTGCCCCGTGTGTGTTGGTGAGTGTATGTGTGTGTGTGTGTTACCATGTTTGAATAGGATTGTGTGCTTGATTGTGTTTTCCTTATTCTTGAGAGGACTTATTTTTGACAGTGCACCCCATTACGGTCATAAAGTTGTGAAATAATACTTTCCTGTATCCGTTTCCCCTATCTGCCCTTTAGATAGGAAAAACCCCAAGGACATGAAGGCTCCAGAGAGGCTAGACGAGCATCCAGAAGGTTCCGAACCATCTCTCTCTCTCTGTCTGACTGTCACTCCTCCTTCTTTCTCACTTTCTCCATCTGTCTGTTCCTCTATCTCTCCCTCCCAGGAGGCACTCATTCTGTCTCTCTCTGTCACACTCCCTCCTCTCAATCTGTCTGGTTCCCTCTGTCTCTTTGTGCCAACAGATAAGTTTTACCTCTGAGATTGATATGCATTTGCAATGCTAAGACTGTCCTCTAGTTATCTAATCCCTCATCTCTCTCTCTCTCTCTCTCTCTCTCTCTCTCTCTCTCTCTCTCTCTCTCTCTCTCTCTCTCTCTCTCAGGTTGTTACTTTGAGGGGGACCAGAAGATGCATGCTCCTGGGTCTACATGGCATCCATTCGTCCCTCCGTTTGGCTACATCAAGTGTGCCCTATGCACCTGCCAGGTAGGCCTCTAGGTTATTCCTTCACAGCTAGCATGATGTAAGTCGAAAAGTGATGCTAACATAATTAGAAACCTTACAATTAATCTTTCTTCAGCCTCCTTTGAATGTAATGTAAATTCCGCTCATTTTCCATTGTGTTCCTCATCCTCCACTCCTGTAGGGGGCGACAGGTGAGGTGCACTGTGAGAAGGTGACGTGTCCAGCCCTGATCTGCAGTCGTCCGGTACGCCGTAGTCCCTCAGACTGCTGTAAGGAGTGTCTGGAGGAAGACAACCCCCCTCTGGAGCACACTGACATGATGCAGGCAGATGGGACGAGTCACTGCAAGTTTGGCAAGAACTTCTACCAGAACAGTGACAACTGGCACCCCCGCGTGCCCCTGATGGGAGAGATGAAGTGCATCACCTGCTGGTGTGACGTGAGTATTACAGGGAGTGAGGGACCAGTCAGGAACAAGTCTCTTACAAAATACAGCCACTTACAGTGGGTTTGGACCTGTTGCCAAAGCAACACAATTCAAGACAAAAAAGCTTCAGACTGTTTGGCCTAAACCCTAAAGAGCAAAAGAGAAAAAAAAGCCCTGGAGAACTCCCTCTGTTTCAGAAAACCTTTAGAAAAACCCAGACTCAAGGTTTCTTCTGACTGAAGGACTGTGATACATGTTTTTGTGGATAGAGTAGGGATGTTTCAGATTTGGTTGAGCTTCATAGCTGTAGGGATGAGGGGACTTGGGTGGCCCTTACCCCTTGGGGGAAAATTCCAGTGTCAGTGGGGGGGAACTCTGGGATTTGGAGTTGAGAAGTGTGGAGCATTTTCTGGTTTCACAGCATTGTGAGGTGCATTCCTAATGTACCTCCCTCTGTCTCTCCCTTTCTCTCTCTTTCTTTCTCCCTCTCTCCAGCATGGTGTGACTAAGTGTCAGAGGAAGCAGTGTCCAGTCCTGACCTGTAGTAACATCACCCGCCGGGAGGGCACGTGCTGTCCTGAGTGCCAAGGTGAGACAAGCACGCACACACACGCACTCACACACACATACATACACACACCATGCTCCCTAGCCAGAGCATCTGCTCCCTAGCCAGAGCATCATGCTTTAAATAGTGAGACATACTCTCAACCCTGATGACATGCTTTCAAACAGTGATGATTAATGTAGTTATCATAGATTAATTCATATTGGATTGTCGCTTTTGTTTAGATTCCAAAGAGGAAGAGGAGGAGCTGATGAAAGTTCCGGAAAAAAAGAACAGCTGGAGACACTGAGCTGAGATCCACTCTCCACCCGCATTCCCCCTTCTACCTTCCCCTCACCACACCCCACCCCCTCCCCTTCTCTCTCTACCTACCCCCTCATGGGCAGACCTAGACCTGCACACTGGGTCAGCTAACACCCCCTAAAGCCAAGACCCCTATAACCCTCCAGCCCCGACCCACAACCCCCCTGTCCCACACCCACCCCTTAGTCAGCCTCTGGATCGTAACAGTGGAAGGAAAGACAAGCAGAGAAAAAGAAAGATGGTGTCACTGAGGTGTCACCGAGGTGTCATTGAAGTGTCATGGAGGTGTCACTGAGGTGTCATGGAGGTGTCATGGAGGTGTCACTGAGGTGTCATGGAGATGTCACTGAGGTGTCATGGAGGTGTCACTGAGGTGTCATGGAGGTGTCACGGAGGTTTCATGGAGGTGTCACGGAGGTGTCACTGAGGTGTCATGGAGGTGTCACTGAGGTGTCATGGAAGGGACTGAGGCCGTACAGTCCACAAAGACTAACTGAAAGAGTGGAAAGAAAGGACCAAAAAGATATATGAAGTGGACCAACCATAACTCTTTTGTTTTAGTTTTTTTGCTTCCTCTTGATGAATATTGCTCACCCTTTTAAAAAATCACATACAATTACCCTTCATATTCAAATACCGACCGCTACACAAGGTGATACTGTTTGTTGTTTAGTTGTTAAAATGGATGTATTGGTAGTCTTGATTAGGACATCTTTCTAAAGTTCAGACTTAAGTTGCGTTTGTGCATACTCACTTTTGAGTGTGTGTGTGTGTGTGTATGTGTGTGTATGTGTGTGTATGTTTACTAGTGGGAAACGGTTTGCTAAACAGTGCCACAAACATACGAGGCAGTAAACTAACTGGGTGGCTAGATGGAAACACACACACACAAAACATAGACTGAGCATCACATCTCATAAACAAGCACAACACATATGTTATCTTATCCCATCCAGTCAGCAACACTAGAACACTTCCCTTGGAAAAGCATAACACACCCAAGAATCTATTCTAATTTCTTACTGAATAGATTCCAATATACAGTAACTTTACATGAACATCTGTTAGATTTATTATGAGTCTGGTACCATTGACCTGTATTGCACCTTCATGTGGTTGTCCATGATGTTGTCTGTTTCTCATTTCAGTAATATGTGTAATTATTTTATAATACTTTGTATTAGTGTTGTTATTTTTATGAATCTTGCTTGTATTTATTGAACGTGTGAAGGAAAAAATTAAAGTTGTTCTTAAGAAATTGTCTTTTGACAATATAGTTGAAATCCATAACCTTTCCAACTATCCTCCTCACTTCTCTCTTTATCTTAATCTTTATCTCTCTTTAATTTCTTCTCTCCACTCTTCCATTTCCTGTTTCAACTGGTTCCACTAACTTTATTTGTCTCTCTCTCTCTCTCTCTCTCTCTCTCTCTCTCTCTCTCTCTCTCTCTCTCTCTCTCTCTCTCTCTCTCTCTCTCTCTCTCTCTCTCTCTCTCTCTCTCTCTCTCTCTCTCTCTTTCTTACTCAATTCAATTCAAAGGGGTTTATTAGCATGAGAAGCATATGTTAACATTGCCAAAGCAGGTGAAATAGATAATAAAGACAGATAGATTGAAATTCGTTTGATAATGCAAACAATACCTTTTTAAGAATCTCCCTCACCACCTGCCTTACCAAAAAATAGGGTGCCATTTGGGACACATACATAGTGACAGTATGTTTTGAACCAGCCTAGGTGTTATGAGGGGGATCTCAGCTCTGTATTGTAGAAACCTATCTAGATCAAATGCCAGCCATGTCCCAATTGCATCTACTAATTTACTGAATCAGCTCAATTAGTAGTTGATTCTAGGCAAGTCAGTTAAGAATAAATTCTTATTTACAATGACGGCCTACCCCGGCCAAACCTGGTCAATTGTGCACCGCCCTATGGGACTCCCAATCACGGACCCGAGACTGTAGGGATGCCTAATGCACTGAGATGCAGAGCCTTAGACCGTTACGCCACTCGGGAGCCATAGATAGATGGATGGATGGATGGATGGATGGATGGATGGATGGATGGATGGATGGATGGATGGATGGATGGATGGATGGATGGATGGATGGATGGATGGATGGATGGATGGATGGATGGATGGATGGATGGATGGATGGATGGATGGATGGATGGATGGATGGATGGATGGATGGATGGATGGATGGATAGATAGATTGTCAAGCAGCTATGAAAAAAAAGTTACATTCTTGTGGCAACAGGTCACATATCTTGCTGCTGTGATGCACACTGTGGTATTTCACCCAGTAGATATGGGAGTTTATCAAAATCGGATTTGTTTTCTAATTCTTTGTGGATCTGTGTAATCTGACAGAAATATGTGTCTCTAATATGGTTGTACATTTGGCAGGAGATTAGGAAGTGCAGCTCAGTTTCCACATCCTGTCTTCTCTTGAGAGCCAGGTTTGCCTACGGCGGCCTTTCTCAATAGCAAGGCTATGCTCACTGAGTCTGTACATTGTCAAAGCTTTCCTTAAGTTTGGGTCAGTCACAGTGGTCAGGTATTCTGCCACTGTGTACTCTTTGTTTACGGCCAAATAGCATTCTAATTTGCTCTGTTTTTTTTGTTAATACTTTCGAATGTGTCAAGTAACTATATTTTTGTTTTCTAATGATTTGTCTGGGTCTAATTGTGTTGCTGTCCTGGGACTCTGTGGGGTCTGTTTGTGTTTGTGAACAAAGCCCCAGGACCAGGTCTGGGAGAGTGTCTTGCTGGTCTGGGCGGGGTGTCTATTGATCTGTTGTTCCTGTGTGAAGTGTTGGGGCTGCGTTTGAGAGCGATGTCCTTTAGGGTCCGGGCGAAGGTGGGCACTGCTGCCTTGTATAGGTGGACCTGGTCATAAAGGCTGTTCAAGTCCAGGGTGGAGTGGTGGGCTAGGTAAACATTTGGTTTTGAGGCACAGTCACAGGAAATACTTGCGTTTACCCACTGTATGGTAGCAAGGTGGAAGTCTTTCCATGGTAGCAAGGTGGAGATAACCACTTGCTTTTTCAATCACTCCCTTGAGTGCTGTGGCTACCCTTTCCTGCTGTGTTCTCAGGTCGTTTGTGCCTGTGTGTATTATTATGTGGCTGGGTGATCCTAGTTGGTCCTCAGACAGATGGTCTATATATTGTATATATTTCCTGTTTGAGTCCATGAGGAGTACAATCTGTGTCTTGTGTATGTCCTCAGTGGGTGTCTGGAGGGCTATCAGGGTGGCTGACAGGGGGGGTGCTCAGAGGGGGTGGGATCCCCTGGGCTTGGGGTTCTTCATTTGTCTGTCGCGCTGTGATGTCGACGCTATGGTCTGTGTCTGGCGTGGACTGTTCTGCTGTGGTGTCGAGACTTTTGTCGGGAGCTGAGGTGGGCTGTTCTGCTGGCTTCTCTGCGGGGTTGGCCACCTCTCTAGTGGGTTGTTCTCTGTCACACGCCATTCCGCACACCCTCTCCTCTAGTGCTCTGTTCTTCTCCTGCTCCTGCTCTTTCTCCTATTGATGTTGTCTCACTGCAGTCCAGAGTGCAGAGATTTATATTAGCTGACTCAGACTCCTCGTTGTCTAGTATCCTGAGTTTCCAGCCATTGGTAAACATTTTCCAAAAGGAGCTTAATTTGGTACTCTTTTCGTGTCATCATTCTTTGCACAGAGAGTACTGTATTTTAATTACCTCTAAACAGCGGGAGGGTGCTTCTAAGGCCTCTCCATTTGGTTCTAGTAGACTGTGCGACTCTCCTGCCATCGCTGGGCTCAAGGGCTTTGACACCTCTCCTTCACACGTCAGTGGTAATTGAAGTTGTATCTCTGTCCTAGCAAGCTTGGTAGCCTTAGCATTCAGTCTTTATAAAGTAAATTATATCAATGTAATGTATTTTTCTTCTTGCCTTCTGAAAGTAAAAAATAGCTGTAGACTAAGCATTACTCACTCAGTTCCAGGTTGGATGGTGTTTTCAGGTTTCTGTTTGTTTGCCAGAGCATTTGCTGTATAGCTTGGGAATAATAATCCTAGGTTGTAGGAAGCATTCCAGGTAGTTCCAGGTAATTCCATCCAAAATCAGGTTGTAGGTTTGGAGTTTTGATTTGGAGTGAAGGTTATGTTGTGGAGGGTAGCATCCTGTATATGTCTCTGCCCAAAAAAATCAAAGTTTATCTAACTCTAAATCGATATTTTTTGTAAAAACATGCTGAAAAATGCTGGTGCAAATCTGCTCTCTCTGTCTCTCTCTCTCTTTCTTTCTCTCTCTATGTCTCTTCACTTTTCAATGCATCCCCCTCTCTTTCTCTCTCTCTCTCTCTCTCTCTCTCTCTCTCTCTCTCTCACTCTCTCTCTGTCTCTCTCTCTTTCTTTCTCTCTCTATGTCTCTTCACTTTTCAATGCATCCCCCTCTCTCTTTCTCCCTCTCTCTCTCTCTCTCTCTGTCTCTCTGTCTCTCTCTCTTTCTCTCTCTCTCTCTCTCTCTCTCTCTCTCTCTCTCTCTCTCTCTCTCTCTCTCTCTCTCTCTGTCTCTTCACTTTTTAATGCATTCCCCTCTCTGTCTCGATCTCTCTCTCTTTCTCGCTCTCTTTCCCTTTCTCTCTCTTCCTCTTCTCCCTTTCTCTCTCTCAATTCAATTCAATTCAATTTAAGGGTCTTTATTGGCATTGGAAACATATGTTTACATTGCTATCTCTCTCTCTCCCTCTCCACATACATCTATGAACACTTACCTATGGATATGACAGGCCAGTTTCCTTCTCCCTCTCTCCTCCTCCCTCGTTCTGTCCAGCTGGATTTGAGGAGTAGGGGAAATGTGACAAACAGACGTAGGTCCCCCACCTCTCTCTCTCTCCTCTCTCTCTCCCTCTCCACCCTACATCAGATGGCGCTCTCTCTTTCTTTTTCTCTCCTTCGTTCCATGGACACACCACATGTGTTCTATAGCAACCACAATGCACTCTGTCCCTGAAGGAACATTCTCTCTTTCTCTCTCTCTTTCTCTCCCTCTCTCACACATACAGACACACACACACATTCACAATGACTCAGCCAAAGGAGAGACAGACTGAAACATAAACACACATGCACAGATGTACACATGCATGTTTTTCCGTCATGAATCTTGTTCTGGAGGTAGCTCTGCAGAGTGGTCCCTAGCTGGCACAGCCACAAAGTCATAAAATCTGTTTTTAACCCTAACCTTAACCCTAACCTTAACCACACTGCAAATCCTACTGCCTAACCCTAACCTTAAACAAAGCACATTTTTGTTTTCATAACTTTTTACAATATAGTCAATTTTAACTTTGCAGCTGGTATTTTTAAGGGGAAATTGCTCAGTTCTGCCTCCAGGACAAGACTAGTGACAACAAACGTCAACCTGCCACATGCACACTGATTCAGCCAAAGGACAGACTGAACGTCTACCGCTCCCCCTATGGGCAGGTAGATAGTACTGACATAAATCACTTCCTATGGTAGAGCCAGCTGGTTGTGAGCGTGCCCAGTAGCACCTGAGGACCTTCCCAGAGCAGAGAGCAGCCACACAGCTCGAGGCTAGGGTCAAAGGTCAACAATGCTGAGCTGTGGCTCTGTTCCGACAACTTGGATCAAAGGCATGTCTACTGACTGACTGGGGGAGGGAGGGATGTGGGTCTGCATCTGCATGACATGGTATGGGTGCATTTTCATGGCACATTCCTGTCTCTCTGTGGGTACGTTTTCACTCCTTTCCTCTTACCCCCTCTCTCCTTTTTCTCCCTCTATTTCCTCCTGTCGCTCCCTCCCTCTCTCGCTCTCTCTCTCTACGTGGCTTTGTGGGCCACAGGGCCTTTGAAAAGCCTCTTAAATCTCTCAGCTCCACATTAACCCCCCATTGCAGACAGCACACCCAGGAACACTGCCCCACCCAGACTGGGCTAGGAGAAAGTTACAGGGGAAATCCGTCTGGAAAGACGCAGTGCTTTAGAAGTCTATACCTCTTCATTTTAGGGTGAAGGTAGCAATATCATCCTATCCGTTTTTTGTCACAGTGCCCTTTGAGTCAGCAAATGATAAAGGACAGGAGTTTAATTTTTATATATTTGTTATTTTATATATATACATATTATTTTTTTTCACCTTTTTTTAACCAGGTAGGCCAGTTGAGAACAAGTTCTCATTTATAACTGCGACCTGGCCAAGACAAAGCAAAGCAGTGCGACAAAAACAACAACACAGAGTTAAACATGGGAATAAACAAACGTACAGTCAATAACACAATAGAGAATCTATATACAGAGTGTGCAAATGTAGTGCAAAATGCAGTAAGGTTAGGAAGGTAGGACAATAAATAGGCCATAGTGGCGAAATAAATGACAAATTAGCATTAACACTGGAGTGATAGATGTGCAAATGATGATGTGCAAATAGAGATACTGGAGTGCAAATGAGCAAAAAATTATAAATATGGGGATGAGGTAGTAGGGTGGGATGTTTACAGAAGGGCTATGTACAGGTGCAGTGATCGATAAGCAGCTCTGACAGCTGATGCTTAAAGTTAATGAGGGAGATAGGAACCAAAGGAATGGCGGCCAAAGGAGGTGTTGGCTTTGGGGATGACCAGTGAAATATAACTGCTGGAGCGCATGCTACGGGTGGGTGTTGCTATGGTGACCAGCAAGCTGAGATAAGGCGGGGATTTACCTAGTAAAGACTTATAGATGACCTGGAGCCAGTGGGTTTGGCGACGAATATGTAGTGAGGGCGAGCCAACGAGAGAATACAGGTCGCAGTGGTGGGTAGTATAAGCGGCTTTGGTAACAAAACGGATGGCACTGTGATAGACTACATCCGATTTGCTGAGTAGTGTTGGAGGCTATTTTGTAAATGACATCGCCGAAGTCAAGGATCGGTAGGATAGTTAGTTTTACAAGGGCATGTTTGGCAGCATGAGTGAAGGAGGCTTTGTTGCGAAATAGGAAGCCTATTCTAGATTTAATTTTGGATTGGAGATGGTTAAGGTGAGTCTGGAAGGAGAGTTTACAGTCTATTCAGACACCTAGGTATTTGTAGGTGTCCACGTACTCTAAGTCAGACCTGTCGAGAGTAGTGATGATAGTCCAGTGGGCGGGTGCGGGCAGCGTTCGATAGAAAAGCATGCATTTAGTTTCACTAGCAGCAGTTGGAGGCCACGGAAGGAGTGTTGTATGGCATTGAAGCTTGTTTGAAGATTAGTTAACACAGTGTCCAAAGATGTATACAGAATGGTGTCGTCTGCGTATAGATGGATTAGAGAGTCACCAGCAGCGAGAGCGACATCGTTGATGTATATAGAGAATAGGGTTGGCCCAAGAATTGAACCCTGTGGCACCCCGATAGAGACTGCCAGAGGACCGGACAACAGGCCCTCCGATTTGACACACTGAACTCTATCTGAGAAGTAGTTGGAGAACCAGGCAAGGCAGTCACTTGAGAATGCGGTGATTGACAGAGTCGAAAGCCTTGGCCAGGTCGATGAAGACGGCTGCACAGTACTGTCTTTTATCGATGGCGGTTATGATTTCATTTAGTACCTTGAGTGTGGCTGAGGTGCACCCATGACCAGCTCGGAAACCAGATTGCATAGCAGAGAAGGTACGGTGGGATTCAAAGTGGTCAGTTATCTGTTTATTAACTTGGAATGAGTAGAGAAGAGGAGAAAACAGGATTATAAAAAGAGGAGAATGGGAAATAAAATAAGATAGGAGCAGAGAGCATAGTGTGGGAGCAGATAGAGAGACAGAGAATGGGTAGCGAGAGATAGAGGAGAGAACAGAAGGAAGAGGAAGATGAGGAGGAGGAGGAGGAGGAGGAGGAGGAGGAGGAGAGACCTATTGTTGTTGTTGTCCTAGTGTGACCCAGGGCTGTTTATTTTTCTCGAGGAGTAGTTACACGAAGGGGGGAGACGGGTAAACAAGACTCCTGCATTATCAAACCCAGAGAGACGGAGAGAGAGGACAGAAAGAGGGTTTTTCACTGCATTAATTAGTAACACTGTACCCCCTCTCTAAAAACGGCAACAGCAGGACAGCAATAACAGCTGTTCAAATCACCAGGAATTAGCGACTCGGCAACAAACATGCTACTAACACTCACTGTTCACACACGCATGCACGCACACAAATACACACAGAGACAGACAGACAGACAGACAGACAGACAGACAGACAGACAGACAGACAGACACACACACACACACACACACACACACACACACACACACACACACACACACACACACACACACACTACATTCATCCATTCAGTCCTTTCTGTTGAGTTCCACTACAAAGGTCTACTGTGATCTCTAGTGGTCGCTGACGGAAACTGCAGTGAATTCTTGAACGAGTGAATTCTTATATGAACTCTACCACTCGATACAATAACTGTTGTGGTTTAGGGTTGGGGTTAGATTGAGGACTGTGGAAACATCCAGGCATCAGTTTGTCTATGGGTGCCACAGTTATTGGGACATAGCCAAGGGCCATTCCTGCGGAGTAATGAGGAAAAAAGGACCACTTCAGAGCAGTCACTCTGATTATATATTTATTATTATTTTATTATTGTTTAAATATTGTTTTAATATTGTTTTATTGCCATCTGCTGGACTGAGTGAGTATTGCAGGAGACTGGAGCGAAAACAAGAGAGCAGACATTTGATTAAACATGAACAGGGTATGACATAGACAAAGTCTGATTTCTCATTTTTGAATAAGTCCTCTGTAGTCTGGGGCTCACATGGTGATTCACTTGAATTGGACATGACACATCAAGAGAAGAGAAGAGAAGAGGAGAGGAGAGGAGAAGAGAAGAGAAGAGAAGAGAAGAGAAGAGAAGAGAAGAGAAGAGAAGAGAAGAGAAGAGAAGAGAAGAGAAGAGAGGAAGATGAGAGAAAGAAAGGAATTAGGGGAAAGGAGAGCAGAGAGACTTTACAGTTTTTCTCAAATGCTAAAACACATTTCACAAAGGTTTCCTCCATGTTCCCCAATGTCTAAACACAACACCCTTTTCTAAAGCTACATAAACACAACCACACCTTCTCACTTCAAAACTCAAACTTTCACACCAAAAGAGCAGCTCGAAGCTTTCAAAAATGTAAACACTATACACATCATTACACACTACAGCAAAACAATTGAAAACACAATGCTCAATTTGTGAGAAGGTTCTTTGTTTCATAACTGCCAATGCATATTTTTAGAAACTTTGCAGTAATGGATCTTCTTAGATCTCTGCAGAGGATTAGGCATTTAGATTTGTGAGTTTCATATGAAGAGTATAAATCTATAGTAAATTCTGCATGTACACTACTGTAACAACTCAATGCAAAAACAGAATCTATTGCACACAACAGTACTCTTGAAAACATGATCAGGGTGTGAAGTTTTTTTATTTACTTTATTCACACCACACACACACCACAATCACTGTGCGGCATCATGTCGCTGAGCTGCATCGGGCCACATCACCTCATCCACATCGCAGGCTATATTGTCTCTTGCCAGGCACCGCAGGAAAAACGCCCTGGAATGGCGAATCCATCCTTGGAAGGCCTCCACTGGGATGTCAACACAGGCCAGCTCCATTGCCCTCAGGAGGTTCTCTCTAGTGTATGGTTGTCTGTCATAAACCTTCCATCTCCACGATGAGAAGAACTCCTCTATAGGGTTCAGGAAAGGGGAGTAGGGTGGCAGACAGACGTTTAAAAAGTGGTTACTGTTGGTGGTGAACCACTCTCTGATTTGGTTTGTTCTGTGGAAGCTTACATTGTCCCAAATGATCACATAAATGTGATGTGCGGGCCCAGGATGGTGTTGTTGGCGGTCCAGGAGGATGTCTTTTAGCTCCTCTAGGAAGGTGAGGAGACGTTGGGTATTGTAAGACCCAAGGACAGCACGCCGGTGGACAAGCCCCTCCAAACCCATGGCCGCACAAAGAGTAATATTACCCCCCCGTTGGCCAGGAACCTCAGTGATGGCTCTTTGGCCAATGATGTTACGGCCTCTTTGCCTTCGTTTCTGCAGGTTGAAGCCAGCCTCATCCAGGAAGAGGTACTCATGAGGTCTGGCCATCGCGTCCAACTGTAATATCCTCTGTTAAAATGTGAAAGTGCACAGGTGTTCAGAACAACAGTCAATCAGGTAGCACAGTATTGTCCAGAAGTAATGTAGGCCACTGAGCAACACAGTATGTCCACTAACTGTACTGTGAACATGGATGTATACTTACTTGCACATACTCGTAATGTAGGTCTTTGTGTCGCGCAGAGTTGCGCTCAAAGGGAACCCTATAGACCTGTTTCATCCGCATCTTTTGGCGCCGGAGAACTCGGTCTATTGTGGCCAAGCTGACATCATCAATGCTCTCAAAGTTGACATTATCAGCAATGACTTTGTCTCTGATCTCCCGGAGTCTGATGAGGTTGTTCTCACGAACCATATCCACAATGAGGGTTTCTTGTGCCGCTGTAATTATGGCAACCCTCCCACCTCTATGTGGCATTCTTTCAACTCTAAAGAAAGAAACATGTGTTGTCAATTGACATGTTTTACAATACAGTAACAACTATTGAAACCAATAGACTACTTTCACAGGCTTGTAAAATTGTATTGTGACAAAGAAAGCAATAGAGTACAATACCTGTTGTGTTGTCTGAATGCCCTGATAATGGTGGCCACGGTGAACCTACTCAGGTTTGGACGGACTCTTAGTCCTGCTTCAGCCATTGTCATGCCATGGACAATGACATGGTCAATGACTGTTGCTCGCATCTCGTCCGTAATGATGGTGCGAGGTTGTCTTGCTCTCCCTCCTGGACCATCTCCTCTCCCTTGTTGGCCTCCTCCTCTCCCTTGTTGGCCTCCTCCTCTCCCTTGTTGGCCTCCTCCTCTCCCTTGTTGGCCTGCTCCTCTTCTTCCATGGCCAGCTCTTCTCCCTCCTCTGACTCGAATTCCTCTTCCCCTGACTCTGCCTTCATCCATTGTGTTTGTTTGGAATCTTCAGCAAACTGTGCACTCTGAACTTGCTTTTATACATGTGGTCACAGCATTAGCAACAAGTGTCTTCAATTTCGAGTCGTTGTGTGTAATGAATGACGCCAGGTGTGTTCAATGTGTTCAAATATTGCTGACTGTGGCAAGCATTTTGCATCACATGAGCTTTCATTTGAGAATATGAGCAGAGTTCTTTTGCAACTTGTGTTTTAGCAAGGAAAAATGTGTTAAGATTTATGAGAATGGAGGATTGTGTTTTGTGAATTGTGTCTTCATGTGAAATGTGTTTATGATATTGGAAAATGATGGCTAGATTTAGTAAATGTGTTTAGACAACTGGTCATTTGGTTTAGAGGATTGGCTTTTGTGTTTTAGCATTTGAGAAAAACTGTAAGTGGGCCTTTGAGTCTCCAGTGCTCTTTACAAGTAGCCTGATGACTCTAAGGATTATTTCTACCAGAGTAACCAACCAATAGAAATCCCAAGAGCACTTCAAGTACACAGCTTCCATGTGTATTGGATTCTTCTGTATTCCATTACCGTGATACATTCTCCAGTGCCAAATGTGTCCCAGTAGCCTAGTTCCACTGTAGGATGAATCTCAGGTGGTATCCAGTCTTTGGGCCTGTCCGGCCACGCACTAATTGAAAGAGAGCGTGAGAGGGCAACAATAGATTTGGAGAATCAAATTACATTATTGAATTTGGGGTCCCCACGCGCTCCCATCTCCACACTGCGTTGGCTAACGATATAGAGGGCCCCGGAGTGTAATTTAACGATGAAGTGGGGCAAAACGAGGTCCCAAAACAATTAACGTCGACATTAATGCGTCAGATAGTGCACATTTGAGTCTAATTTGGGTATTTTCTCTCAGTTTTAAACCCAAATTATTTTTTTCTCCGCTTTATTGTCACCTAGGAGGTCCTGTATGAATTTGGAAGGGAATTATAACTCCCTGTCAGCTGACTTATGTTCATAATTAATAGGCCTGTATTTTGTTTGGTCCAGTAATTAACTATCTATCCGTGAGGGGAAAACCTGTGAGATTCCTTCCCGGCCGAAATGAGTAATGGCTCCGGAGTCGAGATCAAACCGACCATCGCCACTTTACCTCCAGAATCCAGATCCATCTTCAGACCCGGCATTTTCCAAAATTAGATGGGATGCGGCAGAGTCGGCATTACTGCTTACTGTGCTGTGTAGACAACTAGGCTACTGTATTGGACTGGGCTGGGTTGGAAAATACGATAATCTGGACATAAGGCTGACATGAATGATGAACCTACCAACCTACCGCTTTCCCGTCAGTCGCCATGGACGCGCGCTATACCCTGACAGCTCCCCAAGGCTCGAGAAACAGACGAACCCGTCAATCCAGCATAGACGCGGCATGAATAAACATTAATCTTACGCAATACGTTTCACTCTCAAAGTATCTGTGTTTTAATTGACGGTTGTCAGGCAGAGCTCATCTAAAAAAAAAAAATACCCAAGTTAACTGCACTCGTGTGCGTCAGGGTAGCACAGAAAAACGAATGAACGACACTTTCAAAGCAAAGGGGAGGGGGCTATTCACTATTTTACCAATGTTTTAATTAAACCCTGTGGTGTGATTTTGAAAGAGCCTACAACTTAGTATAGGCTACTCCTTACAAAACTGATACGCGAAGCCTATCCATCCCTACTCTGATCAACACCACATGTGGAGGCGCGAGTGGACCAGAAAGAGCAGGGCTGAAACAGTTGCTGCGGCAGCACCCGCATTGCAACACAGAATCGATGTTCCGCTATACCAGCCTGGACAAGAATCGCTGTTGAATGCATGGGGTTCGTTTCAATCCCCTCTCCAAAATAACCAGACAGATCCCGTTGACGTCACGTCCACTAATACCTATATCTATCTGTATGTGTATTCCCTCGCAACTTGATAGGTTGAACAGGGAATGCGGCTTGAGAAATTCAGGTTGGAAATTGAGCTGAACAGCACGATTTCTCATCATCAGCGGAGCGACAAGCCTGACAGCCGGCGAGGCAGTTTCGAAGGAGGCTATGAAGCAACAGGAATAACGATTAGAATTCCTGGACGTCGGTTGTAGCCTGTAGCCCACTATAGCATCAAACTGACCATCTCCAGTGCCAGATAGTGATGAAAAAAAATCATCTTAACTTTCCTTAAGAAGACCACCTTCTCTTGTGGTCGAATTCTGCCGTCTTTCCTACACTCTTTCCCCACCCCTCCACCTCAACGCTCAGGGGAGATATGGAGTATCACAGGTGACTGGAGCCCAACAGGGACACTTTAGGATTGTGAACTGGAGATATCGCATTGAGGAAAGGATGGTGAGTATGGGGAAATGTTAAATCCTGCTCTCATTTCCCATTAACCAGCTATTGCCCCCATTCCCTCGCCTCACCCCGAAATGGTCATGCTCAGTCGTGAACATCACCTTCATCATCCCAAGACATGCCCGCACATCCTGAGGCGCTCAAATCACAAGATGATGGGGTACTCGGGCAGACTGACACACGCACACACGCACCGCACACACGCACCGCACACACAGTGCAGCTAACAGATGTCAGATGAAAATGATGTTTTCTGTTGTATTATATATATATTATATATTCACTATTCTCATGCCTACCATTAAACCTGTTGACTGGTGAACGTTTTTACTTTATCCCAACAGCCCATAATATTTAGTGCTGGTTCAGCTATTCTGGTTGGCTTATAAATGTTGACTTTTTGATGGTTGCTTGCAATACAACTTTATAAAGTGATGGAGGTGACATAGATGGACAGAGGAATATGTATTTAGAGGGAGACTGGGGGAGGGGTGGGGTGAGGGGGGGGTGACACTGACTCATCAAGTGAGAGTGAGTGTAGCATCAGATTACTTTAATTTCAGATATTGATCTTCAATATTGCAATCTCCTTTCCCTCTTGTGGTTTAAGTGTGAGCAGGCTAAGTATGATACAATAGATTAAGTGTGAATTTCCTGTAAAAAATAATAAAATAAAGAGTTTGAAGAATGGAGGACAATAAATGTACAAGATGCTCGTCTAGGGTAACCTCCCTCCCTCTTATTCTCTCTTTCTCGCTCTGTTTGTTTCCCATACTACCCAAACACTTGTTATAGGGAAACCTTGTTTAAAAGGAACATGAGGTTTTAATGAAAATCATTCACTTAAATCCATCAGTCGCGAGTGTGTATGTGGAGGGTGTCTAAAACGTCATTGAGTATCCCTTAGCCATGCTGTTTTCTGGATAGTCCTGTCAGCCGAATTCCCTGTTCAAGTCCACTAATTCATCCGGTGTGTGTGGTGTGTGTGTGGTGTTTGTGTGCGTGCGCACATGTGTGACTAAATTACCTTGCTTAGGGATTTCTAATGCCTCATTGTTGTGTACACAGCAGAAGCACCAGGCAGATGGATATGGCTATTTGTAGTTGCGCTGATTTCAAGACTTAATTACATCAATTCCCTGCACTTTAGAGTTACCAGTGATCTATTATCTGTTGATGTTGTATAGCTGTTCAATTAAAATTCTGTTCTGTGAAGATTCAGACAGTACCTGTGAGACAGTGGCTTTGAAATAGAATATCTTTTAAATCAAAGCTACAGAAGAAACCATGGAAGTCTGTACGTGCTCATAACATACTGTAGCAACAGGGAGGGTGTGACAACAAGGTCTGCTAAGACGTCCTCTAATAGGCTCTTGGAGGCCTCTTAGAAACTTCCTCTTAAAAGTCTAACTCCATCATGAAACTTCATTCCAGAGATGAGTACTCATCCATCGATGAAAGAGATATCAAGAGATAGAGAGAAGTGGGTGCATTATAAACGTTGGACTCATTTTGACATTCACTCTCTCTCTCTCATCCTAGAGATGAGGGCTTCCAGCCGTTCCTGAGAGAGAGAGATACAGTTGAAGTTGGAAGGTTACATACACCTTAGCCAAATAAACTCAGTTTTTCACAATTCCTGACATTTAATCCTAGTAAAACTTCCCTGTCTTAGGTCAGTTAGGATCACCACTTTATTTTAAGAATGTGAAATGTCAGAATAATAGTAGAGAGAACGATTTATTTCAGCTTTTATTTCTTTCATCACATTCCCAGTGGGTCAGAAGTTTTCATACACTCAATTAGTATTTGGTAGCCTTTAAAATGTTTAACTTGGGTCAAACTTGTCGGGTAGCATTCCACAAGCTTCCCACAATAAGTTGGGTGAATTTTGACCCATTCCTTCTGACAGAACTGGTGTAACTGAGTTAGGTTTGTAGGCCTCCTTGCTGGCACACGCTTTTTCAGTTCTGACCACACATTTTCTATAGGATTGAGGTCAAGGCTTTGTGATGGCCACTCCAATACCTTGACTTTGTTGTCCTTAAGCCATTTTGCCACAACTTTGGATGTATGCTTGGGGTCATTGTCCATTTGGAAGACCCATTTGCATCCAAGCTTTAACTTCCTGACTGATGTCTTGAGATGTTGCTTCAATATATCCACATCATTTTCCTTCTATCTATTTTGTGAAGTGCACCAGTCCCTCCTGCAGCAAAGCACCCCCACAACATAATGCTGCCACTCCCGTGCTTCACGGTTGGGATGTGTTCTTCGGCTTGCAAGCCTCCCCCTTTTTCCTCTAAACATAAAGATGGTCATTATGGCCAAACAGTTCTATTTTTGTTTCATCAGACCAGAGGACATTTCTACAAAAAGTACGATCCTTGTCCCCATGTGTAGTTGCAAACTGTAGTCTGGCCTTTTTATGGTGGTTTTGGAGCAGTGGCTTCTTCCTTGCTGAGCGGCCTTTCAGGTTATGTCGATATAGGACTCGTTTTACTGTGGATATAGATACTTTTGTACCGGTTTCCTCCAGCATCTTCACAAGGTCCTTTGCTGTTGTTCTGGGATTGATTTGCACTTTTCACACCAAAGTACGTTCATCTCTAGGAGACAGAACGCGTCTCCTTCCGGAGAGGTATGACGGCTGCATGGTCCCATGGTGTTTATACTTGCGTACTATTGTTTGTACAGATGAACGTAGTACCTTCATGCGTTTGGAAATTGCTCCTAAGGATGAACCAGACTTGTGGAGGTCTACAATTGTTTTCTGAGGTCTTGGCTGATTTCTTTTGATTTTCCCATGATGTCGAGCAAAGAGGCACTGAGTTTGAAGGTAGGCCTTGAAATACATCCACAGGTACACCTCCAATTGACTCATATGATGTCAATTAGCCTATCAGAAGCTTCTAAAGCCATGATATAATTTTCTAGAATTTTCCAAGCTGTTAAAAGGCACAGTCAACTTAGTGTATGTAAACTTCTGACCCACTGGAATTGTGATATAGTGAATTATAAGTGAAATAATCTGTCTGTAAACAATTGTTGGAAGAATAACTTGTCATGCACAAAGTAGATGTCCTAACTGACTTGCCAAAACCATAGTTTGTTAACATGAAATCTGTGGAGTGGTTGAAAAAATGAGTTTTAATGACTTCAACCTAAGTGTATGTAAACTTCTGACTTCAACTGTATATAGAGAGAGAGAGAGTGAGGGAGAGAAGGAAGAGAGAGAGATATGAGGGCCATGTCCACCACTGAGAGAGTAAGAGAAAACTTGAAAGACAGACAGCATAGAGAAATAGCTGCATTAGCTGCTTTACATGTAGGAATCACTATTCAATAGCCTCAGAGGAACTCTTTAGAAGTGTATGTCTGTCTGCTCCTTTTCCACGTCAGGCTTATCCATGTGTAGGGATGACCATCTGAGGGCTAAAGTGTCCACAGTAATCATTCACTTTTCTTTCTCCATAGAGATGAGAAGAACAGAGAGGTCTCTTCTGATTCTGCACTGCGCTTCACAGAGTTGGAGGGATTTGAAAAAGAGAGAAAAAAAGTGAGAAAGAGAGAGCGAGCACTGAAAGACTAGATAACAAATGACACTGACGGCTGCTACATTTACAAGGCTTCTTTAATTTTTAAATACCCCCGTCTCGATAACTGCTGACTTCTTTCTCCAAGTCCTCTTCACTTTTATGGCACTTGACTTTCTAGCCCTCATACTCCGGACTGTGGCCATTTTGACCCCACAGGCATATTTCTGATCATAGCCCAAAGTTGGTTTATATAACTTTGTCAATCAACTTGTTCTTAATAAATCAAAATAATTGTTTAGTGTTTCTGTATCAATATGGACTTAAAGTCCTCCAAAAACCAAAATAACCTTATTTATGTTGATATAAAAATAGTCTGCCAATGGTATAACTACTTGATAAAACTACAATACAGAACTCAGATACACTCTGAATCTACACCCAGAGCTGTATAGTTGGTATGTATTCTCTAAAAGGTAATAATTGTAGGGCAAATAAAAAAATATATACATATATTTTAATCCAGGTTTCTCTGGAAACATAACATTAAGTTATCCATACCTATGGTTATAACTGATTATAACTAGGTATGACCATGCAAAAAATCAATATTATCTTACATATAAATTATGCTTTATTGCAGTCAAAAGTTATATAAATGTTATATAAATACCAGAATTACTATAATATCCTCCAATATTATATATGTGCAACTTGTTATGGTATTTGGGTTGCTAAACCATTTGATTTGAAGTGACTTCGAGGATTTGGGCATGCTTTTTGAAGCATCCTAGCGATGCTAATGCTGGCTGTGAGGTAAGTATATAAAGAAAACTAAGCCATGTTTTGGTAACAGTCTCTCAAGATCAATGGATGAATCACTTTTTGACAAAATAATTACGTACATTTCCAATTTTGGTGTACCGCAACTTTAAAAGGCAGTCGTTTTTTACCACATAAATATGTCAAAATTAATATTAATTTAACATTTCAAAAAACAAAATGATACTAAAATCAAATGATGGTAAATATGCTTTTTGATAGTAATATAGGAAAACGCTGCACATTATTTAAGGGAAAATTTATATTTTTGAATTACAGCATATGCAAAATAACAGTAACTAAAATAATATTGTTTTTATTTCAGATAACATTATTTGCACGTCTAATGATGTTTTTCTAATAGATGACCCCAGTTGTTAATCCATGTATGTAAAATACATTATGTTGGTAGTATGAGAGTTAAGTATGTTTGGGAAATGATTGTCACTATAGATCAGTTTATTTATGGCCTTAAACTTTGTGTTCTGTTTGGTTTGGTTTCCATTACACTCCATCAGGTTGGTTTGTTTCTGCAAGGGTATACTAGTAGCCACAGTCATTACTCAGAAGGATTTATGGGTAAAAAAGGATGCCTACCTGCCTCCAGGAATATGAATGAGCTTCCTGTAAAGTATGCAGGAGTTTGTGGTAAATAATACTGGAGTTTACAAGTTTGGACACCAATACTCACTCTCTCTCTCCCACTCTATCACACACACACAAACACAAACACACACACACACACACACACACACACACACACACACACACACACACACACACACACACACACACACACACACACACACACACACACACACACACACACACACACACACACACACACACACACACAGCCTTATATACCAGAGAAGCATGCTCATTGTTTGTAATGAAATCAACACAGGCTTTTAATCCTAGCAGAGAGAGCAGGCAGCACGTACCCCTAGCCAAGGTCACTCCGACACACACACACTGGAAACACGCAGTGTATACACTATGCACGTGCACACACACACACACACACACACACACCGAGCCGCAGGTTATGCAGACAGTTGTTCCAGCCTAACACTAACCGTGGAATCAGCTATTCAATCAGGAAGTCAACTAATTTGTTGTGTTTGTGCTGAGCTGGAACAAATGCCTGCAAACATGTGGCTCTCCAGGAGGATCAAAAGTGAAGAACATCGAAATGCATAGAGTAAAATCCTTGTATTTTTCTATTGCTAGACTGGTGGATGGTCCAGAGGTGTGGGTTAAGACCATGCTGTGTCTGAGTGACCCTGGAGCCTCCAAAAGGACTGGAGCAAAAGTGAAGTGGAGCATAAAATATCGTCGCAGCTTGAGATCTAAAGATGTCTGACCTTGCTCACATAAGGAAAAAACAAAAACAACAGAGAAATAACAATCTCAAGCTGTTACTGTGTGTGTGTGTGTGTGTGTGTGTGTGTGTGTGTGTGTGTGTGTGTGTGTGTGTGTGTGTGTATTTGTGTGTGCGAAATCATGGCAGCATAATACAGAGGCCATTGGCAACAACACCTGACAACGGGAGGGAACCACCTGTGATGTGTATGTATGGGTGGGTGTGAGAGAGAACGAGAGAGAGTTACTGTGTGTGAAACTTTTCATCTCATTTCCCCATACACACATTCCAATGGCCAACCCCTGAAAGCTCCCAGTAATTTCTTTTAGCCAACCAGCAGCTTCGTCTTCATCCCCCTGAGAGTTTCCAGCGTTCCAATGTCAGTATTCAGTCTGCAATACCCTGTAGGATGCAGTAGCACACACACATATGCTCTCTCTCTCTCTCTCTCTCTCTCTCTCTCTCTCTCTCTCTCTCTCTCTCTCTCGCTCTCTCTCTCTTTCTGACTGACTGTCATTGATTAATGAGCTGTTTGTAGGATAATGAGTGAGCTCAACAATAAAGACTTCAGTTGCTGATTGAACGATCTGCCGGAAATAGAGATGAGACAAGAGATATCTTTTGTTAAACGGAGGTGTGTGTGTGTGTGTGTGTGTGTGTGTATGTGTGTGTGTGTGTGTGTGTGTGTGTGTGTGTGTGTGTGTGTGTGTGTGTGTGTGTGTGTGTGTGTGTGTGTGTGTGTGTGTGTGTGTGTGTGTGTGTGTGTGTGTGTGTGTGTGTGTGTGTGTGTGTGTGTGTGTGTGTGTGTGTGTGTGTGTGTGTGAGCGAGAGAGAGAGAGAGGGAGAGAGAGAGAGAGAGGGAGAGAGAGTGAGTCTTGGTGTCCAAACTTGTAAACCCCAGTATTATTTACCACAAACTCCTGCATACTGTAAAGGAAGCTCAGTCATATTCCTGGAGGCAGGTAAGCATGTGCGCTTGCGTGTATGCCAGGGCATCTGCATAAAATAAACAACAGGGGGCAGTGTTGCATTCACTCAAGTGGTGCTGTGTCTATCTGCATGTGTCTGTTTTACTGTATGTGTGTGCATAAGCACTTTGTACAACATGAATAAGTGGCATGGAATTATATAACCTAAGTGGTATGTGGTATTATATGCAGCCAGGTCACCCGTGATACAAGTCAGTATTAAACACCCATACATGCCTGAGCCAATCGGGAGATGATTCCAGTCAATTTGCAAAGAAAATCAAATTACAACTACAATTACAAATGTTCCATATTGAAAAGTATTGAAGATAATTAAAATGTCAGTGTACTTCCTGAATTGACTGGAATTACTTTTCCTTTGAAGGAGAGGAAGTTCAAAGTTTAGATTAAAAGGAGAGAGGCAGACAGGCCCAGTAGTTTGGGGACATAAACGATTTTACATGTCAAAGTTACAAAAACGTTCAACAAAAAGTCCACTGTGTACTCAACTGGATAAATTCAATCATTCATTCATTTATTTGTATAACACACTGAAGAGAATAATCTTTATTATGTCCCAGACTTAAGAGCAACGAGAAAACTCTTTCACCAAGACAAAGCTTTGTTTTATATATTTTCTGTCGCTATCTTTATCTTACGGCTTTGGGTATCCTGTGATGGGTATATTCTGTCTCACAACAGACAAACTCCCTCATGCCCTTTGTGCAGACTAAGCCGTAGAGCAGCAACACACGTCTCATATATGTTTAAACCATAAAATATAGTATGTGTTATTTGGATCTCTGTAACAATATACTTTTGAAATGAAAGATTGTTTGTCATTGTACCGCGCTCTCCTCACTGACCTCCATTATTTATGAGCCAACCCCATTCTCTCTCCATAGTTCCATCAAGAGCTTTGTGATTTACAGTATGTGTTTAACAGAAAAACGCTCAACAAATGCAATTTATTATGAACCACTCTGTGTTTGGTTTATTTTTTACCTATACAGAATATTGACCATAGGATATTGACCCATTCATTTGAGCATTTCTCCAAAGTCTACCTTTGAAAGTGGAGTGAATGAGTCATTGGAAATTAACAATAAACGATTCAGTTTAACACACACACACACACATACACAATTTAAACCACACACACACCCTCACACCCTAAGTAGAAAAGAGCAATTCACTATCAACAATAAAACAATTTTAGGTAATAGCGGTGTAATGCTTTAGTTGCTAATGTAACATTCTGCAGGTGTGTCCTCTCCTGGCTCAAAGCCATATCTCCTCAACACTCACTCTCTGCTGATGGCAACAGACAACTAATCAAATCAAATGTTATTTGTCACATGCTTCGTAAACAACAGGTGTAGACTAACAGTGAAATGCTTACTTTTTCAACATGGGTCCATTTTCAACATGGCAGAGTTAAAAAATAATACTAATAATAAAAAAATAAAATAGATATAGTGACACAGTAAATAATGAATAACAATGATGAGTACCAAGTACCAAGTCGATGTGCAGAAGAACAAGGTATCTAAGGTACTACCTTCAGAAAGGTTTCACAACCCTTTACTTTTTCAAAATGTTGCTGTGCTACAAGGTGGGATTAAAATGGATTTAATTGTGGGATAAATATGTTTTATTGGTAATATTTTGTCAATGATCTACACAAAATACTCTATAATGTCAAAGTGGAAGAAAAGTTATAATGTTTGTAAAAAGAAAAAGTATGAAAAATAATACACTAATACATACAGTATATCTTGATTAAATAAATATGCCTGAGTCAATACTAGAATACTAGAATCACCTTAGGCTTGAATGCAAAATAAAGATGTTTATTAAAACATCATGGTACCCAAAAAATCAAAGAAAGGTGCAAGAAAGGTGAAAACAAAACACAAACATTTCGTCCTCAGGCCATCTTCAGTGTAAATTGTTTGCACACACAACTGACTTCCATTTCAAGTGCATATGTCACATTATTATTTTTTTAATTCTTCAAACTCTGTCAAGTTGGTTGTTGACCATTGCTAGACAGCCATTTTAATTTCTTGCCATAGGTTTTTAAGCCGATTTAAGTCAAAATTTTAACTAGGCCACTCAGGAACATCTTGTCTTTGTAAGCAACTGTATATTTGCCCTTGTGTTTTAGGTTATTGTCCTGCTGAAAGGTGAATTTGTCTCCCAGTGTCTTTTGGAAAGCAGACCGAACCAGGTTTTCCTCTAGGATTTTGCCTGTCCTTAGCTCTATTCCATTTATTTTCATCCTAAAAAACTCTCTAGTCCTTGCCAATGACAAGCATACCCATAACATGATGCAGCCACCACCATGCTGGAAAATATACAGAGGTGTACTCAGTGATGTGTTGTGTTGGATTTGTCCCAAACATAACACTTTGTATTCATGACATACACTGAGTATACAAAACATTTCCAAATCATAGACTGACCAGATTAATCAAGGTGAAAGCTATAATCCCTTATTGATGGCTCTTGTTAAATCCACTTCAATCAGTGCAGATGAAGGGAGGAGACAGGTTAAATAATTATTTCTAAGCCTTGAGACAATTGGGACATGGATTGTGTATGTGTGCCATTCAGAAGGTGAATGGGCAAGTCAAAAGATTTCAGTGCCTTTGAACAGGGTATGGTAGTAGGTGCCAGGCACACCGGTATGTGTCAAGAACTGCAATGCTGCTGGGTTTTTCACGCTCAACAGTTTCCTGTGTGTATTGAGAATGGTCCACCACCCAAAGGACATCCAGCCAACTTGACACAACTGTGGGAAGCATTGGAGTCAACGTGGGCCAGCATTCCTGTGGAACGCTTTCAAGACCTTGTAGAGTCCATGCCGATAAATTGAGGATGTTCTGAGGGCGAAGGGGGTGTGCAACTCAATATAAGAAAGGTGTTCCTAATGTCTGGTATACTCAGTGTAAAGTTAATTTCATTTCAGTTTTACTTTAGTGCCTTATTGCAAACAGGATGATGGTTTTGGAATATATATTATATATTCTCTGCAGGCTTCCTTATTTTCACTCTGTCATGTAGGTTATTATTGTGGATTAACTACAGTTTTCTTGATCCATCCTCAGTTTTCTCTTATCACAGCCATTAAACACTGTAACTGTTTTAAAGTCACCATTGGCCTCCTTCCTCTCGGGCAACTGAGTTAGGAAGGAAGCCTGCATCTTTGTAGCGACTGGGTGTATTGATACACCATCCAAAGAGTAATTAATAACTTCCCCCCTGTTTTTTTCCTCATCTACCAATGGGTGCCCTTCTTGGCAAGGCATATCTGGTCTTTCTGGTTGAATCTGTGTTTGAAAAGAGATGTTAATCATTCAAAAATTATGACTTGTTAAGCAGATTTTTGCTCCTGAACTTATTTAGGATTGCCATAACAAAGGGGTTGAATACTTATTGACTGAAGACATTTCAGCTTTACATTTTTAATTAATTTGTAAAATTTCTAAAAACATAATTCCACTTTGACATTATGGGATATTGTGTAACAGGCCAGTAACACAACAACTCAATTTAATCAATTTTACATTCAGGCTGTAACACAACAAAATGTGGAAAAAGTCAAGGTTTGTGAATACTTTTTGAAGGCACTGGATGGATAATAGACAGTAGCAGCAGTGGGTCGCTATTTGAGTAGCTATTTAGCAGTCTTGTTTAGCAGTCTTATGGCTTTGGGGGTAGAAGCTGTTCATGGTCCTGTTGGTTCCAGAGATGGTGCACTGAAACTGCTTGCCGTGTGGTAGCAGAGAGAACAGTATATGGCTTGGGTGGCTGGAGTCTGACAATTTTTTGGGCCTTCCTCTGACACCACCTTGTATGGATGTCCTGGATGGCAGGGATCTCAGCCCCAGTGATGTACTGGGCCGTACTCATCACCCTCTGTAGCGCCTTGCGGTCTGGTGCCTTACAGTTGTCGTACCAAGTGGTGTTGCAGCCAGTCGAGATGCTCTTGATAGTGCAGCTGTAGAACTTTTAGAGGATCTGAGAGCCCATGCCAAATACTTTCATGCTCCTGAAGGGGAAGAGGTGCTGTTGTGCCCTCATTACAACTGTGTGAGTGTGGACCATGTTAATACCTTAGTGATGTGGACACACAGTAACTTTAAGCTCTCAACAATGGTGGTCTGCGTGAAACAAGTTGGTATCACAGACTGGGTCAGTGGTAGGTTTAAAATGTCAGTGAAGACAGCCAGCTGGTAAGTGCATCCTCTGAGTACGCGTCCTAGTATTTTGTCTTACTCACATCGGCTGCAGCGATCAAGATCTCACAGATGTCCGGAACAGCTGGTGCTCTCATTCATGATCTAGTGGAAGCCACTCCTCAGTAAAAGGCACATGACAGCCCGCTTGGAGTTTGCCTAAAGGCACCTAAAGGACTCTCAGACCACGAGAAACAAGATTCTCTGGTCTGATGAAACCAAGATTGAACTATTTGGCCTGAATGCCAAGCGTCCCGTCTGGAGGAAACCTGGCACCATCCCTACGGTGAAGCATGGTGGTGGCAGCATCATGCTGTGATGATGTTTTTCAGCAGCAGGGACTGGGAGACTAGTCAGGATCGAGGGAAAGATGAATGGAGCAAAGTACAGAGAGATCCTTGATGAAACCTGCTCCAGATCTCAGACTGGGGTGAAGGTTCACCTTCCAACAGGACAACGACTCTAAGCACACAGCCAAGACAACGCAGGAGTGGCTTCGGGAAAAGTGTCTGAATGTCCTTGAGTGGCCCAGCCAGAGCCCAGACTTGAACCCAATCTAACATCTCTGTAGAGACCTGAAAATAGCTGTGCAGCAACCATCCAACCTGACAGAGCTTGAGAGGATCCGCAGTGAACAATGGGAGAAACTCCCCAAATACAGGTGTGCCAAGCTTGTAGCGTAATACCCAAAAAGACTTGAGACTGTAATCGCTGCCAAAGGTACTTCAACAAATTACTGTGTAAAGGATCTGAATACTTATGTAAATGTGATATTTAAGTATTTTATATATATATTTGCATAAATGTCTAAAAACCTGTTTTTGCTTTATCATTATGGGGTAGATTGATGAGGGAAAAAGACAATGTAATCAGTTTTAGAATAAGGCTGTAACGTAATAAAATGTGAAAAAAGTCAAGGGGTCTGGATACTTTCCGAATGCACTGTATGTCTTGAAGGTGCTCAGAAATACATAAAGAATGTTTGGTATGGCTCTGAGGCCAGCCTGCACTGGTACATGTTCCAGCATGTACCAGTGCTGGAACTGCTGGAACTGTCTTTTATAATCAAGTGTTCTGAGTGTTTCTCCATAATCTTCACAAGGCTTCTCCTTCAATTGATACCATGCCTATGTACAGTGGGGAGAACAAGTATTTGATACACTGCCGATTTTGCAGGTTTTCCTACTTACAAAGCATGTAGAGGTCTGTAATTTTTATCATAGGTACACTTCAAATGTGAGAGACGGAATCTAAAACAAAAATCCAGAAAATCACATTGTATGATTTTTAAATAATTAATTTGCATTTTATTGCATGACATAAGTATTTGATCACCTACCAACCAGTAAGAATTCCGGCTCTCACAGACCTGTTAGTTTTTCTTTAAGAAGCCCTCCTGTTCTCCACTCATTACCTGTATTAACTGCACCTGTTTGAACTCGTTACCTGTATAAAAGACACCTGTCCACACACTCAATCAAACGGACTCCACACACTCAATCAAACAGCTGTGTAAGGACATCAGGGATAAAATTGTAGACCTGCACAAGGCTGGGATGGGCTACAGGACAATAGGCAAGCAGCTTGGTGAGAAGGCAACAACTGTTGGCGCAATTATTAGAAAATGGAAGAAGTTCAAGATGACGGTCAATCTCCCTCGGTCTGGGGCACCATGCAAGATCTCACCTCGTGGGGCATCAATGATCATGAGGAAGGTGAGGGATGAGCCCAGAACTACACGGCAGGACCTGGTCAATGACCTGAAGAGAGCTGGGACCACAGTCTCAAAGAAAACCGTTAGTAACACACTACGCCGTCATGGATTAAAATCCTGCAGCGCACGCAAGGTCCCCCTGCTCAAGCCAGCGCATGTCCAGGCCCGTCTGAAGTTTTCCAATGATCATCTGGATGATCCAGAGGAGGAATGGGAGAAGGTCATGTGGTCTGATGAGACAAAAATAGAGCTTTTTGGTCTAAACTCCACTCGCCGTGTTTGGAGGAAGAAGAAGGATGAGTACAACCCCAAGAACACCATCCCAACCGTGAAGCATGGAGGTGGAAACATCATTCTTTGGGGATGCTTTTCTGCAAAGGGGACAGGACGACTGCACCGTATTGAGGGGAGGATGGATGGGGCCATGTATCGCGAGATCTTGGCCAACAACCTCCTTCCGTCAGTAAAAGCATTGAAGATGGGTCGTGGCTGGGTCTTCCAGCATGACAACGACCCGAAACACACAGCCAGGGCAACTAAGGAGTGGCTCCGTAAGAAGCATCTCAAGGTCCTGGAGTGACCTAGCCAGTCTCCAGACCTGAACCCAATAGAAAATCTTTGGAGGGAGCTGAAAGTTCGTATTGCCCAGCGACAGCCCCAAAACCTGAAGGATCTGTATGGAGGAGTGGGCCAAAATCCCTGCTGCAGTGTGTGCAAACCTGGTCAAGAACTACAGGAAACGTATGATCTCTGTAATTGCAAACAAAGGTTTCTGTACCAAATATTAAGTTCTGCTTTTCTGATGTATCAAATACTTATGTCATGCAATAAAATGCAAATTAATTACTTAAAAATCATAAAATGGGATTTTCTGGATTTTTGTTTTAGATTCCGTCACTCACAGTTGAAGAGTACCTATGATAAAAATTACAGACTTCTACATGCTTTGTAAGTGGGACAACCTGCAAAATCGGCAGTGTATCAAATACTTGTTCTCCCCACTGTATACCCATCTCATATTTTCTATGCTCTTAGCATTTACACTTCGGTTCAAAAGTTTGGGGTCACTTAGAAATGTCCTTGTTTTTGAAAGAAAATGACATTATTTTACATTAAAATAACATCAAATTGATCAGAAATACAGTGTAGACATTGTTTTATTTATTTTTTTATTTTTTATTTCACCTTTATTTAACCAGGTAGGTCAGTTGAGAACAAGTTCTCATTTGCAACTGCGACCTGGCCAAGACAAAGCAAAGCAGTGCGACAAAAACAACAAAGAGTTACACAGTAAACAAACATAGTCAAAAACACAATAGAAAATCTATATACAGAGTGCAAAATGTAGTGCAAAATGCAGTAAGGTTAGGAGGTAGGACAATAAATAGACCATAGTGGTGAAATAAATTACAGATTATCATCATTAACACAGGAATGAAGGATGTGCAAATTATGATGTGCAAATGTTGGAAATGACTATTGTAGCTGGAAACGGTAGATTTTTTATGGAATATCTACATAGGCGTACAGAGTCCCATTATCAGCAACCATCACTCCTGTGTTCCAATGGCACGTTGCTAATCCAAGTTTATAATTTTAAAAGGCTAATTAATCATTAGAAAACCCTTTTGCAATTATGTTAGCACAGCTGAAAACTGTTGTGCTGATTAAAGAAGCAATATAACTGCCCTTCTTTAGACTAGTTGAGTATCTGGAGCATCAGCATTTGTGGATCGATTACAGGCTCAAAATGGTCAGAAACAAATAACTTTCTTCTAAAACTCGTCAGTCTATTCTTGTTCTGAGAAATGAAGGCTATTCCATGCGAGAAATTGGCAAGAAACTGAAGATCTCGTACAACGCTGTGTACTGCTCCCTTCACAGAACAGCGCAAAACTGGCTCTAACCAGAATAGAAAGAGGAGTGGGAGGCCCCGGTGCACAGCCGAGCAAGAGGACACAAGTACATTAGTGTCTAGTTTGAGAAACAGACGCCTCACAAGTCCTCAACTGGCAGCTTCATTAAATAGTAGCCGCAAAACACCAGTCTCAACGTCAACAGTGAAGAGGCGACTCCGGGATGCCGGCCTTCTAAGCAGAATTGCAAAGAAAAAGCCATATCTCAGACTGGCCAATAAAAAGAAAAGATTAAGATGGGCAAAAAACACAGACACTGGACAGAGATTGGAAAAAAGTGTTACGGACAGATGTTTGAGGTGTTTAGATCACAAAGAAGAACATTCGTGAGACGCAGATGAAATGAAAAGATGCTGGAGGAGTGTTTGACGCCATCTGTCAAGCATGGTGGAGGCAATGTGATGGTCTGGGGGTGCTTTGGTGTTGGTAAAGTGGGAAATTTGTACTGGTTAAAAGGGATCTTGAAGAAGGAAGGCTGTCACTCCATTTTGCAACGCCATGCCATACCCTGTGGATGGCACTTAATTGGAGACAATTTCCTCCTACAACAGGACAATGACCCAAAGCACAGCTCCAAACTATGCAAGAACAATTTAGGGAAGAAGCAGTCAGCTGGTATTCTGTCTATAATGGAGTGGCCAGCACAGTCACCGGATCTCAACCCTATTGAGCTGTTGTGGGAGCAGCTTGACCGTATGGTAAGTAAGAAGTGCCCATCAAGGCAATCCAATTTGTGGGAGGTACTTCAGGAAGCATGGGTTACCTCAACAAATTGACAACTTGTCAACGTCTTGACTATATTTCCTATTCATTTTGCAACTCATTTCATAACATTTTTAAGTGACCCCAAACTTTTGAACGGCAGTGTACATTTTGGTGTCCATATAGTTTAATTATTTAATTATTTTACCCCCTTTTTCACCCCAATTTTGATCTTGTCTCATCGCTGTAACTCCCCAACGGGCTCAGGAGGCAAAGGTCGAGTCATGCGTCCTCTGAAACATGACCCGCCAAACCACGCTTCTTAACACCTGCCTGCTTAACCCAGAAGCCAGCCGCACCAATGTGTCGGAGGAAACACTGTTCACCTGACAACCGAAGTCAGCCTGCAGGTGCCCGGCCCGCCACAAGGAGTCGCTAGAGCGCAATGAGGAAGTAAAGCCCCCCGGCCAAACACTCCCCTAACCCGGCCGACGCTGGACTAATCCCGATCACTGCCGGTTGTGATACAGCCCAGGATCGAACCCGGGTCTGTAGTGACGCATCTAGCACTGCGATGCAGTGCCTTAGACCACTGCGCCACTCGGGAAGCCCACAAATGAGCTTTTAACAGACTGATTTATATATTTAAATTTTTGATGATACGCACATGCTCTGCAATAAATACTAAATAGTACATTAGGACACCACTAGAATGGTAGCTTCAGACACTCCCCTCTGAAATTACCTGGCAACTGAATCAAGTATGGTTAACTGCATACTTGAAAGTAGAAGTGGGTGAATCAACAGCAATGGGTGTAACATCAGCGCTCCATTATTGGTAAGACCGGACATAGCCAGGTGCACCGCGGGTCACTTAATGCTTACATAGCAGGTTAAGAGAACTAACTCAGCAGGTTAGGATAATTAACATAGCAGATTGGGATAATTACTGTGGCACTTTAGGAGGATGAGGTTAAGGTTAGGAAAAGGGTTACGGTTAAGCTTAGCTAAAATGCGTAGCAGGTTAGGATAATTAACGTGGCAGGTTAGAAGATTTAACGTGGCAGGTTAGGAGAATGAGGTTAAGGTTAGGAAAAGGGTTAGGCTTAGCTAAAACGCTTAGCTAAAACGCTACAGTTGACAACAATTGACTCGTCGTGCAGTCCAATCAGCCACGCAAAATGGTCTTGAGTGGCAACAAATCTACGCAATTAGCTGATTCACTTTCCATCCATACACTTCTCTTGATCCTGCCACTTCTTTTGACACGCCCACTTTCAGACTACATGTATGACTTCATTGAATTGACATTCACTATCCATGTATAATAAAACAACTTTCAACACAGACACACTAGTTTCTAAACATTTCAGAACAGTGTAGCAGAACAGAACAACAAAGTATCTTTAAACTGTATATTTGAATAACAAAACATCAAGGTGCAAGCAAGCATTTAAAATATTTTTCTAAAATTAAGCGGAACACTGAACTTTCTCTGTTCATAAAACTTCAGAGGACATACTGTACCATTTGAACGCGCTAGAGGGGCGTGTCGTACAACTCCAAGCCACAAAGTCCCGCCTTTGTGTGTATCCTTGAAGATATTTGGGGATATAAAATGAAGGAACTCTGGTATGCAGCACTTTTGAGTTCATCTCGTGAACGTCATCACCTCCATGGCACATTAATGAGCCTCATGTTCTAATCACTCGAAAACAAGAGAGAGCATTTGTCTCTCACTGCCACCTCAAAATAATTCCTCACCCGGTCTCTCTGGAACTTCTCCCTGTAGCGCGAGCCACACAGCGCAGCCATGTCCAGCGACGATCAGCGGGCGCTACAGTATGAACAAACTTTGGTAAGTTAACTTGTTGCCACTTCAACTTAACTTCGTTACAAAGTGACAGCGGTGTGTGTTGGCCGTGGTGCCTGTTTGAGAGAATGTCGTTCATTGTTTTTACGTCTAGAACGGGTACACAGTCTTGGGCTCGCACCTGCGGTAGCTGAGAAGCACTCAACCCCGTTCACTTTAGAGGATTTGAGCGTTCCTCCGCTAGCGCCTGGGCTGGTTAGACTACGTTTGGTAAAATGAGAGGTCACGACATGCTTATGACAGAGGTTTATGATTTCACACTTACAGTTGGTCAAAGAAAGGGTATTTTAAAACGGTATTGAATGGGTGTAAATTCGTTAAGTTATTCACAATGTACATACAGTGAAGACGGTCCTTGTCAGGCGCTACTTTGAAAACGCATCTGGATTTGGCCAGAACAATGTTCGCTCTCTTTTCATCGCCAACGCTTAATGCATAGGCTACAATAGGTACATAGAGAGGGTAGTAGAGATCTATTCCGTGTACGAGTAACTTGTGTTCTCATCTTCAAACAAACAATACAGTTGTCAGTGCAGCTATGTGCATAGAGGGACTGCGCGCGGGGGTTGCATCGACATGTTCGACCCAACAATGGGTGCCTTTATTGTTTCGTGGTGGATAAGTAGGCAATAAATGCCCACGTTTATACAACACACAGTTAACACATGTGGAATATTCATTAAAATGATGACCTGCTCTAGGGAAGTGAGGGTCGATATAGTTTCAAATAGGATATTTGACACGTTCTCCTTTGGGCATGACATGGGCTCAACAGGTGGTCCGCACCAGCGCACCTGAGGCGAAATGTTTATTAATGCGTGCCGCACATATCTGAGCCCTTTCCCTACTTGGTTTAGGCTATATAACCAGTGGAGTGCTTTGTCTGAGTGCAGTGCTTTGAATAGAAATCAAATGCGTCCTTTGTTGCTGTTTGGTATTGAAACTAAAAGCCCCCGTTAGCACTGTGGTCGACCTAGGCCTATTCTATGGCTCCCAGATTGAATGGGTGAAGTGGATTGAGGGGCACAAGTGTTTGTCAGTTAACATTTTTAGCTTAATCGTGCCAACAGGGTTTTTTGTTTTTGTTTTGTTTATCCCAAATTGATAATGATTCCAAACAGACACTGTCAGTCAAGCAGTAACACTTTTTGTTTTGTTAACCCTGATGATGTTAGCATGTCAATCTTGGTGGGGCAAAAAAAAAAAAAGTGGGATGCATGCCAGCAAAGCCACTAAACAATGCATGAATTACACTATAACAGTGACAAACAGTGCCTACATAAAGCTGTCCCATCAGCAGATTCCCAACAGCAGTCCCAACATCTTACCACTGCTACATCTGGCTATCAGCAGAGCCTTGATTGGCAGAGAAACAGTTCATTCAGCCTCTTTTACTGCCTTTTAAAAAAACATAGCTGATATGGCTGACTTGCTTAATCAAATGTGGTTTCTAATGACAATTGAGATGTACAAACTATGGCATAAGGGGATGACAAGCGGATAAGAGGCAATCCGTAATTTTGATTAAGACATTAATGAGCGAGCTAGTCAATATAACCATTTGTTTAGCACTTATGAAATGTACAGCGACAGAATTCAGAACATGGGACGTTCTTACAGTATTCTCCCTGTACACCAAGTCAGAACCATAGGATAAATTAAGGGGGCATATAAGCAGACAATAAAATCTTTTACAATATTTGATGATTACATTTCTCTAAAATATGTTATATACTACATGTGCACCACCAAATCAGAACAGTAGACGAAATTAAGAGGGGAAAATAAAACAAACTATTAGGGTGAGGCACATGGGTAACTAACAGCTTACTACACAACATGCACTTAGTATTACTTTCTTAGCTACAGTATACATATTTCCCTGACATATTACATAATTTATGCAGCAGCATACTAGACATTTTTGGACTCACCTTGTTGTGCTGTGCTCACTTGAACAGGAAGGTGGCGCGGCGATCCTTCACAGGCAAATTTTGTCATCCAAGTCTGGCATTCTCTGGATTTTATGGTGGTTTCAAGACAACTGGGAACTCAGGGGGGAAAAAATCAAGGTTGAATGATGATGAATCATGCTGATTGATCTTCAGGTCGTAGCTCTAGAAAGAGGCCAGAGTTCTGGATTTACAATTCCGAGATGGATGACCGTTCAAAACGTATTTTCCCAGTCGGAGCTCGTTTTTTCTGCGAATTCCCAGTTGTCTTGAACTCACTGAAGTCAAGTTTTCGTAGTTCCGAGTTAAGTTGTTTTGTGCGCGGCAGCATGGCCAGTGTTGAACGTTTATAATTCCTTCCAAACCACTCATTGTTGAATTTGCGATTTCCAACTTGTTGTCTAATGCTTATGTCCAATGGCCGATGAGCACCGATACGTTTCATCTATAATTTCTCTTCATTATTTATCTTAATATGACTAGTATTAAAAAGGATTTGCCAGTCGATTGTCGACTTGATTCATGATGATGACTGCAAGGTAAGATTTTGAAAAGATCAGTCTACTCAAAGCTACTGAAGATATGTGATTTGTTCAAACCCTCTTAAGCTTTAGCCCCACCCATCTCTTTAAGGATTTGCATGTGAGGCCTAGCAGTAGGGTTGATCCAAGCGTTCTGTCCTAACCGCAGTCAAGCACCCCAGCTAACTGGCTAACGTTGGCCAGCTTGCTAGCTACTTCCAGACACAAATTTACCAGTTACGTCTATCAACAGTTGTCGCAGTTACATCATGAACATTCTATTGAAATAGTTACATTGTGGAGTCTTTAGTTAAGACATGTAGCTAGCTAGCTAAACAATGAATCATATTCCCAACTCATGACGTTACAACCCTGCATGAATCTGAAGGTAGCTAACCAACCCGTTTCAATGTTAGCTAGCTAACATTAGGCTATAACTGGCTCTGGGATATGAATAATATTACTACACAGGTCATACTCGTAACTTTAGCTAGCGAGCCATCCAGCTAATGTTAGCTAGCTAGTGAACTGTACACTTTAACTTGACATGAAAACAACTTTCTGACAAAATTAGAAATGTGTAATATCTGAAAATGTAGCTAGC
This sequence comes from Thymallus thymallus, assembly GCA_023634145.1. Taxonomy (NCBI): domain Eukaryota; kingdom Metazoa; phylum Chordata; class Actinopteri; order Salmoniformes; family Salmonidae; genus Thymallus; species Thymallus thymallus. Next base: position 25,984,366 of record CM042378.1, read on the forward strand.
TTACATGGATACATGGATGGATGCTTCTCCCACTCTGTCACGGATGCCACGGTTGACCTTAGTTTGAAGATGTAATCCAGAGACAAGTGTTTTCTCCATCTCCTTAGCTATCATACTCTCGTTCCACTGATTTCTAAACTCGGCTCTCCAGAAAGTGGAGAGCAACACTTATGCAGTTCTACTTCGTGATATCTTTAAAAAAAAGCAGCGTTAGAAAGGATTACATACACATACTGACTAGCTCAAATAGACAGACGTGTGCTATATGGCAGCAATCCGATGTAATCTCTCGGCATGTCCAGCCCATTCATTATCTGAGCCCACCATGGCTAGCGGGAAGTTTGCTGTCTTTTTCTGTGGCTAAACCAACTGGGCTTGTAATTTTAACAATTGTATTCATATTTACAGATGGTATACAAGTTTGTTATTAAGGCACATGAAAGTTCACATGTTCCAGAAGGCATTTCTGCCCAAAATATTGCATTTTGATATACATACATACATACATACATACATACATACATACATACATACATACATACATACATACATACATACATACATACATACGTGTGTATATGTATTCAGGGTCCATATCTACCTCTGTGCCAAATGTTGTGCTTTTTGTCACAAAGTTTACTATTGAGTCCAGATTTTCAGTTTAGCCATGCACCACTAGTATAAAAAATAGATCATTTTTAATTCCTCCATATTAATGGAGAAATCATGGTAAATTGTTAGTTTTTTTTTGCCGATAACTAGTTGCATTACAGTCCTAACATTTCAGAAGGATCAAAAAAAGGGTTTCGAAATGGACATTTTTGTCCTGGGCTACACATTAGCACAGATGCTGAAGCGTGCAACTGTAACTTCTGAAAATAAGTTTGGCCTGTTTTTCTTCTATTTAAAGTTTATTTTTACTGAGACTTCTCCATTGCTCTGTGTGTGTGTGAATGTGAGGGAGATTACACAACGAGCTGCCCTCTGATTCAGCACTGGACACTCTGTCACCATTGCGAGGTCTCCAACAGGCTCTCTGAACCGATTAATTTTCCTCTGTCTCGCTCTCTCTGTCGCTCTCTCTTTTTTCTCTCTGACTTCCTCTCTATTCCCCTTGTCTTTAGCTACACCGTGAGTCACCGTGACACTGTTCCTTTGTGCCACATTGGCAGCGGCGGTGGTTGTGTGGGCATCGTATGTGGGGTAGCACTGAAAGAGACTACTGTAGCTATATCAGAAAGAATAGTTCCACATCACGACACCACAACAAACAGCTATAAGAAACAAACCAGCTGTCCCACTTACATTGGGCGTTGCATGTCACCCTTTATGTAGTAAGACGTTGCTTATAAATTATTGTGGAGCATCTATGACATAGATTCAATATAGGAGTGCTTGTGAAGACTATATGCGTGCTCTATGTACGTTTTGGTTCATTTCAAGTGGGACCATCACCGACGGAAAAGAAAAATGGTCGATAAGCAGCAAAGGGTGTCCCTCAGCTGTCTATCGCTCCATTTAGTGCATGGCATTCTGCCACACTTGTTTTCTCTCTATCACCTTGTCTCTTTGAGTTCCAGGTACCATCCCTCTATCCTCTTGTGGCTTCTCACACAGTCCACTCTCAATCTTCCCGTCTCCTCTCAGACACACACACACACACACACACACACACACACACACACACACACACACACACACACACACACACACACACACACACACTCTCTCCTTTCCCCTGTCTTGCTCTCTCACTTTCACACCAGTTTTTATGGATAGCCCCACTTTGACCTGTATCTTTTAATGTGACTATTGGCTAGCTCCAGCTCAGGGCCTATCCATAAAGAAAAAGTGGAAGTCCAAACGCTCCGGTGTTCGGGACAAATGGGGCATTAATGGGTTTAGTCCGCAGGAGACGCAATGTCCCTGGACATCCCTAATTGTCTGTTGTCCCTCTCCGACCCCCCCCCTCTGTGTGTGTTCCCACTGTATTCTTCGGAAGTTCTGTATTCCGAAGTAGGCCACAGGGGACTACAGCTCTAGTGTTCTGAGGCCTGTTAATTTTTTTGGAACGCTGTTACATTCTGCTCGTCATTACCCCTGCGACGCCCCCTCGTTCCCAGGAGTCTTAACTCATTGATTTTCCTGTTCTTTATTTCTCTCCTCCCTCGCTCCCTTCCTGTGTCCCTCGTTTACAGACAGCAGATTGTCAGGGCCTGTTCTCTCTGGCTGAGTTTAATGGCTTGTTGTTGTGAGGCTCATGGCTCGACCTGGCTAATGGGCCGTGTGTGTAGGTTGGTGAGAGAGTATACGTGTGTGTGTGTGTGTTCAGGTAATGAATCGTCACACAACCCTGATAGAGGCTTAGAGCTTGATGGCTCATAGCTTGTGATGAGGTGTCTTTTTGGTGTGTGTGTGTGTGTGTGGAGAGGAAATTGTTCAGTGGGTCAGATAAGGGCTATTAGAGCTGCTAGATAAGGCAGGACTGAGCCACAGGACAACCTTGGGCCACACTGACTGATGTTTGATCTCCTCGTATAGCTGTCATAGCTATCACTAACTGACAGGCCACTCTGGAACTGTCCATGGCTGCAGATGTGGAGGCGGGAGAGTGGTGTGATTTGTACATGACATGAATTCCATTATGACATGTGCCTATGTTATGGCGATGACATGGTTTTCCATTGTGACTTATGTGACATGATTTTCTTTTCCATTATGACTTACAACATATGGGGAAGATGGTGGTTATTTTTGGTGGAAACCAAGGTCTATTTACAGTCAGAATAAGGGATTGTTGATGTTTGTGTGAATTTTATAATGATGACCCAAGGCTTTATAGGAAGTGAGGGGAATGAGGTGTTGAAGTCTAGTGTGTGTCTGGCTGTGGCTAGGGTTGCACATTTTGGGGAATATTCATAGGTGGAAACTTTCCATGGGAATTTACGGGAATATATGGGAATTAAAGAAAATATATGCAAATGTATTTTAATACCATTTAAATGTAATGTTTTTTGCTTTTTATATATTAACCATATCATATGGAGACAAACATAATGTAAAAGGTTTATCATTAGTTGAAATAATTGCAAATGATTAAATCCTTCCAATAGAAATAAAAAAATAACAATTTAATTACGAATTTAACTTTAATTAAATTAGTTGACACATGGGATGATTTCACTGAACAACAAAAGAAAGGGAATATTGAATGATCCCCAATGATCCATCGCATCTCCCAAAAACGTTTTCAACATACATCTGTAAAATGATAACCAAAGCTTTAGTTTCTAGGCTATCTTCCTCTCATGCTTCCATGTCTTTTCCCTGGACCTCCTCAATGTCCACCTCTTGAACATTAGACTTTGAGGCCTCATCTTCACTGTCACTTTCCAACATGGTTGAGGATTGCTCATTGACAGGTTCAAAAAGCCTCAAATTTGCCCGGATGGCCACCAATTTTTCAACCCTTTTATTGGTCAGCCTGTTGCGTGCTTTGATGTGTGTGTTCCTAAACAAGGACCGGTTGTGCTCTGAGGCGGCCTCAGATCCACAAAGTCTCTTCTACCAGGTGGCTGATGAGATATGTCGGCACGACTGCATATTGCATCTCCATCCCAAAGCCCTTGCTTGGAAGTGTACTTCGCCAGACTGCCAAGAACCTTGTCCTCATCCAGGCAAAGGTGGTGAGACACGGTAGTGATGACACCATAGGCCTTGTTGATCTCTGCACCAGATAGGATGCTCTTGCCAGCATACTTGGGGTCCAACATGTACGCTGCGGCGTGTATGGGCTTTAGGCAGAAGTCTTCATGCTTTTTTATGTATTTCAGAACTGCAGTTTCCTCTGCTTGAAGCAACAGTGAAGTAGGCAGGGCAATACGGATTTCTGAACATCAGTGCAAATACCTTCTGTGGTCCAAGGTCATTGATGACTGCCTTCAGCTCATCTGCAATGTAGAGACCAGTGTGCCTGTTGTCCCTTGTGTCTGTGCTCTTGTAGAATACTGGTTGAGGGGTGGAGATGATGTAATTTGCCTGCTGGTCCTTTCTGTGGTAATCTGGCTTGTTTGGTGTCAGCTCCTATAGCCATAATGGAGTTCGTCCCAAACACTGCATCCCTTTTTTCTACGTCACTCTTCTCTTCTCTTTAACTATCACTACATCATTGCTTCTCATTAAATGATGGTGGTTTTGTCTTGAGGTCAACAGCGCCTTGACCCTGAGTGTGCGCGCGTGCTTTGTGTGTGTTTGTGGTGTGTTTACTGGAAGGAGAAAGGGAACATTGCATAAGTTTGTTAATAAGGCAATAGGGGATTCCAAATAAGATCAAAAGTCACAAAAGGTGACCCTGTTTACAAATGAGCGGTGCATTTCCCTGCTACTGTTCTCCCTTCCAAAAGACCTACTGTTATGTTCAGCTCATAACTGTTTTCTTTCTTTTTCGATTTGATGGTCAAAGCAAGACTGTGAAAACAGTCTGGACATCCAGTCCCTTTCACTCTGCCTCCCTCTCTCTCTGCCTGTGTCTGCCTCTCTGCCTGTGTCTGTCTCTGTCTCTCGCTCTCTCGCTCGCTCGCTCTCTCTCTCGCTCTCTCGCTCTCTCTCTCGCTCTCTCTCTGTCTCTCGCTCTCGCTCTGTCTCTCGCTCTCGCTCTGTCTCTCGCTCTCGCTCTCGCTCTCTCTCTGTCTCTCTCTCTCGCTCTCTCTCTCTCGCTCTCTCTCTTTGTCTCGCTCTCTCTCTCTCTCTCGCTCTCTCTCTTTGTCTCGCTCTATCTCTCGCTCTGTCTCTCTGCCTCGCTCACTGCCTCTCTCGCTCGCTGCCTCTCTCTCTCTCTGAGGTGTCACTACAGACACCCTGGTTTGATTCCAGGCTGTATCACAACCGGTGCACAATTTGCCCAGCATCGTCCGAGTTTGGCCGGTGAAGGCCGTCATTGTAAATAATAATTTGTTCTTAACTTACTTGCTTAGTTAAATAAATGTAAAATAAAAAATGTACTTTGCTGAACTGAAGTGAGCTGTACTGTACTCTAATGTGCTGTCCAAACTTGTGAAGCATAGACTATGATTGGTTCAGATTTGGTCTGGTCCTTACCAACCAAATGTGGTCTTGTTTGGGGGCGGAGTATTAGAATAATATCCAAATATGCAAAGGAGGATATTGCATATTTCTACCTTTGTGTACCTATTCAGGATACATCACCATAAAGATAATTATATTCACTACACTCTCTTAAGGTCTTGATTGTTACAAGGCAGCGCCCATAACTAGGCTGTTACCATCCTTCTGGCATGAGAGGCATGTCACTTCACACATCGCTTAGCATAGCCCACCACATGCACTGTTTTCTTAACCACAACTGGATGGATCAAATAAATAAATATCACTGAATGACTAAAATATTGGCAGAAAGTAGCCTAATGCAATTGAAAGCATCAAATTGTTGCTTACTGAAACTCCCAAAGTCATCCAATTGTTATTATATATTTGAAGCAATCGTCTACCCCCCAAAAAAATTATGCTGAATCTCTGTTTGGATATTGGTTAAACTACAATTAGACTGTGTAAATGTTCGCTAAGATGAGGTGAGTACTGCTCATAATCATATTGTCTAGTTGGCATGTTATTTTGCTCTTTACTCAGTCGCTTAGTAGCCTAGGCCTACTCCCGACCAAAAGCCTGTGACTTGTTTTAATCAATCAATAGGATTTTTCTTTCACTGAATCTCTGGTTGTATATTTGGTTAATTCTCTGGCTGGGCAAGTACTGTACATTTGAAGTCATTAACACATTTTTCAACCATTACACAGATTTCATGTTAACAAACTATAGTTTTGGCAAGTCTGTTAGGACATCTACTTTGTGCATGACACAAGTAATTCTTCCAACAATTGTTTACAAACAGATTATTTCACTTATAATTCACTATATCACAATTCCAGTGGGTCAGAAGTTTACATACACTAAGTTAACTGTGCCTTTAAACAGCTTGGAAAATTCCAGAAAATGATGTCATGGCTTTAGAAGCTTCTGATAGGCTAACTGCTCCAAAACCGCCCAAAAAAGCTAGACTACGGTTTGCAACTGCACATGGGGACAAAGATTGTACTTTTTGGAGAAATGTCCTCTGGTCTGATGAAACAAACATAGAACTGTTTGGCCATAATGACTATCGTTATGTTTGGAGGAAAAAGGGGGAGGCTTGCAAGCCGAAGAACACCATCCCAACCGTGAAGCACGGGGGTGGCAGCATCATGTTGTGGGGATGCTTTGCTGCAGGAGGGACTGGTGCACTTCACAAAATAGATGGCATCATGACGAAGGAAAATTGTGGATATATTGAAGCAACATCTCAAGACATCAGTCAGGAAATTAAAGCTTGGTCACAAATGGGTCTTCCAAATGGACAATTACCCCAAGCATACTTCCAAAGTTGTGGCAGAATGGCTTAAGGAAAACAAAGTGACGGTATTGGAGTGGCTATCACAAAGCCCTGACCTCAATCATATAGAACATTTTGTGGGAAGAACTGAAAAAGGGTGTGTGAGCAAGGAGGCCTACAAACCTGACTCAGTTACACCAGTTCTGACAGGAGGAATGGGCCAAAATTCACCCAATTTATTGTGGGAAGCTTGTGGAAGGATACCCAAATTAAACAATTTAAAGGAAATGCTACCATATACTAATTGAGTGTATGTTAACTTCTGACCCACTGGGAATGTGATGAAAGAAATAAAAGCTAAAATAAATAATTATCTATTTTGACATTTCACATTCTTAAAATAGTGGTGATCCTAACTGACCTAAGAAAGGGAATATTTACTAGGATTAAATGTCAGGGATTGTGAAACTGAGTTTAAATGTATTTGGCTAAGGTTTATGTAAACTTTCAACTGTAAGTGGATGTGGTATAGCTCTTCTATTTGTTTGCTCATCTATCACTGATCAGAAACATTTAGTATGCAGTAATGTAGCCTATATCAAGAGTAGTCCTATTTTTCTCAATCGCGTATAGGCAACTCCAAACGCCTGCCGAGGTTGTGAAATATGAACACGAGACTCGCATCCTTTTTAAAATATAGATTGCTTTTATTTTCTATCGGTATCATGTGGAAGATACTCTCAATGTAAGACCCTACGCCTGCTCCCTAACAAAGCGCAGTGAGGGTAGGAAAGAGATGAAATGTGCATTACATTTTTATTTTTAAAGCTTGTGCTCTGTTTCAAAATATCATTATTTGTTTTATATATAATAGCGGTTCCACACGTTCCCGTGACGCAAGTGTGTGGGGAAAAACATTATTTTTATTTTATTGTTATATTATTAGCTTACTATAAAATATGTTTGTTGACTGTGATCAGGGGAAGTGAGTATTGTCTGTTTAATGAACAAAATAACTATTTATTTAATGCGTATGGGACAGCCATGTAGCCTATAGGCTGCACAGACCAGAGACCAACAAATAAATCCATTATTAATTCTGTGGGCAACATTTTTTTACATTTATTTTATTTAACCTTTATTTAACTAGGCAGGTCAGTTAAGAACAAATTCTTATTTACAATGACGGCCTACCAAAACGCCAAAAAACTATAGGACCAAACACACATCACAACAAGAGAGAGACCTAAGACAACAACATAGCAAAGCAGCAACACAACATGATAGAGATAGAGAGAGCTAGGTAGGTAGGTAGGTAGGTAGGTAGGTAGGTAGGTAGGTAGGTAGGTACTTTATTGATCCCTGAGGGATAGCCTGAGTGCACTTATTTCTCATTTGCCTGAACGAGAGCCAGTCAGCCTGAGTAAGCGCGTGCCGGGCCTTTCCCAAATGCAATCCTTGAGGTGGAGTAACTCTGAAAGATCACGGTTGTACCAGGGTCTGAACCTGTTTTTAATTCTCATTTTCTTTATGGGGGCGTGTTTGTTAACAATACCGCTGAAAATATAAAAAAAGAAGGTCCAAGCGTCTTCAACAGAGGGGATCAAGCTGATTCTATTCCATTTTACAGAAGCCAGTTCATGAAGGAAGGTTTGCTCATTAAAGTTGTTTTAGCAAGCGTCTATGACAAATCAGGACAGGTCGTTTCACTGAGCAGCCATTACAAACACAGGCTGTAAAACAGTGATCACTAAGGTCATTACAGAAAACACCAGACTGATACCTATCAGGATTATTTGTGAGGATAACAAGAAGAGTAGCCTTTTCTGGGTGTTTGGAGTCATACCTTGTTGGATTGCTAATAATCTGAGAAAGATTTAGGGAGTCCCATTGCCTTAGGACTTGGTCAGGTGGTTTAAGCATGTCCCAGTTTAGGTCACCTAGCAGGACAAATTCAGACTTAGTGTAAGGGGCCAAGACAGCTTAGGGCAGGTAGGGTACCTGCCGGTGCTGATGGAGGACGATAGCACCCAGCAACAGTCAACAAAGAGTTATTTGAAAGTTTAATACTTAACCTTAGCAAATCGGATTGTTTGGGGACAGACTTGTTGGAGGCAACCGAGCACTGAAGGTGATCCTTGGTAGAAATTGCCACTCCCCCACCTTTGGAAGATCTGTCTTGCCGAAAAAGGTTATAACCATAAAGGTTAACATCAGTATTCAAAACACTCTTCCTTAACCACATCTCAGTAATGACCAACACATCTGGATTGGCGCTGTGAACCCACACTTTCAATTGATCTATTTTAGGTAATAAGCTTCAAGTGGTAACATGCAGAAATCAATGAAGCAGACATCAGAGTACAAGTCAGAATTGGGGCAAGCAACAGTAGATGGGCCAGGGTGTTAATGCACATTACCAGATATCATCAACAGTAATACAACCAAGGCACAGCATAGGACAGGGAGAGCTCTGCAGTGCCGATGTATGACATCTGAATGTGCATCAGATGGCAACAAGATCATATTGTATAGGAATTTAACCAGGTAACATGAATACAAAGCCGGCGGGAGGTGGTTAGAATGGGATGGTAGGCCAAAAGTCTGTGTAACCAATAGTCAGAGTCCCGAGTGTGGGAACAGACATAGTCTGTCCCACGGTTGGGTAAAGAAAGTTCGTAGTCAACAAAGCGTGTATGAGATATCAGGTAAATGCCAAAATAGAAAATTCCTGTGTGTACCGTAAAGTCTCTCTAAAGGGTATTACTGTAGTTCAATAACCAAAATGTATTTTGTTCATAGTCCAGGTGTCATTGCTGACAACCTATTATTTCTGCAGACATCTTTGACTCTTCATTCAGAGCAGATATTAATGTTTTTTGGAGAACGTGGTCTTACCGAAAATTCTGTTACCAAACTTTGCATCTGCACAGTTCTTCAATTTTAAATGTGTTTTTGTCAAATGCTCAGTGGAAATTGTTAAAATTATTCCTTATGCATGGAGTATAGTTTGTTAAGCTCAAAATCAATGTTTTTTGTTTGCTAACACATTGCGTAATTCCATTAGTCTAATTGCCCCAGTCCTATCATATTCACAGTGTTTCATCATCCATGATAAATAAAATACCCCATCTGTAACGTTGTCTAAAGCACGAACTCTAGAACAAAATGAATCGGCCATTCAAGTAGAAAATAACTATTCTAGTCAACTATTAGCTGGAGTTGGGACAAAGGACAACTTTGGAGACAAAAGTGTGTTTTGATTAGCTGAATAGGAATGAAAGTTGGAACTAGAAAAGTACATTTCTTGAAGAAAATGTGGTGTGCTTGCTAGCTTGTGAAGGAATGAGTGTGTTGGCATGTTTAAGGAGCCTTTGATCCAAAGAAAGGTGTGAGGGGTGTGTCAACATAATCCATCATCCATCAAGATTGTGTAAAGATTGTATCTGTGGGGGAGAGTAAGTGGGGCATTTTTGAATGATAAAAACATATTCCACCTGCATACCAATCAGTGTTCATAGATAAGAGAGGACAAAGAGAGGGAGGCTAGATGTACTGTTGAGCCCCATCCCAGAGGAGGCTTTGTGTGACTATTGAGCCCCAACCCAGAGGTAGGTATAGATGGGGTAAATGGTGGGGTCAGAGCCATATAGTGAAGTCTCTTTCCAGCTTCTCATTACTCCACAGACAAACAGGGAGCAACACATACAGGTACCTGTACCTCTGTAATAAAAGGCTTCTTCCCTAAGAGCCAAAGGTCTGAGCACAGGCAGAATTACCATTTATATAGGGTTCATCTAGGAACCTTTTTCACTCTCTCTCGCTCTCTCTTTGTCGGTCTCTTTTTCATTCTCTCACACACACACACACACACACACACACACACACACACACACACACACACACACACACACACACACACACACACACACACACACACACAGAGATATATAGAACAGGGAATAAGACTAGCACCAGAGGGTCTTCTGCTCACACTCTCACACAGGCAATAAACCAACAAACACCCACCTGCTGCTCATATGAGCGAACGAGAAAGAGAATTGGACCGAGAGGAGGAGCAAAAGAGAGGGTGAAAGACTATACAAAGAGGGACTGCAGTGGCATGAGTGTGTGTAGTATCATCCTCCTACTAGCCACCCCAGGGGCCAAAATGAGGGATTAGTACCAGTCCCAGAACCAGACATACCAGTTTAAAAAATCTCTCTCCTTTTGAAAGTCGATGGGGGGAGTGTACCTGGGGAACGATAGCCCAGGTAGATGTGAGTGGTCCCCCATTGATCCTGTCTGTACCTGGGGAACGGTAGCCCAGGTAGATGTGAGTTGTCCCCCATCGATCCTGTCTGCTCGTCATGTCTGCTCATCCCATCTCTGTGGTCCAGGAGCTGAGCCAAACTTCTGAAGCTTGACAGAGTTAGTGGAGTCAAAACCCCACCATGCACCCCGTCTAAATATAGCAACATCATCCTTTATAGAAACACCTTTCACACTGAAAAACACTTTTGCACACCTGAAAGAAATCGGGTGGATATAGACAAAATACAAAAAAAGATTGCTATAGAAATACAGTTCAAATATTCCACTTTCCCCCCATTATAATGGCATAGAATGTTTAGAGCCCCATCTCATCTTGAACTGTCTTTTTAACCTTTTCATACGTGAGTTCCAAATATCTCTAATGGTCGCCCCCAGCGTGAGTTATTCTATGCGCGTGATGTCAGAATGCACTCACTGTTCCAAACTGTGATTGTTACGCAACAGGACAGTTAACACACGTTGCCTACTAATTATCTATAGGCTGTTTTTGAATTTGTCAATTTAAAATGATTTTCTAACAAACGTTATTTTCTAACAGTAGTTTAAATTGAGGTGTTTGTCCACCTCCTCATTAATTCAGATAGAATTAGCCCATTTCACTGTTACTGAGCCGGACATGTGTGCGTTGCTTTCAAAGTGCCTTATTTTCTGTATTTCGTGCTGTTGTTTCTACTGTAGCATAGATATTGTATGTACGTAGCATGATGTATTTACAGTTTATTCACATGTTTTCAAGTACTAGTGACAAATAATGCATTCCGATTATTGCATAGATTGTAATGGACGCCTATGATGTGTGTAAAATACTTTTTTGAAGGCTGTATTGCTTATGATGAGCTAAGCTATTTGCCAGCTATGTGTGTTGCCATGTTTGTTGACATTACACAATGCATTATGGGTGTCAAGTATTTTTTTTTTTTTTTTTTTTTTTCACCTTTATTTAACCAGGTAGGTCAGTTGAGAACAAGTTCTCATTTGCAACTGCGACCTGGCCAAGACAAAGCAAAGCAGTGCGACAAAAACAACACAGAGTTACACAGTGGACAAACATGGTCAAAAACACAATAGAAAATCTATATACAGAGTGCAAAATGTAGTGCAAAATGCAGTAAGGTTAAGAGGTAGGACAATAAATAGACCATAGTGGTGAGATAAATTACAGATTATCATCATTAACACAGGAATGAAGGATGTGCAAATTATGATGTGCAAATAGAGATACTGGAGTGCAAGATTTGTGAAAATAACAAAAATAAATATGGGGATGAGGTAGTAGTGTGGGCTATTTACAGAAGGGCTATATACAGGTGCAGTGATCGATAAGCAGCTTTGACAGCTGACGCTTAAAGTTATTGAGGGAGATAGGAACCTCTAGCTTCAGTGATTTTTGCAATTCGTTCCAGTCATTGGCAGCAGCGAACTGGAAGGAATGGCGGCCAAAGGAGGTGTTGGCTTTGGGGATGACCAGTGAGATATACCTGCTGGAGCGCATGCTACGGGTGGGTGTTGCTATAGTGACCAGTGAGCTGAGATAGGGCGGGGATTTACCTAGTAATGACTTATAGATGACCTGGAGCCAAGTAAACGTCTGTCAAAGATGATATAATGAGGTGAAGGAATTTCTGGTAAACTTCCGGAAGTGAATGATCGTAGACGACACACCCCCTTCAACATGCTTCAACTGCAAACAGACCAAACTCATCTTGTCTCCTCTTATCTTTGGTTGAGGTGAAAAACAAACAGCAGCGCGCACAAACTACCCATCGTTGATTACTTTCGATTTCTAGTGTTCTACTCAATTATTTAGATCAATGGTGAGCTCACACATGATGTGATTTAATTATAAATAGTAATTGCTATTAGCTCATTCATATTGTCGTTTCTGACCGCTTGTGTTGCGTCAGTCTTTCCTCGGTTAGCGCTAGGACAAATGTAGCCTACATTTTTACGGATTGATTGATTGTGTTATGCTGTAGCTAATTATGAACATTGCATCCAAAAATAAACTGCTCACATTCTGGACATAACTTTGTAAGGACTGTGTTTATGCAAAACGTTTATGAAAAAACTATATGGCCAGCTCAAATGCTGATTTGTTGCGTCATTCGATCATTCGAAACTGGACGTTCGACCAGGATTATGACTTCCCCGGAGCAGATCCTTTGTTCGCTCTCCCCAGTGCAATTGAACTTATTCCAGATGCCAACCCAAAAAAACAACACCGGCGGAGGATAGGTACTCGGGGCGGCATCCTGGTTCGACTCAGGAAGCGTGCATACCACCCACCGCTCCTGAGTATTTTACTTGCTAATGTCCAATCTCAGAATAATAATGTTGCTGAGCTTAGGGCAAGAGCTGCTTTTCAGTGAGACACTAGGGATTGTAACATACTCTACTTCACAGAAACATGGCTTTCTGGAAATGTTCTGTCTGACAACCCCATCATCTCTACATGGCCGATAAATGTGTCCTTTGATTGCAATCTGCCATTTTATCGCCATTCAAATGTCTCTGCTGTTTGTCTGTCTCTAAATGGTGACCATTTCATTGTGCTAAGGTAACCATTCTTTCTAGTGGGGTAGAGGTGCTTAAAGTTAGGGCAGATACCGACTTTTGGGGTTCAAGGAGGCCGATGACCGATATTTTAGGTCAATATTCAATATAATAAAATGTGAATATTTTAATGACAACATTTCCCAGAGACAGCCATGTTTTGTTGTATTTTACCCCCTTTTTCCTCCCAATTTCAAGTACGATCTTGTCTCATCGCTGCAACTCCCCAACAGGCTCGGGAGAGGCTAAGGTCGAGTCATGGGTCCTCCGAAACATGAACTGCCAAACCGCGCTCCTTAACACATGCCCAATCTAACTATATAACAATGGTAATAATGTAATTTGAATGGTACCTTTTTTTGATAAACTGCATAAATTAAGATGGCATAGGTCTACTCGCAATACGGATGAATGCATATTCAAGTGTGTGCATGCATTGAGTTATTGAGCTTGTTTTAGCTGTTCAGTGGCTGACTTACTGATCAACAACATTTGCATAGAAGCATCACTCCAGCATGTCACGCCTGTATTGAAGGACATTATATAGGCAGTGATGTTGGATTGAGAATATAAAATAACATGTATTATTTGCAAATAGGTCCACGGAAGCTTATGAAACAAGTATTATGACTTTCTTGTGATTGGGAAAAATATATATTTTTTCAGCTGTCAGGACGCATCTCTAAACAACTCAGCTGCCAGGATGAAATTCGAAACAACTCAATTGGCTAGTTCAGCTATCTGTCAAGAAATGGGCGTGTTGTAACATGGTCCTACTGCTACGATTGGATAGAGCGAGACTAACTCTGCTCCCTTTCACATCTCCTCACCTCTCTCCATCGCTCATATCACTTGGTGCTGTTTACTGCTACTATGAGAAATAACTCAATGGCAATGACATTTGCTACCAAGCCATAAATGTGCATAATATCTAACAATGAGATGAAAACCATGATGCACGTTCTGTCTGAAAGACTCAAATCTACCCATAATTTGAGATCACGCGCGCTGATCTACAGCTTTCTTGGTCCATCAACATTCAGGAAGATTCTTAGGTAGCTAAACCCATTGCCGACCTTTTTTATTTAGGCATTTTAAAACACTTCCTCCTTTCCCTATGACAACAATCATCTAATCCGACTGTCAATTTATCGATACGATTGCTGATGGTCAGATCTGCACACCAGTAAATATCTAACGTTGCACAGATCAGATGGCTCATTGCCAAAAATGGTGCATGTTCAAAATGATAACACGCTAACGTTAGCTAGCTACGTTGGCTATTAGCTCCTAGCTGATATCTTAGCATCATATTTATCTAGCCAGCTAGCTGTGATTGTAGCTGTGATTGTTGGGTCAGTAGCTAGCTAACATCACAGATGAAAGAGTTAGATATTGTAATATTTGCAGTGCTCGTGGCTCAGGTGGGGATTGGCTGCTGATAGAGAAGGGGCGATAAACTAGAAAAGGCCAATATCGGCCCAGCCGATTATCGGGCGTTCTCTACTTAAAGGGCCTGCAGAATGGCTCTGTCAAATTGTTGACAAGGCTGTGTGCATATACCTCGCATTTGTCTAATAAGTAGATTACTCTAACACACTCGCACACAGATCAAAATAGGTGGTTGGAGGCAGAAATAAGAATGTGTGTGTGTAGTTTTTTCATATATCGAAGTTTGTCACTTGGAGAGGGCATTGTGTGAGGCTGACCCTTCCTCTTCTTGTCCCAGTGACACCACAGTGTCAACCATCCTGTTGTCAAGTGTGTCACCCCAGAAACGCATGCCAGATCTTACGCCTGGATAGGTATTTTAAGTATCATCTAACCACATAGCAATCTAGTGCCTGACAGCACAACCATTGGTTAATGCATGCAACGTCTGAGAAAGGGAACGCAACTTTCCAGTGAACAATTATGACATGTTCACAGATGTTTTACTATGAAATCTTCATGGAATCCATATAGATGCGGTAAAGAGGTCAATGGAACTCAAAACGTTGGGGAAAGATCTCGAATCTCCTCATTGCCCCCCAGCAAAGTTAGTCTACATTTAGACTATTGTTTGTGTATTTCACACTATGTTGAGGTACAAATCGGCGCATAATGCTTGTATGGGTGTCAACCCCAATACATGTTCATGTCATTGTTAGTTTTTTATGACCATGTTGTTCTTTCTGCTTGCATGTTGTATTTATGTCATTCAGGGCTCATCTGTAAAATAGACCTTGGTCTCAGTATGACTCCCTGATAAAATAAAGGTTCAATAAAAATTGTCACCAATCAACTGTATTACAATTAAAAGTTATGCTACCAGCTTACAGTATACGAACGGGAGTTGACATTTATCAGTCACTTCTTGTAAACCTGAAAAGGGACAACTTCTAACCACATTGTGGGCCTGTTTACAATACATAAATCATGACAGATTTCCACTTTGTTAGAACAGATTTGTTGAATGTGCGCCAAGCCGGCGTCCTTCTATCCATTTTCTACATTTTAGTCATTTGGCAGACACTCCAGAGTGACTTACAGTAGCGTGGGCATACATTTTCGTACTGGTCTCCCGTGGGAATCGAACCCACAACCCTGGCATTGCAAGTGCCATGCTCTACCAACTGAGCCACACAGAAAAAGGTTAATGCAGGGAACACAAAATGTTGCTAATCATTAGAGGAGTAGAGAGAACACACTCTCAACTTTAGTGTAATGACGTTCTCTCATCTTGAATTTGTAATTAAAGTTAATGAGTCCAGGCTCAGGGTATCTGGGTAGAGAAAGGGAAGCGGTGTTGTGCTGCCGGAGTGCGGAGGAGTGGTGCTCCCTCGCCTTTTTTCAATTCAAGAAAACTACAGTATTTCTGAAAAATGTTATTCTGATAAATTCTATTTAATTGCCACAAATTCTATGAAAAATTATAGAATGACAAGTTGGAAGTAATAATGCGTTTAGGTTATCGTTTATTGAGATGCATAAATACACCACACTAACGTCCGTTTTGGATATTTGAATATTCAAATAAGCGTGCACATCCCTAGAATGGACATCTGAGTACAGATTGCTGTGTGCTGTTTGAATGGATAGGCGAGTACAGGGCCAGCAGAACAGAGAGCGTTTAATAGAAAGAGATTTAAGTTGGAGCGTTTGGCAGTGAGGTAAAATTGGCCGGCAGCTCTACTACAGAGAACTACACGCACATGCGCACCCGCATTCACACGCACACTCTTCTTTCATGAGATAAACCCAGTGTTTATTTGAAACCACAGTGGTGTGTGTGTGTGTGTGTGTGTGTGTGTCAATACAGTGTGTGTGTTTTTGACCTAACCGGTGAGTTTGCAGAATATTTTGGGGAGTGATGAGGTGTCCTGGTCAGGTCAGTATGTGGTCAAGAAACTCCTGACCCTAGTTCCAAGAGCGTCCAATTTTCATAATCTCTTTTTCAATCTGGATTTAGGCATCTCCCTCGCTCTTTGTAATTTCTCCCATTGGAGTTTTTCTCCTGTAGTTTCTTTTTTTCTCTGTGGATGAAAACTAATTCGACATTCCAGTACTGACCCAACAATCACAAACTGTTCCCTCTCTCCCTCACCCCTTCCCACCCCACCCTAGGCATGTGTGGGCCAGTAGGATGTCTTGGTAACTGCCTCTGGACTTTGTGCTATGAGCCTGCTACTGGAGACCGCTCTGTACTGGGGACACTGTAAATGTGTGTGTGTGGCCAGCCCATAACTCTTTCCCACAAAATATAGTGAAGTAACCCCCCCACCAGGGTTGGCACTGGTTGTTTGTAGTGCTTTGAGAACACCAATCACCCAGTCTAAGACTTTCTTTTTTTGTGGCTAGCAAGTGACCAGTCCCTTTCATAGCAGATTGCTGATAATAGCCAAGTGTCTGTGTGAATGGGACCGACAGGTTATCCATTTATCCAGTCATCCTTTAATTTTCCTCCCTCCCTCATCACTCATTCTCCAGGGAAAGCATGTGCAGTGTCTAGGAGGGCAGAGGCGTGGGCACTGACTGGCGTCATTGTGCCACCTGTAGACTGGCGGGCACGTCGACTCAGTGTGTGTGTTTCACACAGGAGTGTTTATCTGAGGAGTATTTGTGGCATTGTGTGCCAAGACAATGGGTGCCACCTGATGCCACTCCTGCCTGCCCTGACAAAGGGGGTGATGACAGTGGGGACACTGATACTAGGGACCGGTACTGTCCCCATAGTGTGGATGATAATACAAACTCACTCATCCCTCTTTGTTTACTCTCCCTTTTTTTTCTCTCTCCCTCTCTCTCTCTTTCGTTTTCATTCTCTCGCTCCCTCTCTCTCTTTTTTTCGTTCTCTCGCTCCCTCTCTTTCGTTCTCTCATTTTCAGTCTATTTGCAGAAGAAATCATGCAGGGTTTTATAGCAGCAGGTGGTTGTTTGTTGGTCTCTTGCTAAGTGTGTGTGTGTGTTGTCAAATGCACTGCCACTGTCAGAGGCTGGATACAGTATGAGCACGTAAGAGGCATCTAAATCCTCTCGCTCTTTGTTTTGGTTTGTGTGATCTCTGATTTACGTTTCATTGATTTGGAGACAGATGGTGCTGCAGCATTTTCTACTCTATTCTAGTTCAAGTCGGATCAATACGGACTATTTTAAGCCTCCTCCTGGCCTCTGTATCTCCCTCGCTCCCTCTTGCCTCCCTCTCTCCCTCGCTCCCTCTATCCTTCCATCACTCCCTTCCTAAGCACATGCTGGCCTGCCTGTCCTCCCACTCCCTGTGGAGCCCTCCCACATCGATCTCTCTCTAATAAGTTCTCCACCGCCTCAGCACTTCTGCACCTCCTGCAAGGAAGAGAGAGAGATGGAGGGGGAGAGAGAGGGAGGGAGAGAGACACGTGTTGGCGGGGGGGGGGGGGTGTTATCTCTTGCTTGTCTTGGTTTGGTGCATAATACAGAGCTTATGGATGATTTTAAAGTCTTGGATGCGCACGTACACACACGCGCACACACACACACACACATTCACTTGACTGAGCACATCTCTGATAGTTTGACCTTGAAAACCACCAACTTGTATGCTTTACTCTGCTGTGTTTTAAGTAGGGGGAGGGATCAACAAAGTGCTGTGTCGCTCTCTCTCAATTCAAAGGGGGTTATTGGCATGGGAAACTTGTTTCATTGCCAAAGCAAGTGAAATAGATAATAAACAATAGTTAGCCATATTCATTTTTGATTAATTATTTATGTAGTGTTATGCAAATAATTAATTAAGTACAAAAGGGAAAATAAATAAATATGGGTTGTATTTACAATGGTATTTGTTCTTCACTGGTTGCCCTTTTCTTGTGGCAACAGGTTATACATCTTGCTGCAGTGATGGCACACTGGTATTTCACCCAATAGATATGGGAGTTTATCAAAATTTGATTTGTTTTCTAATTCTTTGTGGGTCTGAGTAATCTGAGGGAAATATGTCTCTCTAATATGGTCATACATTTGGCAGGAGGTTAGGAAGTGCAGCTCAGTTTCCACCTAATTTTGTGGGCAGTGTGCACACAGCCTGTTTTCCCTTGAGAGCCAGGTCTGCCTACGGCGGCCTCTCTCAATAGCAAGGCCATGCTCACTGAGTCTGTACATGGTCAAAGCTTTCCTACCTTTTTGGGTCTAACTGTGTTGACGTCATGGGGCTCTGTGGGGTCTGTTTGTGTTTGTGAACAAAGCCCCAGGACCAGCTTGCTAAGGGGACTCTTCTTCAGGTTCATCTCTCTGTAGGTGATGGCTTTGTTATGGAAGGTTTGGGAATCGCTTTCTTTTAGGTGGTTGTAGAATTTAATGTCTCTTTTCTGGATTTTGTTTGTGTACATGGATTTTATAATGTCGTATGCTTTCCCCCCCAACACTGCTTTCCATAAATGTATATAGCAGACCCTCATGTCAAATTGAATCAAAAGCTTTTTTTTAATCAACAAAGCATGAGAAGACTTTGCTTTTGTTTTGCTTTGTTTGTTTGTCATTTAGGGTGTGCAGGGTGAATACGTGGTCTGTCGTACGGTAATTTGGTAAAAAGACGATTTGACATTTGCTCAGTACATTGTTTTCACTGAGGAAGTCTGCTGTTAATCATAATGCAGAGGATTTTCCCTAGGTTGCTGTTGACACGCAACTCTCTTGCTCTCTTAGTATCTCTCTCTGCGTGTCTCTCTCTCTCTGTGTCTCTCTCTCTGTGTCTCTCTTTATCACACTCACACACGCGCCACACACACACACTGATATGGACATTGGTCACAGTATCACGTTCTTTTTGTAGAGGGCATTGACTAATATAGAGAAGATATCACTAATATCACAGTGTTACTCCGGTGAAGAGAAACAACATCCTTTGTTTTGGCTGTTTTCCTTTAGCTGGGCGATCGTTATATTGACTGGTTAGATGGTGTCTGAACACACATGCTCTCTGCTCTGCTGAATCCTTTACTGCTTCCTTCTTACTTACTTTAGAGAGGATTTAATGGAGAGAGAGAGAGAGAGAGATGGAGAGCAAGAGATCGAGGCAGTTTATTCATTCTACCATTTAAAAAAAGCACACAAACTGGAAAAAGCCATACATGCACACAAGTAACACCATGGAGCATAACACAGGGACTTATTTCCATTGTGGTCCTCTTGAGACAAGAACACAGTATGGCAGCGAGATGGTTTTTTAAAAACCAAGTTACATCGTAGGGGTATTCATATGGGAACAGAAGACATCAAACTGTCCAGAGAAGGTAGAGGGAGATGGAGGTACTGTAGAGAGCGGGAAGCATAGCTGATTGTGATAGTAGGGTGATTGATAAGCACGGTCCCTGGTGTTGATATTGTTGATCACCATCACAGCTTCGTGTTAATGACTCCACCCCTTTCCTCTCTGCTACCCCTGTCGCCCCAGCGTTAACATGACGGAGAGATTACGACACGCGCACACAAACAGGGAGGGAGTGAGAGTTAATGACCGAACGCTACAGGGGTGGAGAGAAGGATGGAGGGAGGGAGGGATAGATCATTTAGGAGGGATGGGGTAGTGAGAGAGGAAGGAAGGAGGGAGGGAAAGGTGTAGAGAGAGTGATAGAAGGAAGGAAAGGGGAAGAAAGGAAGAGGTGAGTTAATAGAGTGGAGGAAAGATGGTTTGTTTTATTGGGTTCAAAGACTGCTTTCTTGTTTGATAAACATACAGAATATAATGTTATCTCTCCCTGTCTAGATTACCTCACAATCAATATTGACCCTCGTAATATGTAGAACATTCACTCCCAGCCAAGGTGTGTGTGTGTGTGTGTGTGAGCTCCATTGATCTCCTGCTGTCCTCATTAGAAGTGTATTAATCCTCTGAGCCGATAGAGAGAGTCTCTGCAGACCACAATACAACTCCATTCCCACAGATAGGCATGGCAAAGGACTTGGAAAATAGTTTAGTCCTATTCTTTCAAACCAGTCTAATTTACAGTACGGATGTAATTTGTGTATATGAAATATCAAACGGTCGCCCCGACAAAACACTGGGTTAGTTGACTTTTTTGTAAACAAACCCAAGAGGGATGACATAAGGTGCTCTATCTGAGAGTTGTCAAGCGACTGCCAGCCACCCTTTGATCAGTATCAGCCAGTATTAGGTACAACAACCATGTAGGCTACTGTATTATAACAAATTTTTTACGAGTCGAGTCAGCTATGAACGGTAGTAAGTAAGTGTGTGTGTGTTTGTGCATGCTGTGGAGCGTGTCAGAAGACAGGGGTTTGATGAGATGTGCTTATGAGGTAGTCTTGTGGTGTGTGTTCTTGTGTTCAGCATTTAGGTTGTCAACTGTGTTATGTGAGGTAAAATTTAGGTTATGTCTATGACATTACGGTAATCTCTGAAACTGATCTCTGAATCTCTGAAAGTTTATGTATGTAAAGTCCAGTATCCAGCAGTGAGTTGTCTCTTACGTAACGTGTGTGACTGCACAGAGACACCATGCTGCTGGAGTCAAATGTAATGTTATCATTAGCTGCATGAGTGACAGCTGGTGAACTCTGACCCCCAGGCCAACCCCTACAGTTGCCCTTTAGAACGGATCTAGCACTGATCTAAATCTTCACCATTATAAGTGGAGCCGCAAAGGAGGGTTTGCCAGATCAGCTGATGATTTGGGTTGCCAGGTGTGTTAGTGCAGATTGTTTGGGTTGCCAGGTGTAAATCCTCATGGCTTTGGTGTGCGTTCCTGAGAGGATATGAGACCAGAGCTGATCTTATTGACCACCTGGGGAGAGGTTTGGTCAGCTGCACTTCCCTGTGGACGGGACACACACACACACACACACACACACACACACACACACAGTTGAACCATCAGATCCCTTCCCAGGCTCTGTGTATCCCAGCGTTGTGGCAGTGTAATAAACAACAGCTTTCTCTAAGCTGAAGTTTTCATCCTTGTCACACTCTCCAACACTCTGAGTAACTTAGCCTGTTTTAGGAGATTCACATTCTCAGCTTTATCACGAGAGATGGGATTTCATCCATGTCATTAATGTGATCTTCATCATGCCTTGTACCATTATCATCACCATATAATCATTATCTTCTCATCATCCAAACCTTTTCCAATCCAAACATTCCTTCATTTTACATCTTTCTCTCTTTCCCTCTCCCCCTCCCTCTCTCTAATCTGTGTCCAGTGGCTGCAGACTGCAGTGTGTTTTGAGCTAATCAAATTTCTCTTGATAAAGCTGAGAAAGTTTAATCTCCTAAAACAGCCAAAGTCACTTGCAGTGTGTGTTTCTAGAGTTTACGCGTCAGGCTGTGTGTGGTTGAGAGAGAGAGGGACCACTGGCATTGTGACTCTGCATCTGTGTGTTAGAGGCTTCAGATTGGACACACAAGATTTGAGTCTTTGTCAGGGGACAATATAGTCAATAGCAGTGAAGTGAGACACGTTTTCCACTGCTGCATATCTCTTACTCAGCAATATTGTGAGAGGAGAAGCCAGCTGTCTAATCCAATAGAAAAACTCCTCATTCATTTCCCATAGGGATCAGTTCAGATCTTAGAAACCAGCTTTATCTCCCCTAGCCACCAACACCTCAGCCCTATGTCTGCTCTGTAGTAAGGTTAGAGGGCATTTATTAAGATAATGGCCAAACTGTGTGTGTGTGGGGGGGGGGGGGCGTGCTTGCTGATGGCTGCAAGTTTAGACACACACACTCGCTACGGTTAATTGGATATTGTCTCAGCCTTTATTCCATTATAGATATTGATACAGGCCTGTCTGGCACCATGCATTAAACCTCCTCCCTCTCTTCTGTCCCTCCTTCTGTTCCCTCGATCCTCTCTCTCACTACCTTTCTCTCATTCCAGTATCTGTTGCTCTCTCCCTGTGTCTGTTCTTTCTCATGCCCTCTACTCGTCCTGTCCTCTTCCCTTTCTCTATCAGTCACAGCTGTAGGCTCAGTCAGTCACAGCTGTAGGCTCAGTCAGTCACAGCTGTAGGCTCAGTCACAGATGTCAGTGTTGAGTTCTCTACTGCACTGCAACCCTTGGAATGCTGACACTCTGCTTTGTGTGTGTAATTCCCTGCTGGTACGGAGTGGTGCCATGCTGATGCCTTACCACTGTGCCACCCTGCCCCAGAGAGCACATGTGTTAGAGGGGAACAGTGTAGTCCTCTGTGCCCACTGCCCACACCCTCTGAGTTTTCAGCTCCAAGGACAGGCCCTTACTTTGTCATATCATTCCTACTTTGTCTAAGTTCACCATTAGGTTGACAGTGTTTCTGGCAGGTCAGATTTGACGGCTTGAAAGATCCCCTATTCTGTCATTTTGTGGAGAGGGAGAGAAAGCAGAGATAGACGGCGTAAAAGAAGACTGGGTTAGATAAAGGCATAGTGGACACAGAGAGAGAACAGAGAGTCTAAGGGGATGGAGAGAGCGTGCCAGCAGTGAAGAACGTGCCCAGGCAAATATGGGTTTTCCTAATGAGGCAGAGAGAGGGGGCACCTGCTGCTAATTCCAATGCTGTCTCTCTCACACACACACACACACACACACACACACACACCTCCACAGGTTCCCACTAACCCTGCATCAGTTCCTCTCAAACAGACAGGCATTGATGGCAAGTTCTTCCCTTTCTCTCTCTCTCGCTCTCTCCTTCCATCTCTCGTTCCGGTAATCAGGCAGTGCCAAGCTGCCAGCTGCACATTGGCATTAGTGTCATGTTCAAACCAGTGGCTTCTGTGCCAGGGAGAGATGACAGGGCAGAGCACTGAGCGCGACCACAGACTCACCTGCTGTGTTTGTAGTGTAGGTAAAGGATCTATTTTCCTTTGTGTATTGTAGTGCGGTTGACAGTGGTGAGGCAGCAGGGCTTTACAGGGAGGGAACGGTACGACGGGGAACGGTACGACGGTTCTGTCTGTGGGACTAGTGTTGCACGGTATACCAAAACTTCTGTACTTTTCCGATACTAGAACATGAAAAACGGTTTGGTACTGATCCGATGGAGTGCTGCATCAGATGACCTGGCCTCCACAATCACCCGACCTCAACCCAATTGAGATTGTTTGGGATGAGTTGGACCGCATAGTGAAGGAAAAGCAGCCAGCAAGTGCTCAGCATATGGGGGATCTCCTTCAAGACTGTTGGAAAAGCATTCCAGGTGAAGTTGGTTGAGAGAATGCCAAGTGTGCAAAGGGTGGCTACTTTGAAGAATCTCAAATATAAAATATATTCTACAATGTAGAAAATAGTAAAAACTGGTACTGTATATTCAGCATTATGCTTCAGATAACAGCTTTAAAGTGTTTTTTTTCCCATGTCGTTTTGGAACTAATCTATTCATTTAACACATTCAATTATTTAGCTCTAATGAATCATAGGTCTAATAAATGTAATTTGACCCAATATTCTGTCCAGAGATGAGCAAATTAACCCTGATATGTTTCAAATTTACATAAAAAAATCTAAAAGTTTAGATGTAATTGTACAATTATTTTGTCTGCTCTGGGTCTCCGATATGTTTTGGCATCAGGAACATTTAAGGTATTCTTCTGTGATTTTAATATGGTGTTTTATTTAAGCAAGGAATTAAATATATAATAGAATATATTATATGTGTTATATTAGTAGTTCTACCAGTTCTCAACATATTGTTCAATGTTATAAAAAAAAGTAAAGCCCAGTGGTTATTCTATAGCTAATACTCTTTCTTTTTGCCATGGTATCGTTTTAGTATTGAGTATTGTGATACTAAAGCTGGTATGTAGGACTGTCACCAAACCTACAACACTGGAACAGTACCATGCCTTGCCCCTCTGTGTCCTGTGTGAATGCTGCAGTATAAAGCAGTTTGTACCTGTGCGTGTGGTAGTTAACAGACCCCTAGCAGCCCAGTGGGCAGGTGTAAGACCTTCATCATTAATCACTGATATCCCAGTGTTCACACAGCTGCACTCTTTCACTCCCTCCATCCCTCTCTCCTCCCTCTCGCCTCTCTTCCCTTTCTAATGGCAAGATTTAAATTTAGCTCACATAGCAGAATGATTTAAAGTTCTGTACATTCTGCCAACTGCTCCAATCTCCTCTCTCTCTCTCTCTCTCTCTCTCTCTCTCTGTCTCTCTCTCTCTCTCCTGTCTGCCCTTCCTCTACACCTCTCTTCCTTCCCACCACTGTTTTCACACACAAACCTCCTGTCAAGCTATCCCTCATCCCG
Source organism: Thymallus thymallus (assembly GCA_023634145.1). Taxonomy (NCBI): domain Eukaryota; kingdom Metazoa; phylum Chordata; class Actinopteri; order Salmoniformes; family Salmonidae; genus Thymallus; species Thymallus thymallus. Next base: position 26,009,348 of record CM042378.1, read on the forward strand.
CTCTCTTCCTTCTCTCCTCTCTTTTTTTCTGTTTATGTGGCACACAGAGGGGCCCTTGGGTTGGCATGGTACCCTGGCACAAAAGCCCAAACCTTCATTACAGCCCCCTGCGTTCCCCCATAATTTACACTACCTCTTCCTATCATCCATATTTTATTTCTCTCAATGTGCCCCCCTCCCCCCCACTCTTTCTCTCTCATTCCCATGATAACATAGTGATCTGTTTGTATGAGTTCTTAGCTTCGTCCCACACTATGACAGGCTAGATGGAGCTTTCCCTCCCTCCTCTTCCTCTCCCTCCTCCTCTTTCACTTTCCTTTCATCCTCACTCTTTCTGTTATTCCTTCTCTCACGTGCTCTGCAGAATCTCATATTTTATTATTCTATGTTTGCTTGCCCTCTTTCTCTCCTTCTCATAGACTCATATGTGCACACACACACACACATACACACACACACTGTAACAGCAGGAAGAAGTGTTCTACTCCCTGGGAAATCCTCTATCTGTCATTGTGCAGTTGTATGTTATGTTAAGGAAGGTCTCTGATAGAGGAACACACTTCAGACTCTCTCTTTCAGACTCCCTTTACTCTTTCTCTTTCAATATCCCGCTTTTTTCTTGACACTCGTGCGCTCTCTCTCTCTGATTAAAGGGAGCACACACTTATCTCTCATGTTGTCGCTTCAATCTTCCGTTCACGCACTGTCTCACACTCATTAGCTGCAGTAAGCGATAGCGTGCAGGTCAATGCTGTGCTTGGTCTTTTAGGGTTGACCAGTTGAACTGCGTCCAGCTCATTACTTGCCCGCTGTGTGTGTTCAGGTCTCCAGTGCTGGCCCTGCATCCTAAGCCCCTCATTTGGGACCCCTCACTGGCACTGCCTGCATTGTGCTGTTGGCACGTACCACACAGAGCTGCATGCAATGCAATACAATATACACACACACCAAAGGGGTTAGCTTAGGCCATAGTTGCCTCACTGTACCTCAGTCAGTAACTTGACATACAGCGATGCTGGCCTGTGCAGAACCTGGCTGGTAGCTCTTGGGGGGAAGAGAGAAAGAGACAATGAATCGGAGACCCCTTTATAACATCTGAGTTGTTTGGGTTCAAAATCTTGAGTTCTTGACCAATAGCATTACTGTTGAGTTAATCTCAATCAGACATCAGATCTACAGGATGTTATCACAACGGAACCTCTGCTACCGAGTGACGCAGCGGTCTAAGGCACTGCATCTTAGTGCTAGAGGCGTCACTACAGACACCCTGGTACGATGGTTCTGTCTGTGGGACTAGTGTTGCACGGTATACCGAAGCTTCGGTACTTTTTCGATACTAGAACATGAAAAACGGTTCGGTACTGAACCGATGGAGTGCTGCATCAGATGACCTGGCCTCAACAATCACAACCAGCCGTGATTGGGAGGACCATAGGACGGCGCACAATTGGCCCAGCATCGTCCGGGTTTGGCCGGTGTAGGCCGTCATCGTAAATAAGAATTTGTTCTTACCTGACTTGCCTAGTTAAATAAAGGTTACATTTAAAAATACAATTATAATATCCAGATGTGTGACAGAATGGGGGATGGAGAGAGCAACACAGAGAAGGTTATAGATTCTGGATCAGACAGAAGTGTTCAAAACCGGATGGCCAGCACTGTAGACAATCTTTAGACCAGCAGTTCATGGTCCTAGGTGCATCACTTCAGGAGTGTCCTTCTGCCTGGTAGCATTGTCTTCTTTAGATATGCAAATGTACTGGAAACAAGCTAGAGAAGGAATGCTCCATTCTTCTTGTGAGAGCAAAACACAGAACTGAAGGTGCATCACAAAATCACTGATTTAATTCAACATGTCAATGAACACTATTTTATCTGATTTGGATTGGTCAATAGCGACTTCAGATGTGGTTTTTATCAAGTCTGTCATATTTAATATTAAAGATGATCAGAGATCACTGCATCATAAAAGACATGAACACTCTCCAACTCTCCTCCCTTTGAAAGAACATTGATTCGCCTTGAACATGAGAAAATAAACAAAATAACCAGAATTTTTTAATCAAGAACAATGTATCTCAGTTTACCGCACAAAACAATAGCATCCAAGGGCTCCCGAGTGGCACAGTGGTCTAAGGTTGTGATACAGCCTGGAATCGAATCGGGAATCCGGCCACGATTGGGAGTCCCATAGGGCGGCAGCACACGATTGGCCCAGCGTCGTCCGGGTTTGGCCGGGGTAGGCAGTCATTGTAAATAATAATTTGTTTTTAACTTACTTGCCTAGTTAAATAAAGGTTAAATAAAAATGGTGAAAGTTCTAAAGCAATTTTTTGAGAAACAAGGCAATGACTTCATAGCGCACACACATCTATACATTCAGATGCACTACGCATAGGACAACTATTTGAGTAACAGGAGCCGTTTAAATGTTGTCTAGCAATATTTATGTATACATAAAAAAAAAAAAAAGGGTATTCACAAAAGTAACCTACATAGCCATCACGAATGGATATAGAAACTTGAGTTGTAAAGGAACAATTGGTTAACACATCATCAACATCTTAAATGTTCTACCCTAATCCTGCACGTAGAATCAAGACTGTCGGCCAAACCCTAAATCCCAATATCTCTGCGTCGTGTGACCACTTCTCTGACAAGAGTTGCAAAACCGAACTAAACAGTTGGCTTTACTCTGTGGGCCAGCAGGCTGTCTAAAATGAGGAGGACTTCCTCTGCCTAGGTTCTGACTGCGCCTGACCCTTATGCCCTTCCCTTTTACAGAAATTACAAGGCTTTGTGGGCTGTTTGGGATTATTCTCTGTACCTGTCCTAATAGCTGCAATAGAGGCTGTTTCGGGTGCTTGGCCCGCTCACACACTAGAGCGCCGTGGATGCGAACACCACACCAGTAGGTCGGACTGACTGTGCGTCCATCCCGTTATCTGTATCCAAGTCAGACAAGTCGCCTATTTGCGCGTCATGTAGAAATGACGTAGTCAGATCATGCTCTTTTTCGCATGCTTGAAGCAACTGCTCTATTTTGCTCTCTGATGTCCTCTGGGAGCACAAAGTGGTATCAAGCATGTTTATTGCTAGTTTGCGGTGTTGCAATTTTGTTTTTCCCACCGAGTAAAAACACTGCAAGCTTTAGAATAACATCCTCTTACATTTTATCCTATGCATGCCAATACATTTCCAGTACTGAAGAATTTCATCCCTTGTCGAATCAAATGTGAGACCCTCCTTGCCTTTTTTTTAATCAAATCATTAATACGAGTCGATTGCCAAATCTAATGGAATAAACTCACCATTTACTGTAATTGGGTAATATTTTATAATATATGCATATTACACTGAGTGTACAAAACACTAGGAACACCTTCCTAATATTGAGTTGCATCCCCCCATTTTGCACTCAACAGCCTCAATTCATTGCCTATTGGTTAGGATGTTGGGCCAGTAACAAATACATGATAAATAATCTGACTTTCTGCCCCTGAACAAGGCAGTTTACCCACTATTTCCCGGTAAGCCGTCCTTGTCAATAAGAATTTGTTCTTAACTGACTTGCCTAGTTAAATAAAACAATAAAATTGGCCATGGACTCTACAAAGTGTCGAAAGCGTTCGACACGGATTGTGGCCCATGTTGACTCCAATGCTTGCCACCGTTCTTTCAAGTTGGCTGGATGTCCTTTAGGTGGTGGACCATTCTTGATACACATGGGAAATTGAGTGAAAATCCCAGCAGCGTTGCAGTTCTTGACACACTTAAACCGGTGCACCTGGCACCTACTACCATAGCCTGTTCAAAGGCAATTAAATATTTTGTCTTGCCCATTGAATGGCACACATACACAATTACACAATCCAAGTCTCAATTGTCTTTAGGCTTAAAAATACTTATTTAACCTGTCTCCTCCCCTTCATCTACACTGATTTTGAAGTGGATTTAACAAGTGACATCAGTAAGGGATCATAGCTTTCACCTGGTTAGTCTGTCATGGAAAGAGCAGGTGTTAGTAATGTTTTGTACACTTAGTCTCTCTTTCCCCAGCCCCCCCTTCCCCACATGCAACATGTAATAACTACACAATTTGTATGATAACGAAGTCTATTAAATGAAATATCTGACTCCATAAAGATGATTTACCAATATGCAAGAGACTTTAGTTAAGTTACAGGAATTGTCTATCAAGAAAAGTCCGTTGTCTATCAAAAGCAAATAGACATATCATTGTAAAATGAACGATACATTATACAAGACATAAACTTAAATAACAAGGCAGTACTGACATTCACGAAACATTAAATCGCTAAGCATGAGTAGAGCGGGAGACAAAGAATACATGGCTTGTGCCATGTCCCATAGTTCTTGGGAGAGAGAGAAATAGTATATCTCACCACAGCAGGTCAGGAACAAAGAGAAAGAGACTGTAAACCTGAGACCCCTTTATAACATCTGAGTTGTTTGGATTCAAAATCTTGAGTTGTTGACCAATAGCATTACTGTTGAGTTAACCTCCAATCAGACATCAGACCTACAGGATGTTATCACAACATAATCTCTGCTACACAGAGGTGTGACAGAATGGGGGATGGAGAGAGCAACACAGAGAAGGCTAAATTCCTGAGAATACAATAAACCCTGTTGCATACAGTTGAGTCACTTCGGGGGCTGGGGCGCACCCTACAGGGGTGTAGGTGGGGCTCTAAACGGGCCGCTCAATTGGCTGCCTGAGACAATGCTTGATTTTGAAAGACGCTAACCACTTAGCTAGATAGCTAACTAGCTACTAAATTAGCAAACCAAATGCACAACTGCAGAGCATTTAGCACATTTTAGACTTATCTTAATAGTTATAAGATATCTAGCTGGCAAACAGTTGTGAATTCTATACTGTAATTAGATCACCTGGTGCGTGCTGCACAACATCTTTGTTGTGTGCTTGTAAACAAACACCATGTGACTGGGGACTACTGTAAGCTTCATAATAATGTGACAGGTGAAATGAAGAACGCAATGTTCTTTATCTCCTAACGTATTGCACAAGTTGGCTGCAGGTATTTACTTAAAAAGTAGCAAAAAAAATTCAAATGTATTCAAACACAATAGTTTCAACAGTATAGACGTCTTTTTCCAAATACCCTGGTATACGGTATACAGCGCAAGCCTGGTCTGTTAGGCGTAATTTCCTTGACCCAGGCCCAGACTCTCACCCTCACCCAGGCCTTGCCCTGCCTCCTGCCCCATCTAAGACCTTGGTCAGGGGAGCGAGTCGAGCACATATCTTCAATTCATCTGGGATCAATTAAACCAGCCAGGCACGCAGAGCCAAGTGCCTATTTCTGAGCTGCCTATATTTGGCGTAATGATAGGTTTTCAACTCACCATGCTTTTGTTCTAGAAGTGTGTATTTGTTTCTTCTTTGTACATTCCAGTTTGTTGAGGGGCGTCCACATCCTCATCTGTGAAAAGCTATTTTCTCCCGGGCCTCTTATTGCTTTTCCGCGGCGTTTTGAAGTTTCTTTGCTTAAATAAAATGTTGGGCTGAAGATCGTCAATGTAGCCGCAGAGCGCAGCTTGGAATCTTGGGTAATGGTGGTCAGTGTCTGAAGTCAAAAAACAAAATCTCTTCCGCTCCTCACACCCATATTCCCTCTCTCCATTCTCTTTTCTTTTGATTGCTCTTGCATTCTTTCTCTTCTCTTTCTCTCTTGCTCCAACTCCTTCTCCTTGGATGTTCTCCTTATAGATCAGGTGCTTTGTAAATCACTTAATAACTTTGCTAACAAGTAATGCTGCGTACTGTAGTACACACACACACACACACACACACACACACACACTCCTCCCCCACGTAGACTGTTCAATTTAACCTCTTATCCCTCCATTTCACCCCCTCTAAACTCCATCACCTCCTGCCCCTGTCCCATTACAGCTGTATGTCTCTGTGCTGATCTTATAAGCCTGGGACAGGACAGACCGTCTCAAACGCTCCCCGCTGCTCCGCTGAGCTGAGCAGTCTGTGTTTACTCTACTGAGCCGTTTGTCAACAGCTCCATCATGCTGCTCTTTACTCACACTAAGGTCAAGCTGAGGCACGGTGCTCTTATCTGGCAAACACAAATACACAAACATGAACAGATGACACATCAAACTACTGTAGTGTTCAGTCACACACACAAACACATTTATTTGACCGAGTACTCGGTTGCATATCGATCTGAACATCAAGCTACTGAACCTAATGTATCACAGGTTAACTTTATCTGTGTCTGTGTCTGTCTGGCTCTCTATCTTATCTTTCAATCTTCACTATGTATCTCTTTCTTATCCCCTTTCCAATTGATATCGCTCAACCTTGCTTAAAAGCTGTTTCCCTCTATCTGTCACAGGTGTTTTCCAGTTCTCCTCTGTTCTTTTTCTCCATTTCTCCCCCCATTTCACTCTTTCTTTCCTCCTCCCACTGTTTCTTAGACAGTATTACATTCCCAGTTCGGTGTAATTTAGTGGCAGCTATGTTTACATGGGGCTAAAGGTGGCCAATGCTGATCTCCATCTCTACCTCCATCATCACTACCTCCATCATCTCTACCTCATCCTCTCCACCTCCATCTCTACCTCCATGTGTCCCTGCCATCTGGGGGTGGATGAGGATCAGCTAGCTGTGTTTAGCCAACAAACACTGGGCTCACACTATAGGGGAGATATTCTTAGGAATGTTCTACCTGTTCAGAATGTCACTGTTCATGAAAGAACTCTCTGACCCTTCTAGGAAAGCTGTCATATACACTGTGTGAGATCCGGTGTGTCTTTCTACAGCATATGTATGGATGCATATTAGACTGGGGAACTGGTACTGAGTGTCAGTGTAAATCAGGAATGTATGGATGCATATTAGACTGGGGAACTGGTACTGAGTGTCAGTATAAATCAGGAATGTATGGATGCATATTAGACTGGGGAACTGTGTATATGCTGCAGAAATGCCCTGTGATGAATGTTGGTTCCAGCGTTGCGGACTACTGAGTGGTATCTGGGATGTGACTGGTCAGTCAGTCTCGCTGGGCTGGGGTGTAGGGGGGAGGGAGAGTAGTTTCCACTAGGTACATATCTACGATTAGCTTCCCCTCCCCAATCCTTATCTAAACCAAAACTGACCCAAGATCAGCGTCTAGGGGCAACTCCACTCTACTCCCAGTCAGTCAAGTCCGTCAGGAGGAAGTCCTTAGTGTTTCCTCTTCCTGTATGCCTCCCCACCCAGGGGATTGGGGTAGAACTGAGGTCTGGACGCTAGCTGCTTCTTGTCTGCAGGAGACACTACTTCCTGCTGACCGTGTGTGTGGTCAGTCTGGAGAGTCAAGCCAATAGAAACCAATGGTCGTCCAGCTTACTGCCAAGAAGGGGGGTCAAAGTGTACCACAGGACAATGGGAAAATAAATCAATGATTGATATCTTATGCCCTTGCTTTGTGTAATGAGTGTGTGGGTGGGATAAGGGATGTTTTTATGGAAGATGAGATTAAAGTGAAGGTCCTCTTGCTACAGGAACCTGTGTGCATCTATGAACGTGTGTGTGTGTGTGATAATGTCTGTGACTGATGTGGTGACCTGTACGTGTGTTGTGGATGAGTGAGTGTGTAAAGGTGAGGAGTGAGGGCGATGGCTTCAGAAGCCTGGCGGCAGACTCCGATGACCCCTGACCTCTAACCCCTAACCTGGGAGGAGGTCCAGTCAGTCGGGGAATAACACAAACACCCAGAGTCAGCACAACAAGCTTGGGTGGCACACTCCCCAACCCTGTCTCGCTCTCTCCCTCCCACTCTCATATATATACACAGTATATATATACTATCTGTCCTTAGACCTTTTGTTCTGGCTGATACAGTCCTATAAACTGTAAATAGGGCCTGGAGTATTTACTGACCCAAATAGAGCATCCATTTCAGACCAGGCATAGACCATCCTTATACCTCCATCAGGCTGACAGCGTCATTGCATTTTGGTACACCAGACGTACATACATTTTAAATGGGCCGCTGCGTTTGCGTTGCAGTGCGTTCTGCATGGCGCGTACGTTGGATTCATCTAACATATGCATCAAATTGTATGCATAGACATGACAGAACTAGTATCAAAAGGTGAATGTTGAACGTTTGTTGCACACATCCACAGAAAATGTTGGATGACATAATGAAAAAGTTTGCCTGCAGAATTTATCACGCAGCATTGATGCAATAACGTTGTCGGTCTGATCAAGGCGTTAGATTGCAATGTGCAGGAGTGAATCATTCAGTCAACAAGATATCGAGAAATGATCTATGTGCAAGTAAAAATAGTAAAATAGGGTAGTCTAGTGTGATACCCAGTCCATGCCGGAAGTACATTGCATGTTTTGTATATGTTTATGTGTTACACAGGAGGCTGCTGAGGGGAGGACGGCTCATAGTAATGGCTAGAATGGAGTGAATGGAATGGTATCAAACACATGGAAACCATGTATTTGATGTCTTCGATACCATTCCGTTCCAGCCATTACTATGAGCCGTCCTCCCCAATTAAGGTGTCACCAGCCACCTGTGTGTGTGTGTGTGTGTGTGTGTGTGTTACCTACCGCTCTCCCTTAACCCTTTCTGTGTGTTCTTCCAGATGTATGGTCGCTACACCCAGGAGCTAGGGGTGTATGCTAAAGAAGAGGCAGCTCGTCTGAGGGAGGAGGGTGGACGGAGGCGTTCGGTCACAGAGCGCTCACGCTCCCTGGAATTCCTGGAGTACGACAAGGGCCGCTGCGCTAAGTGTCGCAGTGAGTACTGACCACTCAAGCTGACTGGACTGTAACCAGAACATATTCTCTGACCAGGTCTCTCTCTCTCTCTTTCTTACTGTAAAACATGATTGTTACTAACAAAAGACAGGGATTTGAGGGGAGTTTTTTTGTAGTGTTTGTGTAGTCCATGTGTGTTTGCATGTACACGCGAGTGTGTGTGTGTGAGCCACCTCGTTCCATGTACTGTTGATGGTGATAATAGTGATTATGTTTGTTTGGGTGACTGAAAGGGACATCTCCACTGTGTACAGGGACACTTTGTACTGGGACCCAAAACAAGACGCCACACCAGTCTAAATGCTGCAGGGGTATTCAACTGGGGGTCCGCAGAGGGAATTTTTGGGAGGTGATTGCATACCTGCAGTAGAAAAGAGGAGAATATCTTTCTAATGATGTCGACTTTATTTCTATACTAATATTGAGAAAATTACATTCACTGGAGTATCTGACATGGGCTTTGAAAAAGCACCTGCGAATAGGCTACCAGTTGATAGGCTACCAGTCGATAGGCTACCAGTCGATAGGCTACCAGTGTGGCAAGTGCTTTCCTGACTTGGACTTACATTTTTGTCAACACATGGCTAATCTTTGTTTAACCTGCTGACATTTACAACCATGAAGAAGAAAGATCACTTCTTCCTCTCTGACAAGTAGTTTCAACTCGCTATTTGCATTTGAGGTTAGGTCCAACAGAATCGGTCATATGAACACTGAAACCCATTAGTTTACTGTAGTAGAGGAGAACGTATCCTTTCTAACGATACCCTTTTTATGTTCCAACTCCCAACATGCACAGGGAGCAGGCCCTACTAAAGTGAGAGTATCAATGAACATTGTTTCTGGAAAGTTAATGCTCAGTTTCTGTCAGACGCAGCATTGAGGTACCGCTAGCAGCATTTTAGCCACAGACTGTTATGAGACAACTGTCTAGTCTAATGTGCAATGAGCATAAACATATGCATTTATATAATGAATTGGCATCTCAGTCTTAGGAAAAAGGTATTTTCTTATCCAGGTAGGACACTTTACTTCAACATCTAAGCAAAGTGGACAGGCTAGTATGTTGTTGAAACAGTTGGAGACAGTGTTCATAACAGTTAAACTGTTCTACCTTGTTAGCTAGCTAATAGATCCAAGTTAGCTAGACTTGAAATATAAAGGTTAGCTGGCTATTCACTAGCAAGTGGGCTTGTGCTTGAGATTGTTTGAGACCTGTGTTAATTTTCTTTAAGGCCTGCTATAAGAAGTTGGTCATTATTTGTGGTGATGTGCATTGTGAATGGTTCTGGTATTTATTTATATTTTTTTTTACAAAAAGGCACTTTTCATAGACCGACATGAAAGCTAAATCAGTTATTATTGCAACAAAAGCAGGTTAAACTATTTTGATAAAATAATGGCCTTATTAGTGAATCTTATGGTTGTGGAAGACATTTAGCCTATGTATAATATCAATCCTTATTGCTGACGGTTTTGAAATGCAGTGTATTAATCTTTAATTGTGCAACAAAGCCTGTTTTAAGGAACATTTTTTAAAAATGAAGATATACACTGAGTGTACAAAACATTATGAACTAATCTTTCCATGACGTAGACTGACCAGGTGAATCCAGGTGAAAAGCTATGATCCCTTATTGATGTCTCGTGTTAAATCCACTTCAATCAGTGTTGAAGGGGAGGAGACGGGTTAAAGAAGGATTTTTAAGCCTTGAGACCATTGAGACATGGATTGGGTATGTGTGTTATTCAGAATGGACAAGACAAAAGATTTAAGTGCCTTCATACGCTTAAAAAAAATGTAGATATGATTTTTAGGCCATAGACCCCTGCTACAAGGGATTAAGTGTCACATATTAAACTTGTTCCAGGTGATAAATCTGTAACATTCACATACAGTACATGTTGTTGGACAATCAGGTGTGTGCCTTGTGCATGTTAATGAGATCAGGACTAATAGGGCAGGACAGTTGATATGGAACATTAGTTTACACTACACACTACCAAAACTCTCATTTTGTGTATGTCAGCGTTCAGTCACAGATCCCAGCTAAGTGCATGTGAATGGAGTGCCCTCTACTGTTAATACCTGCTCATTGCAATTTGTTTCACTGCTCACTTCTGTAGCAAGGCGTGCGTGTACAGTCATTATTTGCGACAATTAATTGTGTGTGTCTGTGAGGCTGAACATCTGAAATACTGCGAGAAGTTGAGGGAGAGGTGTGCGTGTGCATGCTTCTCAGCTCCAATCTCAGTGATTGGTTCCCAGTGTTGTATCTGTAAAGTGTTCACTCGGCTGTAGCTATCTCTCAGCCTCCCTTCAACCTCTCACCACTCTGTTTTGATCGGGGACACGATGCAACTGATGAATTCTTCATTCCCAGCTAACACCAGAGACTGTGTCTTTTCCCCTGTGTCTTTTCCCCTGGAATGACAATAAGGGAAGGAGAGGCATACACACACACACACACACACACACACACACACACACACACACACACACACACACACACACACACACACACACACACACAGCTGGGCTCTGTGACATTAGCTGCAGAGGGAGATTTAGGGGTTATTCTGTCATTGTGTGTTACTGTCACACAAACACTCCACTCTAGTGCGACAAAAGACACCTCTGCCTAGCTCGGCAGAATCTCTGTTTTCATTATTGCTCGCTTTCTCACACACACACACACACACACACACTTTCTCTCTAGGATACACTCTCTCTCTCTTCCATCCATCCATCCATTCATACATACATACATACATACATACATACATACATACATACATACATACATACATACATACATACATACATACATACATACATACATACATACAAAGTGGGAAGTTTACATACACCTTAGCCAAATACAGTTTTTCACAATTCCTGACATTTAATCCATAAAAATTCGCTGTCTTAAGTCAGTTAGGATCACTACTTATTTTAAGTATGTGAAATGTCAGAATAATAGTAGAGAGAATTATTTATTTCAGCTTTTATTTATTTCATCACATTCCTAATGGGTCAAAAGTTTACATACACTCAATTAGTATTTGGTAGCATTGCCTTTAAATTGTTTAACTTGGGTCAAACGTTTTGGGTCGCCTTCCACAAGCTTCCCACAATAAATTGGGTGAATTTTGGCCCATTCCTCCTGACAGAACTGATGTAACTGAGTCAGGTTTGTAGGCCTCCTTGCTCACACACACTTTTTCAGTTCTGCCCACACATTTTCTATAGAATTGAGGTCACTCCAATATGTTGACTTTGTTGTCCTTAAGCCATTTTGCCACAATTTTGGAATTATGCTTGGGGTCATTGTCCATTTGGAAGACCCATTTGCGACCAAGCTTTAACTTCCTGATTGATGTCTTGAGATGTTGCTTCAATATATCCACATAATTTTCCTTCCTCATGATGCCATCTATTTTGTGAAGTGCACCAGTCCCTCCTGCAGCAAAGCACCACCACGGTTGGGATGGTGTTCTTCGGCTTGCAAGCCTCCCCCTTTCTCATACAAACATAACGATGGTCATTAGGGCCAAACAGTTATATTTTTGTTTCATCAGACCAGAGGACATTTCTCCAAAAAGTACAATCTTTGTCCCCATGTGCAGTTGCAAACCGTAGTCTGGCTTTTTTATGGCGGTTTTGGAGCAGTGGCTTCTTCCTTGCTGAGCTCCCTTTCAGGTTATGTCGATATAGGACTCGTTTTACTGTGGAGATTCTTTTGTACCTGTTTCCTCCAGCATCTTCACAAGGTCCTTTGCTGTTGTTCTGGGATTGATTTGCAAAGTATGTTGATCTATAGGAGACAGAACGCGTCTCCTTCCTGAGCGGTATGACGGCTGCGTGGTCCCATGGTGTTTATACTTGCATACTATTGTTTGTACAGATGAACGTGGTACCTTCAGGCGTTTGGAAATTGCTCCCAAGGATGAACCCAAGGCACGTGACAAATTGTATTTGATGTTGCTCATTCCTTTCCTCCTGGTAAATTAAGCTGAATGTTGTAGCAGTGTCTCTCCCCTCATCACACTCAGTTCCAGCCTAGCGCTCTTGGGAGGCATTGCGTGTGTTGATGATAAGCTGCAGTGATGGGCCTATACAGCTCTATACAGATAGCCTAGGTGTGTGTAATTGCCTATCTAGTGGAGAACGTTTGGTAATGACATTCGCAGAACAATGTAGCATGGATCATCTCTTCGAATTAGCATTATTTAAAGAGCACACTGAACACCAACCAATCAGATGTTTCTTCTATATGGCACATTTTTACATGTACAATCTATCACAAAGTGAGTCTTGATATGATCAATTATAACTGTATTGGAAGGGTTGCTATTGCATGTATATCCCAGCAGGGGGCAGAGTTGAGCTATAGAACAACCAGAGATGGGGCTGAAATAAATAAATAGCAGGAGGATGGAGAGAGGAACCAGTGGTTGAAAAAGAGAAACAGAGAGAGGACAAGAGGGAGGGAGGGGAGGGAGAGTGAGGTTGCAATATACAGGCTGGTTCTGTGCTACCGCGGTGTTGCGTTACCAGGGATACAGGGTGAAATCTCAACCACAGAGGTTTGGTTACGGTCGATAGGATCAGCTACGGTCAGCAAGGCTGGCTGGGGACAGTCAGGACAGGGGCACACAAACACCACAGGATTCACTGAGTTTCTCTCTCTTTTTACATTATTTGGATAATATGATAGTTTGATTCTGTCTTATTTGACTGTTTTACTAATCAAAAGTTCACATCAGATTTAATTCCATTTAATTATTTGATGACATTTTGGGGCCATCCACTCCAGACTGTGGTTAAGAGAGGGAGATATTTTAAGTAGTGGTTACACAAGTATGTTGTGTGTGAGTGGAACGGGGAATTGTTGTCTAATGAATTCTGTTAAAAAAGCTCAGCCATGAGAACAGGCATAAAATATTCAGAGTCGAGTCGACTGGACTAGCTGTCACAACACACACACAAACATGGAGAGTCAGAAATGTATCACACACACCACACAGGCTGATATTTTTCAGGTGGAACAGTGGGGGTCCCATGGGGTTTGGAAGGGGGGGGGGGGGGGGGGTCACAGGTACCCCAGGGCTCTCTCTGTCTGTAGCCCAGTGGGTGGTGAGGGGCTTGATGGGGGGGTGGGTGGTTAGGGGTGGGGGGCAGATGACAGGCCTCAGGGTGCTGTCACTCACTCCTGCTGCTATTGATGTTACATGTCCCCAAGAGGGTACATTGTGCTAACACACACACACACACACACACACACACACACACACACACACCATCTGTTTGAGTTGATTTATTCTGTCTCACAGATAAAACTGAAGAAATGCAGAATTTACATTAATCATAATTGCAAAACACTCATTTAAAATCCATAACACATAATACGTGAAAGAATACAGACCACTCAAACTTACAGGACATTGTTCATGATTGAAAAAAAAAGTTATTATACAGTCTGACACCAGTGGGTAGAGTGGCGTTTCGTACCACAGTTATACAGGACAGTTATACAGGACAGTTCATGGCTGTTTCTCAGGAGCCTGGTGGTGCAGTTACCTCTTTTTGGAGGGAGCAGTCATTCAGGGGATGGTCAAGAACAGTCAAAAGGGCGTTTTGAGGCCTTCCTCCACGTGTGTGTCACCACTGACGTTGAGAGTCTAGATGAAAACCAAGATACTTGGTTGTTATTACCACTGGTACTTCCTGTCTTCCTAGGATTAGTGGTGCAGGTTGTGGATGGTCTCTAGAAAAACATATCCGAATTTCCTCTTGGATGCTGGTTAATGGTATGGCTCGGGACAGCCCTACATCGTCTGCATGCGCTGCATACCCAGTGTCCAGAGTGTCACTGAAGACAACTTTTCGGGTGGACATGTAAAGGAGAAACAGATATGGTAAAAATATATATCGGCAGCTGTTTTTTCAGAGGAATGGCACTATGACAGTCTCTTTCCCTCTGTTCTGCCTTTCTCTACACCCCCCCACGCTCTCTCTCTCTCTCTCTCTCTCTCTCTCTCTCTCTCTCTCTCTCTCTCTCTCTCTCTCTCTCTCTCTCTCTCTCCCGCTCTCTCTCTCTCTCCCGCTCTCTCTCTTTGCCCCCCTGTCTCTCCCGCTTCTCTCTCTGTTCTTGCGCTCTCTCACTCTATCTCCCCCCTTCTATCTCTCGCTTAGCCCTTGGCTCTCTGTTTTGGTATATTCATAGATCCCATCTGTCCACCTGCTCCATTCTCAGTGCTCAGGGGGGTCAGTATGTTATTTAATTGGTTCCAAGAACACAGTCACACACGCACACACACGTTTTTCTCTGCAACAGGTGTGATGTCAGTAGGAGCGCGGCATTGCGCCACACGTCACCATGGATACTAGCTGGCGCCAGCCCTCATTCTCTCTGTCATCATCCCTCCCCTCCCTCAGTCCCCCCTCTTCTTCCCATCCCTTGCTGTATTTCTTTGTCTGTCCTATTTTTGTCTCCTTCTCTGGTCCCTCTCCTCTGGTAAAAGGCATTCTAGGAAAGAGGCTAGTGAAGTGGCTGATGGGGCCAGGCAGGAGATGGACAAATGGGTTGTCATGGGAACAACAGATGACATGGCTGTGCTGCTGTCACTTGTGGCACGGCCTGCATCACATCGCATTGCCATGCCAACCCCAGATGAACTACGGCTGTTTTCTCTCCGCTCTCATCAGCCAGAACATTTTCCCTGCATTGATTCCACTCTTTCTTTCTCTATTCTCTCACTCTATCGACTGTCTCCTGTTTTCCACTCGGACCACATGATAGTCTTCTATCCCCTCTGTGATATAGAAATTCAGAGGCAACCAAGTTTTGGGCTAAAATGTCCTGGTACTGGGTAAAGTTCATGATGCCGTTGACCTTAACAATGACCCCAGGAACAGTGGAAGAAACAGCCCCATAACATCAAAGATCCACCACCATATTTTACAGCAGGTATGGGGTTCTTTTCTGCAAATTATTCTTATTTTCTATGCCAAACCCCCCACCAGTGTGCATGGCCAAAGAGCTCTATTTTCATTTCATCGACAAATGTATACGCCTGCAGTTTGATAAATGGCATTGGCATTTGGATTGGAATCGGTGCTATGGTTAGATGGCTGTGCACACTAGTGGTGGGTTTGGCGTCGGAAAAAAATAGTACTTGTTCAACAAAATCTTTCTCTGAGCAATTGCGTTAGTATAACATAATATCATTTCCCTATTTATTTTAGCATACAATATAGCTCAGTATTTGTATTATTTATTTAGTCTTTTTCTGCTCATCTTCATCAATGGTGGCAGATAATTTTTGACCTGACTGTATGTGCATGGTGAGAGGGAGAGGGAGATCTGTCACCATGATGCCATCACCATCACCAATGGCTGTAAATCCTCGTCGATAGACAATACTATCATTATCTCGCCCAATCCTAGTGTGTGTGTGTGTGTGTGTGTGTGTGCAAGCAGACAGTTACTTTCTAGTGTCTTAGGTGTAGTGTTTCTAATGAAGGCTGACAGGAAAAAGATTTGCGCTGGCCTTGTGTAACATGGACTCTTCAATATTCATATTGAACACTCACATTCACACCCAAGTGGCGCAGTGGTCTAAGACACTGCATCTCGGTGCAATAGGCGTCACTACAGACAACCTGGTTTGAATCCAGACTGTGTCACAACCGGCCGTGATTGGAGTCCCATTGGTCGTCCGGGTTTGGCCGGAGTAGGCCGTAATTGTAAATAGGAATTTGTTCTTAACTGACTTGCCTAGTTAAATAAAGGTTAAATAAAAATAAAAGTTGAACACCAACACTATAGCTCCACTCAAACACATGCTGCACTGTAGACAACCATCATAAAGACCCAGATTTCCAAAGAGTTTCCACCTGCTATTTCTCAGCACTGTTGAAAAATGAAACTGCCTTTACACTTATTTGAGTCCTTTTTCTTTTAGGTCAACATGTTTAATTTTTTCTCTCTTTTAAAAGTCTAAACTTTGAGTTGTTGGTGCCAATGCTCTTAAGACACCATGCTGTTTTGTCCCATTTTAAAATTCATACTTTACAGACAAAAACACTTTTTGAATATTCATGTGAAACACGTGTGTGTCGGATGCCATGCTGACGCACTATGGGTGTGTGTGTGTGTGTACGTCATTCACATTCACCTGCTGGCCAAGTCAGGAACACACACACACACACACACACACACACACACACACACACACACACACACACACACACACACACACACACACACACACACACACACACACACACACACACACACAGGTAATCAAGGGGACTAGGGCCTGTGAATAAAGCAATCAATAGTTGATTCAGTGCCACTGGAGCAGAGGTGTCTGCTGTGATCTTCACCTGCTGTAGTAGCAGTGTCCCATTGCTATACCCTCACTGGCTGTGCAACTTGGCCACTAGAAAAGTGAACTGAGCCAAAATGGCCAGCCCTATAGCTATAGACTGGTGGGTTGATTAGTAACAAAACCGATGCGTGCAACAACCGTGAAGCAAAACCGACGGGGTTGGCTTACAAACAAAGGATATTTGACAACATGTAAACTATATTTCCTCTTCAAATCTCATTGCACAATGAGCACTTCCTTTCCCTCCCTTCTTTCTTTTCCTCAACTCGCTCTACTTTCCTCTTACTCTCCAACTGTCCTGTCTTCACTCCACTGCTCTTCTCTGCTTTCCTTCCTGTCCATGATACATCACTGTTCCCTCCACCCCTCCCTCCCTCCCTCTCCCTCTCTCCTTATCTGCTGAATATAATCTGTTTATTTATTTCTGCAGAAGAGGAGAGAGGGAGTGGAGGAGAGCAACATGTTTGCTGACGGGAGGGTTGTTGATGCATTATTCTGTTTGTTCCTCGTCCTCTCCCTCTCCCTCCATCCTTCACTCTGAGCCCCTGTTCCTGAGTTATTACGCTGTAATCCCCAGTGAGCTGAGAGCTTTGCACACTGACAGGCCAATCCCCCCCCCCCCCCCCACACACACACACACACACACACACTTTCTCTGTCTTTTCTCCTCTTCTCAAATGTTCTGCTTTAGTTCCCACTTTCTGCTTTAGTTCCCACTTTCTGCTTTAGTTCCCACTTTCTGCTTTAGTTCCCACTTTCTGCTTTTAGTTCCCACTTTCTGCTTTAGTTCCCACTTTCTGCTTTAGTTCCCACTTTCTGCTTTTAGTTCCCACTTTCTGCTTTAGTTCCCACTTTCTGCTTTTAGTTCCCACTTTCTGCTTTAGTTCCCACTGTAAAGATTGCTCCCACTCCTCCAATTCTCTGACTTTCCTTTCCTCTATTATAAAGTTTGTTCAGATTTGACATTACCAGTACACATTATATAGTAGATTTACTGTGTGAATTAAACTGAGCTAGTGTCGCATAATGAGGTGTTTGTGTATGTGCACCCCATTATACAGGACAGATGGGGACACTGAGTCCTGTGCTAAAGTAAAACACCTGTCTGCGTTCATGCATTATAATGTCCCATGATTTAGATGATTGAAGTGTTTTTGTTTGATTAATTAGTCATTATTAGTGATCTAGAACGTGTTTCTATCCCCTCTCTCATCGTTCGCCTACACACACACACACACACCTCTGTATGACTCATCCTGTGTGAGGGTGAGTGCGCTAGCATGTCTTTCTGTCCCCACTTGTAGCATACAACCCCCAGTGTGTTTAGGACTTTGTGCTTTGTGGTGTTTTAATTGGGCACTCTCATTGTGAATAGCTTATAGAGTGTAGTTCTACTCTGCCAAGTCAGTCATTACGCAATATTGAACTACCTACCTCCCTCTCTCTCTTGCAGTATCGCTGATTTGCTTTCTCTCTTTTTCTCCTTCTTTGTCTCTATCTCTCCCTCTCTTGCGGTATTTCTCCCTCCATTCCTCTCTACATCTTTCTCTCTCCTCTCTCTCTCACTCCTGTCATATTTTATCGCTTGCCATATTGCTCCTTTGTCTTCTCTCTCTCTCTCTCTCTCTTCTCTCCTTTCCTTCTTTTTCTCCCTCTCTTCGTATCCTCTCTCTTGTCTCCCTCTTTCTTTGTTTACATTTTAGTCATTTAGCAGGCTCTCTCATCCAGAGCGACTTACAGGTAGTGCATTCATCTTGGCTAGGTGGGACAACCACATGTCATAGTAAGTCAATGTTTTGTCAATAAAGTAGCTATCAGATTCATGTGTGTGTGGGGGGGAGCTGTTTCCACCATTGGGGACAGATAAGATCTTGGACTGGGCTCTGCACTGTCTGCCTGTGAGTTTAAAAAAAAATGTATTTTAAGATTGTTCTATTGGTTTTTAAATCAATTGACGATTGTGTACCCCAATACATGTCAGACATGCTTTTAAGATATGTACCCGGTAGGTCCCTCAGGTCCTCTGGCACTGGCCTTTGAACTATCCCAAAGCCTGCAGGCAAGAGGCATGGAGAGGCAGCCTTTAGTTATTATGCCCTCAGCTTCTGGAATAGCCTGCCAGAGAACCTGAGGGGGGCCAAAGCTGTGGACATATTTATTTTCATTGTTTTTTTTAACTGAACAAAAATATTAACACTACATGTAAAGTGTTGGTCCCATGTTTCATGAGCTGAAAGAAAAGATCCCAGAAATGTTCCATACGTACAAAAAGCTTATTTCTCTCATATTTTGTGCACAAATTAGTTTACATCCATGTTAGGGAGCGTTTCTCCTTTGCCAAGATAATCCATCCACCTGACTGGTGTGGCATATCCAGTAGCTGATTAAACAGCATGTTTAAGTTTTGTCACACAAGTTGAGGGAGCGTACAATTGGCATGCTGACTGCAGGAAAGTCCACCAGAGCTGTTGCCAGAGAATTGAATGTACATTTTTCTACCATAAGCCAACTCCAACGTTGTTTCCAAGAATTTGACAGTACAACCAACCGGCCTCACAACCACAGACCATGTGTAACCACGCCAGCCCAGGACCTCCACATCCAGCTTCTTCACCTGCTGGATCATCTGAGACCAGCCACCTGGACAGCTGATGAAACTGTGGGTTTGCACATCCAAAGAATTTCTGCACAAACTGTCAGGAACCGTCTCAGGATAGCTTATCTACGAGCTCGTCGTCCTCACCAGGGTCTTGATCTGACTGTCGTAACCGACTTCAGTAGGCAAATGCTCACCTTTGATGGCCACTGGCACACTGGAGAAGTGTCCTTTACGGATGAATCCCAGTTTCAACTGTACCGGCAGATGGCAGACGGCATGTATGGCATCGTGTGGGCGAGCGGTTTGCTGATGTCAACGTTGTGAACAGTGCCCCATGGTAGGGTTATGGTATGTGCATGCATAAGCTATGGACAATGAACACAATTGGGTTTTATCGATTTGAATACACAGAGATACCATGACGAGAACCTGAGGCCCATTATAGTGTCATTCATCCACCGCCATGACCTCATGTTTCAGCATGTCATGCACAGCCCCATGTCGCAAAGATTTGTATTCCTCGAAACTGAAGATGTCCCAGCTTTGCCATGGCCTGCATACTCACCAGACATGTCACCTATTAAGCATGTTTGGGATGCTCTGGATCGATGTGTACGACAGGGTGTTCCAGTTCCCGCAAATATCCAGCAACTTCGTACAGCCATTGAAGAAGAGTGGGACAACAGGCCACAATCAACAGCCTGATCAACTCTATCCGAAGGAGATGTTGCGCTGCGTGAGGCAAGGTGTGGTCACACCAGATACTGACCAGATACCCTCCTATAACCCGGACTACGCTGGGCCTATTGTGCGGCGCTCTATGGGACTCCCGATCATGGCCGGTTGTCGTACAGCCAGAGATCGAACCAGGGTCTGTAGTGATGCCTCTAGCACTGAGATGCAGTGCCTTAGACCGCTGCGCCACTCGGGAGCCATAAATATAGTATTACAGTGCCCTCTGTACTAGGGTTGCATACTAGGGTTGCAAAGGGTATGACATTTCCATGGGCAGTTAAGGCCTGGAATTTGGGGAATTTTGCTTAAATTCATCAAAGGTAGCTCCTAACAGTGAACCTTTGTGGGATACAAATAAGGAAATTATCGGTTTTGTGGCATATTTTGCATAAACTATCCCCCATTCAATGGAATTGCAACCCTCTGCATGCACAGTGCATTCTTCCATCACATGTGCAGTGCACTCTTCCATCACATGTACAGCTGATTCTCAAGATCTTGCACAATAATGAGATGCTATTGAGCCCACACTTATGTATGTCATATATTTTATGACATACATAATTTTTTTGTTAACTAGTAAATAGTAGCCTACAGCAAAGTGTGTTTAAATTATTTCTGTGTAAACCATTTACAATTTTTTTTCTAATCTTTACAGCAAAATGCCACGTGAACTATCTGTGGAGACATTTCACTGCAGCTAATTTAGAAGGAAAAGCTGTGTACATTTGCAAATACTGTGTCAAATCATATGTGAATGCTACAAAGATGCAGAATCATCTGGCCAAGTGCATAAAGTTCCCTCAGCGCTCACAACAAGCAACCTCTGACAAAAGTCCCTCTACTTCTATTCAAGGTGAAAATTATGAATCAGACACCTTATCGATAGCAACAGCTCAAAGTTTTTTTTTTACTCAATGGAAGAACATAGTCAGAGAAATGTTGATGAATGTCTTGCTCGAGCTGTGTATGCAACTGGTTCACCTCTGATGCTCACAGGCAATGTGTATTGGAAGAGATTTCTGAATGTTCTCCGCCCAGCATGCACCCATCCAACCAGACATGCTTTATCTACTCATTTGCTGGATGCAGAGTTCAACAGAGTTCAAGTGAAGGTCAAGCAAATCATAGAAAAAGCTGACTGTATTGCATTCATCTCTGATGGGTGGTCGAATGTTCGTGGGCAAGGAATAATTAACTATATCATCTCAACCCCTCAATCAGTATTCTACAAGAGCACAGACACAAGGGGCAACAGACACACTGGTCTCTACATTGTGGATGAGTTGAAGGCAGTCATCAATGACCTTGGACCACAGAAGGTATTTGCACTGGTGAAGACAATGCTGCGAACATGAAGGCTGCTTGGTCTAAAGTGGAGGAGTCCTACCCTCACATCACGCTCATGCATTGAATCTGTTTGACAGTCATCATGTTTGACAGTCTCCTGGAAGGGAAGGAGTCTCTCCAAGAAATGGCCATATCACAGTCTGCCGATATGGACAGCCCCATCAAGAGGATCCTCCTGGATGATGTATTTTTGGGAGAGAGTGGTAAGCAGCCTGAAACTCCTGAAACCTATAGCAGTAGCCAGCAGTAGCCATTGCACGGATTGAGGGAGACAATGCCATCCTGTCTGATGTTCAGACTCTGCTTGCAGATGTAAGAGAAGAAATCCGTACTGCCCTGCCCACTTCACTGTTGCTCCCAGCAGAGGAAACTTCAGTTCATCAAAAAGCGTGTAGACTTCTGCCTGAAGTCCATACACTCCGCAGCGTACATGTTGGACCCCAAGTATGCTGGCAAGAGCATCCTGTCCGGTGCCGAGATCAATAAGCCCTATGGTGTCATCACTACCGTGTCTTGCCATCTTGGCCTGGATGAGGGCAAGGTTCTTGGCAGTCTGGCGAAGTACACTTCCAAGCAAGGCCTTTGGGATGGAGATGCAATATGGCAGTCATGCCGACATATCTCATCAGCCACCTGGTAGAAGAGACTTTGTGGATCTGATGCTCTTTCCACTGTTGCCTCCATCATCCTCCAAATTCCACCAACATCAGCCATCTCAGAGCGAAACTAGACCTTGTTTGGGAACACACACACCAAAGCACGCAACAGGCTGACCAATACAAGGGTTGATAAATTGGTGGCCATCCGGGCAAATTTGAAGCTTTTTGAGCCTGACAACGAGCCAAGGTTGGAAAGTGACAGTGAAGATGAGGCCTCAAAGTCTGTTCAAGAGGTGGACATTGAGGAGGTCCAGGGAGAAGACATTTAAGCCTGAGAGGAAGACAACCAAAGCTTTAGTTTCTAGACTATCATTTTACAGATGAAAATGTTTTAGGGAGATGCGATGGATCATTCAATATTCCCTTTCTTTTGTTGTTCAGTGACATCCTCCCATGTGAAGAGTCAACTCATTTAGGTTTTTTTCTATTGGAAGGATTTAATAACTTGCAATTATGTCTACTTATGTTAAGGTAAAATGTTTGTTTCTGTCTCCATATGATATGGTAAATATATCCAATGCTGAAAACATCTACATTTAAATGGTATTAATATTAATTTGCATATATTTCCGTTAGTTCCCATATATTCCCTTATTTCCCACGGAAAGTTTCAACCTCTGAATATTCCCCAAAATGTGCAACCCTACTCTGTACAGTGAATATTTTGGCTAAAAAAATGACTATGAAGTTAAAGTGCAGACTGTCACCTTTAATTTGAGGGTATTTTCATCCATATCAGGGGAACCATTTAGAAAATGACAGCACTTTTTGTACATATTAGTAAAAATAGTGTTTGTTCTCACATTCATGGCATGAAATTACTAAGCGTTTGTTTGATGCGTTTGCTGTATGTTTTGGTTGTATTTCCGATTTATTTTGTGCCCGATAGAAATGAATGGGAAATAATTTATTGTGTCAATTTTATTGTAAATAAGAATATAATGTTTCTAAACACTTCTACATAAATGTGGATGCTACCATGATTATGGATAATCCTGAATAAATCATGAATAATGATGAGTGAAAGTTACTGGCGCACAAATATCACACCCACAACACATGCATTTTTCTGGTGATATAGATGTATGATATAGACTTTCTCACTCATCATTATTCACGATTAATTCAGGATTATCCATAATCATGGTAGGATCCACATTCATGTAGAAGTGTTTAGAAACTTATTCAGGGCCTAAAATGTCATTTTTGTTCCACCAGCCACTGTGCCACAAAAAAATTTACCAGCCAAAATACAATTTGCCTGCAAGAATTACACCAACAAAACACAAAAAGAATTATGAGCATGCTTTGTAATGTTTCTAAAACAATAAATGTCTTACTAGTAAGAAGTAATGTGGTATATTTCATTTAATTTCATTTTTGTGACCTGAGGCTTTTATCCGAAATATCACAGATGAGACAAATCATTTTTACCTGCCCCTTTAAGTGCAGGAGGTTACCGTGGTGATGCGACTGTCATTTTTGTGCCTGTGAGATTGAGAGTCTGACTAGTAGCAACGTTGTCTTCTCTTCCTAAGCAGTTGAAACTCAAGCATTGTTTTATTCACAAGCTAGGTTGTTTTTCAATGTAAATAGCCAAGAAACACAAGGATTTTAATTTCAAGTAACAGCGCTCCTAAAAATGAATCTTTCACTCAGAACGGAGTACTTGGATTGGGGTGTAGGGTTTGAGCAGTGCCTGAAGGTAGGGAGGGTGGTGACATGGGAGAATTTGGGAAGGTTGAACACCAGGCAGGCTGCAGAATTCTGTTTCTTTGATTTCTCTTGCAGTATTGCTGATTTGCTTTCCCTCTTTTGTCTCTCTCTCCCTCTCCCTCTCTTGCTGTATTTCTCCGTCAATTCCTCTCTACCTCGCCCTCTTCTTTTTTCCTCTCTTGCTGTATTGTTCCTCCTCTCGCTCCCTCTTTCTCTCTCTCCTACAATATTGCTCCCTAGCCTCCTCCCTCTCTTCTTATCCTCCTCTCTTCTCTTCTTCTCTCTTTTGTTAACTCAGTATCTCTTGTTTGTTCTGCCTCTGTTTCTCCTTGACCACTGACTCTCCTCTTAGGTCCCAGCCATCCAGAAAGAGCCGTGGTGGATTTAAACAAAGACACATACAGGTAACTGACAAAATAAAGGAAACACCAACATAAAGTGTCTTAATAGGGCGTTGGGCCGCCACGAGCCAGAACGGCTTCAAAGCACGTTGGAATATATTCTACAATTATCTGCAACACTATTGGAGAGATGAAGACACCATTCTTCCACGAGAAATTCCATAATTTATTTTGTTAATGGTGGTGGAAAACGCTGTCTCAGGCGTCGCTCCAGAATCTCCCAAAAATGCTCAATTGGGTTGAGATATGGTGACTGAGATGGCCATGGCATATGGTTTACATCATTTTCATGCTTATCAAACCATTCAGTGACTACTTGTGCCCTGTGGGTGGGGGCATTGTCATCCTATGGGGGCATAGCCATGGTAGCCAAAATAATGGCCTGCCCAGCATTTTTATACATGACCCTAAGCATGATGGGATATTAATTGCTTAATTAAGTCTGGAACCACACCTGTGTGGAAGCACCTGCTTTCAATATACTGTGTATCCCTCATTTACTCAAGTGTTTCCTTTACTTTGGCAGTTCCCTGTATATGCTATGTAAGGCCATGGGTTCTTCCTGGTCACATCATGGAAACACTCCAGAACCTAGTTATATGTTGAATGTTATTTAAGCTGTATTTTTCTTGACATATGTACTGTACTGTGAGATATATGGCCTTCCAGCACGCACGCACCCATGGACACACTCTTTCTCTCTCACACACGCATACATTCCCTAACTGTGTTGTGTGGTTTGTCCCCAGGGTCAGGGTATCCCTACACTCAGGCTCCACCCCGGGACTTTCTGTCTGGTAAACCCAAACAACCCTTATGATTACCACCACATCCTAACGTAATAAAACATTAATCAGCAATAATAAGACTTACTGAACTGTATTAAACACATCGAAGGTGGGTCCTCCCTTCATATTAATAACGCCATCCATTAAACAATACCATCTGTCTGTCTCAGTGTGAAGGCTTCAAAGTGTGTGTGTGTGTGTGTGTGTACACGTATTACTATACTTGTGAGTAGTATAAGTCCTCACAAGAATAGCAAACCAATTAAAATGAAGGTAAGTGAGGACATGTAACAAGGCTGTTTTAGTCCTTACTTGTGAAAAGGTTATTTTAGTTTTATTTTAGAAAATAGTTTTTTGAATGGGAATCAATTCTTGGTCCACAAAAAGTCTTCCCAAGTATAGTGATAGGTGTGTGTGTGTGTGTGTGTGTGTGTGTGTGTGAGAGTGTCACTAACAATTACTGTATAACAGTGGATGAAATAAAATAACTGTCATAATGGGGGAGGAGGGGATTTGTGCGGTTAAGTCCGTTTCTGCTGTAACATGGACTCTTAACAATATGATTAAACTTGGTTGCCTCTTGCTGAAACAAGGGTTGGTGCTATCCGGAATCCTTGGGACGTCCCTACCCTAACCAAGTCTTTAGATGTTGTACACGTGATATTGTGTCATTCCGTATTTTATACGCAACGTTATAATCTATTTTGTGCGACTCGTGCTATTTCCTCTATCCAGCTGTTCTGTTCTGTGTAGCCTGCTGCTACAGGTAACAACTATAATAAAGGAAACTTGGTGTCTTAATAGGGCATTGGGCCACCACGAGCCACCAGAACATGCCTTGGCATAGTCTACACATGTCTGGAACATCCTGTGTGGAAGCACCTCTTTCAAATATACTTTGTATACCTCATTTACTCAAGGGTTTCCTTTATTCTGGGAGTTACCTGTATTATGGACAGGTTAGGTTGGGGCCTAACAACAATAGTTGGAAGAGTTGCAGAGTTAATTGATATTAATGTCATTGTTAACCCTAGGATGCATATGCCGGGTCAAAATGACCCGACCTAATGTTTTGTTTGCTGTATTGATCCCCCCAAAAAAATGTCATCTAATATTCCGGGAATTCCTTAAATAATGTGTATTTAATGTTCTAACATCCTACTTATTTTATTACTTATTTTTTTTGTAAAAATAGTTTTTACATCAATTACACCAAGTTTTCATATGTGAGTCAAATATGACCCGTATATATTCTTATGGAATTCACTGCATTGCACTCTTTCTTTTTGCAACAACAATAAATCAATGTTATAAATATCTGTTTTTTTAATGTTCATTAATCACCGTTTTCATTTCTCCTTTTTAACTCATTGAGTAAAAGGAGTTTCATAAGGAGGCTTATAAGAATGTTTCCAGATATACAACCAACATGGTTTTACATATGAGGAAGCCATTGGTGCCTCTGACTCAGAATCTGAGGTATCCAAATCAGATGACAGACTATGTGCCTGTGGGTCAAGTTGGAGTTGTGGATATACCTGGTAGTCCAGCTGTCGTAGATGATTCTACAGATGGGGAGGACTCCTCTAAGGAGAAGAGTGAAAACCAGTCAAATAGACTGAGTAAAAAGGGGTCTTACTGGAGTGAACATCCCCCCCACTAAAGGCAGGACCAGAAGCCATAACATCCTGAGGAGCTGCCCAGGGCCTGTGCAGGGGTCAACAGTTGTGTCATGCAAAGATGCCTGGGAGCTGTTCATTAGAGACAACATCAATGAGGAGGTCCTAAAGTGTAGAAATTTAGAAGGACGGAGAACAGTGACAGCAAAAGGGAACTAGTGGAGAGAGGTCATCAAAGAGGAACTAAAGGCCTTTATTGGTTTAACCCTCCTCACCGGCATGGAGAAAAGAGGCAATGGACTACCTGGCAGCCTTCCGGTATGTGTCAGACCTTTTCCTCGCAAACTGTAGAATCTTGTTTCTCATGGTCTGAGAGGCCTTTAGGTGCCTTTTTGGTAAACTCAAAGCGGGCTGTCGTGCATTTTACTGATGACTGGCTTCCGTCTGGCCACTCTACCATAAAGGCCTGATTGTTGGAGTGCTGCAGAGATGTTTGTCCTTCTGGAAGTTTCTCCCATGTCCACAGAAGAACTGAGGCAATGGAAAGATGTGAGGTGATGAAAGAGAGCCATGCCACCACCACTCAGAGCAGCCAGGGCCAGAAGAGGAAGAGTTGCCAGCTCTGCCCAATCGTAAAGGATAGAAAAGTCAGCTGCTGGTGTTTCTCAGTGCAACACACCCGTCTGCAAAGATCACAGTCACGTGATTGTGGTTTGGACTAAGACAGGAAGCATCACACACACAATTTTCTTCTGTTTTCTAAATACACAAAATTCACAATTGTTAGCATTGTCATTTAAATTGGTGATGAATTTTCAAATAATGTTTTGAAATATTATAAAACATGCTTAAGGTGGTTTTATGTAGTTCTTCACACTAAAAGGTTGAATGTGAAAATTTGATTGTAAGATTGATTGTAAGATTGTAAAAATATGCTAATATATTCAATAGCCGTTATGAATTTTCATAATGTTATCATTGAAATGTGTATCAAACTGTTGAAGAGCTACTAAAAACATTTTCAAACAATAAAATAATTATTGAAATGTCCAAATCATCACTCAAAATAATTATGTTAATTCAAATAGATAATATTTTAGACCCATTTAAATAAAAACACATATTACATTATCGGGTAATTTTGACCCAGCATATGCATTCTTGGGGTGTCATGTTTACTATGCATCCTAGGGTTAATTATACTGAACTGAAAATATAAACGCAACATGCATTCATTTTACTGAGTTTCAGTTCATGTAAGGAAATCAGTCAATTGAAATAAATTCATTGGCCCCTAATTTATGGATTTCATAAGGGTTAGGGGCGCAGCCATGGGTAGGCCTTGCTCCCAAGTGGGTGGGCCTATGCCCTCCCAGGCCCACCCTGTCTGGGGAGCCAGGCCCAGTCAATCAGTTTTATTACAGACAAAAATACTCCTCAGTTTAATCAGCTATCCGGGTGGCTGGTCTCAGACGATCCCGCAGATCGTGGTTACACATGGTCTGCGGTTGTGAGGCCGGTTGGACGCACTGCCAAATTCTCTAAAATGATGATGGAGGTGGCTTATGGTAGAGAAATTAACATTCAGTTCTCTCGCAACAGCTCTGGTGGACATTCCTGCCAATTGCACGCTCCCTCAAAATTTAAGACATCTTTGGCATCGTATTGTGTCACAAAACTGCACATTTTAGAGTAGCCTTTTATTGTCCCCAGCACAAGGTGTAATGATCATGCTGTTTAATCAGCTTCTTGATATGCCACACCTGTCAGGTGGATGGATTATCTTGGCAAAGGAAAAATGCTCACAAACAGGGATGTTGTGCTTTTTGTGCGTTTGGAAAATTTCTGGGATCTTTTATTTCAGCTCATGTAACATGAGACCAACACTTTACATGTTAACTTTTTTCATTAATTCGGGTATTTTCTCTTGAATGGCCGATCCACTAGAAACTAATAGAGAATATGGACACTGATATAAAATATTTATACAAAAAATGTAGTTATTAAAGTATAAAATTACAAAGTTACCATAGACTCCAATAACTTGGGTAAATAAATGACCAGTAGATGAGCAACCTAGTAGTGGGTTTTCAAGAGGGACTAACTTTGTTTTGGTGAAAATGGAAAATTACTACTATCCTTCTCTCTCTCTCTCCACACACACAAACACTAGCTACACTGCCTGAAGTCATGCATTAATCAATGGTGTGTACTTGAGTGAGGGGAAAAACTACATCTCTTTTCTGCCTAAGGTTATGATGCTAGACTAATAAAGAGAAATACATGTATTAGTATGGGTCTGGTCTGGAGAGAGACGGATGGCTTTGATTAAGCAGTGAGAACTGCAGTGTGACAGAGTGATCAATATACAGGCTAGTTCCCCCTGCTTTAAGAACACCGGAATGATCCATGACCACATACTACACGCCCACACACTCTTATTAATGCCTTAATTAACAGGCCCTGTGTGTCTGTGTCGTCTGTGTCTGTGTCTGTGTGGCTGTGTGTGCACTTTTCCCCTATTTGGTCCTGAGGCAACTGTGTTACAGACCAGAGGTGGGTGCTTGAATGAGAGCTGACCTTTTCCATATTTTTGTTAGGTTACAGCCTTATTCATTGTGAACCTTAGGTCTGGTTGTTGCCGTGGTTACATGTACATAGAACAACACAGCAACTTTTAGCCATGTTTTGATATTTCTGTATAACAAAATATCTACAAGGAAGTTGTCTCTACACTGGAGGTCAATGGGAAAAAATGTTGGTTTCCCCCATTTGTGGGCGTGGTCCAGGGGAAATCCTTCTTTTGACTCAGAGTATTTCATGAGCCACATCAGTTAACATCATTTTAATGAACATTCTACGTTACAATGGATATTATTACTTTAAAAAACTAGGCTGCCATTGCGAGTGTACCCATGAGTTTGCATTCTTATTTCTATGTGTAAGCCTGTGCTCTCATAATGTATTATACGTATCTATACAACTATTGGCAGTTTACATACACTTAGGTTGAAGTCATTAAAACTCATTTTTCAACCACTCCACAGATTTCATGTTAACAGATGATAGTTTTGGCAAGTCAGTTAGGACATCTACTTTGTGCATGACAAGTAATTCTTCCAACAATTGTTTACAGACAGATTATTTCACTTATAATTCACAATTCCAGTGGGTCAGAAGTTTACATACACTAAGTTGACCG
This sequence comes from Thymallus thymallus, assembly GCA_023634145.1. NCBI lineage: Eukaryota > Metazoa > Chordata > Actinopteri > Salmoniformes > Salmonidae > Thymallus > Thymallus thymallus. The sequence goes on from CM042378.1 coordinate 26,039,647, forward strand.
TGCCTTTAAACAGCTTGGAAAATTCCAGAAAATGATGTCATGGCTTTAGAAGCTTCTGATTTCCAAATGCCTGAAGGTACCACGTTCATCTGTACAAACAATAGTACGCAAGTATAAACACCATGGGACCACGCAGCCGTCATACCGCTCAGGAAGGAGACGCGTTCTGTCTCCTAGAGATTAACGTACTTTGGTGCGAAAAGTGCAAATCAATCCCAGAATAACAGCAAAGGACCTTGTGAAGATGCTGGAGGAAACCGGTACAAAAGTATCTATAGCCACAGTAAAACTAGTCCTATATCGACATAACCTGAAAGGCCGCTCAGCAAGGAAGAAGCCACTGCTCCAAAACCACCATAAAAAAGCCAGACTACGGTTTGCACCTGCACATGGGGACAAAGATCGTACTTTTTGGAGAAATGTCCTCTGGTCTGATGAAACAAAAATAGAACTGTTTGGCCCTAATGAACATCGTTATATTTGGAGGAAAAAGGGGGAGGCATGCAAGCCGAAGAACACCATCCCAACGTGAAGCACGGGGGTGGCAGCATCATGTTGTGGGGGTGCTTTGCTGCAGGAGGGACTGGTGCACTTCACAAAATAGATGGCATCATGAGGAAGGAAAATTATGTGGATATATTGATGCAACATCTCAAGACATCAGTCAGGAAGTTAAAGCTTGGTCGCAAATGGGTCTTCCAAATGGACAATGACCCCAAGCATACTTCCAAAGTTGTGGCAAAATGGCTTAAGGACAACCAAGTCAAGGTATTGGAGTGGCCATCACAAAGCCCTGACCTCAATCCTATAGAAAAGTTGTGGGCATAACTGAAAAAGCATGTGTGAGCAAGGAGGCCTACAAACCTGACTCAGTTACACCAGTTCTGTCAGGAGGAATGGGAGAGTGGAGTCAGGAAGAGAGGGAGATTTTGAGAGAGAGAGAGGGAAGGCCTGGGAGAAGGAGAGGGGTCAGGGATTTTTTTTAATTTTTTTTATTTAACCTTTATTTAACTAGGCAAGTCAGTTAAGAACAAATTCTTAATTACAATGACGGCCTACACCGGCCAAACTCTGATGATGCTGGGCCAATTGTGCGGCGCACTATGGGACTCTCAATCACGGCCGGTTGTGATACAGTCTGGATTCGAACCATGTTGTCTGTAGTGACGCCTCTATCACTGAGATGCAGTATCTTAGACGGAGGGCCTGGGGGAGGGGAGTCAGGGAGACAGAGGGAGTTTGGGAAAGTGAGAGGGTGGTCAGGGAGGGGGGGGGGGGGTTGAGAAAGAGAGGGAAAGTGAGAGGGTGGTCAGGGAGAGAGGGGGCGTTTGAGAAAGAGAGGGAGGCCCTCGGAGAGGGAGGGGGGAGAAAGGCTGAAAAGAGGGGGAGCACAGAAGGGGACTGACTAAGGGAGAGAAAATGAATGACAGAGGATGATTGAGAGAGAAGGGCAGATGAACAGTAAAGGTTGAAAGATAGAAAGAGGGGAGGGAGAGAGGAAGGGAAGCAATGAAAGAAAGCAGCAGGTTTTTTCTGCCCTTTGGTAAGCCAGGACATTAAGAAGCAATCACAGCCTACTGCTCCCCTGTGTGTTACCATTGATTATTACCCTGCTCTCTATCCATCTTTTTTTCTGTCTCTCTCTCCATCACTCTCTTTCTCATCACTCTCACTCTCCATCATTTTCTCCATCACTCTCCCCCTCTCACTCTCATCCCTCGCTATATCATATCTCCCTCTCTCTCTCTCTCTCTCTCTCTCTCTCTCCAACTTTCTCTCTTCCTCTCTCCCTACCTTCCTTTCTCTCCCTCTCCTCACATTCTCTCTATCTCATGCACACACATTCACACTCTCCCACTTATGGTAATGAATCCTCATTGTGATCATGAATGGCACCATCTGGCCTTCTACAGTCAGAGTTGACTGTTTTAATGGGTCACCTCTTGTGAGAGGTTTTCGTTACTGTACGGGGAAAGGACAAGGGACATGTGATGAGCATCATCATTGTCATCATCATCATCATCGCCCTCACTAATCATCATCATCATCACTGCACTGCCATCATAATTATCAATATATTGTGATTTTAAAAAAACATAGCATAATGGGCCTCTGAGTACTGGGTCAGTAGCAGTGTTGTAAAAGTAATCTGATTACGTAACGTGGTACGTAATCAAATTACTTTTGTGAGTAATGGAGTAAAGTAACAGGTTTATTATTACAATTACTTTGTCAAACAACGCGTGCATTACTTTCAGAATCATATCTCTACCGGGCGCGTGTTTCCACAAGCCGGTCTTGACTCGTTTCATAATTTGGTTCTCAAGCAAGCGGAGAAAGGCTGTTTGGAGAAATGTCATGACAGCTGCTGTCCATAAAAATGTATAAAGGAGGCACCTCTGATCTTTGCATTGAGCGCTTCTGTGATAGCAAAGGCCATAAAGGACTTTTCCCGTCTAGTGGGAAGTGTGCCCTCTATACATCTCTATGGGTCTGTGTACATGCTGTCTACAACCAGAACTGGCGGCTCGAGAAAACGATTTTGAATGAAAAGATTGTGCAACAGATCAGTGTACTGTCTATGAAATAGTTTTCATTAAATAGTTTTTAATCATAACAACAACATCTTTAACCATTGAAAGTTCTGATAGCTGGGCCTCCCGAGTGGCGCAGCGGTCTAAGGCACTGCATCGCAGTGCTAGAGGCGTCACTACAGACCTGGGTTGAACCCGGGCTGTATCACAACCGTCCATGATCGGGAGTCCCATAGGGTGGCGCACATTTGGCCCAGCGTCGTCCAGGTTAGGGGATGTTTTGGCAGGGTGGGCTTTACTTGGCCCATCGTGCTCTAGCGGCTTCTTGTTGCGGCCCAGGCATTCAGAATTGCAATTCTGAATGCCTCCTACAGCCAAGGGGTCTATGATTCGGGCAGTACTGACCTGCTCCAATCCACTGGACAGATGGTAAACCCAACTCCGTAGCCAGTGGGAGACTGGACACTGCCAAGGCGAAGGAGGTCGGGTGGGAGGCAGACTGGTCGGCCTCTATATATCCTAGAAGATCAGATCCAGATTATTTAACCTTTATTTAACTAGGCAAGTCAGTTAAGAACAAATTCTTATTTACAATGACGGCCTGGCAAATGGCTTCCTGTGGTGACGGGGGATTAAAAATAAATATTTGTTACCTTGACAACATAATGTCTTCATTGTGTGTGTGTGTGTGTGTGTGTGTGTGTGTGTGTGTGTGTGTGTGTGTGTGTGTGTGTGTGTGTGTGTGTGTGTGTGTGTGTGTGTGTGTGTGTGTGTGTGTGTGTGTGTGTGTGTGTGTGTGTCTGTCGATTTGGACTAGGATCAAAGTGTGTATTGACTGAGAGAGCGATTGGGACTAGAGCTCTCCACTTAGACTCACACTGAGATAGAAAGAACAGGAGAAAAAAACTGATAGCGAACAAGAGAGTAAAGTAAAGACATAAAATATGAGTTCAGAAAGAGAAGGTAAGTTGAATGTAACAGGAGGCAGATTTGGTGAGTAGAGTTTAGAGGGAGAATGACAGTGAGATATTTATCTCTGTTGGTCATGATGAGTGGCACCTGGTGAGAGTGCTCACTCCACTCACCATCCATCTGTGTCGTTTAATGTGTGTGTCAGCCATCAGTAGTCCAGACAGACTTACCCCCAGGCACCGCTGGCTCACACACCCATTCACCCATCAGACTAATGGCATGGCTGATAGCTGGGCTCAGGCAACAGGTGCTGACATACACTGAGCTCAGACCTCCCCGGGAAGCTCTGCTTTCACCTGCTCTTAACACACACGCTTTCCTAAACACACACACTTAGAGCAGAATGAGAGCCACTACTGGGGGTTAGCTCCGGCTTTCAGGTCTTATGTCATCATCACCTGTCTTGCACTGAGCCCTAGAACAGAACAGGCGTTTTCACCTTAGTGTTTTAATCCGTTATCATCCTTTCATGCCGGTCTCCCTCATGGCTGGAGTTATTTCATTGCATCTCCCTTTACAACCCTAAACCCCCACTAGAGAAGGGGATAGAGAAGCAGGCAGCGAAGTGAGAAGAATCTAAGTAAGCATACAGCGATTTAAAACACCTGGTTTTCTGAAAAGATCTTTCAAATTATTAGGACATGTAAACAGCTTAATCAGCATTCCAGTGGTGTGCCAGCACTGGGTAGCGCAAGCCTAAAAGTATGCTTCTTAGAAATAGTTTTCAGATACAAACTGTATATGTCCGAACTGTACATAACATGGTTGTTGTGGTAGAAGTTTATTTTGATTGGCGATTTTCTGCATTTATCAAAAGTCCCATCAGGTATCCTGATTCCAAATGTAATCCATGTAAACAGGATTATTAGGGAAATTATATTAATCTGACTATCTACAATAATTGTATTATTGTGTGCATGTAATCGTGCTCAGTGTGATGTGAAGTCATAAACTGGTTGTCTCCCTTGTGGTAAGTCGTTCCCGTACGCTGGGGAGTGGCGTGATGGAGGAACACAATGAGGCGTTTACCCGAGACTGAGCCACCGTTTACATCTAATTTACATAAACATCCTCCCATCCCTTCACATCTTATTAGCATAAGGAAGCCATCTATGGGAGATGTTTCTGTGAGAGAGTGAGGAGCAGGGAGGGGAAGGATTGTGTTTTATAGGGGTTAGACTAGAGTCAAGGAGGGAAGGGTTATGGTTTATAGGGGTTATACTACAGTCAGGGAGGGAAGGGTTGTTTTTATAGGGGTTATACTACAGGCAGGGAGGGAAGGGTTGTTTTATAGGGTTTATACTACAGGCAGGGAGGGAATCGTTGTTTTATAGGGGTTATACTCACTGGCTAGTTTAGCATGTTAATGTTGGTGGGTCAAAAAATCTATAACATTTGTGGGATGCATGCCAGCAATGCCACTACACAAGACAACACTAAACAATACAGTAATTGCACTATAACGGTGACAAACAGTGCCCACAAACTGTTAGGCCCTACATAAAGCTGTCCCAACAGCAGATTCCCAACAACATCAGATTTCATTTAATTTGAAAGCAGTCCCGACACCTTACCACTGCTAGACCTGGCTATCAGCGGAGCCTTGACTGGCAGCGAAACAGTTCATTCAGCCTCATTTACTGCCTTTTAAAAAAGTATAGCTGATATGGCTGACTTGCTTACACAAATGTGGTTTCTACTGACAATTGAGATGTACAAACTATGGCATAAGGGGACGACAAGCGGATAAGAGGCAATCCGTAATTTCGATTAAGACATTAATGAGCGAGCTAGGACGGACGTAGTCAGTATAACTATTTGTTCAGCACTTTTGAAATGTACAGCGACAGAATTCAGCACATCGGCCATTCTTAGTGTTCTCCCTGTACACCAAGTCAGAAACGTAGGATAAATAAAAGGGGCATATAAGCAGACAATGAAATCTATTAAAAATATTTGATGATTACATTTCTCTAAAATAGATTATATACTACATGTGTACCACCAAGTTAGAACAGTAGGTGAAATTAAGAGGGGAAAATAGACCAAATGATTAGGGTAAGGCACATGGGCTACTAACAGCTTACTACACAACATACACTTAGTATTACTTCCTTAGCTACAGTATACATACAGCGGGTGAAATAAGTATTGAACACGTCACCATTCTTCTCAGTACATATATTTCCAAAGGTGCTATTGACATGAAATTTTCACCAGATGTTGGTAACAACCCAAGTAATCCATACAAGAAACCAAAACAAATAAGTTCAGAAATTAAGTTGTGTAATAATGTGAAATGACACAGGGAAAAAGTATTGAACACATGAAGAAAGGGAGGTGCAAAAAGGCATGGAAAGCCAAGACAACAGCTGAAAACTATCAGTAATTAAAAAGCAATCCAGCCCCCTGTCAGTGCAAATTAATATCAGCTGGTTCAGTCCCAACTGATGGCCTACAAAAAGGTCTCATTGCATCTACGTTTCTGAATGTTCCAGTGAGCACTGTTGGGGCCATAATACGGAAGTGGAAAGACAATCATTTCACCATAAATTTGCCTCGACCAGGTGCTCCTCGCAAGATTTCTGACAGAGGAGTGAAAATAATAATCAGAAGAGTTGTCCAATAGCCAAGGACCACTTGTGGAGAGCTTCAAAAAGACCTTCAATTAGAAGGTACTGTTGTCTCAAAGAAAACAGTAAGTAATGCACTCCACCGCCATGGCCTGTATGCTCGCTCACCACGCAAGACTCCATTGCTGAAAAAGTTTGTTTAAAGTTTGCTGCACAACATTTGGAAAAGCCAGTGAAATACTGGGAGAATATAGTGTGGTCAGATGAGAGCAAAATGTAACTGTTTGGATGTCATAATACACACCATGTTTGGAGGAGAAATGGCACTGCACATCACCCTAAAAACACCATACCAATAGTGAAGTTTGGAGGTGGGAACATCATGGTGTGGGGCTGCTTTTCAGCAAATGGTACTGGCAAACTTCACATAATTGAAGGAAGGATGAATGGGCAAATTTACTGAGACATTCTTGACAAAAATCTGCTGCCATCTACCAGGATGATAAAGATGAAACGAGGGTGGACATTTCAGCAATTGGTTTCAAAGAAAGAAAATAAAGTTGCTAGAATGGCCCAGCCAATCACCTGACTTAAATCCCATTGAAAATCTATGGAAAGAACTGAAGATCAAGATTCATAGAAGAGGCCCACGGAACCTTCAAGATTTGAAGACTGTTTGTGTGGAAGAATGGGCCAAAATCACACCAGAGCAATGCATGCGACTAGTTTCTCCATACAAAGGCTTTTGTACAAAGTATTAAATAAATATCAGTAAGTGTGTTCAATACTTTTTCCCTGTGTCATTTCACATTATTACACAACTTAATTTCTGAACTTATTTGTTTTGGTTTCTTTGTATGTATGGATTACTTGGGTTGTTACCAACATCTGGTGAAAATGTAATGTCAATAGCACCTTTGGAAATATATTTACTGAGAAAAATGGTGACGGGTTCAATACTTTTTTCACCCGCTGTATCTCCCTGGCATATTACATCATTTATACAGAAGCATACACAACATTTTTGAACTCACCTTGTTGTGCTGTGCTCACTTGAGCAGGAAGGTGGCGCGGCGGTCCTTCGTGGGCAAATATTGTCATCAAACTTTCATCAAAGTCTGGCATTCTCTGGATTTATGGTGCTTTCAAGACAACTGGGAACTTTGGAGAAGAAAAAAACAAGGTTGAATCATGATCTTCAGTTTCTTGGCAATTTCTCACATGGAATAACCTTCATTTCTCAGACAAGAATAGACTGACGAGTTTTAGAAGAAAGTTCTTTGTTTCTGGCCATTTTGAGCCTGTAATCGATCCACAAATGCTGATGCTCCAGATACTCAACTAGTCTAATAGAAGGCCAGTTTAATTGCTTCTTTAATCAGCACAACAGTTTTCAACTGTGCTAACGTAATTGCAAAAGGGTTTTCTAACGATCAATTAGCCTTTTAAAATGATAAACATGGACTAGCTAACACAATGTGCCTTTGGAACACAGGAGTGATGGTTGCTGATAATGGGCCTCTGTACGCCTATGTAGATATTCCATAAAAAATCTGCCGTTTCCATCTACAATAGTAATTTACAACATTGTAGACACTGTATTTAATAGACAAAAAAATTGCTTTTATTTCAAAAACAATTATAAAAATTATAGTTTGTTTTATAGGGGTTATACTACAGTCAGGGAGGGAAGGGTTGTGGTTTATAGGGGTTATACTACAGTCAGGTAGGGAAGAGTTGTGGTTTATAGGGGTTATACTACAGTTAGGGAGGGATAGTTTGTTTTATAGGGGTTATACTACAGTCAGGGAGGGAAGGGTTGTGGTTTATAGGGGTTACACTAGAGTCTGTGTTTAGGAACATGGACATGGCTGGGTTGTATCTGCTGAATCTCTTCCATTTTCTTCCAGCTCCTGTCCCCTCGCTGTCTCCCTCAAACACTTTTTTGTCTCCTTCTCCCTCCCTCCCTCCTCTCTCTCCTAGTTGATATGTAAAAGTTAAAGAGCTGAGTGGTGTGGTTTGCTGTCCCGTTCTATCCTAATGCCATTAGCGAGTGGTAGTATACACAGCCAAGCAGGCCTATCTAATTGAATCTCTTTCTTCTTTTATTTATGAGCATCTAATGTATGCACCCTCCCTCTGATACACCTTATTGGCATGACTGTGCAGAATGGAACATTTATGATGTAGGTTATTTTTGCTTTAGTAAACTATCACTTTGCATAACAAATGGGGTGGGTCAATTACTAGTCCCGTGTAGCTCAGTTGGTTGATCATGGCACTTGCAATGCCAAGGTTGTGGGTTTGATTCCCACGGGGAACCAGTATGAGAAAATGTATGCATTCACTACTGTAAGTCGCTCTGGATAAGAGCGTCTGCTAAATGACTAAAATGTGTTCGGTCGGTACGGCGTATTCGCTATTGGGGTCTTATTTTCCTTTTTGCACTTACTCATTTACTCACTGTGTGTTCACTACTTCCTTTCTCTCACTTGTTCATCTTCACTCATTCATTCTCTCTGACATTTAGTGCTTGGCACTGGAAGCAGACACAATCTGTATCCAAGGCAACCTAAATTAGTCTCAGCAGGTATATGGGTATTATTGATAGAGCCAGAGAGAGAGAAGAAGAGGGAGCGGGAGAAAGCGAAAAAATAAGATGGCTAAAGGAAAGTCCAAGGGAGGAGTGGAGAAGGAGATGGAGGAGCAAAGAAACTAGGGAAAGTAAAAGTGGAACGAGAGAGAAAGCAGAGAAAGTTCCAGTAAAGGACAGGAAGACAAAAGAGAGGAGGTAAAAAATGAAAGTGAAGGATAAGAGTAATGAGTAAAGAGAGGAAGGGTGGAAGGCAGGATGCAGATTATTGCCTGCCATAAAGAATGGCGCTGGTAAGCGTTGTAATGTGTCTACTGTGTACCCCAGGAAAACCAGTGAGTCATAGCAGCACAGACGGAGCTAACCACATTACTGCTCAGAGACCAGACAAGATTACACCTGCTGCTGGTTGGAACAGACACACACTTTTATACAGTTGGAGTCAGAAGTTTACATACACCTTAGCCAAATACATTTGAACTCAGTTTTTCACAATTCCTGACATTTAATCCTAGTAAATATTCCCTGTCGTAGGTCAGTTAGGATCACCACTATTTTAAGAATGTGAAATGTCAGAATAATAGTAGATAGAATTATTTATTTTAGCTTTTATTTCTTTCATCACATTCCCAGTGGGTCAGAAGTTTACATACACTCAATTAGTATTTGGTAGCATTGCCTTTAAATTGTTTAACTTGGGTCAAATGTTTTGGGTAGCAATAAGTTGGGTGAATTTTGGCTAATTCCTCCTGACAGAACTGGTGTAACTGAGTCAGGTTTGTAGGCCTCCTTGCTCACACATGCTTTTTCAGGATTGACGTCAGGGCTTGGTGATGACCACTCCAATACCTTGACTTTGTTGTCCTTAAGCCATTTTGCCACAACTTTGGAAGTATGCTTGGGGTCATTGTTCATTCGGAAGACCCATTTGCGACCAAGCTTTAACTTCCTGACTGATGTCTTGAGATGTTGCTTCAATATATCCACATCATTTTCCTTTCTCATGATGCCATCTATTTTGTGAAGTGCACCAGTCCCTCCTGCAGCAAAGCACCCCCCACAACATGATGCTGCCACCCCCGTGATTCACGTTGGGATGTGTTCTTCGGCTTGCAAGCCTCCCTATTTTTCCTCCAAACATAACGATGGTCATTATGGTCAAACAGTTCTATTTTTGTTTCATCAGACCAGAGGACATTTCTCCAAAAAGTATGGATGAACCAGACTTTTAGATTTTCCCATGATGTCGAGCAAAGTTTGAAGGTAGGCCTTGAAATACAGCCACAGGCACACCTCCAATTGACTCAAATGATGTCAATTAGTCTATCAGAAGCTTCTAAAGCCATGACATAATTTTCTGGAATTTTCCAAGCTCTTTAAAGGCACAGTCAATTTAGTGTATGTAAACTTCTGACCCACTGGAATTGTGATATAGTGAATTATAAGTGAAATAATCTGTCTGTTAACAATTGTTGAAATAATTACTTGTGTCATGCACAAAGTAGATGTCCTAACCGACTTGCCAAAACTATAGACTGTTAACATGAAATCTGTGGAGTGGTTGAAAAATGAGCTTCAATGACTTAAGTGTATGTAAACTTCCGACTTCAACTGTATGTATAGGTTTGCATGTACATGCTCTCGCACACAAACATGCAAACACACACAGACAGTGGTTAAGAGCGTTGGTCCAGTAACCAAAAGGTTGCTGGTTCGAATCCGCGAGCCGACTAGATAAAACAAAGCTTTTGACGTTCCCTTGAGCAAGGCGCTTAACCCTAATTACTCCTGTAAGTTGCTCTAAGAGCGTCTGCTAAATGACTAAACATTTACATGTAAATAGCAACGAACACACACATCTCGCAAAACACCATCTCACACAAAACACCATCTCACACAAAACACCATCTCACACAAAACACCATCTCACACACAACACTATCTCACACATGCTGACTAGAGAACAGAAGGGGCTCTTAGAACACAGCTGGGCCGTGGGCTGGATGATGCAACGCACACAGTGTTTCTCACTGCTTATATAAGCAGTGAAGGTGTTGATTGGAGAGTGTGTGTGTGTGTTTAGCCTAGCGTGTTAAACACCCATGTTGCTCTGTCGCCATCCTGCGCCAGTACAATTTATTCCCCTATACAATAGTACACATAGGCTGTACTATACAGAATGGAGGAGAGTGGAGAGACTGAGGGGGAGAGACTGGGAGAGACGGGGAGAGGGGGAGAGCAATAATTCTTTAGATGAGAATGAAAAGGAAGAGAGGAAAAGGGGAAGAGAGGAAGAGGGGGATACATTTTTTATTCTCCCTTTCCTCTGACACAGAATCTTGTAGTGTGGTAAAGTAGCATTAGCGTGGTTAAGTACATTGGTGAGATGAGACTGAATAAGATGACAGGGGAGCAGAGCAGGACTAGTGTTAGGACAGTGTGGAATGTCTGATGTGACACAGTCATAAAGTTGAGGAAATTATACTAGAGGTGTCTGTGCAAAAGTTTACATCGAAAAATGGTCAGTTGTGGGTGTAGGGTGTTACATTGTATGATGGGTATGTGTGGTCCTGACTCCAAGGTGGGCAGATGTGGGTGTAGGATGTTACATGTTACATAGGTGTAGGATGGGGCGGCAGGTAGCCTAGTGGTTAGAGTGTTAGGCCCGTAACTGGAAGGTTGCAGGATCGAATCCCCGAGCTGACAAGGTAAAAATCTGTCGTTCTGCCCCTGAACAAGGCAGTTAACCCACTGTTCCTAGGCTGTCATTGTAAATAAGAATTTGTTCTTAACTGACTTGCCTAGTAAATTAAAGGTTAAATAAAAAAAATAAAAAAAATAAAACATTGTATGATGGGTATGTGTGGTCCTGACTCCAAGGTGGGTAGTTGTAGTTGTAGGGTGTTACATTGTATGATGGATATGTGTGGTCCTGACTCCAAGGTGGGCAGATGTGGTTGTAGGGTGTTATATTGTATGATGGGTATGTGTGGTCCTGACTCCAAGGTGGGCAGATGTGGTTGTAGGGGGTTACATTGTATGATGGGTATGTGTGGTCCTGACTCCAAGGTGGGTAGTGTAGTTTTTACAGTGCTAGACTTCTCTCCTCAGTCTGTAAGATCTTTTAGTTTGTAGTTCTGACTGACTTGACTGACTAGTACTGTAGTCGTAACAGTGTTGTTGTTGTCTAACAGTGTGCACCTGTATCTCTCTTCCCTCCAGTCTGTACGCTGAGCTGTCAGAAGTTCCTCATCTCTCGTGTTGGTGAAGACTGGATCTTCCTTATCCTCCTGGGTCTACTCATGGCTCTGGTCAGCTGGGTGGTCGACTTCGCTATCGCCATCTGTCTACAAGGTAAAGGAGGAGGGAGTTGGGGGAAGAAGGGAGGGAGGGAGTTGGGGGAGGGAGGGAGTTGGGGAAGGGAAGGAGTTGGGGGAGGTAGACTTGGTCTAATGATGGTTCTGGTCAGCTGTACACTCTGTTCCTTTGGCTGAATAATTTAATCTGACACCTCTCCTGCATGCAGCTAAATAAGACATTAAGTCACACTCCAGATAATCTCAGACACTGGTTTACACACGCACACCCCTCAAACCAGGGTGTGTGTGTGTGTGTGTGTGTGTGTGTGTGTGTGTGTGTGTGTGTGTGTGTGTGTGTGTGTGTGTGTGTGTGTGTGTGTGTGTGTGTGTGTGTGTGTGTGTGTGTGTGTGTGTGTGTGTGTGTGTGTGTGTTCATGATGAGCTGCAGTGCAGATGAGTGTCTCCCTGAGCTGCATGCAGGTGTGTTTGTGTGTACGATTAGCTTAAATCTGGTTTAATGTCATCTTTACAGCATGAAACTGTGTGTGTGTGTGTGTGTAGCATGTATGCTGTGTGTTCAGAAGATGTGTGGGTGTCAATGTGCTTTATCTTCAGTCAAACACACATTTACACGTGTGTGTGTGTGTGTGTGTGTGTGTGTGTGTGTGTGTGGCGGCAGACTGATGCATGTGGAGAAAGTGAAGATGGGAAAAGAGTGAGTCATCTAGAAGCAAGACGCTCATCCCACCCCCTTTCTCCCCACACACATATACATACACTTTCTCCCCACACACATATACATACACTTTCTCTACATACACTTTCTCCCCACACACATATACAGTGGGGCAAAAAAGTATTTAGTCAGCCACCAATTGTGCAAGTTCTCCCACTTAAAAAGATGAGAGAGGCCTGTAATTTTCATCATAGATACACTTCAACTATGAGAGACAAAAAAACATTTTTTTTTCCAGAAAATCACATTGTAGGATTTTTAATGAATTTATTTGCAAATTATGGTGGAAAATAAGTATTTGGTCACCTACAAACAAGCAAGATTTCTGGCTCTCACAGACCTGTAACTTCTTCTTTAAGAGGCTCCTCTGTCCTCCACTCGTTACCTGTATTAATGGCACCTGTTTGAACTTGTTATCAGTATAAAATACACCTGTCCACAACCTCAAACAGTCACACTCCAAACTCCACTATGGCCAAGACCAAAGAGCTGTCAAAGGACACCAGAAACAAAATTGTAGACCTGCACCAGGCTGGGAAGACTGAATCTGCAATAGGTAAGCAGCTTGGTGTGAAGAAATCAACTGTGGGAGCAATTATTAAGAAATGGAAGACATACAAGACCACTGATAATCTCCCTCGATCTGGGGCTCCACGCAAGATCTCACCCCGTGTGGTCAAAATAATCACAAGAACGGTGAGCAAAAATCCCAGAACCACACGGGGGGACCTAGTGAATGACCTGCAGAGAGCTGGGACCAAAGTAACAAAGGCTACCATCAGTAACACACTACGCCGCCAGGGACTCAAATCCTGCAGTGCCAGACGTGTCCCCCTGCTTAAGCCAGTACATGTCCAGGCCCGTCTGAAGTTTGCTAGAGAGCATTTGGATGATCCAGAAGAGGATTGGGAGAATGTCATATGGTCAGCTGAAACCAAAATATAACTTTTTGGTAAAAACTCAACTCGTCATGTTTGGAGGAGAAAGAATGCTGAGTTGCATCCAAAGAACACCATACCTACTGTGAAGCATGGGGGTGGAAACATCATGCTTTGGGGCTGTTTTTCTGCAAAGGGACCAGGACGACTGATCCGTGTAAAGGAAAGAATGAATGGGGCCATGTATCATGAGATTTTGAGTGAAAACCTCCTTCCATCAGCAAGGGCATTGAAGATGAAACGTGGCAGGGTCTTTCAGCATGACAATGATCCCAAACACACCGCCCGGGCAACGAAGGAGTGGCTTCGTAAGAAGCATTTCAAGGTCCTGGAGTGGCCTAGCCAGTCTCCAGATCTCAACCCCATAGAAAATCTTTGGAGGGAGTTGAAAGTCCGTGTTGCCCAGCGACAGCCCCGAAACATCACTGCTCTAGAGGAGATCTGCATGGAGGAATGGGCCAAAATACCAGTAACAGTGTGTGAAAACCTTGTGAAGACTTACAGAAAACGTTTGACCTCTGTCATTGCCAACAAAGGGTATATAACAAATTATGGAGAAACTTTTGTTATTGACCAAATACTTATTTTCCACCATAATTTGCAAATAAATTCATTAAAAATCCTACAGTGTGATTTTCTGGATTTTTTATCTCATTTTGTCTCTCATAGTTGAAGTGTACCTATGATGAAAATTACAGGCCTCTCTCATCTTTGTAAGTGGGAGAACTTGCACAATTGGTGGCTGACTAAATACTTTTTTGCCCCACTGAACATACACTTTCTCCCCACAAACATATACATACACTTTCTTTCATATACAGTTGAAGTCGGAAGTTTACATAGTTTACTTAGGTTGAAATCATTAAAACTCATTTTTCAACCACTCCACAGATTTCATGTTAACAAACTATACTTTTGGCAAGTCGGTTAGAACACAATTCCAGTGGGTCAGAAGTTTACATACAGTTGACTGTGCCTTTAAACACCTTGAAAAATTCCAGAAAATAATGCCATGGCTTTAGAAGCTTCTGATAGGCTAATTGACATCATTTGAGTCAATTGGAGGTGTACCTGTGGATGTATTTCAAGGCCTACCTTCAAACTCAGTGCCTCTTTGCTCGACATCATTGGAAAATCAAAAGAAATCAACCAAGACCTCAGAAAACAAATTATAGACCTCCACAAGTCATGTACAAACAATAGTACGCAAGTATAAACACCATGGGACCACGCAGCTGTCATACCGCTCAGGAAGGAGACGTGTTCTGTCTCCTAGAGATGAACGTACTTTGGTGTGAAAAGTGCAAATCAATCCCAGAACAACAGAAAAGGACCTTGTGAAGATGCTGGAGGAAACAGGTACAAAAGTATCTATATCCACAGTAAAACGAGTCCTATATCGACATAACCTGAAAGGCTGCTCAGCAAGGAAGAAGCCACTGCTCCAAAACCGCCATAAAAAAGCCAACAAAAATAGAACTGTTTGGCCATAATGACCATCGTTATGTTTGGAGGAAAAAGGGGGAGGCTTGCAAGCCGAAGAACACCATCCCAACCGTGAAGCACAGGGGAGGCAGCATCATGTTGTGGGGATGCTTTGCTGCAGGAGGGACTGGTGCACTTCACAAAATAGATGTTATCATGAGGAAGGAAAATTATGTGGATATATTGAAGCAACATCTCAAGACTTCAGTCAGGAAGTTAAAGCTTGGTCACAAATGGGTCTTCCAAATGGACAATGACCCCAAGCATACTTCCAAAGCTGTGGCAAAAATGGCTTAAGGACAACCAAGTCAAGGTATTGGAGTGGCCATCACAAAGCCCTGACCTCAATCCTATAGAAAATGTGTGGGCAGAACTGAAAAAGCGTGTGCGAGCAAGGAGGCCTACAAACCTGACTGTTACACCAGTTCTGTCAGGAGGAATGGACCAAATTTCACCCAACTTATTGTGGGAAGCTTGTGGAATGCTACCCAAAACATTTGACCCAAGTGAAACAATTTAAAGGCAATGCTACCAAATACTAATTGAGTGTATGTAAACTTCTGACCCACTGGGAATGTGATGAAAAAAAATCAAAGCTGAAATAAATAATTCTCTCTACTATTATTCTGACATTTCACATTCTTAAAATAAAGTGGTGATCCTAACTAACCTAAGACTGGGATTTTTTACTAGGATTAAATGTCAGGAATTGTGAAAAAGTTTAAATGTATTTGGCTAAGGTCTATGTAAACTTCCGACTTCAACTGTACATACACTTTCTTTCATGTACATACACTTTCTCACAATTGTATATATTGGATGTGCTTTTTCTTTATGATTGACATCAAATCTGTGTGTGTGTGTCCACAGCACAGAAGTGGATGTACGGAGGCCTGGAGAGTAATGTGTTTCTCCAATACCTGGCCTGGGTCACCTACCCTGTGGTGCTCATCACCTTCTCAGCTGGCTTCACACAGATACTGGCCCCACAGGCCGTAGGTAAGACACACACACACACACACACACACACACACACACACACACACATATTCTGACACACAACCATACACAGTATTTTTTATATATATATATACCGACCAATAGCACCATAACCCCATCTTCCCCCTCTAGGTTCAGGTATCCCAGAGATGAAGACCATTCTGAGGGGTGTAGTGCTGAAAGAATACCTCACCTTTAAAACCTTTGTGGCCAAAGTCATCGGCCTCACCTGTGCCCTGGGCAGTGGCATGCCTCTGGGCAAGGAGGTAACATACAGTACACACTCAGTACACATTCACCTAACACAGTCCTCTGACGCATACAAACACTGTTCTCACAGTCAGGCTTGTGTGAGTGTGTGTAGATGTCATGTTGCTGCCAGTACAGTACAGTCTGTTCCAGTAATGCAGACACACACTCCATTTGATAGCCAGCAGATGCAATCTGGCTTGAAGTCTCCTAAAATCAATCAATATATCTGTGATTTATAGGACAAGGGGTTTTCACAGTGAAACACACACACACACGCACACGCAGGTACTGGCGCTGGCTTGGGGTTGTGGTTACACATGGTCCAAGTATTTTAGGAAATATTTCACTAGTCATTCTCTCTCCCTCTCTAGGGTCCGTTTGTTCACATTGCCAGTCTGTGTGCTGCACTCCTCAGCAAATTCATGTCTCTGTTTGGTGGAATCTACGAGGTAAACCACACCTGGACACACACATGCATACACAGACACAAAAGTTACCACATTGTTATCAATATGATCTTTCAGAAAGGAAACACCACACATAAATATGTTTAACCATTTATTAAGAAATGTATAATGCAAGTCTTGTCGATATATGCTCCTTCAGGTTAGCTCACTGCCCAAGCAAAGCGTCAATATACACTGAACAAAAATATAAATGCAACAAGTAAAGTTTTGGTCCCATGTTGACGCTGCTGAAATAAAAGATTCCAAAAATGTTCCATACTTACAAAAAGCTTATTCCTCTCAAATGTTTTTCACAAATTTGTTTACACCCCTGTTAGTACGAAGAAAATGAAAATGTATGCACTCACTACTGTAAGTGATTGGGAGTCCCATAGGGCAGCGAACGATTGGCACAGCGTCTTCCGAGTATGGCCGGTGTCATTAAAAATAAGAATTTGTTCATAACTGACTTTTTTAAAGTCACTCTGGATAAGAGCATCTGCTGAATGACTAATATGTAAAACAATGTAAATGTGTTAGTGATCATTTCTCCTTTGCCAAGATAATCCATCCACCTGACAGATGTCATATCAAGAAGTTGATTAAACAGCATAATCATTACACAGGTGGGAACAATAAAAGGCCTTGATGGGGTATGTTAACCAGGCGCACAGAAGCTAGCATGGGAACCAACAAACGATACAATGGTCACAAGACTAATCTGCTAGCTAGCTAGTTGAGCCGCTATTGACTGCCAACAGTAGAGCAGCAAAGTGGATCGATCCTCGCAATAATGACGTCCCCTTAGCATGCAGACGTGCCACATGAGCATATTGAATGATGCTGGCGAGGTTCAAACAGAGCTAGCGAGCATTCGCTAAGAACATTTCATAGCAGAAAACTGGAGCATAATGAGTAATGGCTAGCTACAGGAGCAGTGTCAATGCTGCAGAATAAGCAAAGGCATACTAGCAGTAGCCGCAAGCAGCAGTTAGATATATGAGCAGAACCTTTCAGTTTAATAGACCGCCAAATAAGGCGGGATTGTCACTAGCATCTAATTGGTGTTGATCTGACATGGAATACTTGCTGATCTAGTATTCAGAGCAGAGCATTTCTGGGCTTATTTTATTAGTAAAAAAGGTATTGGCTATCCTTAGATGTGTTTGTTAGATAGGTACTTTATTGATCCCCCGGGGGGGAAATTTCATAAGGTTTCATAAGGTTAGTCTGTAGACTTCACTTTAGGTGTGTTTTTACAGTTTGGTCAGAGCTTTCAGAGATAATATCTGACTCCTGTAATCACTGACTTCTGCGTCAGCTGAGACGGGCACTCGGGCTCCCTTTCTGAACTGGCTTCTTTTTAATCATTTGCTTTCTTCTTTCAACACTATACTTGCTTCTGATATTTCACTTCCATACCCTAACTTTCTTATAGTACTCTCCCTTATACACCCCACGTTTAACCCACAGTACGTCTTATCACTATATTTATCTGTCATTTACTGTAGCCACTGATAATTTATTCAAACCAACTCCACTATGGTTGAGATGCCATAGTAATTCACTGAACAGGCTCATCTCTCCCTTAAGACACAACTGCACTTTAGGTTAGCTTTATATGGAAAGGTTTCCTTGCATCTCTGAACTAAAACAGGCCAATCGACATAATCTTTCTCTTCCTCTCCCTCCCTCTCACTCTCTCTGATGAGGGTAAGAGAGTCTGTGATAGCTCTGTCAGTGCTTAGGAGGTGCTGTGAGAAACAGACAGTTCTGATTCTCCAATCCGTTTGTTACCCTCCTGATCGACTGCTCCTGTCTGGGTCAGCTTAATCCCACACCAGGCATGTTAGTGGGCTCAGAGGAAAGACAATGTTTTCTCTCTTGACTGTACCTCTGTCCAAAATATTTAAACCAGCAGGTTATTTGCTAAGTAATTAAATACATCTCAACTGTAATCTCCCTAGCTACACTGCAGGGAATGATAAATAAATGTAGAGATACATACAGTTGAAGTCGGACGTTTACATGCACCTTAGCCAAATACATTTAAACTCAGTTTTTCTGAATTCCATTTAATCCTAGTAAAAATTCCCTGTCTTAGGTCAGTTAGGATCACCACTTTATTTTAAGAATGTGAAATGTCAGAATAATAGTAGAGAGAATTATTTATTCAAACGTTTTGGGTAGCCTTCCACAAGATTCCCACAATACGTTGGGGGAATTTCGGCCCATTCCTCCTGACAGAACTGGTGTAACTGAGTCAGGTTTGTAGGCCTCCACGCTTTTTCAGTTCTGCCCACATATTTTCTATAGGATTGAGGTCAGGGCTTTGTGATGGCCACTCCAATACCTTGACTTTGTTATCCTTAAGCCATTTTGCCAAAACTTTGTAAGTATGCTTGGGGTCATTGTCCATTTGGAAGAACCATTTGGGACCAAGCTATAACTTCCTGACTGATGTCTTGAGATGTTGCTTCAATATATCCACATAATTTTTCTTCCTCATGATGCCATCTATTTTGTGAAGTGCATCAGTCCCTCCTGCAGCAAAGCACCTCCACAACAACGGTTGGGATGGTGTTCTTCGGCTTGCAAGCCTCCCCCTTTTTCCTCCAAACATAACAATTCAACTGTAAATGAAGAAAAGCAAGGGAGTGAGAGAGGGAGAGAGATGAGATGGAGTGCGGACAACCAGACAAAGAGGAGTAGAGAGAGAGAAAGTTAAGGCTATGCTTGTTCTGCTTGGGCCTTGGGGGACAGAGGGAACGAGAGAGGGAATCTTTGACTCATCTCTCTGTACTCAAGATGAGATACCCCTGTTCCCTCTGTCAGTGTGTGTGAAGGGACAGGGGCTGGGGGGGTCAGGAGCAATGAAGAGTCTTTGAATCCTCAAGTCCCCTCAAGTGTGGAGAACTCTTTTGATGCATATCCCTGTCTGTCTGTCTGTCTGTCTGTCTGTCTGTCTGTCTGTCTGTCTGTCTGTCTGTCTGTCTGTCTGTCTGTCTGTCTGTCTGTCTGTCTGTCTGTCTGTCTGTCTCCGTCCGTCCGTCTCCCCTTAAACTTCTTCTTGTTCTCTTCCTCTACACCTTCTAGCCTCTTTCTCCTTCCCTCATCCTCTCTCTCTTTCTCCGCTCTCCTCTCTGTGTTGTATCTGTACTATTTATGAATATGGTGCATTTTATGGCTTACATATGACATGTGTATATGGGGGTGTTTAGTACACATACACACTCACCCCTCTGTTTCACTAACATGCTGCTTAAAGGAGCCAAGCCTAATAGGCAACAAGGTAAAGCATGGCTGGAGATGAAGGGCAGAACATCCACCATAACTTCCTCCTCTCCAGAATTCCATATCCCATCTCATCTACCACTTGTTAAAATTACATATCTGTAATCCTTCTATCGTCCCATACTGTGTTTGCAGAAGTTTTATTTCATTCGACTGTAACAAGTAGTTGTTGGGGCAGTGTCACAGATCCAATCTCTCCGTGCCATCTAGCAAAGTAAAGCAGGTCGATATTATCAAAACAGTTTTATTAAAGACCTTTTATATTTGCAGGAATGTTCTTCGCTATTTTGAGTGCTGAAAAATGTAGACTATGAGAGTTTGTTGTTGCGCATGCTGATTGATTTTGGCACCAAAGCTTTAGTTTTTTGTGATTCCACACAAATTAATCTTCCATCCATGCATTTGTTCATTAAAATATGACCTACAAAGTGATAATGTTTAGTAATAAACACTTTAGCGATCAAGCAAAGCTAAAGAATTATAAATACTTTATTTGTCCTCGTAATTGGAAAGAGGTTCTTCATATTTCCTGGTCGGAAACTTACTCGGTCCCGGGAACCCCAAGGGGTGCACGTTTTGGTTTTTGCCCTAGCACTGCACAGCTGAACCAAAACATGCACCCCTGAGTTTGGGGAAACGCTGAATTAATTAAATTTACCCATTTGAATCTTTAAGAATTGTACTTTTAAGTGCCTCATGAGCTTAGTTCAACCTTCATACCCCATCAGAACCCAAAATATAAGCTTGTTTCACTCCAATGTTTGTTAACAAAGTAAATGTAAACACCATTATAGCCTCAAAACATGATTAAAACTATACATGTTGATATCATGGATGGTCAGTCCTTGCATCCATAGCTCTGTCCATGAATTTGAGAGTTGATACATTTCTCCAGCCCTATCCGTCAGCTTTTTACTGAAACGTTTGGGAGGAGGCTTTGTTACCTTTGTTAGTGTTTCATGGTGAAATGCATTATGGGTAAAATGTATTTAAACTGCATTTCATCCACAACAGCTCTGACAGTGGAAGGTTGGACTATACTTGCTTCTGTGCATGCTAATTGTATCAGGCATTACAAAGACCTGCCCTGCGAGAGATCAGTCGACTGACTTATTGATCAATCCAGTTGATACTGCTCTTCGTCCTGTTTATTATTTTGTAAATTATGCAGTAGCTTACTTTTGGCGCATATTTCTTCCCCATTGTTGCACATAAAAGCCCTCACCTTGGACAGAAAAACGTAGCGTCCTTGTCTGCCTTGTTCCACACTGCTAGGTCTACATCCACCCTGATGTACGGCCTAGCCTACCTCACAGGCTGTGTGTGTCATTTAAATGTAAATACACCTCTCCGTATGTGTTTACAGAATGAGTCGAGGAACATTGAGATGTTGGCAGCTGCCTGTGCTGTGGGGGTTGGCTGCTGTTTCGCTGCCCCTATAGGAGGTGAGTGACACCAACATCCCACAGGACACAAACTGGTTGAATCAACGTTGTTTCAGTGTAATTTGTCAACGTATTCTGGCGTGGAATCTAACTGTTCAACTGTTGTTTTGAGGGTGAAATTTCAACATCATGATTGTCATCATGGTAAACACATTTCTACATGGACAAACCTTATATAAAATATGTTGAATTTGTAACTTTTAAAACAACATCAGATCTTCAACGCTATATCCACTATCAGGAAAAAAAACAATAGGCTGGGCAGCACCTCCTACTGGAGAATGTATGTATTATAGCTTGTATGTATTATAGCTACCCTTGGTCTCCCATACAGGGTTTTAATGTAGCCTATCCCTTAGTTATGATGTTTGTCTCTGACTATTACCAATGTGCTATCCTGAGAATGATTGTTGAGAGATATCAACTAAATAGATTCACTGTTGCTATCGAAGTAATTCCAAAGGATAGGTTTAAAAGAGCAAACTGAATGTGACCATACTTTAACACCCTTATATCATCAATGATGCTATTTAGGCCTATATACTGTATATGTATAGCATTTGCAAAGTCATCAACAGCTATTGTCTCAATTCAACCCATGATTCAACAGAAAATAGACTACATAAGCCTATGGTTTCAAACTCTGGTTGATTTCAAATGTAATGCCATTTAGTGATATTGAAACGCAACCAAATTTTTTTTGTTTTTGTTTTTTACTTTTGACCCCTTTTTCGTGATACCCCATTGCCGTACGGATTCGGGAGAGGCGAAGGTCGAGAGCCATGCGTCCTCCGAAACACGACCCTGCCAAGCCGCAATGCTTCTTGACACACTGCTTGCTTAACCCGGAAGCCAGACGCATCAATGTGTCGGAGGCATGCATGTGACCGAAGTCAGCATGCATGCCCCCGGCCCGCCACAAGAAGTCGTTAGAGCGCGATGGGACAAGGACATCGACATCCCGGCCGGCCAAACACTCCCTAACCCGGTTGACGCTGGGCCAATTGTGCGCCGCCTCATGAGTCTCCTGGTCGCGGCCCGACTGCAACACAGCTTGGGATCAAACCTGAGTCTGTAGTGACGCCTCTAGCGCTGCAACGCTGCGCCACTCGGGAGGCCCCAAAAAAAAAATGTTGAAGGAGATGTGTCTTCTGCTTAGTCTGGCTTTAATTCCAGTTTGTCTACAAATTAATAATTGATATGTTGGAATCAAGTCTCCATCTCAAGCAAAAATCTAACATGAATTTAAGGTGCATTTAAACTTTGGTTTGATTTGATTTAGTGATAACACATTTGAAATTCAACTAACTTTTGGCAGTCTTTGAGTGGGTGAATATATAGATTGTAATCACGTTGATCAACGTCTCAACCAAATATTACGCAATTATTCACATTGAAATTACGTGGTGTGCCCAGTGGGATAACACTCACTGACTGATACACTGGCTGGGTCAGAGATTGCAAGGTTTACTCCTTGCCACTTTTTGATTGGGGCATAGTTACTTTGATCATGTTCCCGTGTGTTCCTGAGAAATTGATTGTGTGTGTGTTTTGTAGGTGTGCTGTTCAGTATTGAGGTAACGTCTACGTTCTTTGCGGTGAGGAATTACTGGAGAGGGTTCTTCGCTGCTACCTTCAGTGCCTTCATTTTCAGAGTCCTGGCCGTGTGGAATAAAGACGAGGGTAAGACCGGTCTACATGTATACTGAACAAAAATGTAAACGCAACATGTGAAGTGTTTGTCCCATGTTTCATGAGCTGAAATAAAAGATCCCAGAAATACGCACAAAAATATTATTTCTCTCTCATGTTGTGCACGTATTTGTTTAGATCCCTGTTAGTGAGCATT
Organism: Thymallus thymallus; assembly: GCA_023634145.1. NCBI lineage: Eukaryota > Metazoa > Chordata > Actinopteri > Salmoniformes > Salmonidae > Thymallus > Thymallus thymallus. The sequence goes on from CM042378.1 coordinate 26,063,062, forward strand.
TCTCCTTCGCCAAAAGAGAATCCATCCACCTGACAGGTGTGGCATATCAAGAAGCTGATTAAACCGCATGATTATTATACAGGTGCACCTTGTGTCGAGGACAATATAAGGCCACTCTAAAATGTGCAGTTTTGTCATACGACACAGTTTGCCACAGATGTCTCAAGTTTTGAGGGAGCGTGCAATTGGCTTGCTGACTGCAGAAATGTCCACCAGAGCTGTTGCCAGAGAATGAAATGTTAATAGCTGCCCCCAACATCGTTTTTGGGCAGTACGTCCAACCGGCCTCACAACTGCAAACCATGTGTAACCACGCCAGCCCAGGACAGCCACATCCGGCTTCTTTACCTGTGGGATCGTCTAAGACCAGCCAACCGGACAGCTGATGAAACTGGGTTTGCACAACCGAAGGATTTCTGCACAAACTGTAGAAACTGCTCACCTTCGATGGCCACTGGCACGCTAGAGAAGTGTGCTCTTTATTTTCAACTGTACCTGGCAGATGGCAGGCAGGCAGTATGGCGTTGTGTGGGCGAGCGGTTTGCTGATGTCAACTTTGTAAACAGAGTGCCCCATGGTGGCGGTGGGGTTATGGCATGGGCAGGCATAAGCTACGGACAACAAATACAATTGCATTTTAACAATGGCAGTTTGAATACACAGAGATATCGTGACGAGATCCTGAGGCCCATTGTCGTGCCATATATCCACCGAAATCTCCTCATGTTTCAGCATGATAATGTACGGCCCCATGTGGCTAGGATCTGTACACAATTCCCGGAAGCTGAAAATGTCCTAGTTCTTCCATGGCCTGCATACTCATCAGACATGTCACCCATTGAGCATGTTTGGGATGCTCTGGATCTACATGTACGTCAGCGTGTTCCAGTTCCCACCAATATCCAGCAACTTCGCACAGCTATTGAAGAGGAGTAGGACAACAGGCCTCAATCAACAGCCTTATCAACTCTATGCATAGGAGATGTGTCACGCTGCATGAGGCAAATGGTGGTCACACCAGATACTGACTGGTTATCTGATCCATGCCCCTACCTTTTTTTAAGGTATCTGTGTATTTCCAGTCATGTGAAATCCATAGATTAGGGCCTAATTTATTTATTTCAATTGACTGATTTCCTTATATGAACTCTAACTCAGTAAAATCTTTGAAATTGTTGCATGTTTGCGTTTATTTTTGTTCATTCTATATGGGTCAATGGGCACCAATTCGGTGCCTTTTGAGATGTCAAAATAACTTTGGATTTCACCTAATTTTAACATTCTGTCATAAAGGGCACATGTTCAACTCAGTACGTTAAATAAAATAATTATTATAGTAAGTGCCTATCAATTGCCAAATAAATTAACAGGGTTGTTAAATTGGCCATAAATCAGCCATGAATCCCCTTGTAAAATGGAGAATGAAAACTTTCTGTGTGTAACAGGAAGAGGCATTTGAGTGCAAGCTTCACAATTTATTTTGATGTTAAGATTCCTACCCTGTTTATCTATGGGTAACAGGTTGACGTATTGTGCTCGACGTAAATTAATCACCAATTACGTTAAATAAATAATAATCTTCAGAAATGACTTTGTCAAAGCAACAGCATAACTAGGGCTTTACAATGATGGTGAAGATTTTGAGAAATGTTAGGGCTAAGTGGGTTAAGTTCTTCCTAGAAGTCAGAGGGAGCACAGAGAGACATGTCAAAATTGTGAATTTTGGCACTTTAGCAAGCCTTTATTCATATTTAAAAAATCTGATATATTGAATTATCCATGGGGTCTATGTGAAAGGGCACTTCATTAAATATAAAAGTATTTTCAAATTCAATATTGGTGCACAATTTCTACTTGTGTATATTGTCACAATCAATCATTGAGGTAAGGTCTGTATTGTATATAGCTCCTTAAAAACATTTTGATAATGATGAATCACTTTCTCTCTCCCTCCCTCCCTCCCTCCATCCCTCCATCCTACACAGAGACCATCACAGCTCTGTTTAAAACCCGTTTCCGTCTGGACTTCCCCTTTGACCTCCAGGAGCTCCCAGCCTTCGCTGTCATTGGGTGAGTCTAAGTTGTCTTCAATCAGCCAGTGAGCTCTTTGTTGCCTCTGTTAGCCAGTGAGCCCTTTGTTGCCTCTGTTAGCCAGTGAGCTCTTCTTTGCCTCTGTTAGCCAGTAGATAGGTACTTTATTGATCCCCCGGGGGGGACATTTCATAAATTGCTGCCTCTGTTAGCCAGTGAGCCCTTTGTTGCCTCTGTTAGCCAGTGAGTTCTTCTTTGCTGCCTCTGTTAGCCAGTGAGCTCTTCTTTGCTGCCTCTGTTAGCCAGTGAGCTCTTCTTTGCTGCCTCTGTTAGCCAGTGAGCCCTTTGTTGCCTCTGTTAGCCAGTGAGCTCTTCTTTGCTGCCTCTGTTAGCCAGTGAGCTCTTCTTTGCTGCCTCTGTTAGCCAGTGAGCTCTTCTTTGCTGCCTCTGTTAGCCAGTGAGCCCTTTGTTGCCTCTGTTAGCCAGTGAGCTCTTCTTTGCTGCCTCTGTTAGCCAGTGAGCTCTTCTTTGCTGCCTCTTTTAGCCAGTGAGCTCTTCTTTGTTGCCTCTGTTAGCCAGTGAGCTCTTCTTTATTGCCTCTGTTAGCCAGTGAGCTCTTCTTTGCTGCCTCTGTTAGCCAGTGAGCTCTTCTTTGCTGCCTCTGTTAGCCAGTGAGCCGTTTGTTGCCTCTGTTAGCCAGTGAGCCCTTTGTTGCCTCTGTTAGCCAGTAAAAGCTGGTGTGAGCTTTTTAGGAGGATAGCCTCCTGACATTAGTCACCTAACATGTATTATTCAGCCAGTAAGGTGGTGCATTTAGGATGTCTTATTTTAGCTTGCTGTTACCGTAGTAGCGTAGCCTCCAGGCTTACCACATAACTGAATTAGACCAGAGCCTCTCCCTCACTCTCGTCTCTCTATATCTCTCTCTCTTTCCCTATTTACATCTCAGAAGAAAGAACAGCCCTGTGCTTAACTCTGCGTGGGCTCCCAAAGAGAAGAAAATCCCTCTATTTTTGTCTGGAGAATGTCCTCCTACTCATGATCTGAGCAGTGACGCTTTGACTCATAATCGAACAAAACGCTGCCTCCGGAGAACAGCTGTCTTATTACACTTTTAGAGATAGAGAGAGAGTTTGTTTGTGTCTGTATGCACACCCCTGTATGTGTGCATTTCAGTATCCTCTCCCTCGTCAATGTCTTATAGGGAAAGTCGGTCAGTGTTTCAGTTAACTCGGACACAGAGAGAGAGAGGAGGACATTTGTCTCCTCTGCTACATGCTAGCTGGGGCAAACCTTTGTGTAGTAAACCCATTTTAGCATCTGGATTTATGTTTCAAACATTGACTGGTACTCAGATGTGGCGTTCTGAGAATATATGTGTGTATATATGTGTGTACCTATCTATCTATCTATCTATATATATGTGTGTGTGTGTGTGTGTGTGTGTGTGTGTGTGTGTGTGTGTGTGTGTGTGTGTGTGTGTGTGTGTGTGTGTGTGTGTGTGTGTGTGTGTGTGTGTGTGTGTGTATATTTGTGTGTATATATATATATATATATATATATATATATATATATATATATATATATATATATATATACACACACAAACCAGTGGAGGCTGCTGAGGGGAGGATGGCTGATAATAATGGCTGGAACGGGAGAAAATGGAATGGCATCAAACTATGTGTTTAATGTATTTGATACGATTCAACTCCAGCCATTACCACAAGCCCTCCCTCCCCAATTAAGGTGCCACCAACCGCCTGTGACACAAACGCATACACACACGTTTCAGAGAATGGCTTTGAAACGTGTACAAATGATTCTCCCTCATCTATTCATCATTTATTCAGGAGTATTTGACAGAATTAATTATGCAGGAACATGAATTTATGAGCATTCATATACTTTGCTGTAGCTGAGGGGGAACTTTAGAAAGTACTTCTCAGGGGATCTGCTTGGTTCTGGTGGCTGGAGAAACTGTCTCTCCTACTGCGACTTACACAAAGTGGACACATACTGGTTAATCTCTTAAAACACAAGTGTGTATATACATGTAAACCTGTCCCTCTCTCTTTCTCCACCTTTTAATTCTCCCTGTCTCCACAGTATTGCCAGTGGTTTTGGCGGGGCGTTGTTTGTCTACCTGAACAGACTGATAGTCCAGTTCATCAGGAAACAGAAGACCATCAACAAGTTCCTCATGAAGAAGTAAGTCATGATGTCATCATCGTCAGACTGCAGCACCTACTTGGTCCCAGAGAGTCCCTGTATCCTAGTGTCACACACACACACACACACACACACACACACACACACACACACACAGACAGACACACAGACACACAGACAGACAGACAGACAGACAGACAGACAGACAGACAGACAGACAGACAGACAGACAGTGGGGAGAACAAGTATTTGATACACTGCGGATTTTGCAGGTTTTCCCACTTACAAAGCATGTAGAAGTCTGTAATTTTTATCATAGGTACTCTTCAACTGTGAGTGACGGAATCTAAAACAAAAATCCAGAAAATCACATTGTATGATTTTTAAGTAATTAATTTGCATTTTATTGCATGCCATAAGTATTTGATACATCAGAAAAGCAGAACTTAATATTTGGTACAGAAACCTTTGTTTGCAATTACAGAGATCATACATTTCCTGTAGTTCTTGACCAGGTTTGCACACACTGCAGCAGGGATTTTGGCCCACTCCTCCATACAGACCTTCTCCAGATCCTTCAGGTTTCGGGGCTGTCGCTGGGCAATACGGACATTCAGCTCCCTCCAAAGATTTTCTATTGGGTTCAGGTCTGGAGACTTCTTACGGAGCCACTCCTTAGTTGCCCTGGCTGTGTGTTTCGGGTCGTTGTCATGCTGGAAGACCCAGCCACGACCCATTTTCAATGCTCTTACTGAGGGAAGGAGGTTGTTGGCCAAGATCTCGTGATACTTGGCCCCATACATCCTCCCCTCAATACGGTGCAGTCGCCTGTCCCCTTTGCAGAAAAGCATCCCCAAAGAATGATGTTTCCACCTCCATGCTTCACGGTTGGGATGGTGTTCTTGGGGTTGTACTCATCCTTCTTCTTCCTACAAACACGGCGAGTGGAGTTTAGACCAAAAAGCTCTATTTTTGTCTCATCAGACCACATGACCTTCTCCCATTCCTCCTCTGGATCATCCAGATGGTCATTGGCAAACTCCAGACGGGCCTGGACATGCGCTGGCTTGAGCAGGGGGACCTTGCGTGCGCTGCAGGATTTTAACCCATGACGGTGTAGTGTGTTACTAATGGTTTTCTTTGAGACTGTGGTCCCAGCTCTCTTCAGGTCATTGACCAGGTCCTGCCATGTAGTTCTGGGCTGATCCCTCACCTTCCTCATGATCATTGATGCCCCACGAGGTGAGATCTTGCATGGTGCCCCAGACCGAGGGAGATTGACCGTCATCTTGAACTTCTTCCATTTTCGAATAATTGCGCCAACAGTTGTTGCCTTCTCACCAAGCTGCTTGCCTATTGTCCTGTAGCCCATCCCAGCCTTGTGCAGGTCTACAATTTTATCCCTGATGTCCTTACACAGCTCTCTGGCCTTGGCCATTGTGGAGAGGTTGGAGTCTGTTTGATTGAGTGTGTGGACAGGTGTCTTTTATACAGGTAACGAGTTCAAACAGGTGCAGTTAATACAGGTAATGAGTGGAGAACAGTAGGGCTTCTTAATGAAAAACTAACAGGTCTGAGAGAGCCGGAATTCTTACTGGTTGGTAGGTGATCAAATACTTAGGTCATGCAATAAAATGCAAATTAATTATTTAAAAACCATACGATGTGATTTTCTGGATTTTTGTTTTAGATTCCGTCTCTCACAGTTGAAGTGTACCTATGATAAAAATTACAGACCTCTACATGCTTTGTAAGTAGGAAAACCTGCAGAATCGGCAGTGTATCAAATACTTGTTCTCCCCACTGTAGATAGATAGATAGATAGATAGATAGATAGATAGATAGATAGATAGATAGATAGATAGATAGATAGATAGATAGATAGATAGATAGATAGATAGATAGATAGATAGATAGATAGATAGATAGATAGATAGATAGATAGCAGCTTCATTAATGCAGAGATGAATGAAGACATTGATCTTGACAAGTGTTTATTAATGAATGGTGTTTACTCATCTCCCTACCAGACTGATGAATTAACCATCCTCAGACTTCTAAATTAATGTAATGTTCTGTATATCACTCAGCCATGGGAAGGGTTTGGGGACCGTTTGGTTTTGAAGAAAAAAGTCTAAACAGTCTCTTACCTCCACCTCCTCCTCCTCTCCTTCCCTTGCAACTTTTCTCTCAGGCGTCTGCTGTACCCAGCCCTGGTCACTCTTCTGGTGTCTACGTTAACCTTTCCCCCCGGCTTCGGACAGTTCATGGCAGGCAAGGTTAGTTCCACTCAGTTTTTATTTTTTTTACGTAAAGGCACAGTCTCCCACCTCTTTCTCTCTCTGTTTATGAAATGTCCCCCCCGGGGATCAATAAAGTACCTATCTATATATCTATATAATGAGAGGGTGAGTCAGACTTTTGGTGTATTTCTTCCACAATAAGCTGTTGATTATTTTGCTCCCTAAAGTCTAGCTACAGTACCACACACAACTACACACCCTCTTCCAGCCCCTCACTCAGCTTCACAAGCGTTAAGCCAAACCTGTTCAAATTAAATCATTACATCCATTGCCGAAAGTGAAACCGCTTTCCATAATGGTCTTCCTAATAAAATGGATGTGTTTTACCCAATTTTAAATCACCCCCTAGCTAGCACTTACCCCATGGCACTTCATGTAGATTGGGATGGCACTAATGTAATCACTTCTCCTTGCCCTCTGAAAGTCTAGGATGAATTCTTGCTGTTTTGCTTATACCTATCCAATCCTTTCATATCTACTTAAATGCTTTGGGGTAGGAGCTAGGGATCAATATGGGAACGCCTGTTGACTTTAGCCCTCTGTCTGAAATGTTGTCACTTCCTGTTTCCCCCATGCAGCTGACCCAGAAGGAGTCCCTAGTGACGTTGCTAGACAACCGTACTTGGGCCAAGCAGGGCATAGCCGAGGGGTTTGACTACATCGGCAACTCCCAGGCCTGGAATCACCCCCAGGTCAATGTCTTTGTCACCCTCGTCCTCTTCATCGTAATGAAGGTAGGCACACATCATCATCATAATCATCCACTTTATTCTCATCTCTCCTCTTCTTGATCATCACCTGTTCTTTTTAAATTCCCTGTTACTCCCTCCCCACTACATGTGGCATGTCTCAATAATCTGAAGTAATGTCCTTCCCATTGACATGACAGGTGAAGGTAATATGACAGGATCCTGTCCATTCATTTCAATGAAAAGAGAGAAGGCCATTCTGAAGTATTGAGACCCAGCCCAATGTTATATTAGGGTTAGGGTTGTGGAGTATTCAGACCCTGCCCAATGTTATATTAGGGTTAGGGTTGTGGAGTATTGAGACCCAGCTCTGTTTTATGTAAGGGTTAGGGTTGTGGAGTATTGAGACCCAGCTCTGTGTTATGTGAGGGTTAGGGTTGTGGAGTATTGAGACCCACCCCAGTGTTATGTGAGGGTTAGGGTTGTGGAGTATTGAGACCCAGCCCAGTGTTATGTGAGGATTATGGTTGTGGAGTATTGAGACCCAGCTCTGTTTTATGTGAGGGTTAGGGTTGTGGAGTATTGAGACCCAGCCCAGTGTTATGTGAGGGTTAGGGTTGTGGAGTATTGAGACCCAGCTCTGTGTTATGTGAGGGTTAGGGTTGTGGAGTATTGAGACCCAGCTCTGTGTTATGTGAGGGTTAGGGTTGTGGAGTATTGAGACCCAGCTCTGTGTTATGTGAGGGTTAGGGTTGTGGAGTATTGAGACCCAGCTCTGTGTTATGTGAGGGTTAGGGTTGTGGAGTATTGAGACCCAGCCCAGTGTTATGTGAGGGTTAGGGTTGTGGAGTATTGAGACCCAGCCCAGTGTTATGTGAGGGTTAGGGTTGTTGATTATTGAGACCCAGCCCAGTGTTATATGAGGGCAGGTGAAGCATCATATTATTACCTTGTTGGGATTTGATGAGGTTTTTATGTAACCTTTGTTTATCCAAGTTCTAACAGCTCAAATGAAATGTCCCCTTTTAAAAGAGAACTGCAGAACTGCTGTTGTAAATCTTGTTCGCTCACTAGAGTGTGTGTGTGTGTGTGTGTGTGTGTGTGTGTGTGTGTGTGTGTGTGTGTGTGTGTGTGTGTGTGTGTGTGTGTGTGTGTGTGTGTGTGTGTGTGATAAAAAGAGAGAGACAATAGGCTGTGTGTATTGAGTAAACCAAGTGTAACACAGTTAAAGTCCCTGGATAGAGAGAGAAACAAGGAACCACAGAGGGATGGGGAGAGACAAAAGTGGGTGGAGAGGGACTGAGGGGAGTGCTAGAGCAGTAAAGTTATATAAGCGTTAGATATTGAGTGTGATGATCCTGCTATAATGGAATAGAAATACACTCTCTTTCTCTCCTTCGCTTTGTCGCTCATCCAAGCTCTCTCTCTTTTTTTTGCCTTCTTTGCTATATCTCACAAAATCAGAAAACGTCATTATACTTTATGGAACCCAGTGAGACCAATCTACTCTACTCTAAATTAATCTACTCCACTCTACCCAATTCTGTCTCTCTCTCTCTCTCTCTCTCCCTCTCTCTCCCTCTCTCTGCGTGTGTTCCGTCTTGTCCCCTCCCTCTCTCCTTCCTGTCCTGTCCTGAAATCAGACACCTTTTACTGTCACCCCTATGACGGTGCTGTTCCATCCCCCCCCCCTGTTCCTCCAACGTCCAGCCCTGCTACTGTATATGGGGCAGTATTTCTGGTCCATCTTTGTGTGTGTACCCGCTGTCCTCAATAGAGGTAGTATTTTTGGCCTTTGCTGTGACGTAGTTACACACACACGTACATGCAAACGTAGTCAACTTCACTCACATAGTTACTCTCTTACAGAACTTAGACACACACACACACACACACACACACACTTAACTCGATCGCATGCAAAGCGTGTCTGCTGGGAGGATGTCTAATTACATGGTGTAGTTTAAAGAGCCCAGAGTGGTAGTTAGTTTCTCTCATGCTATGCAAATGGCCCAAGCTTTTATTAGACAGACACAAGCAGACAGACATTCTGTGGATTGATTCTCTCTTCTCTCTATAATATTACTCATAGGCTGTCTTCTCTGTAGCAGACTGACCGTTTTCTACCTAGCACACTGCATTGAGACAACTTTTTGACCCCTATAGGTTTTTTGCAGTCCTTCTCCAGCCGTCTGTTGGAGGGTGGTGGCAGCCCAGTTATTGGAGTGGGAATATGAGAAGGGCCCTAGAAGGCCCCTAGGGGCCCGGGCGATAGGCTGTTCTGACACACACACACACACACACACACACACACACCCTTCTGCCGACTGACACATTAAATAGAGTATAAATGTCCCCGCTACTGCGTCAAAACCTTTCCCCTTGACCCCTCTTTCCTCCCCACCCCTCTCTCCCTCCTCTTTTTCATTCTCTCTGTCAGTTATTTCTCCCTCTTTCCTCCCCACACCTCTCTCCCTCCTCTTTTTCATTCTCTCTGTCAGTTATTTCTCCCTCTTTCCTCCCCACCCCTCTCTACCTCCTCTTTTTCATTCTCTCTGTCAGTTATTTCTCCCTCTTTCCTCCCCACCCTTCTCTCCCTCCTTTTTCCTTCTCTCTGTCAGTCATTTCTCCCTCTTCTTTATGCCGTTCTATCTTTGTTTCCTTCTGATTCCCCTCTTTCTTTTCTCTGTCCATCTCCTCTATGCCCTCTGCTCTCTTCCTCTTTCTCTTTCCTTTCTCTTCTCTCCTGTTTCTGCCTTCCTTTTTCTCCCTCTCATCTCACTCACTCATCTCTCTCTCTCTCTCTCTCTCTCTCTCTCTCTCTCTCTCTCTGTGGGTTAAAAGGAACTGTTAATGACGGTTTAGCTGACGTCTTGTTCACATATGGGAAGGCAGGTGTGAGCCCTCGAACAGCTGTGTGTGTGTGTGTGTGTGTGTGTGTGTGTGTGTGTGTGAGAAATCACATTTTATTGGTCGCATACACTTATTTAGCAGATGTTATTGTGGGTGTAGCAAAAGGCTTGTGTTTCTAGCTCCAACAGTGCTGTAATATCTAACAATACACACTAATCTGAAAGTAAAATAATGGAATTTAAAAAATATATAAATCTAAAGATGAGCAATGTCAGAGTCTGGACTGGATGGATGGATGGATGTGTAGACCTACGTACTAGTGGTGTCCCCAGCCCAGCTCAGGGAGATAAGGTAGTTTGTTACGGAAGGTGCGGTTGCTGTACCAGGCAGTGATGCAGCCGAACAGGATGCTCTGAATGGTGCATCTGTAAAAGTTTGTGAGGGTCTTAGGGACCTCCTGAGGTTGAAGAGGTGTGGTTGTGCCTTTTTCACCACTGTCTGTGTGGGTGGACCATGACAGTTTGTCAGTGATGTGTATGCCGAGGAACTTGAAGCTTTTTTCCTTCTCCGCTGCGGCCCCGTCAATGTGGATAGGGGCTCTCGAGGCGGTCTAAGGCACTGCATCTCAGTGCTAGAGGCGTCACTACATCACAACCGGCTGTTGTGATCACAACCGGCTGTGATCGGGAGTCCAATAGGGCGGCACACAATTGGCCTAGCGTCGTCCGGGTTAGGGGAGGCCGGGGTAGGCCGTCATTGTATATAAGAAATTGTTCTTAACTGGCTTGCCTAGTTAAATAAAGGTTCAATATATATATATATATATAGATATTTTTAAAGATAGTCATTTAGCTCAGTTATCTTCACTTTCTTGGGTACAGGAACAATGGTGGATATCTTGAAGTATGTGGGGACAGCAAACTGGGATAGGGAGAGATTGAATATGTCCATAAACACTCCAGCCTGCTGGTCTGGGATGCTGTCTGGTCCAGCAGCTTTGTGAGAGTTAACACGCTTAAATATCTTACTCATGTCGGCCACGGAGAACGAGAGTGCATAGTCCTCGGGAGTGGCCCACGTCGGTGGCACTGTGTTATCCTCAAAGCGGGCAATAGTGTTTAGCTTGTCCGGGAGCAAGACATAGGTGTCCACGACGTGGCTGGTTTTCTCTTTGTAATCCGTTATCTTCTGGAGTCCTTGCCACATACATCTTGTGTCTGAGCTGTTAAATTTGAGCCACTTTGTCTCTGTACTGACTTTTGCCTTCTTGATTGCCTTACGAAGGGCATAACTGGACTGTTTGTATTTGACCATATTCCCAGTCACCTTGCCGTAGGTAAGATGCGGTGGTTTGCACTTTCAGTTTTGCGCGAATGTTCCACGTATTTTGGTTTGGATAGGTTTTAATCGTCACAGTTGGAACAACATCCCCTATGCACTTCCTGATGAACTCAGTCATTATGTCAATGTATATGTCATGGTGTTTCTCATAGGCAACCCAGAACATACAGTCATGTGAAAAAGTAAGTACACCCCCTGGAAAGTTATCTTTTTTTTTTTGTACATATTTGAACAGATGTATACAGTGGGGAGAACAAGTATTTGATACACTGCCGATTTTGCTGGTTTTCCTACTTACAAAGCATGTAGAGGTCTGTAATTTTTATCATAGGTACACTTCAACTGTGAGAGACGGAATCTAAAACAAAAATCCAGAAAATCACATTGTATGATTTTTAAATAATTAATTTGCATTTTATTGCATGACATAAGTATTTGATCACCTACCAACCAGTAAGAATTCCGTCTCTCACAGACCTGTTAGTTTTTCTTTAAGAAGCCCTCCTGTTCTCCACTCATTACCTGTATTAACTGCACCTGTTTGAACTCGTTACCTGTATAAAAGACACCTGTCCACACACTCAATCAAACGGACTCCACACACTCAATCAAACAGCTGTGTAAGGACATCAGGGATAAAATTGTAGACCTGCACAAGGCTGGGATGGGCTACAGGACAATAGGCAAGCAGCTTGGTGAGAAGGCAACAACTGTTGGCGCAATTATTCGAAAATGGAAGAAGTTCATGATGACGGTCAATCTCCCTTGGTCTGGGGCACCATGCAAGATCTCACCTCGTGGGGCATCAATGATCATGAGGAAGGTGAGGGATCAGCCCAGAACTACACGGCAGGACCTGGTCAATGACCTGAAGAGAGCTGGGACCACAGTCTCAAAGAAAACCATTAGTAACACACTGCGCCGTCATGGATTAAAATCCTGCAGCGCACGCAAGGTCCCCCTGCTCAAGCCAGCGCATGTCCAGGCCCGTCTGGAGTTTGCCAATGACCATCTGGATGATCCAGAGGAGGAATGGGAGAAGGTCATGTGGTCTGATGAGACAAAAATAGAGCTTTTTGGTCTAAACTCCACTCGCCGTGTTTGGAGGAAGAAGAAGGATGAGTACAACCCCAAGAACACCATCCCAACCGTGAAGCATGGAGGTGGAAACATCATTCTTTGGGGATGCTTTTCTGCAAAGGGGACAGGCGACTGCACCGTATTGAGAGGAGGATGGATGGGGCCATGTATCGCGAGATCTTGGCTAACAACCTCCTTCCCTCAGTAAGAGCATTGAAGATGGGTCGTGGCTGGGTCTTCCGGCATGACAACGACCCGAAACACACAGCCAGGGCAACTAAGGAGTGGCTCCGTAAGACGCATCTCAAGGTCCTGGAGTGGCCTAGCCAGTCTCCAGACCTGAACCCAATAGAAAATCTTTGGAGGGAGCTGAAAGTCCGTATTGCCCAGCGACAGCCCCGAAACCTGAAGGATCTGGATGGAGGTGTGGGCCAAAATCCCTGCTGCAGTGTGTGCAAACCTGGTCAAGAACTACAGGAAACGTATGATCTCTGTAATTGCAAACAAAGGTTTCTCTACCAAATATTAAGTTCTGCTTTTCTGATGTATCAAATACTTATTTCATGCAATAAAATGCTAATTAATTACTTAAAAATCATACAATGTGATTTTCTGGATTTTTGTTTTAGATTCCGTCACTCACAGTTGAAGAGTACCTATGATAAAAATTACAGACGTCTACATGCTTTGTAAGTGGGAAAACCTGCAAAATCGGCAGTGTATCAAATACTTGTTCTCCCCACTGTATGTAATCTTTATGTCAACACTATTGACAGATAAAGGTAACCTAATTTAACAAATGACACTGAAAGATTAAACTTTGCAATCATTTATTCATCAAAAATCAACAGAAATGCAATTCCATAGTGCGGAAAAAATAAGTAGACCCCTAGCTTCAATAGCTTGTGTTGCCCCCTTTGGCTGAAATAACTTCATGTAGACATTTCTTGTAACTGTCTATCAGTCTCTTACATCGACTGGGAGGAATTTTTGCCCACTCTTCTTTACAATACTGCTTCAACTGTGTCATGTTCGAGGGCTTTCTTCCATGCACGGCCAGCTTCAAGTCACCCCACAGCATTTTGATAGGATTGAGATCTGGGCTTTTACTCGGCCATTCCATAAAGCTCCATTTCTTATTTTTTAGCCATTCTGTTGTAGCTTTGCTTTTGGATAATTGTCCTGTTGCAAGATCCATGTTCTGTTCAGCTTCAGCTTTTTGATAGATGGCATCACATTCTCCTAAAAAATTATCTGATACAATATAGAATTTATAGTTGACTCAATGATGACAAGTTGGCCAGGCCCTGAGGCAGCAGAGCAGCCCCAAACCATAATGTCACCGCCTCCATGCTTTACGGTTGGTATGAGGTTCTTCTGTTCAAAGGCAGTGCTTCGTTTTCACCAAACATGGCGTCTGGCATTGCGGCCAAACAACTCCACCTTTGACTCATCTGTCCAGAGCACATTGTTCCAGTAGTTTTGGTCTTTACCCAGGTGTTGTCTGGCAAACGTCAGTCGTGTCTTGATATTCTTTCATCTTTTCTTCCTTCCTGACCTCTCATGTAGGCCAAGTTTGTGCAGTCTCTTTCTGACAGTTGACTCGTGCACTTCGACATTGATTGTGGCAAGAGAGGCCTGTAGATCCCTTGATGTTACCCTGGGGTTCTTAGAGACGTCTATGAGCATCTTTCAGTCAGCTCTTGGGCTGAATTTGGTGGGATGACCTGTCCTGGGTGGATTGCCAGTGGACTGGAATTTTCTCCATTTGTAGATGAGCCGTCGGACAGTGGAATTGCTTGGAAATGGAATTATGTACTTCGAACCCCTCCCAGACTCATGGACATCACTAATCTTTTTTCTGAGGGCCTCAGGTAGGTCTTTTGATCTTTGCATGGTGTTACCACACACCCATATGGTTAAGACCAAACCAGACCAGTTTTCTAATCTTTATGGAAGGCTGGACCTCTAATGAGTTTCTAATCATTTGCAATTGTTTTTGGGACACCTAATTCTAATTTTAGCCATTTTATGTGATGGTTAAGGTAGAGGTGTACTAACTTATTCTGCATAAGGAAAAGGCATTTTTGTTTATTTTAATTGCATAACATTTTCAATAACATTTTCAATTTAGCTCAAATATCCATGTGTCCAAATGTGTTAAAATAAATGCCACTTTCCCAGGGGTGTACTTACTTTTTCACATGACTATCCCAGTCCACGTGATCAAAAACAATCTTGAAGCATGGATTCCGTTTGGTCAGACCAGAGTCTAATAGGCCTTAGCACTGGTACTTCCTGTTTGAGTTTCTGCCTATAGGAATAGCGGAGAAGAAAGGATTTGTGATCTGATTTGCCTAAGGGAGGCGGTGGAGTGCCTTTTACCCATCTCGGAAGGGAGAGTATCAATGGTCTAGAGTTTTTGAAGCATGAGTACTGCAGGCAATGTTTTGATAGAACATCAGTAGTATTTTCCTCAGATTTGCTTTATTAAAGTCCTTAGCTACAATAAATGCCACCTCAGATTATGCAGTTTCCAGTTTGCACAAAATCCAGTGTAGCTACTTGAGAGCCATCGTGGTATCTGCTTAAGGGGGAATATACACTGCTGTGACGATAACCAAAGATAATTCTCTCTGGAGGTAATGCAGCATTTGATTGTGAGGTGTTATAGGTCAGGTGAACAAAAGGACTTGAGTTCCTGTATGATACCACAATCACACCATTAGTTAATCATGAAACATACACCTCCGCCTTTCTTCTTCCTGGAGAGTTCTTTATTCCTAGCTGTGCGATGTACTGAAAACCCAGCTCGCTGTATGGATGGGGACAGCATATCCGGAGACAGCCAGGATTATGTGAAACGGAGTATGTTACAGTCCCGGATGTGTCTCTGGAAGGAGATCCTCGCCCTGAGCTTGTTTACTTTATTGTCCAGGGACTGAACATTAGCGAGTAATATACTCGGAAGCAGTGGGTGGTGTGCATGCCTCCTGAGTCAGACTAAAAGTCCACTCTGAATACCTCTTCTCCACCGGCGGCGTCTTGGAGCAGCCTCTGGGATAAGTTAAATCACCTTGGAGGGTACGAACAAAGGATCCAATTCAGGAAAGTCGTATTTCTGGTTGAAATGCTGTTGAGTTACCGCCGCTCTGATATCCCAAAGTTATTTCCGGCTGTATGTAATAATGCAAAAAACGTTATGGGCTAATAATGTGAGAAGTAATACCAAAAAAAAGACTTCAAAGTTCCTTAGCTGTGTCCATGTCTATCGGCATCGATTTCCTGTGTGTGTGCGCGTGTTCTCCAGCTCTGCCTGTCTCTCTATAAACCTTATAAACCTCCCCATTACCATAGAAACCTCCATCTCCCTTTTACAGGCCCACACTCACCTGAAATGGCAGAGGAGAACAGAGTTACAGAAGAGACATGGAGGAAGCAAGAGTCAAAATAAACTAGGAAAAGATTAGTTTAAAGGAAGTATAAAGACATGTATGAAGGAGAAATAGGATAGGACTATAGCTGATATGCAGTAGACTGTTACAGTACTTATTTTTATATATAAATTTTTATTTATTTAACTAGGCAAGTCAGTTAAGAACAAATTCTTATTTACAATGACAGCCTACTTACAGGGTCAGCCCCAGGTGCAAATTATGGTTAAGTGCCTTGCTCAAGGACACATCATCAGGTTTTTTTCACCTTGTCAGCTCGGGTATTTGAACCAGCGACCTTTCAGTTACTGGCCCAACGCTCTAACCACTGGGCTACCTGCCACCCTTACAGGAGAATGTTACAGGAGGATGTTGATTGGGTGGATCTTACAGTAGGATGTTGATTGGTTGGATGTTCCCGTTGTTTTGCAGTGATTGCATCAGCTATTTTATGACCACCATTCTGTTAAGGTTATTGGTTCTGGCACAGAAGGTCAGTATTCAGGGATTCTGTGATTTGGGATTACGTTGTGTGTTTGGTAGTTGAGGTCCCCTCTTGCTGCATCCCAAGGTCCCCCTGGTCTGAAAGTCATAGCTGAGGTATAGTAGGTGATATTCTACTCTTCTCTGAGGTCATGATGATACAGTAATAATGAAGCCATATCTGTCTGCTCATACCTGCATGAGTCAGCAGAGCATCGCCTAGGCAACCCTGTGGCAGGGAGGCAAGAACCCAGGGTGACTGTCACTGGGCAGGAAGTCAACGTCACCACCGCCCGTCACCATGGGAATAGCTTCCCTGCCTGCTATCCTAGCGACTGCCAATGAAGGGGAAGTGATGTCATCACCCAACATTGTGTGTGCGCGCAAGCAGAGGGGACTAATTACTGGAGCAGTAGAGCTGACCATGTCCAAATAATGATTTTATATCAAACACAGCAGTCAACAGAAACCAAGCCAGGTCTCCTCTCTTCTCATTAGAGACCAGAGAGAGAGAGGGATAGAGAGACAGAAATAGAGAAAGCGAAAGAGGTAGAGCTAGAGGGAAAAAATAAGTGGTGTGGAGGCAGATGAAAAAATGAGTGTTGGAAGAGAGAGCTGTGGTACTGTTAGGTAAGACTGTTCAGTTCTAGGGAACCCTGTAACCTTAAACTGAATAAGTGGATTGACTTACAGGTCATCTGTGGAGTGTCTACTCTGCAATGCTGTGGTGTGTGTTTTATAGAAGTAAACACATGCAATATACACACAGACAAATACTGTTTGTTTTCGCTCTATCTTTCTCTACACACACACACACACTCCTCCAGGTGCAATCTTAGTTCATACCTCTGTAATAACCTTAAGCCCCGGTTATGAGTTTCCAGATCCCTTAAACCCCTCTCCCTTATTGAGATTTGCCTGGGCAGACTGTGGTTTTCATGGAGCACCTTTTTGAGAAGTTTCCTGACCATTTCCATCATGGTTCATGGTAATTGACAGCATAACAGCTATTAGGTTAGGCTATTATGTGTGTATTTCATACGTGTCGTGTCAAATGGCAGCCCGCCACACACATTCTTCTCTGTCATCAATGACTCCTGGCGTGTGTGCATGTGACGCAGTAATGCCCAGTGAGATTCACATATGTGTGAGTGACGCAGTAATCCCCTGTGTGTGTGATAGGTGTGTGGGATAGGTGTGAAAGCAGCGTAGGGTGTAGAGTTACTGACAGACATCCATTAGGGCTTAATTACTGCTAACTAGAGCGAGAGAGGGAGGGAGAAAGCAGGAAATCTGGATCTCTGTCAGTAACTATACAGCCTACGCTGCTTTCAGAGATGGGACTTCAAATAAATAGTTTTGACGGTTTTCAAAAGCCATCCCGTGGCTTTTTCCAAATATCCCGGTATATTGTAAATGGCCCAAGCCTAGCACCAGTGACATTTCCTTTTGTTTGTCTCCTCTAATTAGCTGCCTCTCCCGTCGGTGGCGGCTGCATCATCCAATCAGCTCGCTCCGCTCATTAACCAGTTCAGTTCATTTCAGGGTTTTCATCAAATTAAGGCAGTGTGTGACACTTCAATCTCACCCCGATGGGGACCTGCGTTAGTTAGTTTGCGCCTGGGAAAAGATAAGTCTATCACAATGGAATATTTTCTTTTTTTTGTGCATAATAAAATATAGTACTGATCAGAAGTCAGAGCGGAGTTAAATGGAGTATTGTCCTGTTGGCTAACTGAAATGCCACACTGTTCCCTCTTTCTGTGTCTGTGTGTCTATCTCAGTTCTGGATGTCTGCTCTGGCCACCACTATCCCTGTGCCCTGTGGAGCCTTCATGCCCGTCTTTGTCATTGGTAAGAGAAGTGTGTGTGTGTTTTCAGTAATAATGTTAACCCTGGGAACATGCTATGCTATCCAGTCTTGTGAGTGTCTGTGTACCAGTATGTTACTTTCTCATTAACTCAGTGTGTGTGTGTGTGTGCGTGTGCGTGTGTGTGTGTTTTCTCTAGGGGCAGCGTTTGGCCGTCTGGTCGGGGAGAGCATGGCCGCCTGGTTCCCTGATGGCATCCACTCTGATGGCCTCATCTACCCCATAGTGCCAGGCGGTTACGCCGTCGTGGGTGAGTTACTGTAGAAACACACAGAACAACAAAGACAAAGTTCGGTACAGCTAAACACCATTATTGTAACAATTAGGAAGTAGAAAGCCAGATACGATAAGACACACATATATTTTTGTCAAAGATAAAAACATGATACGCTTTAGATGTCCCCTTTGGCAAGATATCTCTTAATGTTGTTGGCTGATATTGCTGTTAGCGTTGTTGTTGATGGTTGCGCTGTTTATGCTGTTGTTCAGTGTCAACTGTTTGTGTCTAATGGGTGCTGATGTTGTTGACTCACCTCTAACTCAGCTTTCTGTCTCTCTGATGATCCCTCTCATCTCAGCATGGCTACATTTACCCTCTCGTTCTCTCTCTATCTCTCTCTCTCTCTCTCTCTCTCTCTCTCTCTCTCTCTCTCTCTGTCTCTCTCTCGCTCTCTTTCCTCCCTCCATCCTAATGAAGTTAGGAATAATCAACCTTCCCTCCCTCCTCTCTATCACTCTCTCTGCTCCTTCTCCTCCTCTCTATCACTCTCTCTGCTCCTTCTCCTCCTCTCTATCACTCTCTCCGCTCCTCCTCCTCCTCTCTATCACTCTCTCTGTTTCTCCTCCTCCTCTCTATCACTCTCTCCGCTCCTCCTCCTCCTCTCTATCACTCTCTCCGCTCCTCCTCCTCCTCTCTATCACTCTCTCCCCTCCTCCTCCTCTCTATCACTCTCTCCGCTCCTCCTCCTCTCTATCACTCTCTCCTCTCTTCCTTCTTTCTGTCATTATATCCACTCATCTGTTTTTCTTTCTTCAATAACGGTTACAAAATATTTATCTTAGACTTTGTGAGATACAGTCATCTCACCCGTACCCCATCCGTCCCTCTCTCCCCCTCTCCTCTCCTTCCCTCCCCTCTCATCCCTCACTCCCTTTGTTGTTACAGTATTATTGATGAAGGCTCAGTATAGAGTTGAGGTGATGAGAAGTATGATTGCACTGATATTGCTATTACTACTTTAGTAATGTTAATGGACAGTAACCTTCATCTGTACCCATTCCCTCCTCTCCTACACTCTCCCTCTCTGTTCTCTCCCTTCCTCTCCTCATCTCCCCTGTCTTCCTCTCCCCTCTCCTCCCAGGTGCGGCGGCCCTGTCTGGAGCAGTGACCCACACGGTGTCGACGGCGGTCATTGTGTTTGAGCTGACGGGTCAGATCAGCCACATCCTGCCGGTGATGATAGCGGTGATACTGGCCAACGCTGTAGCCCAGTCCCTCCAGCCCTCGCTATATGACTCCATCATCAGGATCAAGAAACTACCCTACCTCCCTGAGCTGGGCTGGGGACACCACGAGTACGTAGGACTACACTTCTATCTATGTTATCTATCTATGTTGTCTATTTTATCTATCTGTCTGTTTGTCTGTCTGTCTATCTCCCTCTTTCTCCCCACTTTTATTTTTACTGGTGAGGGGACGATTGAGGGGATTAGTGGTTCCTGTTGCTGGGTTGGGTACTGGTGAGGGGACTAGTGGTTCCACTTGCTGGGTTGGGGACTTGTGAGGGGACTATTGGTTCCTCTTGCTGTGTTGGGGACTAGTGAGGGGAATAGTGGTTCCTCTTGCTCGGTTGGTTCTTCTTGTGCTCTCTCTCTCTCTATCTCTCTCTTTATCTCTCTTTCTCTCTCGCTCTCCTTCACACCACCCACTATGCTTTGATTTCACCACTGGGGACGGAGTGGATTAGGAGTGTAAGTGTGTGTCTGTGCGTCATTAGACATTATGTGAGCTAAGTGTAGGTTGTGTTGTTTTTCATTGTGCTGTTACATAATTTCTCATTTACATGTAGATTATACAGAGTTACAACATGTAGTTACACAATGTGCAGGTGTGTACACACTGACAGCAGTTGACACAGACATGACCACATAGACTAGTATTCTCCGAGTTGTGAGAATGCAGCATGCCCTGTCACCTCTCCTGTTCATCTATCATTAATGGCCTGTAAGAGTACGGCTGACCTTCAACATAACCTGAAAGTGAAAAGGGGGGATACTAGTCACGTGTACAACTGAATGCTTTCAACTGAAATGTGTCTTCCGCATTTAACCCAACCCCTGTGAATCAGAGAGGTACAGGGGGCTGCCTTAATCGACATCCACATGTTCAGTGCCCCGGAAACAGTAGGTTAACTGCCTTGTTCAGGAACAGAACGACAGATTTTTACCTTGTCAGCTCGGGGATTCTATCCAGCAACTTTTCGGTTACTGACCCAACACTCCTACCCTCCAGGCCACCTGCAATGTATCGGTTCTTTTTCTGTTAACTAATGATCAACCTCCCACACTCTAATGACCACACCTCTTAAGACCCGTTTCCATTTGTACTGAAGTCAACCCGGGTTGGGCTGGCCTTGGTGGGCTAGCTGGAATTGGGTTTCCAATGCCTCCAAAAATGTGAAATGATGTCATGATGCTAGGTAGCTGTGACTGTGCTAACGTTTGCTAGCTAGCTTGTTTCAACTCTGGGGTTTTAGGCTGGGTTTCTGCATAAGCACTTTGTGACATCTGCTGATGTAAAAAGGGCTTTATAAATACATTTGATTGATTGATTTGCTAGCTAACATTTGGTAGCAAGCATTCGAGGGCTGACTGTAATCATAAAAGTTTGTGTAGTGCAAAAATGAATAAAGGATCCAGCTATGTTGGTAATTTGTGTCATGTCGGACTACTGCCCTACTGCTTGTCCGGTTGCGTAGTAAAGGTGTCACCAGCCCGAATTCTAATGGAGCTGGTACCAGTTGGGAAAATGGACTGCACTGGCCCGGGTTTCCTCCGACCCAGCTCGGATTTGAGAATTACATTTGAGACAACTCGAATTTGGTAATTTAGGTAATTTTTTACAAACCTAAAACCATTCTATGATTTTATAAAAGCATGGTAAAAGTGTGTGTGGTTGTGTTGTTCCTGTTGCTGGTGTAGGGCTAAAGAGCAGAAAATGGGTGTAGTGATGTATAAGGCTTTTAAAAAAAAAAAATATTTAACTAGGCAAGTCCGTTCATTCATTCAAATTTACAATGACGGCCTACCTACAGAGCAAATTAGGGTTAATGCCTTGCTCAAGAAAACATAGACAGGTTTTTCACCTTGTCGTCTCGGGTATTTGAACCAGCGACCTTTCGGTTACTGGCCCAACGCTCTAACCGCTAGGCTACCTTTCGTTCTCTCTCTCTTTTTCTCTTTCTCCTTAAATTTTGGTCTCTCTCTCGCTCTTTCTCTTTCACATCATCCACTGTGCTTAGATCTCTTTCACATCATCCACTATGCTTAGATTTCACCACTTTGAACAGGGAGTTGAGTAGGATGAAGAGGGGAAATGAGAGTGCAGGAAGTGTGGCCCCCAAGCTGTTTGTGTTCCTATCCATCTCATTTCCCACACAAACACACATTCAACCATAGGAATGCTTGTGTAACGTTCGGGAAACACACACACACACACACACACACACATTGAGAAAGGCAGAGTGTCATGTTGGGGCATGAATCTCCTTGCCTCACTCATTCCTGCACTCCCTCTCTCCTCTTTGCTCTTTTGACAAATCCATCTCCAGCTTTTGAGTGGTATTTCGTTTCTAGATGATTGGAGAGAGAGGTGGGGGAACAATTACATACACATCACTTTTTCTCTCCCGGTGTGGGGGGGGGGGGGGGGATGTATAGTCCACTATACGCTGAAGACAGATACAGTAAGAGACAGGTTTCAGGTTATTGGTTTCAGAACCATTGAAGTGCTCATTGTATTAGGTCTGCTATCGTGTGCCGATTTCTGTCGGAACATAATTATAATAATTTGTACACTGGAAATTGACCACAACTAAGCCCAAAATGGATTGTATTTGAAAATAACAATAATTTCATACCTTATTTATATTGAGATACTATCACATATTACTTTTTTTTATTTGTGGGAATACTTAGGAATGGATTTCCTAAATTATACGTTTTCTGGCTGAATTCCTGGTGAAATAAATCACTTGCGGGATGGTTTTAATCCGCAGGCCGCCTGTTGCCGACACCTGGTTTAAAGCTACAGAGGGGGTTATTGTATTGGTGTACAGAAATGGAGTGAATAGTTCTGCCTCAGCATACTTGTGGTTCTACCCCTCTACCCCGGTCACACGGTACCCTAGACAGGTTTCCTTCCTCCCAGACAGGCTGAGCGTGCCAACCTCAGACACGACAGCAGCACTAGTTTCCGCTGCCAATTCCTGCCCGTGCCAACCCCGACGCAGGAT
Source organism: Thymallus thymallus (assembly GCA_023634145.1). Lineage (NCBI taxonomy): Eukaryota > Metazoa > Chordata > Actinopteri > Salmoniformes > Salmonidae > Thymallus > Thymallus thymallus. The sequence continues at coordinate 26,085,833 of CM042378.1, forward strand.
AACCCTCTGTCCCTCTACAAGATCTAAAACCCATATACATGTACTGCTACACCTCCTATACAGTACAACTATAACGTCCAGATGCAACCTCACCTCTGTAGCTATGAGTACAGGACTGACTAGAGTGTAGTTCCAAAGTCACCTCCGAAAGGACAGAGGAATTGACTGATTACTTTTTTATTTTTTTAGGCTTAACAATTCACTCCGATTTTCTAATAGGTGGTGCTAATAACCCCTCCCTCTCGTCAACTCCTCCACTTGTCATCCCTCTCTCCTATCGTCCTCCAGGAAGTATAATATTCGTGTGGAGGACATCATGATCAGGGATGTGACCTACATCACCCTCAACTGCTGCTACAGAGACCTGCATGATGTACTGCTGGCTGGACACCTCAAGACCCTGGCTCTGCTCGAGTCCAGTGGTGAGACACAGACACCCACACACACGCTCATACTTTAGAAGCAGACACGTACACACACACACACACATTACAGACACTACAGACCATTTTCAGTCAAATAAATGCTTCCCCACACACACATTCAAGTTATGATAATATTCTTATACAGTATGCCAAGTCTGTCATAATTGTGCAGTGATGCCAAAGCAATTAGCTGGGCCAATTATTTTAAACAAACAAACACACAGCCTCATGCACACCCCATGTTGTGTACACACACTCACACTCTGGCTGTTTTCAGTTACATAACTCACCATGCAGAAACATCTGCTAGAAGTCCCCTGCAGTCTGCACATTAACTACTATTCTAAAAGACCTTTCTCCTCTCCTCCATCCCATCTTCCCACTCTGTCCTCCCCCTCCTCTCTCACTCTAATCTCCTGGCCCCTCGCTCTCCATTTCTCTTCTCTCCCATCATCCTTCTTCTTTTTATTCTCATCTGTCTCTCTCTGCCTTTCATCCCATCATCTCTGTCCTCTCTTCACCACCCCACTCCCTTCTTACTTGCACTCTCGTCTCATATTTTTCGCCATCCATCTCTTCCTTGCCGCCCCTCACTTTCCCTGCTCTCTTTCTCCCCGCCCCTTCTTTTCTCTCCCCTTTCTCACTCTCTCACTCTCTCACTCACTCACTCTCAACCACCCACCTCCTGCCTTAACCCCCCCTCCCTCAGAGTCGATGATCCTGCTGGGTTCTATTGAGCGTGCCCAGCTCCAGGCCCTCCTGTCCCTACAGCTGGGCCGGCCACGGAGGCTAGAGTACCTGAGAGACCGGGCTACTGCTGAGAAGAAACGTCTGTCGATGGTCTCCCATCCAGGCAGCGAGGACGGCTCCCAGAGGGTTAACCAGGAGGTCCGGTTCCAGGTAAGTACAGTCTTCACAACCCACACCAAGCTAAACGTTACACTCTTCGAGGTCAGTCATGTCTGGAGTCCCTAGTACCACACCAAGCTAACAGTGCACACTACAAGGTCAGTCATGTCTGGAGTCCCCAGTACAGAGAGACAGAGTGAGAGGCGGGAGGACGGAGTGAGACAGACAGACTGAGTGAGACAGACAGACTGAGTGAGACAGACAGACTGAGTGAGACAGACAGACTGAGTGAGACAGACAGACTGAGTGAGCCAGACAGAGTGAGCCAGACAGAGTGAGCCAGACAGACAGACAGACAGACAGACAGAGTGAGCCAGACAGACAGACAGACAGACAGACAGAGTGAGCGAGCCAGACAGACAGAGTGAGCGAGCCAGACAGACAGACAGACAGACAGACAGACAGACAGACAGACAGACAGACAGACAGACAGACAGACAGACAGACAGAGTGAGCGAGCCAGACAGACAGACAGACAGACAGACAGAGTGAGCGAGCCAGACAGACAGACAGACAGAGTGAGCGAGCCAGACAGACAGACAGCCAGACAGACAGACAGACAGACAGACAGAGAGCAAGACAGACAGCCAGACAGACAGACAGAGAGCAAGACAGACAGACAGACAGACAGAGTGAGCGAGACAGACAGACAGACAGACAGACAGACAGACAGACAGACAGACAGACAGAGTGAGCGAGCCAGACAGACAGACAGACAGAGTGAGCCAGACAGACAGACAGACAGACAGTGAGCCAGACAGACAGACAGACAGACAGACAGACAGACAGACAGACAGTGAGCCAGACAGACAGACAGTGAGCCAGACAGACAGACAGAGAGCAAGACAGACAGACAGAGTGAGCCAGACAGACCGACAGAGAGCAAAACAGACAGACAGAGTGAGCCAGACAGACCGACAGAGAGCAAGACAGACAGACAGACAGACAGAGTGAGCGAGCCAGACAGACAGACAGACAGAGTGAGCGAGCCAGACAGACAGACAGACAGACAGACAGACAGAGTGAGCGAGCCAGACAGACAGAGTGAGCGAGCCAGACAGACAGACAGACTACCAGACAGACTACCAGACAGACTGACAGACTGACAGACAGACAGACAGACAGACAGACAGACAGACAGAGTGAGCGAGCCAGACAGACAGACAGACAGACAGACAGACAGACAGACAGACAGAGCGAGCCAGACAGACAGACAGACAGACAGACAGACAGACAGACAGACAGACAGACAGACAGACAGACAGACAGACAGACAGACAGACAGACAGACAGACAGACAGACAGACAGACAGACAGACAGACTACCAGACAGACAGACAGACAGACAGACAGACAGACAGACAGACAGACAGACAGACTGAGCCAGACAGACAGACAGACAGACTGAGCCAGACAGACAGACAGATTGAGCCAGACAGACAGACAGACTGAGACAGACAGACAGACAGACTGAGACAGACAGACAGACAGACAGACAGACAGACAGACAGACAGACAGAGTGAGCGAGCTAGACAGACTGACAGACAGACAGAGTGAGCGAGCCAGACAGAGTGAGCGAGCCAGACAGACAGACTACCAGACAGACAGACAGACTACCAGACAGACTACCAGACAGACAGACAGACAGAGTGAGCGAGCCAGACAGACAGACAGACAGAGTGAGCGAGCCAGACAGACAGACAGACAGACTACCAGACAGACTACCAGACAGACTACCAGACAGACTACCAGACAGACTACCAGACAGTGAGCCCGACAGACAGACAGACAGACAGACAGACAGACAGACAGACAGACAGACAGACAGACAGACAGACAGACAGAGTGAGCCAGACAGACCGACAGACAGAGTGAGCCAGACAGACCGACAGACAGAGTGAGCCAGACAGACCGACAGACAGAGTGAGCCAGACAGACCGACAGACAGAGTGAGCCAGACAGACCGACAGACAGAGTGAGCCAGACAGACCGACAGACAGAGTGAGCCAGACAGACAGACAGACAGAGTGAGCCAGACAGACCGACAGACAGAGTGAGCCAGACAGACAGACAGACAGACAGACAGACAGACAGTGAGTGAGACAGACAGTGAGCGAGGCAGACAGTGAGTGAGAGAGAGAGACAGAGGGAGAGAGAGACAGACAGTGAGTGAGTGAGAGAGAGACAGGCAGGCAGACAGACAGTGAGAGAGAGACAGGCAGACAGTCGAGAGAGAGAGACAGACAGACAGACAGACAGACAGACAGACAGACAGACAGACAGACAGACAGACAGAGAGAGAGAGACGGGCAGACAGAGTGAGAGAGAGAGAGAGAGACGGGCAGACAGTAAGAGCGAGAGAGAGAGAGAGACAGACAGACAGACAGACAGACAGACAGACAGACAGACAGACAGACAGACAGACAGACAGACAGACAGACAGACAGTGAGAGAGAGAGAGACAGGCAGAAAGACAGACGGTGAGAGAGAGACAAACAGACCAAGAGACAGTGAGAGAGAGACAAACAGACCAAGAGACAGTGAGAGAGAGACAGGCAGAAAGACAGACAGTGAGAGACAGACATACAGACAGACAGACAGACAGACAGACAGACAGACAGACAGACAGACAGACAGACAGACAGACAGACAGACAGACAGACAGACAGACAGACAGACAGAGAGTGAGAGAGGCGTGAGAGACAGGAGAGAGGGGGAGAGAGACATGAGAGACAGGAGGGAGAGAGAGCCGTGAGAGACAGGAGAGAGAAAGAGAGAGGGAGAGAGAGAGGCGTGAGAGACAGGAGGGAGAGAGAGAGGCGTGAGAGACAGGAGAGAGAGAGAGAGAGAGAGAGAGAGAGGGGCGTGAGAGACAGGAGAGAGAGAGAGAGAGAGGGAGAGTGAGAGTGAGAGTGAGGGTCATGAGAGAGAGGGTCATGAGAGAGAGGGTCATGAGAGAGAGGGTCATGAGAGACAGGAGAGTGAGAGACAGGAGAGTGAGAGACAGGAGAGTGAGAGACAGGAGAGTGAGAGACAGGAGCGGGAGAGGCCGGAGCGGGAGAGACAGGACAGACAGACAGACAGTGAGAGAGAGACAGGCAGAAAGACCGACGGTGAGAGAGAGAGACAGACAGACCAAGAGACAGTGAGAGAGAGACAGGTAGAAAGACAGACAGTGAGAGACAGACAGACAGACATACAGACACAGAGATAGAGACAGAGAGAGAGACACAGAGAGAGAGACACAGAGAGAGAGACACAGAGAGAGAGACACAGAGAGAGAGAAACAGAGAGAGACACAGAGAGAGAGACAGAGAGAGAGAGAGAGACAGAGAGAGAGTGAGAGAGAGAGAGAGAGAGACAGACGGGAGAGAGAGTGAGAGAGAGAGAGAGACAAAGACAGAGACAGAGACAGAGATGTTAGGATGTGCAGTCAGTGCACGCTTGTGTGTGTGTGCGTGCATGCGGTTGTGCTTGTGTGTGTGAGCACTGGCACACAGAGCTGAAATTGGGGTTTTGAGGCTGTCAATGTCTAGCTTTGTTTCGAGGGCTAGCACTGCTGTATTCAGAATACTGATCTGGTTCCTCATCTCTGCGCCACCGCTGCACCCCGACCCAGGCTAGTGGGTCGCTACTCAGCCATTCACAGCAAGCCAGGTGGGGGGAGGAAGAGGAGGGGAAGGGAGGGGTGCCTGGGAAGAGGGGAAATGAGTGTTTATTCCTGCTTCTCCCCCCAGGACGCCATGGTTTGGATATCCAACTATTCATCACTCATTTATTTCTCTGTGCTCTCGCTCTCTCTGTTTCTCTCGCTATATCCCTAAAAACCAAACAATTTAAATAAAAGCATTGTAAGTTTAAATTTTCTGAAGTTGGTGTGGGAGAGGTGGAAAAAGTATTGTTATCGATCAATAGTGACAAACCTCCTGGCATTGACAACTTAGATGGAAAGCTACTGAGGATGATAGCTGACTCTATAGCCACTCCTATCTGTCATATCTTTAATCTGAGCCTAGAGGAAAGTGTTTGTCCTCAGGCCTGGAGGGAAGCCAAAGTCATTCCACTACCCAAGTGGCCTTTACTGGTTCTAACAGCAGACCTATCAGCTTGCTGCCAGCTCTTGGCAAACTTTTGGAAAAAATGGTTGGACCAAATAGGGAAGGAAAAGGGAAGGGGTGATACTAGTCAGGTGTACAACTGAATGCGTTCAACTGAAATGTGTCTTCTGCATTTAATCCAACCCCTCTGAATCAGAGAGGTACGGGGGGCTGTGGGTAGGTACGGCGCCCGGGGAACAGTGGGTTAAATGCCTTGTTCAGGGGCAGAACGACAGATTTACCTTGTCAGCTCCGGTTACTGACCCTACCCTCCAGGCCACCTACAATGCTATTTTTCTGTCAACAAATTAACATTAGACTTTCAGCATGATTATAGAGAAGGGCGCTCCACATGTAATTAATAATAAGAAGATTGTGGGATCTGTACTGTTAGATTTCAGTGCAGCCTTTGATATTATTGACCATAACCTGTTGTTGAGAACTTATGTCTTATGGCTTTTCAACCTCTGCCATATCGTGGATTCAGAGCTATCTATCTAATAGAACTCTTGAGGGTTTGTCTTTAATGTAAGCTTCTCTAATGTCAAACGTGTAGAGTGGTGTACCGCAGGGCAGCTCTTTAGACCCTCTACTCTTGCATAATCTCTTGCATAATCAATGCTTGGAGTTTGTCAGAAGTTGTGGGTTTTTGTTTGTCCACCCGTCTCTTGAGGATCGACCACGAGTGCTCAATGGGATTAAGGTCTGGGGAGTTTCCTGGCCATGGATCCAAAATGTAGATGTTTTGTTGGCCCAAACAATCGGAAAGAGGATTCATCAGAGAAAATGACTCCACCCCAGTCCTCAGCAGTCCAATCCCTGTACCTTTTGCAGAATATCAGTCTGTCCCTGATGTTTTTCCTGGAGAGAAGTGGCTTCTTTGCTGCCCTTCTTGACACCAGGCCATCCTCCAAAAGTCTTTGCCTCACTGTGCGTGCAGATGCACTCACACCTACTCTCTCTATATTCTCACAATCTCATCTCATTCTCTCCCTTTCTATTGGGGGGGGGGTGGGGGGGGTGGACAGAGTGAAGCACATGTTGATGTCTAGAACAGCATGTGAGAGTGTTGGTAAGGGAGTTTGATGTCTAGAACAGCATGTGAGAGTGTTGGTAAGGGAGTTTGATGTCTAGAACAGCATGTGAGAGTGTTTATAAGGGAGTTTGATGTCTAGAACAGCATGTGAGAGTGTTGGTAAGGGAGTTTGTCTGTCTATAAGTATACCTTGTTATTGGATCATTCTGTCTTAGAACAGAGTGAAATGAAACTCGCACTGTATACCTTCCCACAGTGGGACCATTTCTCCAAAATAAACTACAGTGAGGTGTGTGGAATGTGTACAGGGGATGTAGGTACAGCATGTACAGTTATATTGTTTAAATGTGTGTGTGTGTGTGTGTGTGTGTGTGTGTGTGTGTGTGTGTGTGTGTGTGTGTGTGTGTGTGTGTGTGTGTGTGTGTGTGTGTGTGTGTGTGTGTGTGTGTGTGTGTAGATCTCCACAGAGGAGTCTTCCTTCAGTCCCACCCCTACACCCTCCATGAAGCCACTGAAGCCAGCCCTGAAGAGACAGTCTGTGGTGGACCGCCCTACTGAGATACCCATACCCACAAGTAAGCACAAACACACAAACTCACACACACAACCCTTAACCCCCTAGAGTCAAAGATAGAAAGAGACTATTGATAGAGATCCGTTCTAGACAGTGTGGGTAATATTTGTAATTCATAATGTGCCTAGCCTAAACCTAATGGTCCCTCTCTCTCTCTCTCCCTCTCTCTCTCTCTCTCTCTCTCTCTCTCTCTCTCAGGTCCACAGGAACACTCTAGCAGCACCTTAAAGAACCTCTTCTGTGTCAACCCTGAGACAGAAGGCCTGGAGGTGAGACACCTGTTTTAAAACATACACACTCCTCTTACCTCCTCCACACTCTTCCGGTTCTCTCCTCCAAGCTCAGAATCTCCCAACTCTCTCCTACACAACCCCTTCCAGCCCAGTCCTGCTCTCCACTCACTCTGAGTGACACCTCCAGCATTGCAGAGGCGTTGTGTTAATGTTGTTCTTGTCTTTGGCCGCTGGAAGAACAAGAACATCAACATAGAGGACAATGCATCAAGCTCTGCGACTCCTGAGTTTAGGAGGCCACCCAAGCGGGTCAGGATATCTGTCGTGGTAAGAACTCCGGGAATGCCTGCGGAATCTGCCCAGCAACTGGTCAGCCATCCAATCAACCAATCGCCATCCGCTGCGGGGCTAATCCATGCCGATGGACTGTAATCTGTGCCATCGAGCTAAATGTATTGAATGTCCTCCTCCCTATCTGTGAACCATTACTGACCTCTGACCCCTAGTCCTCCTCTTCTGATTGGCTGTTAGAATGCAAACTTAATGCAAACATCATCAGAATGCAAACTGATTGGTCAAGAGGTCAGTAGGGGTCATGGAGAACTTGACCACCCCTTTAGCTATAACACCCTAAACCCCAAAAGACCACAAACCGTGTTTGAGGCCCAAACGTGGTCTTTCCTCAGTCAGGGTGGTGTGGTTAAGTTGTGGTCAACTTAAGGGATGTGGTGGTTCAAACAAAGCATGCTGCTACGCTGTCCATCATCAGCAATGTCATTAGAGGCGTCCAATCAGTGACCTTCTACTGGTTCGTGAGTGGGGCCTGTAGCGCTACCATCCACCCCTCCACAGAACCAAACCCCTCCCACTTGTTCATCTGCTGTAGTTGTTCATACCATTTGTCATGAGGACACTATATTATTAGCAGAAATCAGAGATGTATCCTGTTGGTAAGACGGGTAGTTGTAGTCCTCCTGTTCAATGACAAAGCAATTACAAATAAAACCACCAAGGAAACCATAAACCAAAATACACTGTCGAATTACCAACGCTACTACGCTCAAACAGTGATGTATGTCCATCAATGAAACAACTGCCCAATTCTGAATTACACCATTATAACATTTTGCCTGTATCTCCCTGACAAAATATAAAATGGTAATTATTGTTTTATTCATAAATAGTCAAGAGAACAGCAATCTGGAAATGAAATAGTGAAAGGTTTTATGTCATTAAACCTATATTTTATCTCATATCCATAGGCTACATGTATGACGCATCCATATGTCATGAAATCATCCGTTCATCATATACGTACAAGTAAAACCTGGGACCATTTGATCACTGTCCTCTTGATCGCATGGATTTCGTTCACTAGAAACCACCACCCAACTTAGATTTATTTTGGGGTGAGCATGTTATCTACATTCTACACACTGTCACGCATTCACACACACACACACACACACACACACACACACACACACACACACACACACACACACACACACATACACACAAGCACACACACATTTAGATTTTTAAGATCGAAAGAGACTATTGATAGAGATCCGTTCTAGACAGTGTGGGTAATATTTGTAATTCATAATGTGCCTAGCCTAAACCTGAATGTTTGGGTGAAGTAGAGACATAGAAGTAATTATAAAGCGTTGATGAGCTAATTAGACACAACTACCCTCTAGGAGTGTAGGGGTGTGTGTGTGTGTGTGTGTGTGTGTGTGTGTGTGTGTGTTTATGCTAGGGTGGTTGAAGATAGTTATTAGTATTCAGAGGGAGGGAGTGTGTGTGTACTCAGAATCCATTTGGCCACAGAGGCCCTAAACATACACTACATTCTGACTACACTACTGTACAACCCCATCCATTTGGCCACAGAGGCCCTAAACATACACTACTGTACAACCCCATCCATTTGGCCACAGAGGCCCTAAACATACACTACTGTACACCCCCGTCCATTTGGCCAGAGGCCCCTCTTTTTCTCTACCCCTCTGTTCACTATTCCTCTCTTTCTTTCCCTCTCCTTTTCATCCCTTCCCTCCTCCCTTCTTCCCACCTCCTCCTCCTTCCCCCTCCGATCTACCTTCCACCCTCCTTCCCTCCATCCTACCTCTCGCTGTATCCAGTGTGAAATATTGATGCGAGGTAAATGGCATGAGTATTCCATCCCAGAGAAATGATCCTTGCCTTTCAGAGCTCAGTGTTTTCTCATTATTTCTCTCCTCTTGACGAGAGCAGACCAGACAACACGTCACTGAGCGCTTTCGTGCCTTATTAATGGACGTTGTGTTTGTCCAGATTTATTCTCCGCCTTTTCGAATCAAACGGGGAATGGCATTGTCAGCGAGCGTGTGTTACTTTCTTGGCTGGCCCCGAATTGAAGCCTGTTGAGTAGTTTGATGTGTGAATTGCAGTGAACCAACACTGGGGGTCAAGACACTAAGGGAAGGAGCAGAGGACTTGGATTAGATCAAGAGACAGAAAAATCAGTCAATAGATAGATCAAGAGGAAGGGAGAGCGAGAGATATGTCCCCTGTTAAATCCACTTCAATCAGTGTAGATGAAAGGGGAGGAAACGGGTTCAAGAAGGATTTTTAAGCCTTGAGACAATTGAGACATGGATTGTGTGTGTGTGTTATTCAGAGGGTGAATGGGCAAGACAAAAGATCGAAGTGCCTTTGAACGGGGTATGGCAGTAGGTGCCAGGGGCACCAGTTTGAGTGTGTCAAGAACTGCAACGCTTCTGGGTTTTTCACGCTCCACAGTTTCCCATGTGTTTCAACAATGGTCCACCACCCAAAGGACATCCAACTGTGGGAAGCAATGGAGTCAACATGGGCCTGCATCCCTGTGGAATGCTTTCGACACCTTGTAGAGTCCATGCCCCGACAAATTGAGGCTGTTCTGAGGGCAAAAGGGGGTGCAACTCAATATTAGGAAGGTGTTTCTAATGTTTTGTGTACTCAGTGTATATCTCCAAGGCATGTGTGATTGGGTAGTTGATGTGGTTGTCACCCTATTCCCTGCTGACCCATACCCCAGGCTCTGATTGGCTTATTGGGTACAGGATGTACAGGATGGAGGGAGAGATTGATCGCTTGGGGGAAAGGGTGGAGGGAGGAGAGGAGGGGTGCTGCTCTTTAATCACTGTGGAAGCAGCACAGCAAGCAATTCAGTATGCTCTGTCTCTCACCCAGTCACTCACTGTGGAGGGCTGTACACACACACTCGGTCTCTCACCCAGTCACTCACTGTGGAGGGCTGTACACACACACTCGGTCTCTCACCCAGTCACTCACTGTGGAGGGCTGTACACACACACTCGGTCTCTCACCCAGTCACTCACTGTGGAGGGCTGTACACACACACTCGGTCTCTCACCCAGTCACTCACTGTGGAGGGCTGTACAGACATGCTCTCTCTCTCTCTCTCTCTCTCTCGCTCTATCTCTCTCACTCACCGACAGACACACACACACACATACACTCATTCTTCCATACACACACACATACTTACCCAAACACACTATCCTTGGTACTTATACTCTTGCGTCTCCACATATACACAGCGCCCCTGCATATTTGCTCACTTAATAGACTAGCTCATCTTTGTACGAGCATATCCTTTACATTTAGTCTCACCTGCACTGTCTCTCTCCCAAAAACACACACACTTTCAACACATGCTGGTGGAAGCTTTTCTATATCAAACAACTACATCTCTGTATTATACTGATTCTTCTACACACACACACACACACACACACACACACACACACACACACACTCACATCTGTGCAGTGCCCTGGTTTTGGAGAAGTGTACAGATTTGTCAGAAGCACTTTATTTTATTTTAACTTACCGTATGTATCTAGTTGGAGAGTACATGGTAACCAATGTGTTGAATTATGTTAAATGTGTACCAGAAAATTACCCATTGACCTCATGAGAGTAAATAGCAAGTACAAACTGGTGGAATCAGGACTGTAAAATGCAGTGCTAGCAGACTGTCAGTCCACATTGGTGTCATTGGTGAGTGGAGATGGTGTTGTCAACTCCAGACACATCTGACTTCTGGTTGCATAATTCTACATTAGGGAGGTCACCTTGAATGGCCGGGCCCCACGGCAACTGTTGCCAGGGTTACAGGTAGGTCAGCCACTGCAGGCGAGTGGATAAATGAGCTCAGGGCTCCCATCACCCCCTAGGGCCTGAGGCTGGAAGAGGGGTCAGGTGTAGAGGTAGACAGAGAGAAATGAATAAACACACACACACTAAATACACAATTGTATTACACTAACGTCACACATAAGCCCTATTCGCACGGGACTAGTATTACTATAGAACAGGGGTGTCAAACTCATTCCACGGAGCGGGCAGAGTGTCTGCGGGTTTTAGTTTTTTCCTTTAAATTAAGACCTAGACAACCAGGTGGGGCTTCCTTGCTAATTACTGACCTTAATTCATCAATCAAGTACAAGAGTGGAGCGAAAGACACTCAGCCCCCCGTGGAATGAGTTTGACACACGTGCTATAGAGCATTGGTTATGTAATTATTACCCCAGCATGTCCGTTTTTCCAGTGGTCGGGATTAGTTTGGCCAAACTGCCCCTGTAATTATTTTTTTCCTCATTCAAAATTGACCGTATTGACGGAAGCCTGGAGGCTCTTCTATTCATGATGATATTTCAAATGTCTAGGGATAGCCTGATATTGGCCAGATGGCCTTCAGTTCTGAGAAAGTCAATAATAATACATATCAATAAGAACCATGAACTGTAACCTATGCAGACATTTAATTACCTGATGTATTTGGCAATTTATCAATTCATTGGCACAATATCGTCCACGTCATCTTTTAAAAGAAAAGTATGGCTCTAGGAAAGTTAATACGTGAGAAAACAAATCATTCATCTGTAAGCTACCTGCATAGCACTTTGTTTTAAGCATCAATTTGTTCCAATGTTCTTTCCCAAACTGGGTGCAGTGCCTGTTAAACTCTGTAATATCCCTCAAAACACAGGGATGACGATTCACACGGGATAAGTATTATCAGAGGACCTGGGAGTTTACCGGTTTTTGGGGCTGGGATAATAATCTTCCTGCCAAGTAAAAATTACTGACGTGTCAGATACGGACAGGACTAAAATGACGGATGTGGTGATTTGTGCTCGTGCAGATAATTACATTAGCTAAGCTCCCCCAGTAAAACATATCCTGTCCAAATTGGGCTATACACACACCTTTTGACATTGACACACACACACACACACACACACACACACACACACACACACACACACACACACACTAAAGTACCACTCAGCACTGTGGAACTCTCAGGTATTCAGGCCCCCTGGCACATATCCAAACTGTGGCCATCATCACTCCATGGTCAAATCCATTAGTGCCAATCATCCCATCTGTACTTTGAGACCTTGTGAAAAGCCATTTTTATGAATGCAACCCATTATTATCTTCATCTGTTTCAAGTACGTTTTCAACCCCCGCCATGGTCATCTGTGTAGTTATTAATTTAGTCTCTCGTCACATCTCTCCATCCGCCTCTTAATTTTGTCAACATGTTCAGTTTGACCGATATGTGGCCATGACATGGACAAGTGTTTTAGTTGTAGTATGAGTGTACTATGTGTCATTGGGTTTGTATTTCAAGTTATGCATACGTCTTTTTGGTGTGTGTGTTTGCAGTGTAAGTGTGTTGATCCGTTTCCTGTCCTTCTCCTCTCAGGATGACTTCGACGTGTATGATGACATGACCATCAGAGAGGTGAGACCTTACTACACACTTTCTCTCCCTCTTTCTTCCTTTTCTCTCAGGATGTATCAGTGCTGTCTATGCTACAGTGTATTGATTGGTTTTCAGGGGAATGATAAGTCACTGTGTATGAAGAGCTTTATCAGAGCTGGAATCTATATGGGCATCTATTATCTCCGCACCAGAGACACTGTGAAGCAAAATAAAACCGGCAACAACCTAGCCTTAACCCTCTAAGGTTGATGTCCGTGCGGATATCTAATTAGCATAATACAAAATCTCCATGAAAAAAATCAGTCTTTTCCAGCATGATGGAGCATCTTGCCATAAGGCAAAAGTGATAACTAAGTGGCTCGGGGAACATAACATCGACATTTTGGGTACATGGCCAGGAAACTCCCCAGACCTTAATCCCATTGAGAACTTGTGGTCGATCCTCAAGAGGCGGGTGGACAAACACAAACCCACAACTTCTGACAAACTCCAAACATTGATTATGCAAGAATGGCCTGCCATCAGTCAGGATGTGCCCCAGAAGTTAATTGACAGCATGCCAGGGCGGATTGCAGAGGTCTTGAAAAAGAAGGGTCAACACTGCAAATATTGACTCTTGGCATAAACTGAATGTCATTGTCAATGAAAGCCTTTGACACTTATGGAATACTTGTAATTATACTTGTATAATTGTACCATAGTAACTACTGACATAAAGATCTAAGAACACTGAAGAAGCAAACTTTGTGGAGACCAATACTTGTGTCATTCTCAAAACTTTTGGCCACGACTGTAGATATAAAAAATCAGCTGTTTCCAGTTGCAATAGTCATTTACAACATTAACAATGTCTACACTGTTTTTCTGATCAATGTGGTGTTATTTTAATGGACAAAAAATTTGCTTTTCTTTCAAAAACAAGGACATTTCTATGTGACCCCAAACTTTTGAACAGTAGTGTATGAATGGGGTAGGATAGGGATTGAGATTAGTGTTGGGATTTTCAAAAGGATTTCGGTTGATATTAGGAACATTTGGATTTTAGATTAAAGCTGAAATGCTTGGTGATACAATTTAAATAATATGACATTTTTCCAGAGATTAAACACCAACTGTTTTATTCTCGGCTTTTGTTCAGAACATTATTCCATAATCTATAACCTCTTTAATCTCACGCGTTTCCCTTTCAACTGATACCATTCTTATTATGCATATCACTCTCAGATGCATATCACACTCATCCTCCTCTTCCTCGGGTTTCCAGATTGCAGAGTGGGAGGAGAACCAGCTTGACGAGCAGGTGAACTTTGACAACTGCAAGATCGACCCCGCCCCTTTCCAACTGGTGGAGCGCACCTCACTACATAAGGTCTGTTTGTCTGTCTGTATGTCTGTCTGTTATACTGCTCAGTACAACTCCAGGATTAATATTGTAAAATGAGTATTGTAGATGGATAATAAAGTGTTAATTATATTATAACCACTGCATTGCAAGCATCCCCCCCCCCCACACACACACACACACACTTTTGAGCAGTGTTGATTTAGTTTTCCAACTGCGACACACACTCACATACACACACTCTCATTCTCATTTGCCTGGCAGGCCTAATGGCCTCCATTCATAATGTCCCCCCCCCACTTCTCCTCTCCTCCCTGCTCTGCGTGCCTGCTGTTTAAACATTTAAGAGTGGGATTCTGCACCAATCCATCAAGCTCTCCCCTCCCTCGACCTCCTTCACCGCACACTGCCGACACCCAATACCCCATACAGTCTCCCTCCACATATTAGTGTGTATGTGTGTGGGGTGTAAAGTACTTAAGTAATTTTGGGGGGTATTTGTACTTTACTTTACTATTCATATTTTTGACTACTTTTACTTCACTACATTCATAAAGAAAATTATGTACTTTTTACTTCATACATCCCTGACATTCCCTGACACCCTTTTTCAATGCTTAGCAGGACAGGAAAATGGTCCAATTCACTCACTCAAGAGAACATTCCTGGGCCCTACTGTCTCTGATCTGGCATACTCACTAAACACAAATGCTTTGTTTCTAAATTATGTTGGATTGTTGGAGTGTAAAAACATTTTTTTATAATAATTGAAATGATGTATACTTTTACTTTTGATACTTAAGTATATTTTAGAAATTACATTTACATTTGATACTTAAGTATATTTAAAACCAAATACTTGTAGTATTACTCAAGCAGTATTTTACTGGGTGACAGACTTTTACTTGAGTCTATTATCTTTACTTTTACTCAAGTATGAAAATGTAGTACTTTTTCCACCACTGAAACTAGTAGTAGTAGTTTAAAGGCACAGTGCAGTCAAAAACATTGTATTTATATATACAGTTGAAGTCAAAGTTTACATACACTTAGGTTGAATTCATTAAAACTCATTTTTCAACCACTCCACAGATTTCATGTTAACAAACTATAGTTTTGGAAAGTCGGTTATAACATCTACTTTGTGCATGACACAAGTAATTCTTCCAACAATTGTTTACAGACAAACTATTTCACTTATAATTAACTATATCACAATTCCAGTGGGTCAGAAGTTTACATACACTAAGTTGACTGTGCCTTTAAACTGCTTGGAAAATTCCAGAAAATTATGTCATGGCTTTAGAAGCTTCTGATAGGCTAATTGACATCATTTGAGTCAATTGGAGGTGTACCTGTGGATGTATTTCAAGGCCTACTTTCAAACTCAGTGCCTCTTTGCTCGACATCATAGGAAAATCAAAAGAAATCAGCCAAGACCTTCATAAAATAATTTGTAGACCTCCACAATTCTGGTTCATCAGCAATTTCGAAACGCCTGAAGGTACCACGTTCATCTGTACAAACAATAGTACGCAAGTATAAACACCATGGGACCACGCAGCCGTCATACCGCTCAGGAAGGAGACGCGTTCTGTCTCCTAGAGATGAACGTACTTTGGTGCGAAAAGTGCAGATCAATCCCAGAACAACAGCAAAGGACCTTGTGAAGTTGCTGTAGGAAACAGGTACAAAAGTATCTATATCCACAGTAAAACGAGTCCTATATCGACATAACCTGAAAGGCCGCTCAGCAAGGAAGAAGCCACTGCTCCAAAACCGCCATAAAAAAGCCAGACACAGTTTGCAACTGCACATGGGGACAAAGATTGTACTTTTTGGAGAAATGTCCTATGAAACAAAAATAAAACTCTTTGGCCATAATGACCATCAATATGTTTGGAGGAGAAAGGGGGAGGCTTGCAAGCCGAAGAACACCATCGCAACCGCGAAGCACGGGGGTGGAAGCATCATGTTGTGGGAGTGCTTTGCTGCAGGAGGGATTGGTGCACTTCACAAAATATATGTTATCATGAGGAAGGAAAATTATGTAGATATATTGAAGCAACATCTCAAGACATCAGTCAGGAAGTTAAAGCTTGGTCGCAAATGGGTCTTCCAAATGGACAATGACCCCAAGCATACTTCCAAAGTTGTGGCAAAACAGCTTAAGGACAACAAAGTCAAGGTATTGGAGTGGCCATCACAAAGCCCTGACCTCAATCCTATAGAACATTTGTTTCCAGAACTGAGAAAGTGTGTGCAAGCAAGGAGGCCTACAAACCTGACTCAGTTACACCAGTTCTGTCAGGAGGAATGGGCCAAAATTCACCCAACTTATTGTGGGAAGCTTGTGGAAGGCTACCTGAAACGTTTGACCCAAGTTAAACAATTTAAAGGCAATGCTACCAAATAATAAATTAGTGTATGTAAACTTCTGACCCACTGGGAATGTGATGAAAGAAATAAAATCTTAAATAAATTATTCTCTCTACTATTATTCTGACATTATTATTCGACATTTCACATTCTTAAAATAAAGTGGTGATCCTAACTGACCTAAGACAGGGAATTATTACTAGGATTAAATGTAAGGAATTATGAAACACTTAATTTAAATGTATTTGAATGTAAATGTCAGATTTCAACTGTACATACTATGAGGTTGGAATAAAACTGTTTTGGTGGGATGGAGTTTTGGCCTGCCTGGTGAAAAAAATAGTTCCAATAACAGTTAGGGTCAAGCTGCTGTCACTTGACGTTCTAGCAGTTTACAGTATCCGTAGGGATGTTGTACCTTTCACAACAATCTAGCTCAGTGGAGCTCAAACACCTGATTACACTAATCAAGGTGATTACTTCTGATTACTTGCTGATTACTTCATTAGTTTGAGGAATGAGGAAGGAGCCTGCACACCATGCAGCTCTCCAGTGACCACTGAGCTGACTGTTCTAATGCACTAAACTGCTGTAGTTTAATAGCTGCTCTAAGATTTTCACAGGAGGCTATGTCTCCAAAGGAATATCAAAAGGGAATCTATGGTTGTTTGTGTTCTAGCAGTTTGTGTTCGTTCCAATTGTTCTACATGTTGGTTTTAAGCGTTCTAGCAGTTTGTTCTAAGTGTTCTAGATATTGATTCTAACCATTCTAGCTGTTGGTTCCAATTGTTGTAAATGTTGGTTCTAAGTGTTTTAGCATTTGGTTCTAAGTGTTCTAGCAGTTGGTTCTAAGTGTATTGTTCTCTTGTCCCCAGACCCACACCATCTTCTCTCTGCTTGGGTTGGACCATGCCTATGTCACCAGCATCGGACGACTCATTGGAGTGGTCTCCCTCAAAG
The DNA here is from genome assembly GCA_023634145.1 of Thymallus thymallus. NCBI lineage: Eukaryota > Metazoa > Chordata > Actinopteri > Salmoniformes > Salmonidae > Thymallus > Thymallus thymallus. The sequence goes on from CM042378.1 coordinate 26,103,580, forward strand.
AGGTGAGTGACACTGATTGCCTGTGGTTGACCACATCAACATGACACTGTCGCATCATCGTTATCATCATCATCATCACTTACAGCATCATGACAGCCACCATCGTCATAACAATGTCCATCATCTTCCTCACTGTCACAATCATCTGCATAACTTAACGTTATAACTATAACTACTGTTCCTTGAAGGAGGGAAACGAGGTACAACATACTCTGGTTGAAGGAACTAAAATCAGGCCTGACAAGGCCAATGAAATCCGTGCCTCGCTGGAAGCCCCGCCTTCAACAGGTGATAAGTGTGTGGCTCAGATTCATTCCTTCAGTTTAATACTGCTCTTCACCGAGCCCAGGAACGTGCGGTGTGGGGCCAAACAGGTGTTGTACCTCGTGTCCCTCCTATAGGGAACAGTAGTTATAGTCATAGCCAACGTTCCCTCAAATTTTGTGCATCTTCCTGAGCGTGTTTACAGTGAACACTGAGGAGGCTGTACCCTTACAGTTTGAGACAGTAGCAAATGGGCTGTTGTGGCTATTTGTTGGCCTACCAGCAAATCCCATAACATTTTTACATGGAAATAGCTTTTGATTTCTATAATATAGCCTACAGTAGCTTATACGTGGCCTACATTGCATGAGATGTAGGCCACGTAGCCTACATTGCATGAGACTTTTAAACATTTTTACGTTATGAACGGCTTGAATTTAATTAATGATTTTTTACTTGGCCTGTAACAACAATGGGCCATGATCTGAACTGAAAAGCACATTCACTTGCGGCTGATTGAAAGACCGCTAGTGGGCTACCGCTGCCAATAGAATTCTACTCCATTGCGCTCTGCCTCTGCCTACAACAACATCACAGACTCAATCTTGCAAAGTTAGATTTCTTTTGGTTTGTTGCATTGAAAAGGGCCTGATTATAATGTTGATTTGATCACAGAAAAAACACTGATCTATCTAGTGCAAACTAATGGGGCGAATTCAGTGAAGTTCAATCTCTTGCATCTCTCTGTGGCAGGGCATTTCTCCTGCGCAGCTGTCCTTTCAGTCAGTCAACTTCAGTACAACATACTGTGGGGAAATGGAATAACATATTGCAATAATGGTCTGGGGCTGTTTTTCATCAACCATGAGCCAGGCTTAATCGCACCAATATCAGTGCCCAATCATTATTCCTCCTCCACCAAACTTTACAGTTGGCACTATGCATTCGGGCAGGTAGCGTTCTCCTGGCATCCGCCGAACCCAGATTAGTCTGTCGGACTGCCAGATGAAGAAGCGTGATTCATCACCCCAGAGAACGCGTTTCCACTGCTCCAGAGTCCAATGGTGGCGAGCTTTACACCACTCAAGCCAACACATGGTGATCTTAGGCTTGTGTGCGGCTGCTCTTGATAGTGAGTATTGCAACTGAGGACAGACAATTTTTACGCGCTTCAGCACTCGCCGGCCATGTTCTGTGAGTTTGTGTGGCCAACCACTACGCTGCTGAGCCGGTTTGTTGCTCCTAGACGTTTCCACCTCACAATAGCAGCACGTACAGTTGACCGGGGAAGCTCTTACAGGGCAGAAATTTGACGAACTTACTTGTTGGAAAGGTGGCATCCTATGACGGTGCCACGTTGAAAGTCACTGTCGATTGCATGGCTGTGTGCTTGATTTTATACACCTGTCAGCAGCGGATGTGGCTGAAATAGCCGAATCCACTAATTTGAAGGGAGATCCACATACTTTTTGCCATGTAGTGTATGTTGTACCGAAGTTGACTGACTGAAAGGGAACTGTCACCACCATCATACACACAGTCCACATTAATGAGCTCCGCTTTTTCCGGCCCTTCAATTGGTGACAGACAGCGAGACAAATGACTGGTTAATGTTCCTTGCGGTCTCTTTTTCTATCTCTTTCTCTTTCTCTCTCGCTCTTCACAAACAAAACAGGCAGAAACACTCTGTCTTTGTAAATTGGCTGTAAAACGGGAGATTGTTGCTAAGCACAGTGTTGTTCCACTGGCTGACATTTAGGCCTTTTATTTGGTATTAGACAAGCAGACAAAAACAGCAGTGTGAAGAGCCTCGCCTCGTCTCGTCTCGTCTCGTCTCCTCGCCTCTCCTCTTGTCTCTGTCACGCAGTACTATTGCATTCAGCTCTCCTAATAACTGGATACACAGGGGTGTGTGTGTGTGTGTGTGTGTGTGTCTGAAACCTGTGTCCCAGCTTAGAAACAGCTTTTGGCCAAACATCTGTCATGGTTGGGGAAGGAGAGGGATTGAGTGTATGTCATGACGTCTGATCGGGTCTGTTGTTTGGTCCAATAAATGTTGACTTCCATAACCATAAAATGTGTCCGTCTTCATTTTATTATAGGCTTGGGCAGTAACCAGATTGTCATACCTTGTGCCGTACCAGGATATTTGGTAATACCCCACTGAGCCTTTGTAATCCAAAGGTTATCAATGCTAAAATGTCAAATACCATAGAGAAAGCTAACGAGCGCATTGTGAACATTTTATAGGTTCTGACTTTAGGAAATACAACCCAGCTCATAAAGTTATACAAGTAACAAAAAAATGCTATTCACATTTTGTGCATTTGGTTTGCAATTCTCTGCTCTTACCAAGAGAAGCTACGTAGCTAGATAGCGAACTAGCTACTAAATTAGCAAACCAAATGCTCAACTGCAGAGCATTTAGCACATTTTAGAAAGTTAACTTAATAGTTATAAGATATCTAGCTGGCAAACATTTAGTTTTGAATTCCATACTGTAACTAGATTACCTGGAAGATACTGCACAACAGTGAGTTACTCACAAGGCTCCAGTCTCTTGTCGTTGTGTGCTTGTAAACAAACACCACGTGACTGGAGACTACCGGTAAGCTTCATAATGAAAAATTGTGACAGGTGAAATGAAGAACGCAATCTTCTTTATCTCTTAACGTATCGCATAAGTTGACTGCAGGTATTAAAAAGTAGCTATACATTTTCACATTTCTTTTAAAACTTTAAAGAAATAGTTTCAACAATATTGACGGTATTGAAAAACCATCCCGTAGCCATTTCCAAATACCCTGGTATATGATATACGGCCCAAGCTTACTTTATTACCATTGTAGCATAGCCACACACCCTGTATTATCACCTAGCAACACCATAGCAACCACCCTGTAATATTGCCACGGTTATACCTCACCATTCTGCTTTGGTCTACACATCGATAACACTGTCACTGTACAGATTGAACTGTCCTCTCTGATACTTAGCCTTACTTATTTTCAATCCCAAATTGACTGGTACTCCATAACTGTGACCCGTAGTCCCTAAGTGTCAGTGTACAGGCTAGGGGTCTGTTTTGGATTTGGCAAGTCTCTTGGCCTTTGTTGACGGACTCTTCCTGTATTATCTCTGTAGCTGCGGAAGGCCATCGAGGGTTCTGTGGCGGTGAAGGGGGTGAAGGTGCGCCCCCCTCTGTCCAGTTTCCGGGACAGCGGCACCAGCGGCACCAGCAGCAGCAATAGCGAGAACGAAGCCACCGAGCTCCACAAGCTGTGGGACCGCCACAAGTCTATGTCCCTCCCCCGGGAGCACCTGGCCTCCGACTCTGATGAGAAGTCCCAGTGAGGGGGATGGGGACAGGGGGACGTTGACAGGTGGATGAGGACGTTGACAGGTGGATGAGGACGTTGACAGATGGATGAGGACGTTGACAGGTGGATGAGGACGGGGACAGGTGGATGAGGACGGGGACAGGTGGATGAGGACGGGGACAGGTGGATGAGGATGGGGACGGGTAGATGAGGATGAGGATGGGGACGGGTAGATGAGGATGGGGACGGGTGGATGGGGACGGGTAAATGAGGATGGGTACGGGTGGATGAGGATGGGGACGTGGATGGGTGGATGAGGATGGGGACGGGTAGATGAGGATGGGTACGGGTGGATGAGGATGGGTACGGGTGGATGAGGATGGGGACGGGTAGATGAGGATGGGGACGGGTAGATGAGGATGGGGACGGGTAGATGAGGATGGGGACGGGTAGATGAGGATGGGGACGGGTAGATGAGGATGGGGAGGGGGGAAGAGGATGGGGACGGGTGGATGAGGATGGGACGGGTGGATGAGGATGGGGACGGGTGGATGAGGATGGGGACGGGTAGATGAGGATGGGGACGGGTAGATGAGGATGGGGACGGGTAGATGAGGATGGGGACGGGTAGATGAGGATGGGGACGGGTGGATGAGGATGGGGACGGGTGGATGAGGATGGGGACAGGTGGATGGGTATAGATGGATGTGGATGGGGACGGGTGGATGGGATGGGGATGGGGACGGGTGGATGAGGATGGGTATAGATGGATGTGGATGATAATGGGGACGGGTGGATGGGATGAGGACGGGTGGATGGGATGAGGACGGGTGGATGGGATGAGGACGGGTGGATGAGGATGGGTATAGATGGATGTGGATGATAATGGGGATGGGTGGATGGGATGAGGACGGGTGGAAGGGATGAGGACGGGTGTGTTGGCGAGGAGGATAGACCCCCGCCGCCTCAAAACCACAACCGATGCTGCAACCTCAGGGCTTGGATCAATATTTAATTCTGGAATATAGAGTTCTCTCCTCCTCCTTCCTCCTCTCCTAACCTTCCTCTCCATCCTTCTCTCCTTTACCCCTCCTCCCGGTGGGGCTTTGGCCCCTGCACTTACTCAACTCTTGAGGAGGAGGGATGGACTCACCCTGCTCTCGCCCCAACCAGAACAGAAGAGATCTGGGTGTTAGGGAGAGATGGGTTAAGGTGTCACTGCTTAACACAGAGGGTTCAGAACAAAAGTATAGAAGGTTGTTTGACTATAAAAGGGATAGCTTTTTTTTTTATGCTGACTTTGCTATTGGTGAGGAAATGTTCGAAGTTTGATTGTATTTTGTGGACCTGTAAACGTTTCTTTCTGACCAGTCTTCCATATGCAGACGGTTCCATGAGGATAAGAAGATAGGCTTGTGTACCGGTGTTAGTGTGAGTGTATGTATTTTATTTTTAACCTTTATTTTACTAGGCAAGTCAGTTAAGAACAAATTCTTATTTACAATGACGGCCTAGGAACAGTGGGTTAACTGCCTTGTTCAGGGGCAGAACGACGATTTTTACCTTGTCAGCTCAGGGATTCGATCCAGCAACCTTTCAGTTAAGGGCCCAACACTCTAACCACTAGGCTACCTGCCGCCATTGAGTGCATGGACTAATTGGTTTGTATGTATTTAGACGAAGGTGGTAACGAAACCAACCTGCTTTTCTTACTTTGTGATTTGAATCTTCTTATCAGACACATTTCAGTCTTATCATTCCAGCTCTGTTCTATTTTGTTCCCATCTGGTTTAGTGACCTGGAACTGTAAATAAGTATGGAAGGTAGCCTAGCGGTTAGATTTTGGGCCAGTAACTGAAAGGTCGCTGGTTTGAATACCCGAGCCGACAAGGTGAAAAATCAGTCTGTGCCCTTGAGCAAGGTGCTTAACCCTAATTTGCTCCAGGGGTGCTACTACTACTATGGCTGACCCTGTAGAACAACACATTTCACTGCGCCTGTCCGGTGTATGTGACAATACAACGTCTATTTTTTCACCTTGCTTCTGTAGAGAGAACCACATACTGTTCTGGTCTCACATTTGGAGGCATCTTCACCACGCTCTCTTTCTCTGTCCTCTCCCTCTATCCCTCTTATTTTTTTCTGTGTTGCATTAGTGAGTGAGTCTGGGTGAGAGAATAGTCTACTCTATGCAAACAGATGTACAGTATGTATGTAGGTATTCTGTAGAGTGGTGAAAGCATGTGTAAACACATTACCTTTCGGCATGCTTCAACACACATGCTGTGAACTCCTTTAAGAAAACACAGCTTCAAACAAACACACAGGTTTTAATAAGAGCCAGTCTGCACACTCCAAGAGAAGAGTGTTTTCTCTAAATATAGTTCTTAATAACCCTGACTGAGTGTGTTGGGCTAGGGAGGAAGAGGAAGAGGAGGAAGAGTGTGAATGGAAGGCTGAAAGATGACAGAATGAAAGCTTTTTCAGTTATCTAATCTCCTGCTTTAGGGGTTTTTTCTTCAATAGAACCCAGGGTATCTTTCTGGTTGACCATCTTCACATCCACACTGTATATGTCCATTGTCCAGTAACACTATGGTGATCAGAGTAAGGTCAGACCCAGACCACATATAACCAGTTTTATTAATGCTGACCAGTAGCCAACTGACTGAAACTAGATATCTGAACTAACTGACCAATGACAAACACTAACAGCCCTTCCATACTGACCAATAAATAGCTGTCAGCATTACCGATCAGCGATCTATACATGACCAATGATAAAGCACTCCATTCCTGCTACAGTATGAGTTATCAATAGGCCTACTAATGTATAGAGCAGCCTAGAGGAGGTCCGGTGAGATTGACCTCTGTGCTTTTTACTTCTTCATGTATTTTCCTCACAACAGTCTCTGGCTTAATTTGCTGCATGGTTTCCTTAGTCATTTGAATGTATTTAACTATTCATTATGTTTTGCTTGGTGATAGAAGCTCCATAATGCACAAGCCCAGTGTGCATCTTCCAATCAGAGCTCCCACACTCCCTCACTGAATTGTGAGAAGAAAAGAAATATATATATTTACTTGAAGTCGGATGGTTACATGCACTTAGGTTGAAGTCATTAAAACTAATTTTTCAACCACTCCACATATTTCATGTTAACAAACTATAGTTTTGGCAAGTCAGTTAGGACATCTACTTTGTGTATGACACAAGTAATTCTTCCAACAACTGTTTACAGACAAATTATTTCACTTATAATTCACTATATCACAATTCCAGTTGGTCAGAAGTTTACATACACTAAGTTCACTGTGCCTTTAAACAGCTTGGAAAATTCCAGAAAATTATGTCATTGCTTTAGAAGCTTCTGATAGGCTAATTGACATCATTTGAGTCAATTGGAGGTGTACCTGTGGATGTATTTCAAGGCCTACCTTCAAACTCAGTGCCTCTTTGCTTGACATCATGGGAAAATCAAAAGAAATCAGCCAAGACCTCCGAAAAATATTTGTAGACCTCCACAAGTCTGGTTCATCCTTGGGAGCATTTTCAAAATGCCTGAAGGTACCACGCTCATCTGTACAAACAATAGTACGCAAGTATAAACACCATGGGACCACACAGCCGTCATACCGCTCAGGAAGGAGACGCGTTCTGCCTCCTAGAGATGAACGTACTTTGGTGCGAAAAGTGCAGATCAATCCCAGAACAACAGCAAAGGACCTTGTGAATTTGCTGGAGGAAACGGGTACAAAAGTATCTATATCCACAGTAAAACTAGTCCTATATCGACATAACCTGAAAGGCTGCTCAGCAAGGAAGAAGCTACTGCTCCAAAACCGCCATAAAAAAGCCAGACTATGGTTTGCAACTGCACATGGGGACAAAGATTGTACTTTTTGGATAAATGTCCTCTGGTCTGATGAAACAAACATAGAACTGTTTGGCCATAATGACCATCGTTATGTTTGGAGGAGAAAGGGGGAGGCTTGCAAGCCGAAGAACACCATCCCAACCGCGAAGCACGGGGGTGGCAGCATCATGTTGTGGGGGTGCTTTGCTGCAGGAGGGATTGGTGCACTTCACAAAATAGATGTTATCATGAGGAAGGAAAATTCTGTAGATATATTGAAGCAACATCTCAAGACCTCAGTCAGGAAGTTAAAGCTTGGTCGCAAATGTGTCTTCCAAATGGACAATGACCCCAAGCATACTTTCAAAGTTGTGGCAAAATTGCTTAAGGACAACAAAGTCAAGGTATTGGAGTGGTCATCACAAAGCCCTGACCTCAATCCTATCGACAATTTGTGGGCAGAACTTAAAAAGCCTGTGCGAGCAAGGAGGCCTACAAACCTGACTCAGTTACACCAGTTCTGTCAGGAAGAATGGGCCAATATCCACCCAACTTATTGTGGGAAGCTTGTGGAAGGCTACCCGAAACGTTTGACCCAAGTTAAACAATTTAAAGGCAATGCTACCAAATACTAATTTAACTAATTAAACTTCTAACCCACTGGTAATGTGATGAAAGAAATAAAAGCTGAAATAAATCATTCTCTACTATTATTCTGACATTTCACATTCTTAAAATAACTGACCTAAGACAGGGAATTGCTACTAGGATTTAATGTCAGGAACTGAGTTTAAATGTATTTGGCTAAGGTGTATGTAAACTTCCGACTTCAACTGTATGTGTGTATATGTATACTGTATGTATATATATATATATATATGGCCACTAGTTGTTTTCTTTCCATCTTTCTTTCTCTCCCTCTCTATTATTAGGCAGGGTTAATTTTCCTCTCTTTGTAATGTTTGCACTGAAATGCCTGATGCCTCTGAGAAGGACTGAGCAGAGTCACTTCCTGTGTCAAACAGTCCTTCCACCTGCAGTTGTTGTTATTTAGATTTTACTGTTTTCTGCCATCGACGTCAAGATTTCTGCTTACATATGCAAGCTGAGAGCATCTGACTGTGGTTATACACATTCAGATGCCTTATTCAATGCCACATTGAACTAAGTACACACACACACACACAGACACAGACATTTGAACCACCTGGATGTGTTATTGCATGAATAGATTTTATTTTCAGTGGTGAGTTATTGTCTTGTTCACCGCCACTGAAAAGAAAACACACACACACACTAACATCTTCACAGACTGACATGCCCATCCTGACATGCAGAGAGATGCACTCACACACCTTGAGTGAAAGCATGGCTTTGCATAAAGGAGTGCATGTGACTTTGAAGGCTGTGTTTTTTATATTGTTACAATTATTACCAGAAAACGATTGAACAAAACATGAGAAATATGCTGTTGCGTATATCAATTTAATGGACAATGTCATGATGATGATGATGATGGCTATTTGTTGAATATGTTGTTATTTTTATCCTCACTTATTTTCTATCTTTTCTCATTGACTTAATTTTGATCTAGGTTTGATTGGCGTAATTCATTCATCCAATGAGCTTTAATCATGGCTTATTTTGGGAAAGAGGACGAGGCTTTTGGGGGAATTTAAAACTTTGCTATAGGTTTACAGATTTAATATATTTAACATATCATTGCTGTTATATATAATCAATAATTTATAATCTAACTGATCGTAATTCCTATCTATCGAGTTGCTCTTCCTGCAACTCCTTTTTAGTTTTGGTTGCGTATTGCTCTTCCATGTCTGATTGTTATAAAAAGGTCCAATGTTCATTGTTTTTCCAGCCTTGCAGCATGTCCCCAACATTACTACATTGTTTATATATGTAAATTGTATAATGCAAGTAACACTATAACGCTAGCAGAAAGAGACCCACTACCTGAAGTAGCAGGAACATTTAAGGAACGTTTAAAGAATGTTTAAAGGACCCATGGGTGTTCTAATGCTCTATGGTCCGTATGACATCGTAATTTCACAAGTGCCTACATCATCTCAGGCCCCTGCATTGTAACAGGGGTAGCATAGGTTTTCTCTGTAAATGAATGTGATAAGTTTGAGGGATAGAAATGACTACCCATGTCTCTGCATTTGATAGTAGAAGGAGGAGGATGATGATGTGTCATTTCCCAAGCTTGTTGAAGGGACCGGCCAAAATACACATTTGATTTGCTTTCGTTTTTATTTTTTTAATTATTTTTTGTTTTAATGGGTTTTTCATTATTTTGTATTTCTTATGACATCTCATTTGCTACCAGATAGATATATTAGGGCAGGCGCATATTTATCAATAGGTATTAATCAAAATAGAAGAAGAAATGTGATTTGTTTGTTTTGTATTATTTCTATTTGAATGATTAGGTAATCAACTTGTGCAATAACGATTGTTAATCTCACTTTCTAACCAGATTTTAATCTATGACTATGACATGAATGCAAGTACCTTATTTTTGTAAAGAAATATAAAAATGTAAAACTATGTACACTACCGGTGAAAAGTTTTAAAACACCTACTGAGTGAATGAGTAGGTGTTCTAAAACTTTTAACCAGTAGTGTATGTGTAAGAGGGAAACTAATGAACACACAGGTGTGTGTGTGTGTAGACATAAGGAAAGAAGGATGGTGTGTGTGTGTGTGTGTGTGTGTGATGACACACACACTGTCTGTTTGATCCCAGGGCATTTCTGGATTCTGCTGCTTGTACTGTAGCTGTCTGACTCTGGACTGGATGATGTGTTATAGGCCCACTACGGAAACCCACTGGGGTCAAACCAGACAGAGCTTAACAAGTTCAGTGCTATTTTTCACAAGAACAAATAAAACAATGTTTTGTATATCAGGGATGAATAAAGAGATTTTAACAAATGGAATTGTGGTCATCCTAAAATCTTATTTTTTTTTCTCTCTCATCCCCCTCTCCTCTCCTCCCAAGAAGCTGTAGAACAGCAACTGTTATTTTGTTTTCTTTTTTTTTCAATCCCTCTCTTGTTCTTTCGCTCTGGAGTGTGTTTGTTGTTAAAAAATCATCCGTTTTTCGGAGTTAAATACCATCTGTACTGAAATGAGCAGATGAATGCTTTATTATAGCTAAATGGGTTCATTCATTAAGTGGTGTCGGGCTTCAGGTGTGAAAAGTATACCTCTCTCCCTGTGGAGTCTATCGTCTGTGTTCCAGACAGCTGTGCAGTAGAGTAGGATGTGTTTTAAACTGACCTGTCCCTGCTGTTAAAGATGAGATTACAGTCCCGTCTCTGACGCCTTTGTTCTGAATTATGTCCCAGTTTAATCTGTAGTCTGACCAACAGTCAACACTGCACAATCCTGTTAGAGATTTGGATTATTCATGTTTGTCTGTCTGTGTGTGAGAAACGGAGCGTAAGTGTATGATGGAGAGAAAATGGTCCAAAACAAATCTGTATTTTTTACCCAGTTTAATGCCATACAAGTCGTTTGTATTGTGGTGCTGGTGCTAGTCCTTGATGGAGGTGGTGCCGGTGCCGGTGCTAGTCCTTGATGGAGGTGTGGTGTCGGTGATAGTCCTTGATGGAGGTGGTGGTGGTGCTGGTGCTAGTCCTTGATGGAGGTGGTGGTGGTGGTGCCGGTGCTAGTCCTTGATGGAGGTGTGGTGTCGGTGATAGTCCTTGATGGAGGTGGTGGTGCCAGTGCTAGTCCTTGCTGGAGGTGGTGGTGTCGGTCCTAGCTGGAACAGCTGTACACATTCTCAACACAACCACTGAGTTTCGTCACCTGTCCCAGGCGATGTGGACTTCGATTATTTTAACTGTGTGTGTGCATGTGTGCGTGCGTGTTTAACCAGAAGTCCCTACGAGAATAGTAAACCAACAAAAATGTGACCACCTGGGGGCATTTTGTTGGTCCCCACAAGGTCAAATGCTATTTCTAGGGTGTTAAGGTTAGAATTAGTGTCAGGGTAAGGAGATAGGTTTTTGGGTTAAGGTAAGGGTATGGGTACGCGCAAGACTGTGTGTGTGTGTGTGTTCGTTCGAGAGAGTGAGAAGCTAGGAGATGGAGAGAGGAGATGAAGTATGACAAGCATGAGATTTATTTTTGCTTCTCTTAAAATCTTGTCAGACCAATTATCATCCAGGATATTACTGGCTCAATGGCTCTGGACAACTATTCATTGTTGTCAGGAAACACGCAAGCAATAGCTAGTCACTTATTCATGAACAGAGCTCTCTCTCTCAGGTCTACACAGTGTTTTCACTAAGGAGGTTTTTTGGGGGGTCTTTCCGTAACCTGGTCTGGACTTTTCTTTGACCAGGGTGCACTGTGCATGTATTTAATAAACCAAACTCCATGTTACATACTTTAATATGGTGCAATGTTAATGATGATACATTTTCTGTATAAATATCATACACTTATTCATTCAACAACAATCAACATCAACACCTAAACAAACAAATAAAACAAACTGAAATCAAATCATCAATTTGTTATCGATAGCATTTCAGGACATTACATCTCTTCTATATATAAAACTGGAGAGTGAAAATAGAAAACCATGTGAAGTCAGTCTAAAAGGTGTGAGGTGTGGAGGTCAGATGCCTGCCTCGGAGCGCTATGCAGGGGATGCAGGGGCTCCAGCACCCCCATAGTGGGCGTCATCCTGACACTGACCACCAGCATGCCCTCAGGGGTCAGCGTTCCACTGACCGACAGGGGTCCATGTCCTCCGGGAGCATGGTCTTATGGGTAAACGTATCACTGACACTCCCATTCTCCAACACCTGAGGGAAAGAGGGTACGATGAGAGCGAGTTAATGGAGGGAGGGAGGGAGGGAGGGAGGGAGAGGCCAAGTTGAGGGGGAGGAGAAATTTAAGAGGGGGAAGACTGAGGGCAAGCAGAGAAGGAGTAAAGGAGAGATGGAGAGGGATATAATGGCAAGAAGAGTGAAGAGGGAGACAAGGGTGAGAAACTAAAGTAGAGAGAGGTCTGTACATACAGATCTGCTATATTTATATCACTGTTGTCGTAGCAGGAAATGCAAATTGTAGTGTATTCAAGGTTTAAAAAAGGCTTCTAAAGTTTGAAATATACACTTAAAAATGTCAGACTTTATTTGCCCTAATGAAAAACGTATCAACCCTTACAAAAATGTCACTTAATTATAATCCACATAATAATTTTCATTTCCTGTTGCTGCAGGAGAAGCAGGGTCAAATTAAGATTGTGAGGAGCTGAGATCAAGCAAACAATTTTGACCAGAGACCAGTGTTTATTTAAGCAGGGGTTTTTTTTAGGCTGCATGGGGAAGGGATGGAAGGACTGAAAGTAGGTTTTATTAAGCGGTTCTCTGGCCTGCTAAAGAGGAGCTCTGACATGGTTGCCTTACAGCCTCCGCAGCAGTTTCCTATTTCTCCACTCCTGCATGTACTACTGATAAAGATCAAACTTCTGACACCAGGCTGAGGCTGGGAGAGCAAGAGGCCTATTGAGATTACAGATGCATTGTCTTAATTTGATCATCCCGTTGCAGGAAATGCAAACTTGTAGTGTATTTGGGGTTGAAAAAGGCTTCTAAAGTTTGTAATTTCCACTTTAAAATGTCAGACTTGATTTGCGCTAACGAAAATGTGTCAACCCCTACAAAAACTGTCAATTTAATTATACAAACACATTTCCTGTTGCTGCAGGATTATTTTCCTGCAGTAGCAAACTGGCTCAAATTAAGATAAGGCATCTGTATACAGCTCTCCTATAGCCTAACCCTTCAATGGGATTCACACTTCTCCTTCATCATCCCCCAGTACACAATAATCAAGCACATCATTGAACAGGACACACACACACACACACACACACACACACACACACACAAACAAACCACACACTCTTACACACACACGTCATTGCACTTATAATGTGTGCACACAGACACATCCGCTTTCAATAATGGGTACCCAGTCACACAGACGCATACACACTATACTCATCACACAGTCTCACCTTTTCAACGCAGATGACTATGTTGTGGTTGTAGGCCATCACCACTATGTCCTGTGGTTGACGTCAGCTGACATGTAGTAACTACCCCCAACCATCTGACCATGTCCATACTGGCAGGACAACCTGTCATAGTGCCACTTGTTGGGCCTGGAGGGAAGAGCAGACAAACATTTATTTATTTATTTATTTATTTAACTCCTATTTTCTTGCTCTCATTAACATATTTTCTTAAAGTTTATCCAGTCCTTGGGGGGGGGGGGGCAAAAATGTATCTCTGCCCCATCGCAAAATAAGTAAAATTGCATGAAATTTATACAATTTCTCTCCACCCAATGGCAAAATGTGTAGAACTACAGAAAACTTGCTTTAAAACCGCAACATTTTCTCTACGCCCCAAGGAAAAATGTGTAGAATTGCGTGAAATTAACTTTAAAACTAAACATTTTCTCTCCGCCGTCAATAGGTGGGGGGGCCAGGTCAGGTTTCAATGCTCATCTGCCTGCCGCTAACTCTAGAAGGCTTGTAATCAAAGAAAGGTTTTCTCAGGAATTCCAAATCGAAAACTCTGGCATCTTTCTAGAGCTCCGTCTCGGAGCAGGTTAGTTCTGAAGGGTTTGTTGCCATAGAAATGTACCTGGCCAAAATATGACAAAGAATTTGGAGGAGAAATTGGAACAAGCCTCCCTGTCATATAAATGTTGATACTAAAGACTTACTCATACTAAAAACTCATAAATTATTTTTTTCCTTGTAACAACAACAACAACAAAAAACTTTTTACATTTTCACTTTAATATTTACAACAGATTTTCCATGTAAGACCGAGAACAATGTGAAAGTAAACACATTCATATTTCCTGATATATTTCACAATATTGTTTAATAATAATTTTGATTTGGGTTATTAGACATCCAGTTGCGTCACATAGTCCATAAACACAGTCTTTAACGCAATCGTTTTGCACCAATGAGAGTTTCACTGCCCTGACACTGTCCAACACACAGTGTTGCCTATTAGAGCACTTTAACAAAGACACTGGGAATGGGCTGGAGCCGCAATGGCAGTTCATACACTCTGACAGTGAGACTTTACAGTAGACATATCCCACTGTTCTGGTTCATTCATCTTGTTTGAGATGCTGCTTTTTCTACCAGTATACATGTAACTACCACCGTCTCTAGCACCTTCTGGATCCTTTCACAAATACAGTGCCTTTTGATATTTTAAGTAGAAATTGTCCACCAAAATATTTCATTTTAAAAGCCTGTTATATTAAATTAAGTGGCCTAAAATATAAACCACATGGAAAATGTAATAAATCTGATATTTTGTATAAATAAAGATTTGCTAAAGTGCATTTTGACATGTCCCACTTCATGTTTTTCTAACTTCTAGGAGGATTTTAACCCACTTAACCCCTACATTTTCCCCCATCGTTGTAACGTCCTGGTTGTTTTGTTTCTGTTGACAGTCATTTCTAAAGATTATTTTTTATTTCATGTGATTTTTATTTTTTATTTATTTTTTATTTCACCTTTATTTAACCAGGTAGGTCAGTTGAGAACAAGTTCTCATTTGCAACTGCGACCTGGCCAAGACAAAGAAAAGCAGTGCGACAAAAACAACACAGTTACACAGTAAACAAACATAGTCAAAAACACAATAGAAAATCTATATACAGAGTGCAAAATGTAGTGCAAAATGCAATAAAGTTTAGGAGTGATTAGTGATTCATTTACATTTGTCTCTCATTTAAAGGACAAGTTCACTTTCTTTTTAAGTAAAGGCATGTTATAAAAGTATCCAGACACTTTTTTTGCGATTGGTTTTGAGAAACTTAACCCACCAGCAATAGACTTCCTCAGACTCGTTCTGGGCCCGAGTGTGAGCATGCCGATGTCATTTCAGTGCGCGTGCATTCTCGTTTCTCGTCTCGCCACAATGGGAACGAGAAAGAAGGGCATGCTCGTACATGGACAAGTATCGCTCGAGTCCAACAAAATGTAATATCATGTTTCGGATAAAGTTTGGAATGACACAATTTGTGTGTACAACATCTACACAGAGCTTTGCTGTTTCTAAAATGACATATTTGGATGTTTTTGGAGCCTTTGTTCATGTTTTATCCGTGGCCGCTAGACTGCAGAACGGGCCAGACATGGGGGCTACATCCTCCTCCTCTCCAAACAGGCTTTGGGGGTCCCACCCCTGCTGCATTCAGGAAGGGCTCAAACAGTGGGTCCGCCGCCCCACCACCAGACCCCTCTGACCGGTAGGTGCTGGAACTGCTGTAGCGGGCTGACGAGCGGTACGAGAAAGGGAAGGAACGGCTGGATGAAAAGCTGGTCAGAGCCATGGTGAGAAGTGCGATTCTTTTCTTTTTTTCTTTTCTAAATTCTTGTCAACACACCAAGACAAAGCTGGTGGCTCTGTTGTCATTTAGAATCAGCCCAGACACACTTCAGAAGTCAGCCATTCCTTTTTCCCACTGCACACACACTGACACTGAGCTCTCTGCTGTCTCTCTGGGTGTAATTTAGCAAAGGCCCAAAGCATTCTGGGAAGAGGCGTGCTGTGGTCCCAACGTGTCCAGCAATGGTGCCAGGAATAACTGTAAAAGAGATACGAAGTACAACCCTCCTCACACACACACAACTCTAAGTGACATAAAGATTAGTGAGCCAAGGAGATTAGTGAGCCAAGGAGATTAGTGAGCCAAGGGATGCCCTCAAAGATGTTTTAGGTATGCGCTCAGAGATAACAGAATGAGAACAGGTTGAAAAGGTTGTGGGAACGATGTGCAAACGTTGCTTTGTAACTGTCGTCTGACCATCATTTGACTGTCCCTCTGAATGTCAGGATTCTTGTATGCTATGCTTGTATGCATATAATGCTAGTACAAAGCTGTTGACTTGTTTATTTGTGTCTCTATTAACTGTTACATTAGCATCTGGGATTACATTTGGCGAAATGTTTTCATGTGAATCATATCTATTATTTATTGAAATCACTCTATAAAATGTCCATGAAAACAAATGAGTATCATAGCACTTATGGTATGTTCTATTGATTGAGATATAAAAATGGTTTCTTCCTATAGGGAATGACCCTTTGTTTACGCCATTCCCAACAAGAAAATGAAATGAAGTCTGTGTTACTTTATGATTAAAAAATAGCATTGTCTATTTCCGTGTGTGTCCCAGAGTGCATGCGTACGTGTATGTATGCCTGCAAGTGTGTTGTGGACGTTACAGGGGTGAGGTGAGTGAGTTCTCCCCTTTTCAGAGGTAGTGAAGGTTGGTACAGAGACTGTAAATTGCTCTATAATGTTGTGTAATAAGCTGAGTTAATGGAAAAGCACATTATCACATCAAATACATTCAGCAGCTTCTTGGAATCCTATGTGATTTTTAAGTGCTTTCCACAAACTCTACGACTTAATTCATCTGACATTTTTTTACCCATACATCCCTCCTTCGAGCCAGGAAATCACACAATTATACCAAGTCAGGATTTTATTTTTTTGCAAAGAACATTAAGGATATTTTATTAAGAACTTCAAATTATGTCAGGTGCCACAAACAAAGGCCAGTAAATGTTTTAAATCAAGTGGCAATATTCAAAGTAGTACATTCAGCCAAAAGGAGAGAAAATAAAGAAATAAGAGGAAAATAAATGAGAGAACGGTGATAAAATATGAAATCTCTGAGGATTAGAGGGGTGTGTGTGTGTGTGTGCGTGCGTGTGCCTTCTTGTGTGTATGTGTGTAATGGTAGAGATGGAGATTCACAGTTTTCAGTAAGAGGAGCAACAGGAAGAGGTGGCATGGTACTTTCACTCTGGTTCTTATAGTTTCATGGTTAGCTTGCTTCTGGCGAACAGTGGGAGAACAGTGAGAGTGCTCTTGGTATATTGCATCTTTTCACATATAAAGTTGTTGCATTTCCTTCATCGGCTCTGTATATCAGTTGCATTCAGACAAGGGAACTACAGCAAAGTCTGTGTATGCATGTGTTTTTTAATGTAGGGTCTCCCAAGTGGCGCAGCGGTCTAAGACACTGCATCGCAGTGCTAGAGGCGTCACTACAGACCCTGGTTCGATCCCAGGCTGTGTCACAGCCAGCCGCGACCGGGAGACACATGAGGCAGCGCAATATTGGCCCAGTACCGTCCAGGTTAGGCCAGCCGAGATGTCCTTATCCCATCGCGCTCTAGCGACTCCTATAGCGGGCGCATGCACGCTGACTTCGGTCGGCAGTTGTACAATGTTTCCTCCGACACATTGGTGCGGCTGGCTTCCGTGTTAAGCAAGCAGTGTGTCAAGAAGCAGTGCGGCATGGCGGGACTGTGTTTCGGAGGACGCATGGCCCTCGACCGAGTCCGTACGGGAGTTTCATCAAGGGGTAAAAAGTACCAATAATGTGTGTGTGTATGTGTTTAGAAGTATGTGTGTGTGTTTAGATGTGCATGGGTTTGTGCACCGGAGCCACGACATTACCTTGGTGTCACCTCAGCGCACAGGGAATTGTGGGTAGTTTTAATTAACCACTGCTGTGGCGCTAGAGGCTAAAGTGGGTTATATTCTCCTCTTCCAGCTTTACTCTCTAATCTGTGAAGATTACACTCTAGCTCTCCAATGAGACGTTTACAGCAGACTGCTGTTGCCTCCTAGTTCTGTATGCAAGGCCTGTCATGTCTAGATGTTCAACAGAAAGCCTGTAGTGTCTAGATGTTCAAGAGGAAGCTAGGCTAAGGTGATGGGACCACTGCAGGCTTAATAGCCATATTCTACAGTACATATTCACTCGCCCCTGCCACCGTCTGTCAGAGGTTTTGATGTATTTTTTAACGGCGCTCTCCCGGCTGTTTCTATTACACACACACACACACACAAAGTCACACACACACAAAGTCTGGAGCAGCAGTGAGAACCTCTCTCTGTGATAAGTGCCCAATGTCAGTGCTGGCCTGGAGCAACAGACCACCCACAGAACATGTTGCCTCTCTCTTTCTACAAACACACACACACACAAAGGACATGCCTGCCTTTCAAATCCATCTGTGCCGCACTAGGATAGACACACTCATTCCCATTGGTTGACGCAGTATAAATAAAAGGACAATGATCCAATCACAGGACGGTGGCGCCACCCCGTTACATCACACTACTCTTCTAGCAACCACTAGCAGCTTTTTGGGTCAGTTAACCTCAAAAGACTCATATTAGGACAGAGGGGGAAGGAGAGACGGGAACGATGGAGACACACATGGCAGGAGAGATAGAAGAAAGAGAAAGATCTACATCTCCCATTGCTCTATGTGTCCATCAGTTGTTTTTCATAATCGCTGGCTAATTGCCTGTCGGCAATGGTAGCACTCAGCCCTGCCGTCCCCCAGTTACGTAAGAGAGGGCTCCTGTGAGGGAGGAAGGGAGAGGAGGTATAGAAGGAGAGGGAAACAGACTGAAAGGGTGAAAGTGGGAGGCAAAAGATGCAGGTTAAAAAGGGGTACAGACAGAGAGGACTATGTGACGAGAAAGGGTAGAGAAAATGAGACAGACGGAGACCGAGAGGGAGAGTGTGTGTGTGTGTGTGTGTGTGTGTGTGACAGCTGTGTGTGAAGGAGATGTCCGGAACCAAGGTGCCCGTCACACACCACCAGGGGGGCACTTTCAGTGAGTGCGCCGTGCCGCCGGACTGGGGAAACAGAAAACAATGCAACACACGTCACTGCATCAGGACAAAATCACAACCTTGCTCTGGCCGCAAACATCCCCTCTCTGTAATGTCAGTGAAAGGACAGTGACACAGTGCCCCTTCAACTAGACAATACTCAAACCCTCCAATTATCTAAACACCAGGATCTAACCTTCCACAACTCTAGTTTCACATTTAACCCTTGACCTTGTCAAAGAGGAGGTCCACTACCATATGAGCAACTTTGTACAGCTGTAATTGAGGCAGATAGACAAACAGTGCCCGGCTCACTAATCCTTTAAATTAAATGAGCTGCTAATAAGTGAGAAACTCGTCAACCATGATAAATGGATGCACAGAACACAGCATTAGAATAGACAGCATTACAAGACGCATTCTAGGAAAACTACCCAGCTGTCATAGTGTCTTTCTAGATATTGTGAATAGTGTAGAACCATAATGTAAACGTCAGCATGTTGTGGATGTCAAGTGGATCTATAGCTCTGGCTCAATGGTGGGTTAACGTTTGTCATTGGACAGAATGAATGGAATTGACCTGACCGTATGACCAATCAGAACATAGGAGGTCAAAGGTTATAAATGAAGGCACAGCTATAATGGTTCCCCCTGAGTTTAATTTGTGTCTCAGACTTGTTCAATCCACTAGATATTAGAGGTGTCATCGTCAAATAATTCAGTTTTGTTTAAAATCTTGGTGCTAAAATGTATGACGCAACCTCTACTTTTAAACATCTCTCTGTCCTAATGGCAGACATTTTTAGTTTACAAAAATCGAGAACGGTAATTGGTCTGTTGATGTCCTTTCCAAAATCACCATGTAGGCCAAGCCTTTTACCTTCAGTCAGAACACTGCTATACTAAAACACTGTTTAAAGGGAATCGCTGCATTAGGTTTTTTTGGAGCGGACACACACGTGCAAGCTTGACGACCGTGTATTATTTTACCACACACACACGCACACTAATTCTGTGCTTTAATCGGGAATAAATGTCCTTACACACACGCACACACACATACAGTAGTTCGCTGAGATAGAGGATGAGTGAACAGTGTTGTTTATGGCCGGGATATACTGACACTGAACCAATGGGACTTCCTGAGTTGTATGAGTGACAGTCCCTCTGACCGAACCAATTTAAGGTTCCTCAGATCACCATGGCAATGGAATGATTTCGATTTATTTACAAAAAATTCCCTTTTCCTGACATCGTTTGAAAAAGAATGGAAAGAGAATAAACGTGGAATTGCTTTAAGAGCAGTTATGACAGGAAAGAAAGAAGAGCAATAGAATTACAAAGGGAAACTTTTCCATTGAGGATCATGTCAATAACAAACCGTATCACAGAATCCTCTTTCAAAATAAAAAAAACATTTTTTTGTTTACATTTGTATTTTTTTCCCAGTATACTATATCACACAGTGATAACAAAGAAAGAAGAAATCTACAGCCACGTTAGCTTCGTGCAAAAAAACACATACACTGGCACGCCGCATAGGCAAATATTAAAGCAAAACAACGCATACAAAAATATAGAAAATCTCCAATGTAACTCAACACCTCACTAAAAACTATGTTTCTGTCTTTGTACAACAATTTCTCCATCTCTTTCACCAAAGGGTCACTTCTGGAACATTCTATTTGTGTTTTTGTCTTTGTTGTTTTTCAAGACAACCATTTGCCTTCCATATAGGAAACCATAGAACCAAAAACAAAATCTGGTAGCTATAGTATGTCATTATCATGGTTAGTCATAATGATATTCGTAATAATTATAATTACAACAACATGTTGAATGATTAAAAAAAAACTAGTACAATAAAAGCATATCATTTCTGTCATAATCATTTGTGACAAATCTTTTTTTGTTTTTAAAATACATATTTCCTGTCACTTTTAAGACATTCCAGCATTTGCTCATAACTGTTGGTGACAGGTTACATACGGTAGTTTGGCATACTCAGCAAGCCATGCCCAGAAGGATGCTAGGGTCGTGCTCCCCTGCTCAGACGTTGCATGCACCATCCAATGTTTGTGTGCCACGTCATTGACTGTGCCGTCAGACACCAGATTGGTATAGCATATGATGTGATTAGCTGATACGTGAAATACCTATCCAGGCATTGTAAGATCTGGCATGCGTTCCTCTGCCCAGCAAAGCCTGAACGCGCCCAACATCTCTTGCAAAGGAGAGGAGGGGTTTCAGGTTTCAGGATGCAGTGGAACCTGTCCACCAATGGGATATACTGTATCTGGGTGGGGGCGGGGAAGGGCGGGGTTATACAGAAAAGCCCAAACTACAAACAGACGTGCTCACGACCAAGTCAGCACACAAGTTCAGTTCAGCACTTGCAAACACATGCAAAAATATTTCAGAGTTTTAATATTGTCTTTTTCCTGTCAATTGTGTCCCTTTTAGTTTTTCGCAGTCTCTCGCTTCCTTGTTGTGGGTGGGTGGTGCACTGAACCCCAGTGGCCAGTCCATGAGTTTCTTACCGAAACCACAGAGCAATCGTTGGGCTTACTGAAAGCTGTGACCAGCTCTCCTGCTTCACATTGATAGAAAAGATTGTTTGGACGCCTCAAGACAAAAATATATTGATACATTTCAAATTGTCACGGGGGCAGGCAGGTAGGGGATCGACAAGGCCAAGACAGAGGGGTTACACACTGCAGTAAGAGTTCAAGTAATGAAAAAAACATGCAGACAGGTTAAAACATGTCAGAGGCCATGGGAGGGACGGTGAGATGGACAGGTTTAGACATGTCAGAGACCATGGGAGAGACAGAGATGGACCGGTTTAAACATGTCAGAGGCCATGGGAGGGCGGGACAGAGAGATGGACCGGTTTAAACATGTTTGAGGCCATGGGAGGGACAGAGATGGACAGATTTAGACATGTCAGAGGCCATGGGAGGGACAGAGATGGACAGATTTAGACATGTCAGAGGCCATGGGAGGGACAGCGAGATGGAGGGAGAAACAAAAATCAATGACAGGGGAGTCATTGGTTTCCCTGCTCTCTGTCCCTCTCCTCCTCCTCCTTTTCCTCCTCTTCATCCTCGTCCAGAGACACCACCCCGGAGGAGGCTACGTCTGAGACCTTCCTGTGGGTGGCATAGTCAGGTGGGTACACCTCGCCATCTCCTTCTCCCTGGCACACTGTGCCCTCATAGTCTTTGCAGGGCGTATCGTCGTCCTCCCCGGGCGACAGGTAGGTCTCGGAGTAGGTCACAGAGTAGCAGGGCGACTCCTCCCCCCCCAGCCGGCCCCTTCCACCCCCCAGGCTGTTGAAGTTCCCTCCCCCTCTAACCCCCTGCCCGACCCTCTGGAGGCGGGCCAACAGCAGCTCCTCTCCGCCTTGCAGGGCAGAGAGGATCTTGGCGGCCAGCTCAGCGGTGTTACCGTGGTTGTTGCCGCAGTGATGGGTGAGATCTCGCAGTAAGGGGTGTTGCTCGTCCAGGCTGTAAAGGCTGGAGCAGAGGGTGTCTGTTGAGGTGGGGGAGGGCCCATCTCCTCCTCCTGCCCCCTCACAGCACGGCCCCCGCAGACCCAGGTGCTGACACACCTGACTGTGAAGAAGGTCCCTCAGGTAGGGGGGCACTTCTGGAGCCAGAGAGGGGGGAGAAGAGAGACAGTGAGTGTACTGAATGACCCTGCCTAATGTCTGACAAGGTCAGGTCACATAGTCTGGAAAAACTATGAACCCTACTGATGAGAGAGAAATGCATTGTTATGGAATGACAGCAGACATGTTAAATAGTGAAACTGACTTATCAGGCTAAATCTGGAAAGGGTTGAGGTTATAGGATTCAAGCTGATCCTAGATCTGTGCCTTTTGGGGAAACTTCTCAGCCATATAGTGTTACGGAATAAAAATATGTCATCCTAAATGAAAATAAATGACATTATCAAGCAAAACAAAGCAGTCATATTTGGCACAGTGGAGTAAGCAATCAGCTTAAAAGCATTGGCATCCCCACAATAGATGCACACACAAACATACACATACACACAGTAAATGTATAGTCCACTCACACAGCCAACAAACTCATATCGCAACCCCCCCCCCCCCCCCCCCCCCCCCCCCCCTTCTGCAAAGGAATCAAATTAAACTTGTAGGAGGGATCAAATTGCACCGGGCAACAACATTTCTTGTGAGAGCATGAAAGTAGGGCACTGAGACAATAAGAGCTGCAGACAGCTTCGTCACCACACAGAGAGAGGAGACAGAGAGACAGCCTTGTCACCACACATAGAGAGGAGACAGAGAGACAGCCTCGTCACCACACAGAGAGAGGAGACAGAGAGACAGCCTCGTCACCACACAGAGAGAGGAGACAGAGAGACAGCCTCGTCACCACACAGAGAGAGCAGACAGAGAGACAGCCTCGTCACCACATAGAGAGAGGAGAAAGAGAGACAGCCTCGTCACCACACAGAGAGAGGAGACAGAGAGACAGCCTCGTCACCACACAGAGAGAGGAGACAGAGAGACAGCCTTGTCACCACACAGAGAGAGCAGACAGAGAGACAGCCTCGTCACCACACAGAGAGAGCAGACAGAGAGACAGCCTCGTCACCACACAGAGAGACAGTCTCTTCACCACACAGAGAGGAGTCAGAGAGTGTGTGTCTGTGTGTCTGTGTGTGTGTGTGTGTGTGTGTGTGTGTGTGTGTGTGTGTGTGTGTGTGTGTGTGTGTGTGTGTGTGTGTGTGTACAGTACCTGTGCTTTGTGTTGTGGGCTCGTTGGCGGGAATGAAGTCCTCATCATATGAGTCGTCATTAGAGTCATCTCCATCCACCGACGACCAGGCTCTCAGCTTTGCCTCCGCTATGGCAAACTGCTCCGCCACACCTGCACACACACATAGGTTAGACATCATATTCACAAACATTCAATACACACACATACATACATTCGATTACAGGTTAGGTATCCTATTCACAAAAAGTCAATAAACACACACATGCAAACACATACACATTCACACACAGGTCAGACATCGAGCCCTGTCATTGAGTGACCATGATGACGCAGGCATATGCTTTTTGATTGACAGGTCCTTTCTGTGGAAGACTGAGTAAACTGACAGGTTCTAAACCGGAGAGGTTGTAGGTCATACAAACATATAAACATGTCACCTGGGTGTATATATATGCAAACACTGCAAATTATTCACACACACAAAACACAGATAAAGTGCAAGTATTCAGTTCAGTTCAACCCCTTGAATTTTTCCACATTTTGTTACGTTAAATTTTAACATATGTACATAAGTATTCAGACCCTTTGCTATGAGACTCGAAATTGAGCTCAACTGCATCCTGTTTCCATTGATCATCCTTGAGTTTCTACAACTTGATTGGAGTCCACCTGTGGTAAATTCAATTGATTTGACATTATTTGGAAAGGCACACACCTGTCTGTATAAGGTTCCTATTGACAGTGCATGTCAGAGAAAAAAACAAGCAACGAGGTCAAAGAAATTGTCAGTAGAGCTCTGAGACAGGATTGTGTCGAGGCACAGATCTGGGGAAGGGTACCAAAACATTTCTGCAGCATTGAAGGTCCCCAAGAACACAGTGGCCTCATCATTCTTAAATGGAAGAAGTTTGGAACCACCCAGACTCTTCCTAGAGATGGCCGCCCAGCTGAACTGAGCAATCAGGGGAGAAGGGCCTTGGTCAGGGAGGTGACAAAGAACCCGATGGTCACTCTGACAGAGCTTCAGAGTTCCTCTGTGGAGATGGGAGAACCTTCCACTAAGACAACTGTCTCTGCAGCACTCCACCAATCAGGCCTTTATGGTAGCGTGGCCAGACGGAAGCAACTCCTCAGTAAAAGGCACATGACAGCCCACTTGGAGTTTGCCAAAAGGCACCTAAACAAGATTCTCTGGTCTGATGAAACCAAGATTGAACTCTTTGGCCTGAATGCCAAGTGTCACGTCTGGAGGAAACCTGGCACCATCCCTACGGTGAAGCATGGTGGTGGCAGCATCATGCTGTGGGGATGTTTTTTAGTGTCAGGGCCTGGGTGACTAGTCAAGATCGAGGGGAAGATGAACGGAACAAAGTACAGAAAGATCCTTGATGAAAACCTGCTCCAGACTGGGGAGAAGGTTCACCTTCTAACAGGACAACGATCCCCTAAGCACACAGCCAAGACAACACAGGAGTAGCTTTAGCCCAGCCAGAGACCAGACTTGAACCCGATCCAACATCTCTGGAGAAACCTAAAAATAGGTGTGCAGCGACGCTCCCCATCTAACCTTACAGAGCTTGAGAGGATCTGCAGAGAATGGGAGAAACTCCCCAAATACAGGTGTGCCAAGCTTGTAGCGTCATACCCTAAGACAGGCTGTAATCGCTGCCAAAGGTGCTTCAGTACTGAGGTAAGGGTTTGAATACTTATGTAAACGTGATATTTTAGTTTTGTATTTTTGTATAAATTTGCACAAAAAAAAGTAATTATGGGGGATTTTCTGTAAATTGATGAGGGGAAAAAAACAATTTAATCAATTTTAGAATAAGGTGGTAACGTAACAAAATGTGGAAAAAGTCAAGGGGTCTGAATACTTTCCGAATGCACTGTATGTACTGTCTGTAACACAAATGCAGAAATGTGAGATCTGTCTCTGATCTAACAAGTAGCCCAGCGGATTGGCAGGTAGCCCAGCTGAGTGGCAGGTAGTCCAGTGGGGTGGCAGGTAGAATCCTTGCGCCGTCAAGGTGAAAAATCTGTTGATGTGCCCTTGAGCAAGGGACTTAACCCTAATTGTTGATAATGACCACTCTCTGAGGGTGTCTCAGAGTTGGGATATGCAAAAAAAAACATTTCCAATTCACAGGTGTATTAATACACACTTGTACATGAAATAGGGCAAATATAAGCACCCAGCAGAATATTATTTTATTACAAACACATAGGGGACAAGGCATGTGACAGAGCCAGTGTTCCGGAGAGACAAGCTGACCAATCACCTCCAATCACTGTCACCAGCTAACCAATCACAAATTACCTCTTTCTCTCCGCTGCTCCAATGGCCCTCCTTTCCTCATTCCTCTCCTCTCTTTTGTATTCCATCCAATCTCTCTCTTTTCTCATTCCTCTCTCCTAATTTATTTCTCCTCTCTCTCCCTTAGCCACACACCTTGTGTTCCTCTCCTTTTCTCATTCATCTAATTTTCCTTTGCATTTCAATCTCCCTCTTTTTTAACTTATTTTCGATTTCATATCTCTCTCTTTCTCATCCCTCTCATCTCATTTCAATTTAAACTCTCTCCCTCTATTTCCCTCTCCCCTGTTCTCTGCTGTCATGCGTTCTGTATTCATGTGTTGATTCACACAGAGATCGATTCTCCCATTCATATTCTACTGTGGCTCAGCTCTAAACTCAGCCTTCACACACAGGAAGGCCCTCCTGCGACACATACCGCTAGTCTCTTTCTCTTTCTTTAAGTTTCTGTTCCTCATTGTCTTTCTCCATCTTATACACACAAGGTTTATATCCATTCTGCATGTGTGTGTGTGTGTGTGTGTGTGTGTGTGTGTGTGTGTGTGTGTGTGTGTGTGTGTGTGTGTGTGTGTGTGTGTGTGTGTGTGTGTGTGTGTGCGCTATGGTCCTGCAGAGATTGGCTTTTCTACCAGGCATACACACACACTCCCAGTACACTTTGATGGCCTCTAGATAGATAGATAGATAGATAGATAGATAGATAGATAGGTACTTTATTGAGAGTGAAACCGTGGAACTGTAGCCCTGCCAGCCCAGCATCCCCCCCCCCCGCTGCAAATTACACTCTTCTATACACACTCTCTCGCTCACTCTCACTCTCACACACAGTCCAAAGGGTGAAATAAGATCCTTTAAGTGTCGGTCAGGGCTGACAGCCAGACTCCTGCAGGGGGAGAACTTCTATCCAAGAGAGTGAGTGTGTGTGTGTGTGTGTGTGTGTGTGTGTGTGTGTGTGTGTGTGTGTGTGTGTGTGTGTGTGTGTGTGTGTGTGTGTGTGTGTGTGTGTGTGTGTGTGTGTGTGTGTGTGTGTGTTGGCACAGGCTGGGCCATCAATAGGACAACCCCACATGGACACAACCACCAGGATACCTCCCATTCAACTGGCTTAATCTATCCTGAGTAGCCAGCAAACACACACACAAAAACACACACACAAACAGTGCATACATAGTCAAAAACCTTCCAAAACATTTACCCTTGTGCTCTCTCCCATAATTGAAACCGAATCACTTCGACAAAACAGTCACACATTTATACTCTACCATACACATACACAAATACACAGCTACATTACATTCACTGTTTTTCACACAACCTGCAAAGTCACCCAAGCCCAGCTAAAGTTCAGTGACGTAGATGAGTAGTCATGTCATGTCAGCACTTTGACCAGGGTTCTGACAGAGTGGACAGGCACACTGTGATGATGTCAGCACTTTGACCAGGGTTCTGACAGAGTGGACAGGCACACGGTGATGATGTAAGAGGAAGTGAAGGACAAGTGAAATAACCCTGGGGTCAGTTGGATGTGATGGTGGGATCAGAAGGGGTAGAAGTGTTTGCATGCCTGTATCTATGTAAAGGGGGCATATTAGGTGATGAGGAGAGGAGAGGAGAGGAGAAAAAAGAGAGGAAAGTAAAGAAATGAAAAAAATAAGAGGAGACGAGACGAGACGAGGGGCACAGAGAAAAGCGCTCAGTCACGTCGGCACTAGCCAGGAGCAGAACCTTACTGTGCAAATTAACCTTGAGAGGCTGCACTGCAGGGAGGGAGAGAGAATGGCAAGATAGAGATGAAAGACAGAAAGGAATGAGGAGAGAGAGGGTGAAAGACAGATAGGAATGAGGAGAGAGAGGGTGAAAGACAGATAGGAATGAGGAGAGAGAGGGTGAAAGACAGACAGGAATGAGGAGAGAGAGGGTGAAAGACAGATAGGAATGAGGAGAGAGAGGGTGAAAGACAGACAGGAATGAGGAGAGAGCGGGTGAAAGACAGACAGGAATGAGGAGAGAGAGGGTAAAAGACAGATAGGAATGAGGAGAGAGAGGGTGAAAGACAGACAGGAATGAGGAGAGAGAGGGAACGCGGGACCTAGAGAATGGATAGAGAGACAGAAGGAGACAAGGTAAAAGAGAGGGGGATAGGGAGACGGTGAAAGAGAAAGAGGGAGGCAGACGGGGACAGAGGAAAAAGAGAGGCAGAGAAAGAAGGCGACAAAAAAAAAAAAAAAAAATAGGAACATCACAGCATTTTAATATCCCAAGTCACTGCAGTAAAAAACACTCTCAAAAACGTACCTGTTAAAGTTGAACCTAAATGATCCTAATGATAAACGGAGTAGGCCTACTGACCTGCAGCGAAGCGTGCCTCCTGTTCTCCCTCAGTGAGATCAGAGTAATTGTTGAAGTCAGACTCCAGAGCTGCGGGGGTGTCAGTGGGCTTACACCAGCCCTTCCACTCTATCAGGTGGGCCACCCTGCCCTGGGCCATGCCTGTGGGCCGTGTCACATGGTCCTTCATCGCCTGGGAGATGCCTAGAGGTCACATATTAGAGGGCAAGGGTCACATACATGTAAAATGTAAAGATTATAGCAGGCAGTTGTGTGTGTGTGTGTGTGTGTGTGTGTGTGTGTGTGTGTGTGTGTGTGTGTGTGTGTGTGTGTGTGTGTGTGTGTGTGTGTGTGTGTGTGTGTGTGTGTGTGTGTGTGTGTGTGTGCATGTTTGCGTTTGGGCTCAATGCTTGTATTTACCATGTAATGAAGATCTGGCTAACGCCGCAATCTCTTGAATGGTAAGTGCTCTTCTTGATTTTGGTAACATTTCAACGGTGTCTTCAACATTTACCTGTGAAGGAAAAAACAAGTACTAGTAAAGACTCATACAATACATTAATGAAGGGTGTAGGCTATTACACAGATGAACTGTACATGCTATGACTACCAAGAAATGCATTCAAACTGATCTAAAACAGCACTCATGCTTTCAAGGCAGAGAAAATACTTCTGTTTTCATTGCTTTTACACACATACACTGCATGAAAGATATGAAGGGCCATTACAAGATTATTATGAAAAAACGTCAGAACCCCCATCCTCTCTACTCTACTCCCTTGGTTTGGTCTGTCCATCCTCTCTACTCTACTCCATTGGTTTGGTCTATCCATCCTCTACTCTACTCCATTGGTCTGATCTGTCCATCCTCTCTACTCTCCTCCCTTAGTATGGTCTGCCCATCCTGTAAAGTCACACCGCAGACATTGTATCTGGTGTTGACAAGCGCTTTTGTTTGCCATCGCTTTTTATAGCCTAGCTTGGTCCACCTGTTTATAATGTCGACAGCTAGCTGATCCGACGTCAAGCTAAGTTTGTGCATTGCTAATTCATGATGGTAGAATCATTAGCAGTAGAAGCAGAACGCAATGACAGTTTTTGGGGCGCTCGAAATACTGAAACGTTTTAAAACAGCCCGGAGGCAGGCGCTCTGCGAGCTCAGATGTTCCCGCGCTGCCGATTATATCACCACTACTGAGAGGCGTGATAATCCTCTAGCGCCGCAGAGGGGAGAGAGAGACCCGAGCTCCCACATCACTGAAGAACATCTGAGCGATATGACATGCCTTCGAGTTTCACATGAGCCCAGGCGCCACTGCACTTTACACCGCCGTAACCCCTCCCCTACCTCTTCACCCACTGTCCCCTACTGAACACGAGCTGAGAGCTCCAAATGGCGAAGGCATCGGTGGCATTCATCCCCACAGACGGGTGAAGATGATGGCAATCTTGTGCTTCACATGCAAGGGCACACACACATCCCTTCTGTAAAATAACTTGGACATGCCCGGTGTTTTACTGACAAGCCATGGGCTCACTCATCTGGCAGTCTTGTGAGACAAAAGGCTCCTTAACAGCTTCTACCCCCAAGCCATAAGACTGCTGAACAATTAATCAAATGGCCACCCTGACTGTTTACAAACTACCTCGACTAACCTGTACAGCCGCACATTGACTCGGTGCCGATACAACTTTTATATAGGCTCGTTATTGTTATATAATTTAGTGTTACTTTTGATTTTTTACTTTAGTTTATTTAGCAAATATTTTCTTAACTCTATTTCTTGAACTGCATTGTTGGTTAAGGGCTTGTAAGTAAGCATTTCACAGTAAGGTCTACCTACACCTGTTGTATTTGGCATGTGAAATACAATTTGATTTGTTTTGGACAGCTCCACTCCAGTTCCTTTGAATTAAATACGTTGAATATGAGGCATTACCACAAGTAGGCTATGCTGTAAATGTATATCACAAAAACAAACACACTGGCTACACGCACACAGACACCCACATATACACTCGCAAAGACTGCTTCCATAGCTACAAAGCCATTGGCATCAGTGAAATGTAGTCTAATACCAGTGTTCATTCATCCGTGACAACGCCCCTTGTTTTCTCGCAGAAAAGCAGCTTTTCCATAGAAAATAGGATGCAAATCTAGTCCCTCTTCTCTCCTCCTCGCGACCCTATGCCTGTGTGCTTCGAAAATGGCTATCCGTTTCCATTAAAGGAGCATTGCTATAGCAACCGATCACCAAGGAGCAATTTCTCTCAGGATACTTGGATCGGTGATTCGTAGATGACGTCACATGCACACGGATGGCCACAATCCCGCTTCTTTGCTGCTGCAAACCCTGTCTTTAACTACTAGTTTCAATCTAGCTATACATTCATATATTCCTATGGAAGACCAAAGCCTCGAATGCTTTCTATATGTTTCAGAGGCGAAACTGGCTGTCTACAAACAGATGCAACATCTACAGTATATTGCTTGTTGAACGTGGAGAGAGGACGCACCTGCTCTGGTTGAATCAAACCAGCCCAATGTCAACGTGGTTCTGCGCACAACCTCCGGGTACAAAGCCAGGCAGTCAGTCATAAGTGCTGAAGCCTACACAGTAAATGAGACTGTAGCATTGGCGGGCGAGACGCTCCTGACCCAACCGTCCAACTCTCCTTAGTAGAGCTGTTTAATTGCATTTAGGCCAAGGTAAAAAGGCATTACATTCCGTGCCATTGAGATTCCCATTTGAAAGCTGAATTAAAAAATGAATTGCTAATTACTTTGAATGACTTCATGTAATAATTAGAAAACTAACTGGTGAACATTTACTGAAAACCAAAATGGAGGAACCCATAGCGGAATCACTCGTTAACGACTTGGACGGCTTAGTTAATTAGGTAATTATTGAACCAAAAAAGGTTGAGAAAAGAATGTTCTGCTTCACATCGCGAATTACTATTGCCCTCGAAGAGAACTCAATTCAGAGCTAAGCTACTGTCAACTTTGATTATTTGGGTGCCCCTGCGGTCTATTATGGGCGATCCCATTGCATTAGACTAAACATAAGCTACACATACACGAGCAACACGGGGGTTTATGTAATTGTAGGCTATTCCAAATAAAACATATACACATGTGATACAAATGCTCGGTTCAGAACTGCTAAACTTGGAGTGTTTATTTTTAAAAATAAACACTCCAACCAGCCTACCTGACCACCGGAGGCGTCCGCGTGGTCCTAAAGCACACAATTGCCTTGTTTTGTATCACATTCCAATGATAAAACTGGGGGACAAAAATGCAATTTTCAGTGAAAGTTGCGCCCCTGATTTAAACGCACACATTATAACAGAGATTAACAATGATGTTCCACCTCATGCAGCGCATTATCGAGTACACAGTATAGGCCTAATCAATAAGCATTCATCCAGTGAAAACATCTCCTGTGATAGAGGGTCGCGCATGAATGCACAGTGTATGATAGCTGTAGCTGGGCGGCAGGGCCAGGGGACTCGGAGGTGTCATGTAACTATGTGTGGACCGAGCCAAAAAAAAGGGTCAAACTGAGAATCAGCACCTCGCAGTGGTCCAGTGTCCCTAGGGGCGCGTGGAGAATGGGTCTGCGAGCCAAGCAGGTCCGCGCGTTCCCCAAGAGCGCCAGGTCAGACACAGAGTTTGCTTCTCTCCAGTCAACGCGCAACGTAGGACCGTCGACCGCCACTGTCGAAGGGAAAGAACTTTATAGGTGAACTGCAAATCACCATGCCAACCATACCTCGAGAGGGACTCAGCAGCCACTGCAGGGGCTAACCCAGAGGGAGCGTTTAGAATGCTCAGCGGGCCCTACGTGGTATCTCAATGTAGTGTCCCTTAGATAAGGCCGACTATTAACCCCAGTTAAAACCAATTTAGAATAATAAAGCAAACGACAGGGTCCACTTGAAGTGAGATACCACGGGGGTCTATGGGAGGGGGGCTGTCCTCATGCACCTCCACTTTGCAGTCATGCCATGTCATGCAGGCAGGCAATCCTCCCACGTCATTTGTATTTTTTTCAACACAGACTAGGCTACAAGGAGGCCAGTGTAGAGGGGGCCAGTTACCATCCCTGCTAATCAAATAAAGCAGAGAATATCATATACCATCTGTTTATGATTTTTTTAAATATTATTTTACACTTCAACCGTCCTCCATTATGAGTGCCAAGGCACTAACCAATTGTCCCAAATGGAAAAAGACTATGGGCACGTCGTGCTCTAGCGAGCTCATATGGCACCATCCCATCAGCCAGATTCCTTAGGCTGGAATTGGCATTGTGCAAAACCTAATTGAACAACATAGAGAAATAGAGGAATTGGACTTATTGTTTCATAGCAAACTTCAGAACAATCTTTTTAAAGTTATTGGAGCAATGCATTTTGCGCAATGGTGTTCTACACTGCCATTTTTGTGTCCCACATTTATTTATATAAAAAAAACAAGCATATTAACAGACCAATATTGTTAATCAACCAGGTTGTCACCGAAACACTTATGAGATAATAGTAGCCTTACTTTAATGCCAATGCTGTTTTATAATACTTTGGGATACTGGTGCTATGTCGGATTTTATGAGGGTTGCCAGATTGGAGTAAAAATCTTTTTTTTTGTGGTATTGATGAAGGTATTTGATTGGGGAATGGGGATACAATTTCATGATGGAAAATCTATTCATCAATAAATATGGGGAAACAGAAGACCTGCAAAAAATCTGTTTGGTTTAAATTCCCCTGGTGCAACTGCATGATATTTGCATCTACAATAAGTCTGGACTATGGTCAATTAAGCCATATCAATGCAGTTAAACAGGTTAATATAAAATATTGAATTATGTTGGCTTACACTTATGACACTTCCTTGGCTGTTTCATGATGATTATTACGGTTGTGTCAATCATGTTATATACTTAGGCTATTGTAACAAGGCATATGCCAGCATTGTAGGCCTACTGCCTCTGTCCAGAGGCCTACTAGGCTTTCATGGCAACGGCCATTAGAGCTCACTTTGCCACGTATGAGCCCTGGTTAGAGTCCCTGTTGCAGCTGTCACTTTCTTCCGCTACACTGGTGGCAGGATTGGGATCACGTCTAGCTCACGTCTACTTATTTGATCTAGTGGTGGGAAGCATTCTGTTTTTCAACATTGTGTTGGGTGTAATTACATTGATATATAGAGTGAACAATGGATGAGCAACAATAAGCGTGATGGATAGAAGTAGTCACTACAGGTGTGATCAAGCCTTACATCAGAGTTGCCTGAAGCTGAATGGAGTGCTATGCCCTGACCAGTTATTACTGTCTAATTTACATAAGTTAACTTACCAGTTTGGACCCAAAACAAACACGTTTACAAACTATCTGTTTTAAGTCTTACTACAACCATGGTGTTATTTTGTTACTGAAGCTTATATATCAAATAACCTGACGATGATCAACATCATATGGATAAACAAATAATGTAAGTGTGTTATGCAGCAAAACACAACTATTCTTTTTTTAAGACGCAAACTAATTATATGAATCACTGTTGATCCATGCTGTTCTGATCTAATGAGATGGGTGTAGGATTTTCTACGGCCTAGAATCGAGGTCTTTCTCAGTCATGAAGGACGAAGCTAGGCCCCTCTTGGTTCTCATTGGCGAAGACGGCACTCAAGTTAAGGGTCATATGTCAGACTCTCCTATACCACTTTGCCCAACAGGTTATACCCCAGAGGTTGTAAATAAACCGTTTTAAAGTTATATAACTTGAATCATTATTATAGGGCTGTGAAATCCGTAGTCGAATGGCTTCAGACTGAGTATTTCTCACTGGAAATTGCTGCTGACATTGAACGTAGCTTAGAAATAGGGTATTTAATTCATTTCAGACTGTCCTATTACACTATAGGTTGTAAATAAACAATTTTTAATCTGGTATAACTTGTATCATTATTATAGGGATGTGAAACCCATAGACTGAGCATTTCTCACCAATTATGTACAGATTGCAATTTCCATTTTATAACAGGTAGCGTCCACTTATTTACAGTGGTGTGTTGATTAATGATTACTTTCTTCAGTGGGAATACAGAATATGTATAAAAATGCTAAATATACCAAAAGCTAAATCAAGCAGAAATGTACGACTATTTAACCATGTTAATCATTATTACGTGCAAACTACAAACATTTAATCAGTTAAAGATAATGAATACATGACAACTAGATACAAATATTTTATTAAAAATAATTAATACAAAGTCAAGAGTTGGCTATAACATGCAGTGGTGTAAAGTACATAAGTAAAAATACTTTCAAGTACTATTTAAGTCGGGTTTTTTTTTGGTATCTGTACTTAACTTTACTATTTTTATATTTGACAACTTTTACTTCACTACATTCCTAAAGAAAATACTCTACTTTTTACTCCATTCATTTTCCCTGACACAGTACTCGTTACATTTTGAATGCTTAGCAGGACAGGAAAATGGTCCAATTCACATCCCTGGTCATCTACTGCCTCTGATCTGGCGGACTCACTAAACACAAATGCTTTGTTTGTAAATTATGTCTGAGTGTTGGAGTGTGCCCCTGGCTATCCGTAAATTAAAAAAACAAGAAAATGGTGCCGTCTGATTTGCTTAATTTAAGTAATTTTATATTATGTATACTTGTACTTTTACTTTTGATACTTAAGTATATTTAAAACCACATACTTTTAGACTTTTACTCAAGTAGTATTTTACTGGGTGACTTTCACTTTTACTTGAGTAATTTTCTATTAGCGTATCTTTACTTTTACTCAAGTATGACAATTGGGTACTTTTTCTACCACTGATAACATGAGTACAAACAAAGTGTTTGTGTGCGTGTGTGTGTGTGTGTGTGTGTGTATTATGGTGTGTATTATAATTTCCCATTATAAAAATGTATCCCCATTCCCCAATCAAATAACATCGATACCACACAAAAAAATTATAAGAAAAACTGTTGTATTTTATCTCCAATTTGGCAACCCGGCATAGCCTTGTATACAATGGTGTAAGGTACACGAAAAAGTGCCTTTCTGACAACAAGTGAAAACAAACATAGAAAACAACGTAAGGCTACTATTATATTATCATTATTTCGGTGACAACCTGGTTGATTAACAATGTTAATAAATATAAATGTGGGACACAAAAAAAGCTTAGTGTAAAACATCATTGCCCATCATGCATTGCTCTAATAATTTAACATACGAATTAAGTCGCACAAACATGTGTCTTTTCCAACGAATTAAGCCACACAAAAACACACAACATACACGAAATCTGTTGAAATACTTTTTGTACACATTTGCACGAATTTTGTGTGAGATTGTGTTGTTCATAGACGCTTGCGTCATTACTTGGCGCAGTGGTGGTCCCACTTAGGTAATAGTATCCACCAGTCGTTCAATACAAAAACGATAAATATTGTAGTTAATTATATTTGTCAAACGTATCTCTGAAGGATGGACCAAGTTTGCAAAGCAGAAGCACGGAAATGCCCTACAGGTGTTTCAGCACTTGGACAGCTCCTCCTCTACAGTGCACTGTGTGATCACTGTTTTCAATGGATAGGCTTGGAGAGCTGAGTGCAACATGACTACATAATCAACCATGCAAGTGCCAAACAATAAATGACAAGTGCCATTTAGTAGGCTACCAGTTGATTACAAAAACCTCAGTCTCAACTGGATATTTCCTTTCAGTAATCAGAGTGGGTATATATTGTCAAAACATAACTTATATGTTGCTCTCCTCTCAATAAAACCGTTTCTAGTTACAGCATGTGAAAAGAACAACTCTTCGCTAGATTAGTCGCCGGCACCCATCTCTGCTATTGAGGCCGATATATCTGGCCTCATCACTCACAAGCTCAAGTTCTTCGCGCCAGGAGGATTCAATATCTGCAATTTAATTGGATGTGTTGAGATCAAATGCCTCGGGGTGTTTTGTATCTTGGAATCCATGACTCGCTCGCTAATTAAAGTATTGTTCTGAGTGGTGATGGATGCACGCGCTGTTTTGCAAATTAGATTCATGGAAGGGGCTTGGAAGGCATTGGTTTGTCATTTGAGCCGGTGCCCGGTGGCTCCGTTTTGATGTGTGTTGATTTGCAACCCTCACACACACATATTGCAGTGGGGTAGACGAGTCATGCACTGCGCTCTCTGTTACCCCCCTGGATCGCACGGAGAGACACACACACCTCACTTCCCGTTTCTATGACGACGGAAACGACTTGATGCTGAGGTCTTGTTGGTGAGAATTAGCAAACCAATAAACACAAATAGCCTACCGACCGGCACCACTGCCGAGCTAAATCACAATATTTACAAGTCTAATACCTGCCAATTAAACAATCATTTTCACTTGCCTTTGGAATATTTCTATCACAGTAGTCGCACCACAACACAAATAACATGTAGGGCTAATGTAGCCTAATTATATAAGACATAAAACAACAGATGAATCAATCAGTCAAAGGAAAAGCCGCATCCCTATGAGATTATGTCTCATGGCAATCTCGAGGATTCCATAAAGGAGCAAGTCCCTGGTCCACAACAGTGCAATGAGGACCAATCTGCAAAAAAATATATAGCTTGGACAAAATAAAATAAAAACCTAGCCTAGAGAAAACAAATTACGATGGAGGGAGGGGGGGGGGGGGGGGGTTATGATTTGGAGCGTTGTAATCTTATAGGCATAGCCTAGGATTTTTGTCGATTGTCCTCGGCAAATTTAATGATTTACGTCGTCAGATTGTGCAACAGTTTATCTGCGGCCGTGCGTATCGAGAGTGAGCGGATCACCAGGAAATGAACGGCTCACGGACATCCGTCATCTGTGCATACATTTTTTATTTTAGCTCTAGACTGTATATTTTATAATTATTGTCTGCTTTTTTCCGCCATCTTGGCATAGTTATCAGTGTATTTTAAATCTACATGTGTCTGATTGAAGAGCAAGTGTCTTACGCTGTGCACCAAGGTGTCTCGCTCGCTGTCGTTGTCGTGGAAACAAGAGCTGGACCATGGCGGTGCGCCTCCTGTCTTCCGGGCTCACTGAAAGACTTAAGAGGAAATCAACATAATTATGTCAAGGCCAGCTGCGCGGTGATAGAGTTATAATGGGCAAACAGGTGGGTCTTGTCTTGTAGCCTACAGCAACGACAGGTCTGTGAAGGTTATTACTGGGCTGACACTGGCAGCCATGCACGGCACAGAACGCTACAAAGAAGGAAAGCTTGAAGCAGCCCATCTAATTCAGTACTATGGACAGCAATATGATTACATTGATATGTTACAGTCCTGACAAGTGCTGATAGGCGTTCTGACGACGATAGCACAGTAGCCCACAAGCCATTATCATCATCAAGTGTCTGAAGGAGCGAGGACTTGATAGGCAATTAGAGTGCCTAGCTTCCAGATTTATAGGCATATAAAATAAATCATCACTGGTTTGTTTATATCGCTAACAATATTGTATTTCGCTTGCTGTGTATGATAAGCGACTGTGCGTGCGTGTGTGTGTGTGTGCACGCGCATTACATGGCTGCGTGCACTGATGGATGGATGTGGGGGGCGTGTGATTTATCGCTACTGCAAGGCCCCATCAAATGAATCACGTTTCCAGGACCAAGCGAGGGACATATCGGTGGGAAACACCAGTGAAGGGGAGACGGGAAGGCACGTAGAGCTTCTTAGTTGACTAGGCGGAACGACACTGAGACAGACAGACCGGGGAATTTTGTAAACAACCAGCGGGAGAACATGACAACTGCGGTGTCAACGGAGGAAGCTTTTCTCTCATATGGGCTATGTATCCTATGCCCCAACACAGTGATATATTTGATTTAAGCCCCCTACTTCTTAAAAAATACAAATTACAGCTTAGTCAATTCAACGATCTTATGATGTATGACGGCTATAAAGCCATGTCTGTAGGAATAGCCCTTCGAATAGCCCGGATAACACAGGACGCGTAGATAAGGGCAATATGCTGTCTTACCTTGCAGCTAAACTGGGTCAATGCAGTCAAAACCATTGTGCCGGCCGGAAGAGTCTTGTCAGTCAAACATAAAACCTTCAGCACCGCATCCTTTAACAGCAGAAAAATCACTTCACTCTCTCCTGCCTCGCGCGCTCACCAAAAAGCTACATGAGATCAGCTCTCGCGGCATCTCGATGCCAACACTCCCTTCCTCCCTCCTCATCTCCTGCAGCTCCTTCAAAAGAAAGCCCCAGTCCCTCCCTATTCTCAACTGATTGACTATTGTCAACAGATTTCTAGTCAATCTAGAAATCTCTAATCTCAAAGATGAAAACAAGGTTTACAGTCCAGTTCAAAACACAAACGACTCATTCCACCTCTTAAATATCCCGTGCACAGGACTCAATTCACACCATTCATTGTATGCAGAAACCAGGCGGTCTGGGACGTGCTTTAAGGATCACAACAAAATTAAAGAACTCTTACCAACTGGCGTTCTGGAACCAATACAGCCCATTTTCGCTTCTTAGACGAGTAGCCTAACCTTCACCTGTTTTTCTTCTGCAAAAAATAACTGAGCGTACCTTATAGATCTGAAGTCTCTCTCTCCCCGGAGTCTCCTCTGGGTTGCGCAAGGATACGGCGTGCTGCTCAAACCCCTCTAGTGACGACGAGGGCGGGGAAAAGTCCCGTTCAAGTTTTCACTTGATTTGTGTAAATGCCTGGCTTTCTTGTGAGTTCTGTATTTCCTATATGGCTTTTGTGTAGTCTTTGCGCGATTTTATCATTACAATATTCATATCCAGTGTAATCTATCAGCCTGCAGCCTAACCGTAACCCTCTCTCCCTACGTCACTGAGGGAAAGATCGATGCTGGCGTTTCAGCACCACCGCGGCTAAACAGCGTACGTCTGCTTGGGCTCCGAGGCGGCGGCAGCAGCATTGGCTTTACGCTCCGCTGTTGGGGGTTCCCCCTCGTTGTCACACTCCAGTGAAATCCACACTCCAGCACGGGGTCGCCCCGCGTTCTTCGTGTAGCTCTAGCCTACTAGCGTCATTCGGCCGTGGCTAGCAGAGGAGTTGCAGGTTGCATTGGTACAAAAATCCCACGCGAAAACTGCCTTTATACGCCAGGCTGAGTTTTCACCTCCCTTTTCGCTCTACTGGACGTGGAAAGAGATCTAATTGGAGGATGTCACCGTGTAAGGACCAGCCTATTTCATAAAGGGGTAGGGGCTAAAAGTGGAGAGAGTCATTTCTCGGGATTGATGTTCTCAACTAAAAGTAGCATTTCTCAGCAGATGCGATTTCAGTGAGGGACTCTGATAGCCCACTGAGATAAATGATTACAATTTATTGAACTGAAAACATTGATCTAACTCAACTCCTGTGGGTAGCATCTAGTTAAAGATGCAAGACGTGATTAAAACGTTACAAGCATAGCTTTTAAAGATTACAACTTAAAATTGCCTGCCCTTCAAAATTCAACACTTAGGCATTTTCCCCAAAACGCAGTCTTTTCATGAAATAATCCGGAGTCAGGAGTACTTTTAGGTTATTATCGTATTTGTGCCGACATTATACAGACAAGGACCCCCCTTCTTTAGTTATTCAGTGTGTGAAAATACATAGCCTATAATAGGCCTACGGCCAGCAGGTAGGTGGTAAAGACCATACATAGACAAAGTTCGGCTATCAATCAATCAATCACATTCAATCACAGCAGTTGTCACGAAGTGCTTATACAGAAACCGTGCCTAAACCCCCAGAGAGCAACGCAGATGAAGAAGCACGTGGCTAGGAAAAACTCCCAAGAAAGGCAGGAACCTAGGCTATGTGCTTTGCACATTGCTTAGCCTAGACCCTATTTAGCCTTGCTTTATACTAGGCAACGGGATATACAGTGCATTCGGAAAGTATTCAGACCCCTTGACTTTTTCCACATTTTGTTATGTTACAGCCTTATTTTAAAATGTATTAAATTGTTTTTTTTACCCTCATTAATCTACGCACGGTATTGTTTTTAGAAATATTAGCAAATGTATTAAAAATAAGAAACAGAAATACCTTATTTACATAGGTATTCAGACCCTTTGCTATGAGACTCGAAATGGAGCTCAGGTGCATCCTGTTTCCATTGATCATCCTTGAGATGTTTCTACAACTTCATTGGAGTCCACCTGTGGTAAATTAAATTGATTGGACATGATATGGAAAGGCACACACCTGTCTATGTATGGTCCCACAGTTGACAGTGCATGTCAGAGCAAAAACCAAGCCATGAGGTCGAAGGATTGTGTCGAGGCACAGATCTGGGGAAGGGTACAAAAACATTTCTGGAGCATTGAAGGTCCCCAAGAACACAGTGGCCTACATCATTAATTATTAAATGGAAGAAGTTTCAAACCACCAATACTCTTCCTAGACCTGGCCGCCTGGCCTAACTGAACAATCGGGGGACCTTTTGTTAGGGAGTTGACCAAGAACCCGATGGTCACTCTGACAGAGCTCCAGATTTCCTCTGTGGAGATGGGAAAACCTTCCAGAAGGACAACCATCTCTGCAGCACTCCACCAATCAGTCCTTTATGGTAGAGTGGCCTGATGGAAGCCACTCCTCAGTATAAAACACATGACAGCCCCCTTGGAGTTTGACAAAAAGGCACCTAAAGGACAGACCATGAGAAACAAGATTATCTTGTCTGATGAAACCAACATTGAACTCTTTGGCCTGAATGCCAAGCGTCATGTCTGGAGGAAACCTGGCACCATCCCTACAGTGAAGCAGGGTGGTGGCAGCATTATGCTGTGGGAATGTTTTTCAGCGGCAGGGACTGGGAGACTAGTCAGGATCGAGAGAAAGATGAACAGAGCAAAGTACAGAGAGATCCTTGATGAAAACCTGCTCTGGAACTTAGACTGGGGTGAAGGTTCACCTTCCAACAGGACAACAACCCTAAGCACACAGCCAAGACAACGTAGGAGTAGCTTCAGGACAAGTCCCTGAATGTCCTTGAGTGGCCCAGCCAGAGCCTGGACCTGCACCCAATCGAACATCTCTGGAGAAACCTGAAAATAGCTGTGCAGAGACGCTCCCCATCCAACCTGATAGAGCTTGAGAGGATCTGCAGAGAAGAATGGGAGAAACTTCTCAAATACAAGTGTGCCAAGCTTGTAGCGTCATACCCAAGAAGACTCAAGGTTGTAATCGCTGCCAAAGGTGCTTCAACAAAGTACTGAGTAAAGGATCTGAATACTTATGTAAATGTGATATTTCTGTTTTTTTATTTTATACATTTGCAAAAATTTCTAAAAAACTGTTTTTGCTTTGTCATTATGGGGTATTGTGTGTAGATTGATGAGGGGAAAAAAACAAATGAATCCATTTTAGATAAGGCTGTAACGTGCAGCTCCTTCCAGGGATCTAAAGGTGTGGAAAATACCAAGTAAAAATAACTGAAATAAATGCGTGGTGTTTGAAGGGAAATAACATACTGAGGCTCCATAGCCTTCGGGTTGGGACTATTTCAGGACCATGGACAGCGGTTGGCGTAAAGTAAAAGGTCCACGCCAATTGTAAGGCCATAGTGATTTAATCAGGCCTGGCCTGAGTAATGAGGAAACTCCATATGTGGTACTATATTGTATTGGACAGAAGTATTGATGTGAGATGTCAGGGAGGGAGCACACAGTAATGGTCTTTCGCTCTGTCTCTCTACTCTAATATAGGGCATACTAATTTTCTCTTCTCCACACACACACCATTTGCAGGGACATTTGGAAAACCTTGCTGGAGGGGGTCTAATAGACGTATCAGAATGACTAAAACAACAGCAGCAGGTGCATGGCTAGCCTAATTAGGCATCGCGCTGTGGTGGTCTACCTCTGCCCTTCTCGCCCTGCGAGTGAGGAAACATTTGGGGTTGTTTATAAAAATCACTAACTCTAGCCAAGGGAAACCTATCTCAGAGTCACTATGGGTGGCCAATGCGGTGCTGCTGCAGTTCAAACGTGGAGCGGTGGGATTGAGCTAAGAGCAGCCAAAATACTCAGATTCCATCTGTGCTACAGTGCATTCGGGAAGTATTCAGACCCCTTGACTTTTTCCACACTTTGTTACGTTACAGCCTTATTTTAAAATTGATTAAATAAAAAAGCCATATCAATCTACACACAATAGCCCATAATGACAAAGCAAAACAGGTTTTTCCGATATTTTTCCTAAAATATTTCAAATAAATAACAGAAATACCTTATTTACATAAGTATTCAGACCTTTTGCTATGAGGCTCGACATTGAGCTCAGGTGCATCCTGTTTCCATTGATCCTCCTTGATGTTTCTACAACTTGATTAGAGTCCCCCTGTGGTAAATTCAATTGATCGGACATATGGAAAGGCACACACCTGTCTATACAGTATAAGGTCCCACAGTTGACAGTGCATGCCAGAGCAAAAACTAAGCCATGAGGTCGAAGGAATTGT
Source organism: Thymallus thymallus (assembly GCA_023634145.1). Taxonomy (NCBI): domain Eukaryota; kingdom Metazoa; phylum Chordata; class Actinopteri; order Salmoniformes; family Salmonidae; genus Thymallus; species Thymallus thymallus. The sequence goes on from CM042378.1 coordinate 26,146,680, forward strand.
TCTTAAAGCTCAGAGACAGGATTGTGTCGAGGCACAGATCTGGGAATGGGTACCAAAACATTTCTGCAGCATTGATGGTCTCCAAGAACACAGTGGCCTCCATCATTCTTAAATAGAAAATGTTTGGAACCACCAAGACTCTTCCTAGAGCTGGCCACCCGGCCAAACTGAGCACTCAGGGGAGAAGGGCCTTGGTCAGGGAGGTGACCAAGAACCTGATGGTCACTCTGACAGAGCTCCAGAGTTCCTCTGTGGAGATGGGAGAACCTTCCAGAAGGACAACCATCTCTGCAGCACTCCACCAATCAGGCCTTCTAGGTAGAGTGGCCAGACGGAAGCAACTCCTCAGTGAAAGGCTCATGACAGCCCGCTTGGACTTTGCCAAAAGGCGCGTAAAGGACTCTCTGACCATGAGAAACAAGATTCTCTGGTCTGATGAGACAAAGATTGAACTCTTTGGCCTGAAATCCAAGCATCACGTCTGGAGGAAATCTGGCACTATCTCTAAGGTGAAGCATGGTGATGGCAGCATCATGCTGTGGGGATGTTTTTTAGCAGCAGGGACTGGGAGACTAGTCAGGATTGATGGAAAGATGAACGGAGCAAAGTACAGAGAGATCCTTGATGAAAACCTGCTCCAGAGCCTGAGCTCAGGACCTCAGACTGGGGCGAAGGTTCACCATCCAACAGGACAACGACCCTAAGCACACAGCCAAGACAGCGCAGGAGTAGCTTCGGGACAAGTCTCTGAATGTCCTTGAGTGGTCCAGCCAGAGCCAGGACTTAAACCCGATCGAACATCTCTGCAGAGACCTGAAAATAGCTGTGCAGCGAAGTCCCCCATCCAACCTGACAGAGCTTGAGAGGATCTGCAGAGAAGAGTGGGCGAAACTCCCCAAATACAGGTGTGCCAAGCTTAGCGTCATACCCAAGAAGACTTGAGGCTGTAATCGCTGCCAAAGGTGCTTCAACAAAGTACTGAGTAAAGGGTCTGAATACTTATGTAAATGTGATATTTCAGTTGTTTTTTGGATGAGGGAAAAAATTATTTAATAAGGCTGTGACGTAACAAAATGAAGCACCACTATGCAGACCTACGCAACACTTGTGCGATAGACAGACACACTCTAAAAATTAAAGGTTCCCTGGAGGAGCCTTTAGCAGTTTTTAAAACTGTGTGGGAACCCCTATAAGTTCTTTGAAGAACCATTTAAAAACCCCATTAAATGTTCCACGAAGAACCTTTTTGTGTTCATTTTTGTCCGTTTTGATTTTAGTGGCAAAGCAGAATTCGAAAATCTAAATATGAGGTACACTCCCAGCCACAAGTCTAATAGGTATATCCTCTGGTGTATTGATGTTGATGTCCCCTGTAGGCTATCCATTGCCAGAATGATTTTGCAGTGCATGGTGATCAAACAGGTTTCATGTTATATTCATCGGAGGTGTAGGGAGGATGAAGTCTCTGAATACAACAAAATAAATCATTATACAGATGATTAACAAAACGTGCACAAGACAGTATTCATATCTTGGTTTTAATGGTAAAAATTATGTGAATAAAAAAAAAATGTCACAACGGTTTTCATACCTTTTCCATAATGTAGAGGCCTCTGGGATCTTCATTGAAGAGGTAAGGGAGGAGGAAGAGGGCTGCTGTGACTGAGTCCTATAAGGTTTTAGGAAACCATTAATTCAAATGAATTGTAGATGATACATGTGATCTGCATGACATTATGAGACAAACCAATACCAATTGTATATACCTTTGTGTGCCTCCTCATCAGTATACCTGCAGACGCACACAAATAAGTGAGCAGTTCAGTCATCAGCGACCAATGCAGTTATAGCCTTTAATGTATTGTTACAAAATTCTTACATCTTTGCTGATTCATATCCATTGAATTTTATCCTTTTTCAGAATTTCTAAAAAGGGAGAAAGTGTCAAATAACACATCCATTTGCACAAATATGAAGAGATATGTTATCATCATAAAATAATATCATTTTAGATCATAAAAGGAGAAACCTTACCTTAAATGTGGGAGACCTTTCAATTTTTCATTTAGGTGTCTGCATCTGCTGTCTTACCAAATTCAAATCAAATATTTCAGCTGGGCAGTTAGGTTCTTGCAAGAACCCCGAAGAACTAAATAGGTTCTTCGATTAACCCCACTTCCTATGTGGCCATATTTCAGTGCCAAGAACCCCAAGGTTCTTCAAGGAACTTTGAGGATCTTAGAATAACCCTTGCTGAACCCATAATTGTTTGAGTGTAGAAGCTCGTTGTGTTGTTTCCCCCTTTCACCCTTCTTTTGCTACGCATTGTCATACCTGTCCAATACCATACACCCACCGTTGCGCAATCTGTCTCGATTTCGTAACATATCAAATTTGCAGCAACCTGAAGTAATCGTACACAACATGCCGCAGAGCTATTTTCTTTGTGTTCTAGCGTCACCAAAAGGCCGTATTGTGTAACAATACCTGAGTCGAGAGAACGCTTGAAGCCCGACGCACAATATAGATTTGCTTAGGCTATATTGCAAATCAATTAATAGCTCAAGGATCCAATTGACTATTGTAATAAACTCATTGGCTGTGGTAGCAGTTGGATCATTACAATAGGAAAGGACAGCGTTGTGAATGAATGAACGTTATTTCACCATACACAGGCTGCACAAAACAAACAAGTAGTTTAGATTTATTTCCATTGTGGTCCTCTTATTTGCAATTATACAATTACACATAAATACAATGGCAATAGTTTGAAGGGTGTCTACAACTACACGGGAATGATGACCTGATGCTTTAAAAATAAGAGACAATTGGGTGCAAGGAGGGTCATGTCACTCGTAATACCCAAACTCTGCAACAGCAGTACACAATAATTACAACAATCTGTCATTATGGGACGGAAATATGTGATCTTTAAATATTGTGCATTATTAATGGCCTGCTGTAGTAATGTCATAAAACACTTGCCGCCCTCGATCCTCAATTAGCGACGCAGATATTAGAATAGGAGATCAAACGGCTTTGGCAGCCAGGAGGGAACTAGTCATTCTCCAATCCTAATCCTTCTATGGTTTCCTCACGCCGCTAAATAGGCCTACAGCACTTTTATCTGATTAACCAATGTGTTATTATTGACTCAGAGCTGAAATTAAGACAAAGTTGGCAGAATGGTCATCTTCTAGTCCATATACTTTTTATTAGCAGCAAATATATTCTTCATTTAAATATAAACACATACAAATGAGAGTATTCGAATAATTTACATAATTTGACAGTCATTTTGGTACAGAGCACATTTCTTTGTTTATGAGAAGTAGTAAAACATTCTGCTTTCATTCTCTCTTTCTCTCCCTTCTCCACCTCCACCAGTCTCTCAGTGCAGCTGGGCAGCCAGTAGGGCTGTCAATAGGGCAGTGACCAGAGAGATGGAGGATACCTGGGATGATGCACTGTTCCTATCATCATCAGTAGTAGTGACGAGGATCCTCTTGGTGTTGGTGTGTTGAAGTCTACCTTCACAGTGCCTGAGGTCCCGTCCCACACAGCCAGCGTAGGCCATGGCGTGAGCCAGGTAACTCTGCTCCTGGACCCCGTGGAAGAGGTGGGCCATGGGGCCGCGGGCCAGGACCGCCACATCTTCCCCACCATGGGTCTCAGTGTCCAGGGGCACCGCAGACAGCTGCACGTAGTCTTTTGACTCTGACCAAGGTGAATAAATATGTAAATGGTGAATAAATATGTGAATATGGACTGGAGAGATAAGGAGAAGGGGGGATTGTACAGAGAGGAAAGCTATTTGAGAACAGAAGATAGTTTTGCTTTCTTACTTGTGTCCACTTCACGGATGTCAGGGCGCTTGTTGTTTACGACTTTGTATCCAGGGCCGTTTCCGTACATCAGGGTTGTGTAAGGCAGCATATCCTTCCCATACAGAGGAGATTTCCCTGTGAGAGAGACACACAGCCGGATTAATCACAATGTAAAGGTCTTACACACAAACAGTGAGAGAGGAGAAGCCTGTCCCGAGGGAGCTAGGGGTCAAGCAGGTTGTCTCCAGACAGATGAGATATTAGACTCTCCAGCCCCTACTGATGAACTACTCAGTGTTTCACAACTGTATTAATCACCAAGACCTGGGAGGCTGGATCACTGGGGAGCCACAGAGAGAGAGGGAGAGAGAGATGGATGGATAGGAGGTAGGGAGGGAGGCCGGGTTGAACAATGGGGAGCCACAGAGAGAGAGGGAGAGGCGGAGGCGGAGGGAGGAAGGAGAGGAGAGGGAGGGAGGGAGGCCTGAACGCTGGGGAGCCTCATAGAGGGAGTGATAAAGGGAGGGAGAGGCAGAAAGGGGAGGGAGGGAGAGAGAGAGAGAGAGAGAGAGAGAGAGAAAGAGATCTAAGCTGTTTGTTTTCCTCTGTAATTGCAGGGGAGAGGAAATGTCAAAGTGCCGGTGGCGTCTCCCAGACGGAGGCTGAGGCAGTCTAGTGGAGCACACCACCACCACCGATGTCATTACAGCTGTGAGGGGTGACACCTTGGGGAGAGGTGGCAGAATTTGGACATTCTGTCCACAGAGGGGTGTGTGTATGTAAAGGGAGGGGGGGGGTTCTTACTGCTTCACTACATAACAGCATTACTAAACCAATGCAACATGACTATTGGTAATTTCATCAATTTAGCATGACCTGACCCAAACCTCTAATCATGGAACCACCAAAAACAGTTGACCAAACATTCCTTTAATTATAAAAACACCCTATAATCAGAATGATGACTAAAATAACCAACTCTAACTCTATGGGAAAAACATAAACCATAATAGAAAGATGTTTCTATGAGGTCGTTGCTTACCCAGAATGCTTTGCCCTCTGAAGGGGTATCCGTTGAAGGTGAAGGCGTGGGAGTGGTCAGCTGTCACCAGGGTGAGGGTCTCCTCCTCATTGGTCAGCTCCAGGCCCTTGGCGACGGCGTTGTCAAAGGCAACCGTCTCGTGCAACGCCATGGAGGCTCTGCTGGCATGGTGGCCCTGGTCGATACGCCCACCTGACACACAGAGAGAGAAAGAGAAAGATGAAGTTACCCATAAACACTGATCTAAGCTCAGTATTTTGGTGTCATCTCTAATGATTTAAGGTTAAAATTGGGGGAAGTTAAGCTGACCCTAGGTCTGTGTGTAAGGGACAAGGAGCCACTGAAATGACACTACTACAAGTGTAACTTAGCCAAGTAAAACCAAACTAGCTCCTGTTCTCCCCTCGTCAGTGCAGTCAGAAAGTGGAGAGAAGTTGGGCTAGTATGTTGGATCCCCAGGGAGCAGGAGAGAGGGTACGGTGCACAATATGCCCAGCTCTATTTAAAGCCTGCTTCAATGTGTTATTTAAAACCCATTGTTGAAGATGCAAGATGCTCAACAGCACAATCAGGTCCCAGGGTGGTGCCTCAGATTGAAGGTAGGATGGATGAGGGCCTGGGCCCAAGAGCCACCACTGTGGAACAGTAAGATGTCGCATTACAACATAATGTTCCCCCTCCTCACACTGCGGCAAACACATGCAGGTACATGCAGATCCTACTACAGTCTGCAGATACATGTAGTGCACTGCAGTCCCTAACCGTCTTGCTGAGAGGCACACAGAGCATCAGAACAGCAACTAACTAACCTCTATATTGACGCAAGATTAAAACATATGGGTACGCACACTTTGAAACAAATGCATCTTGATGTTCAATTATATAAGCAAGTGGTGTGATTAATCGATCAATATATTTATTATATTTAACAAACAACCTGTTTTAAGGAGGAACCCGTTGGGATTGGGTTAATGGATGGTTCGATTGACTGACTGCTTGGTTAACCATTTGCTCACCTTCTACCAGGAGGAAGAATCCCTTGGGGTTTTTGCTGAGGATGTGGATGGCCTTTTCTGTGGTCTCAACGATGGATGGGTCCATGGTGGGGTCTCTCTCCACGTCGAAGCGCAGGTCCCCAGGCTCAAACAGGGCTGCAGGGAACAGTGTTGATCAGGTAATGTAAGAACCAAAAATATATTTTGTAGAACAGGTAGAGCGTACTCAATGCACTTCGGCCCCTGAAAATGTTATGTGTGAAAAAATGGGTCAGTATCAGATTAGTCACTGTTCACAATACATACACCCCCGGTCAAAAGTTTTGAATATTTCTCATTCAAGGGTTTTTCTTTATTTGCACAATTTTTTACATTGTAGAATAAAAGTGAAGACATCAAAACTATGACATAACACATATGGAAACATGTAGTAACCAATAAAGTGTTAAATAAATAAAAAATATATTTTTATATTCTTCAAATAGCCACTCTTTGCCTTGATGACAGCTTTGCACACTCTTGGCATTCTCTCAACCAGCTCAACCTCTGCTGCAGAGGATAAGTTCATTAGAGTTACCAGCCTCAGATTGCAGCCCAAATAAATGCTTCACAGAGTAACAGACACATCTCAACATCAACTGTGTGAATCAGGCCTTCATGGTCGAATTGCTGCAAAGAAACCAATACTAAAGGACACCAATAAGAAGAAGAGACTTGCTTGGGCCAAGAAACACAAGCAATGGACATTAGACCGATGGAAATTTGTCCTTTGGTCTGGAGTTCAAATTTGAGATTTTTGGTTCCAACCTAAACCAAATTTAGATGGTTTAGGATGAGTCGGACTGCAGTGAAGGAAAAGCAGCCAACAAGTGCTCGGCATATGTGGGAACTCCTTCAAGACTGATGGAAAAGCATTCCAGGTGAAGTTGGTTGAGAGAATCAAAGAGTGTGCAAAGCTGTCATCAAGGCAAAGGGTGGCTATTTGAAGAATATAAAAATATATTTTGATTTGTTTAACACTTTTTTGGTTACTACATGATTCCATATGTGTTATGTCATAGTTTTGATGTCTTCACTTTTATTCTACAATGTAAAAAATAGTGCAAATAAAGAAAAACCCTTGAATTAGTAATATTCCAAACTTAGCCTACATATGTGTATATGTAGGCTAAGTGATGTAAGAATAGGTAAGGCAGGATGAGATACTCTATTGTAAGAAGTGTAAGAAAGTGATAGGACCAAGGACACCCCAGTGCCTATTAATATACAGTAAGCATCAGCAGTAATGTCTGTTGTGACCTTCAAATACCCAGCTTTCCAGAATACGCAGAAGAATTGACAGAATACTACAATCCTTTACCCATAAGGTAGTCAGTGGTGTCAGGGTCCACAGCGTCAAAGTCAGTCCTGTTCCACACGTAACGAGCCACCTGTCAAATGCGCACACACACAGAGAAAGAGATGAGGGAGAGAGGGGCAGTCTGAATACAGGTCTTTGGGCAATTGTTCGGTGTCAATTTGTTGTTTCATAGTTTTTTTCTCTCTCTACCTTTCCGACTTTCATCTTCTGCCACTCAGAGATGAGGTGGCGTCCGTCCTGTCTCTTGCCACTGGAGGCCAGGTCTCGGGGGTACTCTGGGTCCCAGGTGCCCTTAGGGGTCATGTACTTCCTCCCCCCGCCGATGATCACCTGGAGACGGACACATCATTCATGTTCATGGTCAGGGTTGGTGTTGAATAACAATAACAACTGTGAGGCAATCAGCTTGCTCCCAACCAGATTCACCACAGACTTGAACTTCAGACTTGATCTTCAGACTTCAGACCTAATTACCTTCTCTTTAGTCATAGTCTCAGGCTCACCTTCATCAATGACTACTGAATAACAATAACTCCCTGGGTCAACAGAGGAGCTGAGAGGCTGTGAATAACAATAACTCTCTGGGTCAATAGAGAAGCTGAGAGACCATGAATAACAATAACTCTCTGGGTCAATAGAGAAGCTGAGAGACCATGAATAACAATAACTCTCTGGGTCAATAGAGAAGCTGAGAGACCATGAATAACAATTACTCTCTGGGTCAATAGAGAAGCTGAGAGGCCATGAATAACAGTAACTCTCTGGGTCAATAGAGAAGCTGAGAGGTCATGAATAACAATAACTCTCTGGGTCAATAGAGAAGCTGAGAGGTCATGAATAACAATAACTCTCTGGGTCAATAGAGAAGCTGAGAGGTCATGAATAACAATAACTCTCTGGGTCAATAGAGGGGGTTTGGCTGCTCACATCAATGTCAGTGTTGTTGAGGAGCTGAGAGGCAATGTCTGTGCATCCTTCTTTCTTGGCAGAGGCGGGCATGTCTGCATCGCTGTACCACTTTCTGCTGGCACTGTGGGCATAGGTTGTGGCAGGAGTGGCATGCTGGACACGTGTTGTCGTGACGATGCCAACGGATTTACCTATGAGGGAATGAGGAAGAGTGAGATGTAAGGAAGGAGGGAGGGAGGTAGAGGAGGAAAGAAGGAAAGAAGGAGGAAATCAGTGAGGAGGAGGAGGGAGAGGGTCAGGGTGAAAGTTTTCTGTCAGACCTTGTCCACTATCAAAATAATCACCCTTGGTTTGAATACTTACTGTATATTTAATGTGTGATATATCCATGTGTCTCTGTGTGTCAGCTTTCACATTATATGGCATGTTTACAGTTACTATGCGCATAGCAAGTAATTAATCAGTTTTACTGCTGCTGGAAGCGCTTTCTATATTGCTCTCTCTATCAAACACATGGCTGCTTTTGAGCTCTCTCTCTCTCTGAAAGGATATCAGCCTCCTGTGTATGGGGTCAGGGCTGTGGAGTTGTGAGTTATGATATATTTATGGTTGGTGATAAGGGAACATGATAACAGTCAAGGTAACATTCACCTGCCTCCATCAGCAGCACAGTATTACACCAGACAAGCCAGAGGGCCCAGACACCAGCCTACAGCTGGTCCTTATGGACACAACTGAACATTTAGCCAACTGTTATCTCTCTTGTGTTTATTAGTGCTTTGTATCGGTATCTAACCCCCACCTGATTATATAACCTATCCAGGAAAAACTCTGGACCCTAGTTATCAGCTTTAAGGTATTTCTGACAAGTCAACTGAATCAGGACAAACTCTGGACCCTAGTGATGTGGGAAGTTGGACAGAGATATGGTTCCTACCAGCATCTTTGGCCCACTTGAGAATGGAGGTGACCTCGTTGCCCTTCTGGGTCTTGCAGATTCCGTTGCGTGTGGCAGCGTTCACCCCAACCGTGTTCAGGTTGGTCTTAACACCACACAGGTAGGCTGTGGCAGTGGATGAACTGTCAGGGATCTGGAAGTCAACACTGTACGTCTGCAGACAGACAGCACATGCAGATATTAAGGGATATAAAGAAATACACATTCATAAACTACACACTTGCATCAGGACATCAAACATCATTGCATAAGTATACAGTAAACATATGTACGCATGAGCTTGCACCTCATACATATATCATTATACACATCAATACACAACAGACAATCTCTTCCTCTGAGAGAGGCACCCATGGTTGCAGCTGCACATTAAACAAAGTGTAATCTCTATGTTAATGTATGTACCTGAAGCTTTGTTTGTGTGTGTGTATGTTTGTGTTTGTGTGTGTGCGTGTTTGTGTGTGTGTGTACCTTGAGGAGGCCCGCATGGGGGAAAGTGTCCATGGTCATCACTGTCTCCTCTCCAGACTGGTTGTGCATCTGGCCCTTGAGGATTCGAGCTGCTGTGATGGTGGTAATGCCCATACCTTGGGGAGAATAGCACAGAGAAATACGTCACACTGGGGTTGAACTGGACTGTAACTGGTGAATTAGAATAGGCTGGAAAAGGAGGTTTTCGAATGAGTTTCACTCATTGTATTTGTTATGTAAGATTTGTATAAGTTTAATACATTTTTGCAATGTTATTATTTTCATTGCTTACACCACTGATGTTAGGTTTGGACAGTGATTGGTCACTCACCGTCACCCAGGAAGAGCATGATGTTTTTGGCCACATTGGTGTTCAACTTCCTGTTCAGTGCCGCCTGCAAAGCCTTGGCACCCTGGGCCCTCCAGAACTCTGGGTTCTCCTCCTCAACTGGGGCAGAGATACACATACTTATCCAAAACACACTTACAGTAGCAAGAAAAAGTAAGTGAACCCTTTGGAATTACCTGGATTTCTGCATAAATTGGTCATGAAATTTCATCTGATCTTCAGTCACAACAATAGACACAAACAGTCTGCTTAAACTAGTAACACACACAATTATACGTTTTCATGTCTTTATTGAACACACCATGTAAACATTCACAGTGCAGGGTGAGAAAAGCATGTGAACCATTGGATTTAATAACTGATTTACCCTCCTTTGGCAGCAATAAACTCAACCAAATGTTTTCTGTTCGGTCAGAAGGAATTTTGGACCATTCCTTTTTACAAAACTGTTTCAGTTCAGCAATATTCTTGGGATGTCTGGTGTGAACAGCTCTTTTGAGGTCATGCCACAACATCTCAAATCGGGTTGAGGTCAGGACTCTGACTGGGCCACTCTGTAAGGCGCATTTTCTTCTGTTGAAGCCATTCTGTTGTTGATTTACTTCTGTCTTTTCTGTCGTTGTCCTGATGCATCACCCAACCCAATCATAACCCCCTTCTCTCTCTCTCTCTCTCCCTCCCCTCTCCCCCCCCCCTCTCCCTCTCCACACTGGGTTTGTCTTTTTTTATGACTTCGATGAAGATCAGATAACATTTTATGACCAGTTTATGCTAACACGCACTTGTCTAAAACACACTTGTCTAAAACACACATATCTGAACTCCTCTAGCTCTCAAAACGTACACAGAGAAAACATTTCAGCAATATGAAAATGTTTTCACTTCTGTAATAATTTTTATAATCTACTTTGAGTGGACTTTGTATGTGTGTGTGTGTGAGTGAGTGAGTGAGTGAGTGAGTGAGTGAGTGAGTGAGTGAGTGAGAGATCAAAGGGGATAGAGATGAACACCCTATGGACTGGTCTTTGGTCAGGCTCCAAAAGACATGTAGTGAAGACTATCATACTTCACTAGCCTGGCATTTTATCTCCTCCAGCTAAACATACTGTAGATAGGAGGCTACAGTAACATACTGTAAATAGGAGGCTACAGTAACATACTGTAGATAGGAGGCTACAGTAACATACTGTAAATAGGAGGCTACAGTAACATACTGTAGATAGGAGGCTACAGTAACATACTGTAGATAGGAGGCTACAGTAACATACTGTAGATAGGAGGCTACAGTAACATACTGTAGATAGGAGGCTACAGTAACATACTGTAGATAGGAGGCTACAGTAACATACTGTAGATAGGAGGCTACAGTAACATACTGTAGATAGGAGGCTACAGTAACATACTGTAGATAGGAGGCTACAGTAACAAGTGGAGGGAGGCTGATAAAGGGAGAATGGCTCATAATAATTGCTGGAATGGAGTCAATGGAATCGTATCAAACACATCAAACATGTGGTTTCCATGTGGTTGATACCATTCCATTGACTCCATTCCAGACATTATTACGAGCAGTCCTCCCCTCAGCAGCCTCCACTGACAGTAACTTACTGTAGATACTGTGGGAGGCTACAGTAACATACTATAGATAGGAGGCTACAGTACTATAGATGGGAGGCTACAGACAGGGCTTCAATTACACAATGTAATGGGTTTCAATTAGGACTACAGATAGTAGTTGTTTCCTACTTTGTTGTTTTGGAAGATTCAGGAACACTTGTGTAGCAAGGTGAGAGAGGAGGATGAACAGAGGAGTGAGAGAAGACAGAAAGAGGCCATTAAGAGTTTAGAAGTTTAAGACAAGTGAGAGGAGATCAAGCAGAGGGAAGAGTAGGAGAAGAGCGAGATCAGGTGAGAGTGTATAAGGATGAGTGAGAGGAGATATGTTTGTGAAAGGAGAGAATGAGAAGGTTAGAGAGGAGAGAAGAAGTGAAGCAGAAACCAATGAAAAGAGTGAATATCATGACAAACTGAAGAAAGTAATAGGGATTTTCTAGAAGTAAGTCGATGAGATGAGAAGAGAAGAGAAGGAGAAGAGCGAAGTCAGGTCAGGTGACCATCCACAGTAAAGACGAGTCGGGCAGGTCTCTTACCTTTGGCGGTGTTTGAACCCAAAACTACCAGCAGAGAAAGGGCAACGATGGACAGTTTCAGAGTTTCCATGACGATGTCTAAAGAGAGGACAGATCTTCTCTCTGATCACCCCTCAGAGAAACAGAGCAATATATTCCAGCCCTACCTGGCCGTCAATAATTTGTAATGGCAGGACATAAAACATACTGATAGTGACCATAGGCCACACCCTATTTATTATCTTTGGGATCTCCCCACTGATTCTGACCAAACCGGATCCCCCCACTGATTCTGGCCAAACCGAATCTCCCCACTGATTCTGGCCAAACCGAATCTCCCCACTGATTCTGGCCAAACCGAATCCCCCCACTGATTCTGGCCAAACCGAATCCCCCCACTGATTCTGGCCAAACCGAATCTCCCCACTGATTCTGGCCAAACCGAATCTCCCCACTGATTCTGGCCAAACCGGATCCCCCCACTGATTCTGGCCAAACCGAATCTCCCCACTGATTCTGGCCAAACCGAATCTCCCCACTGATTCTGGCCAAACCGAATCTCCCCACTGATTCTGGCCAAACCGAATCCCCCCACTGATTCTGGCCAAACCGAATCCCCCCACTGATTCTGGCCAAACCGGATCCCCCCACTGATTCTGGCCAAACCGAATCTCCCCACTGATTCTGGCCAAACCGTGGTTGGTACCTCCAGCAATAGACCCACCCAATGAGAATATATCCAATGTAGAGACTGAGAACCAACACCAGTGGTGACTGACAACCAACACCAGTGTGCTCTCACAAGCAGACACGTGAGTAATTAAGACTGCAATGAGACACACACACAAACACGCTACATTTTCTCTATATTTCATGGCCTTTCCACTAGAAAGACTGAACTCAAGTACCTTAGACTCTCTACACCTATTTGAAAATACAGGTGCATAAACACCTGATCTCCCACAGATTAAAACACGTACTCAGGCATTATTAGAGCCAACAGTACTGAATGATTGCTTTTATTTATGACTTTATTAATGAACAGACTGTAGCAGTGATCAAAGGCACACTAACGGAACGTGTGGGAACAGAGCTTCCACTAAACACACTATAAACACGGCCCGAAGATCTTCTAATACAATCGGGAACACACACACAAATCATAAATGGGATATCGAAATTAGTATATCGCTTTGGTACTATTATTGCAAGTATGTGGTAAAACCTCAGAACTGTTAGTACAAAACTCAAAGCAGATCATCAAAAAGGCTGTTTTTTCAAGCATGTAATCACATGTTCAATTTACTAAGTACAACACACAAAATGACACAGCAACTTTGTCACCACACCTAATCAGTGTCATCAAAGAAATACCTTTCATATGAAGTAATTGTCTTTCACAATGCAATACTCACAATACTTTTGATATGCTTCTCTTCTTATTTGCGTAGATACATTTGACCAACACTTAATCCAACTGCTCTTAATAGTTAATCACTGAACCGTTTGGTAAGCCTATAGATTTTAAATTGGTTTGTCACCTATACACAGTATATGAATTTCAAGAACTACACAAATAAAATGTGTTTTTATGAACATTTAAATTACATGTAACCACACATAATGAATACTCTTTATTGCTAATTGATTGCACATAGTGGTAACCACAATTGGTCACCATACAAAAGGGGGTGTAACATGGAGCATGATAGACAGCAAGGAATAGGAAGAGCTCGTGGACAAGGGATCCGTCAGAGAGGTGGGCATGGGCACCAACAGAGAGGTCAGAGAGGTGGGCATGGGCACCAACAGAGAGGTCAGAGGTGGGCATGGGGCCCATCGAAGGTTTGGTTATCAGAGAGAGGGAGGCAGAACTGTTGTCTCTAATGAAGTCATCGTTGATCATGTGGTGAACCGAGGCCTTACTATGGCAGAGGCTGCCAGATTAGTTGATCCAAATCTAAAAAGATCAACTGTCAATTCTATCATCCAAACTTTTCGCCAAGAAAACCGGTAAGTCTGGAGGATATACTGTATACTATGCTTTACCATTACTTTTACAGTAAATTGTAATGCATGTAAATTCATCAAACATGTTACAGTATTCTTACAGTATGATCTATTGACAGTATACTCTGTTCTATGCTTAGAATTGACAGAAAACCCCATAACGGTGGCCGTGGCCGTGTGCTGACCGACCAGCAGGAGTGGGCAGTGGTGGAAATGGTGAGGGCCAGGAATGATATACGGCTGTCGGAAATAAAGCAGGCAATTGAGGAGAACAATGACACCTTTGCCAATGTGGCATCCATCAGCCTACCAACAGTATCCCGCCTTTTGAAGAGGCACCAGGTATCAATGAAACACATTTACCCGGTACCTTTTGAGAGAAACAATGACCGGGTGAAACAACTGAGGGCTGAGTATGTTCAGGTACAGCACTATATACTGTATTACTGTTACTATTTGATGCATTGCCTACTTCATATGTATATTGGAACTACACTGTAAAAATAATTAACCAAAATATTTTTTTAGTTGGTGATGGTGCTTGATGCTGATGTGAACCATCACAAGTACATTTTTGTTGATGAAGCGGGCTTTAACCTGGCCAAAACTCGTCGGCGTGGACGGAACCTCATCGGCCAACGGGCCACTGTCCAAGTGCCTGGACAACGTGGAGGGAACATCTCCATGTGCGCAGCTATCTCTGAAGATTGTGTGGTAGGACATAGGTCATTACTTGGCTCCTACAAGCCAGCCTGCCAAGGTGAAGGGGTCACCTATGTAATTGTGTGGGACAATGTCAGGTTCCACCATGCAGAGGTGGTTCAAGCATGGTTTCAGGCCCATCCCCAATTCATGACCGTCTACCTGCCCCCATACTCTCCTTTCCTCAACCCTATTGAGGATTTTGTTTCAGCATGGAAGGTCTATGATCACCAACCCCTTGACCACGCCACACTCCTTCAGGCCATTTGAGGCATGTGATGACATCAGTGTAGACCAATGTCAAGCATGGATTCGCCATGCCAAAGATTTTTCCCAAGGTGCATGAACAATGATGACATTCATTGTGATGTGGATGAGAATCTATGGCCAAAGGCTCAAGAAATTAATGTATTTATTTATTTAACTGTGTACATTTGATTATAGAGAGTATACCTACGTTACAATTCTATCTGAAAAATAAAAACTAATTTGCCCAAATTATTGTAGAGGATGTCTTCACTGATCACAACTTGATTACACATAGCATAGATATTATGGAAATGATAGATTCTGTAAATGTTGGGTAATGTAAGTGTATTGCCTAATGTGAAAACTGTGTAATCTGTCTTTTACAGTACTGTAGCATATTAGTTTCAGCACTTCTAAGGGCGATTTGAAACATGTATGCTGCATTGTTTGTTATTGGATTCACTGGTAATTAAAAAGATATCATTATGTTGTGTTTTGGTGATTAAACCATATGTTCTCATGACATTTCACGAGAAACTTATATTTTGAATCAATGATTGTGTGGTGAGAGATGTTTACAATCCAAATGAATGCACATTGGAAAGTTTTGAATGCTGCGTTACAAGTGTGACGAGTTTGGAGTTCTGTACTAAGAGCTGTGAGGTTTTACCACATACTTGCGATAATAGCAACAAAGCGATGGTCAAAAACTGTAATAACACAGGAGACAGTGGGATAAAGGATGACTTACGTAATAGAGTCCATTGGGACTGGACTGCATGGATGAAGGACTCTCCTCTGGGAGACAGCTGCCAAACACATACACACACACACACACACACACACACACACCAGTTAATCACTTTGCATATAACTACAGTAACTTGTTTATGAACAGATTCTCATATACTCCCACACACTCTCACTTCACAGACTTTCAACATAACACGTCTTAACACTCAAATCACAGATTTATGAACCTACAGGCAGAGAGCAGCCACATAAAACACTGAGTAGTGTGAGTAGTGATAACAGCGGTGGTGAGGGTGAGAGCAGGGTGTGTTGCTGCTGTGTTACTGCGGGGGGATTTACAGAGTGGCATGCAGGCCCAGGCAGGAGGCATGTGCCATCACGTGGGCAATGTGAGTGTTATCTTTAGTGCCTGTGAGGAGGTGTGCCCACGGGCCCTTGGCATACACTGCCACTGATTGAATGATTGAGTGACTGAATCATTGGTTGGTTGACTGACTGATTGAGTGACTGAATCATTGGTTGGTTGACTGACTGATTAAGTGAGTGACTAGCTGGTTGGTTGACTGACTAATTGAGTGACTGAACCATTGGTTGGTTGACTGACTAATTGAGTGACTGAATCATTGGTTGGTTGACTGACTGATTAAGTGAGTGACTAGCTGGTTGGTTGACTGACTGACTAGCTGGTTGGTTGACTGGCTGATTGAGTGACTGACTAGCTGGTTGGTTGATAGGCTGCTTACCCTTCACCAGTATGAAGAATCCCTTGGTTTTTTTGTTGAGCAGACAGCCCTGCAATACACAAGCAGAGCTGTTATTCAGGTTCACACTCACATCTCCAATAATGTAAAGTCACAGATGGTGTGATGGCTCCCTCTAGTGATTATGAAAGCAATGCACAAACCTGAATCGGCTGTGTAGTGCTCAGGTAGAAACCAAAACGTGCATCCAGGGGGGACCACAGGACAGCGTTTGGGAAACCCTGGTCTAGGGAATAGGGTGCCATTTCAGACACTTCCCCAGTGCCCCATATACTGTACTGACCTATTAGGCCTCATTAGCCTCTCTGTTGGTTAGCCGTCTTCGAAAACTGTGAGAAACTGCAAAATTACAGTGAGTACATACAGTTGAAGTCGGAAGTCTACATACACTTAGGTTGAAGTCATTAAAACTCATTTTTCAACCACTACACAGTTTTCATGTTAACAAACTGTAGTTTTGGCAAGTCGGTTAGGACATCTACTTTGTGCATGACACAAGTAATTCTTCCAACAATTGTTTACAGATTATTTCACTTATAATTCACCATATCGCAATTCCAGTGGGTCAGAAGTTTACATACACTAAGTTCACTGTGCCTTTAAACATCTTGGAAAATTCCAGAAAATGATGTCATGGCTTTAGAAGCTTCTAATAGGCTAATTTACATAATTTGAGTCAATTGGAGGTGCACCTATGGATGTATTTCAAGGCCTACCTTCAAACTCAGTGCCTCTTTGCTAGACATCATGGGAAAATCAAAATAAATCAGCCAAGACCTCAGAAAAGAAATTGTAGACCTCCACAAGTCTGGTTCATCCTTGGGAGCAATTTCCAAACGCCTGAAGGTACCACGTTCATATGTACAAACAATAGTACGCAAGTATAAACACCATGTGACCACGCAGCCGTCATACCGCTCAGGAAGGAGACGCGGTCTGTCTCTTAGAGATGAACGTACTTTAGTGCGAAAAGTGCAAATCAATCCCAGAACAACAGCAAAGGACCTTGTGAAGATGCTGGATGAAACAGGTAAAAAAGTATCTATACCCACAGTAAAACGAGTCCTATATCGTCATAACCTGAAAGGCCGCTCAGCAAGGAAGAAGCCACTGCTCCAAAACCGCCATAAACAAGCCAGACTACGGTTTGCAACTGCACATGGGGACAAAGATCTTACTTTTTGGAGAAAATGTCCTCTGGTCTGATGAAACAAAAATAGAACTGTTTGGCCATAATGACCATTATGTTTGGAGGAAAAAGGGGGAGGCTTGCAAGCTGAAGAACACCATCCCAACCATGAAGCACAGGGGTGGCAGCATCATGATGTGGGGGTGCTTTGCTGTAGGAGGGATTGGTGCACTTCACAAAATAGATGGCATCACGAGGAAGGAACATTATGTGGATATATTGAAGCAACATCTCAAGACATCAGTCAGGAAGTTAAAGCTTGGTCGCAAATGGGTCTTCCAAATGGACAATGACCCCAAGCATACTTCCAAAGTTGTGGCAAAATGGCTTAAGGACATCAAAGTCAAGGTATTGGAGTGGCCATGACAAAGCCCTGACCTCAAGCCAAAAGAAAATGTGTTGGCAGAACTGAAAAAGTGTGTGCGAGCAAGGAGGCCTACAAACCTGACTCAGTTACACCAGTTTTGTCAGGACGAATGGGCCAAAATTCACCCAACTTATTGTGGGAAGCTTGTGGAAGGCTACCCAAAACATTTGACCTAAGTAAAAAAATGTAAAGGCAATGCTACCAAATACTAATCGAGTGTATTTAAACTTCTGACCCACTGGGAATGTGATGAAATAAATAAAAGCTGAAATAAATAATTCTCTACTATTATTCTGATATTTCATTCTTAAAATAAAGTGGTGATCCTAACTGACCTAAGACAGGGATTTTTTACTAGGATTTAATGTCAGGAATTTTGAAAAACTGAGTTGAAATGTATTTGGCTAAGGTTTATGTAAACTTACTTCAACTGTACATGAAACCTCTGTTATCTTCATTATAGGTAATGTAATGAAGAAGGCATGAGGTTGAATGTTGTCTTCATAAGTTGTGTATTGAAGAGGGTGTGAGGTGGAATGTTTTCTAAGGAAAGGGAATCTTTGTGTTTAAAGGGTTAACATAATAAGCAGGATTAGATATAGAAGCCAGGGAGGATTTTTCCCTTCATTACCATTCAGAAAATGTTCTATCAAAGCAGACAGACAAGGTAGAGGAAGGATTTAGAAGGATGAGAGACCTGAGGGGAGTACTGGATATAGGGTCAGGCAGGGATAGAGGGATGAGAAAAGGGAAAGGAGAGATAAGACAGAACCACAGTGTGTAGAACTTCCCTCTATCAATATTGCTCATAGTTAGATCCAAGAGTTCAAAGTTAGAGGTTGCCGTTTGAGTGAGTTTGTTACTTAGGACAGTCATGAATGGACGTGGGTAGTGGTTGTACAGTACCTGCATCTTTGACCGAGCGCAGTATGGAGGTGACCTTGAGTTACAGACAGCCTTGGCACTCAGCCCTCACAGGAACTTGTTGGTCTGTGGCTGCCACCTTTTCCACCCCAGTAATCAGACAGACCCATTACTAAGTACGATATGAGAATGCTTGCATCTTAACTTTGTTTTAACGATTGTGTTCGGTAAATCTAAATCTCAAAACCTACCAATATATCCAAAACTACAGCCCCATCCCATTAACCAGGTACTCCTCAGTCAAACCCAAAAAAAAAAAAAAAAACTACTGAAATGAGCCTGAATTGTGATAAAATGGAGATCAAACAGTGTGTGGTATACCCATATAAGTAGTGAGGACTAGGATGAGAAGAGCTCAGAGCGCACACAAAAAGTAAATAGGTTAAGAGTTCAGGGTGCTTGAAACATGTCTCTACTACCATGACTGACCTGTTACATTGGTCAAACTATACAAATCTGTTGTGTAGGATTAAGGTCTAGTCACCTCTTCCACCCCCGATCTACACTTCTGCACAAAAGAGAAGTCAGAACACACAACTCTGCAGATGGGAGAACTTTAGAAGCGCAGACAATGAAAAACACACAAATGCAATTTCTCAGCAGCGGAGCCGCATACCCGTGTTCTGATTGGGTGAGACTTACACAATGCCCAGTCGGCTTCCTCATTCCACAGGACAGTTAAGTACAGTAAAGGTTTTGTTTCTTTGTGTGAAACAACAAAAGGGAGAGGACATGGTGGGGCGGAACGGTTTGAAATCTTACATTACTGTGAAACTACATGTAGGCTGTCAGTCCTCCCATTTCTGGATAAAAAAGTAATTTAATAAAATGCTTTCTTATTTGCAATGTTCTTTATTATCTTTTTCCAGTTTTGGATATGAAAAGAGGCATTCATCTTAATTAAATACTTCATAAAGTAAAGCAAAAAAGTATTTACAAAACATTCAATTAAATTGTAATCAATGCCTTCTAGTGGATAATTACAAGCACCTGCTAGCTGAGGAGAGAAAAATATAAATACAGAGAACTGCCACTTTGTTTCAGAAAAAAAATACATGGCATAATGTCAGCATTTTGATTTTTGAAAAACAAAACCAAAAAAAAAAGTAATATATATTACAGAACTCTCCTGAAATGCATTTCCACTAAACTGAAGCAGAAAAGGCCTTAGGATACGTGCTGTGAATGTTCTGTTTCTCTTTTTGAAATTGCTTTTTTAAAGTTGATTTCTATATATACACACCTTTCAAGTTTGAATAATGATTTTCTCTTTTTAAAAATCCACATCGTTGCAAGCCCGTTCTCCCCACAGTTTTTTGAAGTGTAGGAGAAAAATAACACGGGACAAATTGGGGTTGGCGAGCATGGCCATAAGCAGCAAAAGGTCATTGTCCATCGTACCCCAGTCCCTCTCAACCAATCCCAGGACTTCCATAGTCCATAGACAGGAAGTCCACAGGAGTCTCAAAGACTCCCGACTGAAATGTCCAAAGAAAGTGAGCTCCAGCATGTCCACTTTTCTTTATATATATATATATATAAATAAAAGAAACACTCCAATCATCCTACACTCAAAAAGAAAAGACCTAAATCGCTGACAGTCATGTAGAATCATACATACGACATGATGGCCATCATGTCTCATTCAACAGGATATATGATGTAATCAAAAATATATGAGCAGCCTTTATTAGTTCGCCGTCTGTTGGGGATTTTCTTTTTTGTTGTTTTGCTAAACATCATGAATAGTGTTGCTACGGCAACATGACGCCTTTAAAACAAGGGATAAAACCTCAGAAAACACTGAAAGAAACAGCCACCCCGACAGCTTGTTGTAACTTATCATTCTCTCGCAATTCGTTTCTCAATTAATTTTAGTTCAAAGACATTCGGCAGGGCAAAATAAACAAAAATGAAGAAAATAAAACAAAAACGATCGCATGTTCGATCCGTAGTAGAATCTCCTAGCTGATTCTTTTCCTGTTTTTTCTTTTTTTTTTATGCAGAAGGATTTTGTTGATTCTAAACAGCCCCATGTTCCTGAATCATCATCGACAGCATGTTCTCTTTCCTCCTCCAGGTCCTCCAAGAGTCGAGGGGGCGCTGGTGAGCAGGTCCTAGCTGTTGTTGTCAGACTCCTCATCCTCTGCCTCACGGAGCCAGGTGAAGAAGGCGGTGACAGACTTCAGGGCCACACCCTTGCCCTGCATCTCAGCTGGGTCCTTGCTGGACTCCCACTTGTAGAAGGCCTCCTCTTTGATCACGTCCTCGTCGTACAGCGTGTCAAAGAACATCCGCAGCAGGTCTACAAGAAAGGAGGAAGACAAGATGTCAACACAATGTAAGGGGAGGGATTTCAATAGACAACGTACACAAAAATAACTAATATAGGAGACAAATTGGTCAACCACACCCCTCGGCCAAATAACCCCTATGGAAAAAGAAGAAGAACAAGGCTAACATTGGGAGACAAACACAGGACAAATCTGAGAGCATGTAAACTACCAAAGAGACTTGACACACTTGGAAACAGAGGAGAGTGACTGAAGTCATTCTGTATCTCACTCACTGGCAGGTTGCTCCATCTCCACCATGAGGGCCTGCAAGGCGTAGAGAGCCTGCAGCTCCTTCTGCTCATCCTTCAGGTACTTGTGGAGCAGCTTGGCCCTCTGGGTAATCACCTTCGCATCCAATTTGTAAGGGTTCTCACCTGCGGGCATAGGGAGGGGTCAAAAACCTTTGGTATTTTTTTTTTACATTAGTCAACTATTTATACAGTCCCAAAATGTTTTGCATGTCAGCAGTCATGTTTTCAAGATAATGGACTTTGAAGAAGCAAAGTGTTACCGGCCATTTCATCACGATGATGCTTTTGGAGTGATCTGAGCCATAATGTGTTGGAGTGATCTGAACCATAATGTGTTGGAGTGACCGGAGCCATGTGTTGGCGTGATCTGAGCCATAATGTGTTAGCTCGGATATAAGCAGCACGGTTCCAGCAACTATGCATCGGTACAGAGCTGCTAAGTAGTGTGAGTGTTAGAGTGAAGGGTTGTCCTGATACAGTGTTGGATTGAGAGGAGGTACCAATAAAGGTAGGGAAACTCACAGATGATGGCCGACTGGCAGATGGCTGTCATGACTGCTCTGACAAACACGTTGGAGGACATCTGCGTCTCGTCCAGGTTAGCCTAATGAGGGAGGGCAGTCACAACATATCAGTGTGGTTGAGCAGTGGGATATATGACAAGGACCAATAGGTCTAATGGTATACAGTGCATTCAGAAAGTATTCAGACCCCTTCCCTTTTTCCACATTTTGTTACGTTCCAGCCTTATTCTACTTATTCTAAAATGTATAAAATATTTGTTTTTTCTTATCTGCACACAATTCCCCATAATGACAAAAAACAGAAATACCTTATTTATATAAGTATTATTATTTAAGTTTATTTAACCTTTATTTACCTAGGCAACACAGTTGAGAACAAATTCTTATTTACAATGACGGCATACCCCGGCCAAACCTGGACGATGTTGGGCCAATTGTGCGCCGCCCTATGGGACTCCCAATCACAGCCGGTTGTGATGCAGCCTGGATTTGAACTAGAGTGTCTGTAGTGACGTCTCTAGCACTGAGATGCAGTGCCTTAGACCACTGCGCTACAGACCCTTTGCTATGAGACTCGGAATTGAGCTCAGGTGCATCCTGTTTCCATTTATCATCCTTGAGATGTTTCTACAACGTGACTGGAGTCCACCTGTGGTAAATTCAATTGATCGGACATGATTTGGAAAGGCACACACATGCCTATATAAAAGGTCCCACAGTTGACAGTGCATGTCAGAGCAAAAACCAAGCCATGAGGTTGAAGGAATTGTCCGTGGAGCTCCGAGACAGGATTGTGTCGAGGCACAGATCTGGGGAAGGGTACCAAAACATTCCTGCAGCATTGAAGGTCCCAAAGAACATAGTGGCCTCAATCACTCTTAAATGGAAGAAGTTTCAAACCACCAAGACTCTTCCTAGAGCTGGCATCCCCAGCCAAACTGAGCAATCGGGGGAGAAGGGCCTTGGTCAGGGAGGTGACCAAGAACCCGATGGTCACTGACAAAGCTCCAGACAACCATCTTTGCAGCACTCCACCAATCAGGCCTTTATGGCAGAGTGGCCGTCATGCTGTGGGGATGTTTTTCAGCGGCAGGGTTTGGGAGATTAGTCAGGATCGAGGGAAAGATTAACAGAGCAAAGTACAGAGAGATCCTTGATGAAAACCTGCTCCAGAGCATTCAGGACCTCAGACTGGGGCAAAGGTTCACCTTCCAACAGGACAATGACCCTCAGCACACAGCCAAGACAACATAGGAGTGACTTCGGGACAAGTCTCTGAAAGTCCTTGAGTGGCCGAGCCAGAGCCCGGACTTGAACATCTCTGGAGAGACCTGAAAATAGCTGTACAGCGACGCTCCACATCCAACCTGACAGAGCTTGAGAGGATCTGCAGAGAAGAATTGGAGAAACTCCCCAAATACAGGTGTGCTAACGTCATTCCCAAGAAGACTTGAGGCTGCCAAAGGTGCTTCAACAAAGCAATAAGTAAAGTCATTATGGTGTATTGTGTGTAGATTGAGGGGGGAAAAAAACAAATTAATCTATTT
Organism: Thymallus thymallus; assembly: GCA_023634145.1. NCBI lineage: Eukaryota > Metazoa > Chordata > Actinopteri > Salmoniformes > Salmonidae > Thymallus > Thymallus thymallus. The sequence continues at coordinate 26,170,333 of CM042378.1, forward strand.
TAAAATAAGGCTGTAAAGTAACAAAATGTGGAAAAAGTCAGGTGAAGGTGAAGTGGACAAGCCCCCCTTCTCACGTCATACCTCGACCCAATCGTAGATCCTCTGGTTGTCAGCCCTGTCCTGTATAAGTTTGTCCAGCTGTTTGGTCAGCTCCTCTGAGCTCAGCTCCTTCTTACTGCTCTTCTCTCGGTCATCATCTTCTCCTCCTCCCAGGGTGAACTCCACATTCTGCATTCAGAGGGAACACACAGCAAAAGAGTGAAACTTACCTTAATTACTGTTAAGGGCTTTTCAGACAGGAAGCGATGGGGCGGAGTAAAGTTTGCCAAAATAGAGCAGATTCCTATCTTTTCTGCTTCGGCTGAGCGGCTTTCACGTGCACGAGCACCGCAGATGGTTCCTTCTAGAACGTCGCCTGCCTAGCTCCATTGAAAATGAACGGGCAACTCTGCTGCCGCTTCCTGTCTAGAAAGCCCTTAAAGCACTTTGGGACAACTTGATGCAAGTAAGACTATATAAACACATTCGATTGATCTAAAGGTAGACTCAGCGATATGACGTAGATGCACCAAGTAAACAGCAGTGGGTCAATTTCCGCAACAACTAAGAGTGTTAAAGCGTGAGGCTCAACTTCAGCTGTTTTGGTCCCCTGTCTCTAAGAGCGTGAAGCGAATCCGTGCACATGCACAGATGCTGTGACTGTGTGAGAGCGAAGTCTTGCATCTCACTCATCTCAATATCTTCGGTGCTGCTTGTGAAAAGTCATTTTGCTGAGTCTACCTTTAATAATTGACTATTATTTCATATTTGTCTCAGTTAAAAAAGGGTAAATACTATCAATCCCTACAGGGTCATGACCTCTGACCTTTTCTGTCACAAACTTGTTGACGTCCTCGTCCTCAGGCAGAAAGTCTTTCCAGCTAAGCCCCGCCTCCCTCCACATGGCGCCTGCCTTTTTATGGCTCTGAGGTAGACGGATACAGGTGGTTCCATTTAAAACACTTTGGATCCACAAACAACATGACATTTGCATAGGATTCAAACATCAAAGGTCATCTAGATGCCTGGACAGATATGAAAACATAAAGCACCATCTCCTTCACAGGTTGGGTAGTGAGAGAACGTACCATTCCTTTGCAGAGTAGGGTAAGGATCTGGACCAGCAGAACTCCAGCCTTCCCTTGAGGAACCAGGGGCTTGGATATCTCCCTACATGATTATAGGTCAAAACAAGGTCAGTAGGCCACATCTTAATATAGAAGATACTGACTGATTGAATATAGTTATTATTAGTAGAGGCCTAGAATGAAGCCTGGGACTGACTTGAAGAGCTGTCCCATGGGGATGCCTCCTTCATGGAGAATAGGGGTGATGAGCTCAGCCAGGTAGAGCCAGATGTGGGGGATGTCTATGGCCATGTCCTCCGCCACCTCCAGTATCTCCTGAAGCCTGTTGAGACACACAAACAATATAACACACACACACACACACACACCAAATCAATCACTCAGATTTATCAGATCGACTTTATCTAGAAAATAAAAAAGGTCAATATACTAGTGGTCCACTACAACCCTTTTCACATATTCAATGTTTCACAACTCATGTTTGTGTAGTGCTGTTCCACAGGCAGACAACAAACACTCTCTGGGGTGACTGACCCTCTGTAGTACTGCTCTGTGGGCAGGGTGCCTGCCTTGTACAGCTGGTGCAGCAGCAGGCCCATGCGTTCTCTGGCGATGGGGCTGCGCTCCAGAGTGGACTCCAGACCACTCCGTACAAACACAAAGAGCAGCGGGGTGCTGTTAATCTCCACAACACACTGCAGCGCCTCCTACAGCGGCGGAGGGGAAACAGGATTAAAAGGTTTGTTTTACTCCTCTAAAGTAGGGCAGCGTTTCAGAAATAAAAACATAGTTTTGTTGTATATAATTTACATGGAAAGCCATTTTCAATTAGCACCATGTGGCTAACTAGCTACAGTATGTATCATTCAATTGTTGCACATCTGTGTGTGGTTGATATATAGGCAAGTCTCTCCAATGATCTGCATGGGTATAAATGTGAGGTACCTTCATGTCGTTGATGTGTATGTACTCCTCTATGATAGCTGTGGACTTCTTCTCCAGCTCTTCTTCACTCAAGGCAGGTTTGGTTAGGGCAGGAGGTGGGGTTGGAGCAGCTTCCCTCTTCACTGTGGCACAAACAGAGAGAGAATATCACATACAGAATGTCTGAGAAAATGTCTGTCTGAGAAATACTTGCTTTTTAAAACATGACAAACATCCCCATAAAAAAGGTTCCTGAATTGGTTAACATAGCACCAACTCTAGGCCTTTCCCCATCCCTTTGAAACCCCTGGTCACTCCTGCCAGCAGTACTGTAAGCCTGACAGAAAGTACGCTGTGTGTATTCTTTGTTTTGTACCATTCTCTTTGCTCCTGGCTCGGTCTTGGCTGCCCCGGTCGTCGGTCATGCTGGCTACGCGGCGTACAGGATCAGCGGGCCCGCGGTGCTCCCTCTCTCTGCTGTGCTCCTCTGTCTCCCTGCTAAAGCTCCGCTTGGTGACCGGGGGCCGGTTCCTGTCCCGGTCATCCCTCCGGTCGTAGCGGTCGTTGCTGCCACGGTCATGGCGCTCAAATCTGTCGCTGCCACGGTCCCGGCTCGAACTGTTCCTGTTTGTGTATATTCAAACCAGTGACTATCTGACACAAAAGAGAAAACCTCCCAGATAGAAAGAGATATGTAAAGGACAGATGTAGTCTGTTGTAACGTCCCAGTGCTGCTGACCTCTGAGGAACTCTTCTGTCCGAGTCCTGTGAGGGCCCTGAGGAGGAGGGCTGCTGTGGCTGCAGGGCTGAGAACCTGTTGAGGGTGCTGGTGGCTGGGCGGACTCCTGACTCTGGGGCTACACACACACACACACACGGTTAATTTTTAAAGAGCCTAAGAGTAGATATTTCACAGTGGTGGGTGTACTGGTAAGAGGACTTACTGCCTTCCCCGGCGGGTTTGGCTCCGGTGGTGCCTCCACTGCTGCCCTTGCCCCAGCTGCCCCACATGCCCTTACCCCCGAGCTGGGGCGCCAGCAGCTGGTTGCTGAAGTCCAAAGCCCCGGGCTGCAGAGAGGAAGAGAGGTTAGAAACGTTACTGTTGAGGAAAGAAGACCAGCAGGATGGTTGGAATCTGAAAAAGGTCTGAAATTTCAAGTTACATAAGTGAGAAGTCTGGGGGAGTCAGGAATGGTATGGTCATAACTCTAAATGTAGGTTAAAGGTTAAGTGATGTGTTCCAGACTACAGAGTGAATGGGTTTGGGGTTTCAGTCCAACAGATTAGAAGAGTTGGTAATGGTAGGGCTGATAGAATTTTAGAATGGGGTTGAAGGTTAAGGATGTGGGTGCTAGACTGTAAGTGGAGGTGGTTGGAGTGTTTCAGTCCTGAGTATGGGTCCATGATACGTGGCTTAGAATCCACAGTATGATGTATCACTGACCTTAGTGATCTTGCTGAGTCGGCTGGTGTCGATGGGTCTGCTCTTGGTGGAGATGGGAACTGTGTTCCATCCCTCGTCCTGGGGCTGACTCCTTTGGCCCGCCTGGGGGTGTTGGCCCCCGCGGCTCCCCTGATCTCTTCCTCCTCCTCCTCCTCCTCCTCCACCCCCACCACGTCCTCCACCTCCCCCTCGGGTGTTCTGGTTGAGGAGTTGCTGCTGCACTTTGAGAACCTCCCTGTGCTCCTCCAGCTCAGCGTCCTTGTGGATCTGGTCTATGGTCTTGGGGCCCTGCTCTCCTCTCCTGGGGACCCATGTGTTCTGGGGAGGGGGGGGGGGGGGGTGAGTTAGGACTTTCCCTCAACCCTTTATGTAAAACATGTAAGCATCGCATGCACGTGACCAATAGGGCCTGACCTATTGCCTATCATAATCACATCAATAAACTGGTTATAAAACGCCAAACACAGTAACATCAAAATGGATGCGGAGGACGTGAAAAAGAAACATGCAAATGTTTACTGGTTGCTCAGGAGGTAAAGGGAAGTCAGATCTGTGGAAGACATTTAATTTAGTTGTGGAAACTACTGGAGATTAAGAAAAAGGAGGATATAGGAGCAAGCGTTGCGTGAGTATTGTGTGCCAAACTGTTAGATTACATTACTATTTTTTCTGACCATTTGGAAGTGTAAACACTAAATAAATAAGTACCAGAGAGTCTGTTCTAACAAGAAATATATAAAGCCTTTATTATAGCAGACTAAAAACAGTTGCATGCATTTGTGAATTGCTGTTTAGGCTAATTCAAAGCTCCCTTTGTAATTTAATTTTAAAACTAAAATACTTGATTGCATTTTAAAGCATGAATGTTTCGTATGATGTGTGATGGCATGGAGGAATGAATCACTTGATTCAGTAGACTATATATAAAAATATGGGCCTAAGTTACGGTATTAAGACCAAACAGGACACGCTCTTAGGCCTACAGCTTGGTGGTGGTTATACAAGGCTACTTACACAAAGCCTACTAAATGATAACGACGTTACTTATTATAATGATGATCATAATAATAAAAAAAAAGGAGGGTATAAGAGCGAGAGCTGCGTGCATATTATGTGTGACAAACAGATGCTGTTAGATTACAATATTATTTTTCTGCCTGTTTGGAACAGTGTAAACAACACTAAATAATACCAGCCTGTTCTAACAAAAAAAACTAATGTAAAGCCTTTATTACAGCATAGCAAAGATTAAAAACAGCCGAATCTGTGAAAATACTTTATCCAACATTTTGCTGTTGCATTAAGCTTGGTGCTCAAAGAATCAGTAGGCTATTAAACAAAACACTCTAAGCTACAGAAGCAGGATCTGTCTTATTTTTGTAGATATGGATGATTTATAAAGCCAGGCACATTTAACATTTATAGATTGAATTAAGTTGGGGGTTCCTATCTCCTCAATTTTCTTAGAAAATTTGGCTAAAGCAAGGGCTGTTTCCTCGTCTCTGCCGCATTGTTCTCAACACCAATATGCTGGTCAACTTTGCTATTATGCACATAGCAACATAGGGAAAGGCGCCATTCTACGGTGCACTGAAGATTGTTTCAGAACTGCGGACAGCAACCATATCCAACGCGGGAGAAAACGCACGTTATAAAATATTTGATTTATTATATTTTTACATAATAACCATATACAATTTTAGTATCACATTATGTCTTAGAGTGATGGACTGTGCCATACCGTGGCCTCCGCAACGGATTAGTCCACTGAGACCGGCGCGAATCAGACAAGTGTCTTGTGCACACTGAAAATGTTTTTATTGCGACTGCTCGACTAATGAAATCTCGGTCGACCAGCAGCCTATCGACCAAACAATCGATCAGTCGACTAAATGTGGTTAGCCCTAGAGTGAGTACAGTAATAAACTTTACACCCCCCCTTCCCCCCACCTGGGCTGGCTTTCACTACCAACCAAGTGAAGAGAGACCTGAAGAGACTACATCAGTGGAAAGCGGCAGGCCCTGATGGCATCAGTCCAAGGGTGCTTAGGGTCTGTGCTGACCAACTGTGTGGAATACTCCAGCGACACTTCAACCTTAGCCTGAGCATGAGCCTGGAGGGGTCCCTGTGCTGTGGAAAACATCCTGCCTGGTCCCAGTGCCCAAGAAGGCGCACCCCACTGTCCTGAATGACTGCAGACCTGTAGCGCTAACATCCCACATCATGAAGACCCTGGAAAGGTTAGTCCTCGCTCACCTCAGACCCCTGGTGTGTACATCACTAGACCCCCTGCAGTTTGTATATCAGCGCAACATTGGGTGGATGATGCAATCATCTACCTTCTGCAGAGGGCCTACTCTCACCTGGACAACGCAGGTTGCACTGTGAGGGTTATGTTTTTTGACTTCTCCAGTGCCTTCAACACCATTCAGCCCCTGCTACTGGGTGAGAAGATGAAGAGGATGAAAGTAGAAGGACCCTTAGTCTCCTGGGTCACGGACTACCTGACCGGTAGGCCACAATTTGTGTGACTACAGAGCTGTGTGTCAGAACAGGCAGTGAGCAACACAGGGGCTCCCCAGGGAACAGTCCTGTCCCCCTTCCTGTTCACCCTCTACACCTCAGGCTTCAGATATAACTCTGAAACATGCTACAGAAGTTCTCGGATGACTCCGCAATTGTAGGGTGCATTAGGGGTGGGCAGGAGGAGTACAGGAGCACAATCAATGACTTTGTGTTGTGGTGTGAGCAGATCCAACTACAGCTCAACATCAGCAAAACAAAGGAGATGGTGGTGGACTTCAGGAGAACCAAGGCCCAACTGACTGCAGTCCCTATACAGGGGATGATGTGGAAATGGTTAAGTCATACAAGTTCATATGGACAACAGGCTGGAATGGGCTGGTAACCGGGGCTCTGTACAAAAAGGGACAGCGCAGACTCTACTTTCTGAGGCTCAGGTCCTTCAACGTGCGCAGTAAACTAATGCATACCTTCTACCAGTCTGTGGTGGCCAGTGCCATCTTTTTTTTGCAGTGGTGTGCTGGGGCGCCAAAATAAAGGCTGGTGATGCTTCTCGGGTAAATAAGCTGATCAGGAAGGCTAGCTCTGTTCTGGAAATTAGCCTTGACACTCTAGAGGAGGTGGCGGAGACAGATCCTGGCCAAACTGCTGGCCATCCTGGACAATGTCACCCAACCTCTGCATGCCATGGTTATGACGCAGAGGAGCACCTTCAGTCACAGACTGATCCCACCACGGTGTGCCAGAGCGCGCTACAGGAGGTCCTTCCTGGCGGCGGCTATTAGACTATTTAATGCCTCACGTGGTGCCGTGCCGTCGGCAACATAGACCTGGAACTGTTGGACCTAATTTAACAATTATGCATCCATCCGTGAGTAACTCTGGTCTATAATCACTCATTCACTCCGGACTTATTTATTCATTCAGGTCTGTATATACATATTCATGTACAGTTGTTATATCATATCACATGCTATATTGTAAGTAATTCATGGACTGAACTTATGTAGTCATTCACTCAGGAATGCATATTAGTATCCTGTCAGTTGTATCTTTTTTCATTGCTTTTAGTATATCGAATGTGCAATACGTGCATTTAACTGTAATTAAACCCTGCGCACTAAGGACTATTTTATTTTTACTATTATTACCCTAAATTATATCATACACACATTGAGCTGTCACTTCCTGTCATTTACCTGTATAGTAAATGTAACCATGAAAAATATTCACTTATCCGTTCATTTAACCAGTCTGTATATTAAGTAAACTATTATTACCCTCACTTATATCATACGCACTTTTAGCTATTTAAGTATTTCTCCGCCATCGACCTGTATAGTATAGTTAACCATGCAAATACTCCTTATTTATCCATATCAACTTGCAATATTTGTATCTATTTTTTTAATAATTTATTTTCACCCAACACTAACAATGTATAGTATACATATTCAGCCATCCACCCATACTATGAAATGTCTTTTTATAGCTTTTTTGCACTCCAGACTTTTTATACTTTTTCATACTTCGTTCTGGCATTTTGCACCTGCCCTGTGTTTTTTAGTAGCTGCTTGACAAAGAAATTTCCCCTCGGGGATCAATAAAGTATCTATCTATCAAAAGGTGTGGCATACTATTAACACTCCATATCTTAGTCAATAAATTAAGAGATAAATGGGGGACTTGACAACTAGGCTATAGAAAGAGAGCGAGAGCGAGAGAGATGCCTTGCCCTAACTTGATCCCGCTGTCAGCTTTTCCAGAGAATGGAAACTGAAACTACAGTGTTTTCCCAGTAAACGGCAGGGGCCAGAGTGCTGACTGAGTGCAGCTGACCAGCACTTATGAAACATCCCGACTGTTGCTTTGGTAAGACACTTACTGGGGGTGGAACCATAGAGATCCTATTACTGTAATTATGTTGTGCACGTGTTGGAATGTGTTTGTGTGTCTGTTCGACAGTGACTCACAGTATGGGTAGAGCAGACATTAGTGGGGATACTGGATCCAGTGCAACACCACATCACTGCTTTACCCATACTGCGAGTCACTGTCGAAAAGACACACAAACACATTGAGGATTTGCAGACATTTTCCCTGAAAAGTAACTGGAGACTAAACTAGTTAAAGTGGAACAGTCCAGTATTTATGTTTTCCGGTAAACTGCATTATGGGAAACCTCAGACACACACAGCTAATAGCACTGTACAAATACAGTTGAATTCTGAAGTTCACATACACCTTAGCCAAAAAAATGTAAACTCCGTTTCACAAATCCTGACATTTAATCCTAGTGTTAAGTCAGTTAGGATCACCACTTTATTTTAGGAATGTGAAATGTATTATTTATTTAAGCTTTTATTTCTTTCATCCCATTCCCAGTGGGTCAGAAGTTTACATATACTCAATTAGTATTTGGTAGCATTGCCTTTAAATTGTTGAACTTGGGTCAAACGACTCAAGTAGCCTTCCACAAGCTTCCCACAATAAATTGGGTGAATTTTGGCCCAATTCCTCCTGACAGAACTGGTGTAACTGAGTCAGGTTTGTAGGCCTCCTTGCTCGCACACGCTTTTTCAGTTCAGCCAACAGATTTTCTATAGGATTGAGGTCAGGGCTTTGTGATGGCCACTCCAATACCTTGACTTTGTTGTCCTTAAGCCATTCTGCCACAACTTTGGAAGTATGCTTGGGGTCATTGTCCATTTGGAAGACCCATTGGCGACCAAGCTTTAACCTCCTGACTGATGTCAAGAGATGTTGCATCAATATATCCACATAATTTTCCTTCCTCATGATGCCATCTATTTTGTAAAGTGCACCAGTCCCTCCTGCAGCAAAGCACCCCCACAACATGATGCTGCCACCTCCATGCTTCACGGTTGGGATGGTGTTCTTCGTCTTGCAAGCCTCCCCCTTTCTCATCCAAACATAACGATGGTCATTATGGCCAAACGGTTCTATTTTTGTTTCATCAAACCAGAGGACATTTCTCCAAAACGTACGATCTTTGTCCCCATGTGCAGTTGCAAACCGTAGTCTGGCTTTTTTTAGCGGTTTTGGAGCTGTGGCTTCTTCCTTGCTGATGTCGATATAGATACTTTTGTACCTGTTTTTTCCAGCATCTTCACAAGGTCCTTTACTGTTGTTCTGGGGATTGATCTGCACTTTCCGCACCAAAGTACGTTCATCTCTAGGAGACAGAACGCGTCTCCTTCCTTAGGGGTATGACGGCTGCGTGGTCCCATGGTGTTTATACTTGCGGACTATTGTTTGTACAGATGAATGTGGTACCTTCAGGCGTTTGGAAATTGCTCCCAAGGATGAACCAGACTTGTGGAGGTCTACAATTTATTTTCTGAGGTCTGATTTATTTTGATTTTCCCATGATGTCGAGCAAAGAGGCACTGAGTTTGAAGGTAGGCCTTGAAATACATCCACAGGTACACCTCCAATTGACTCAAATTATGTCAATAACCTATAAGAAGCTTCTAAAGCCATGACATCTTTTCTGGAATTTTCCAAGCCGTTTAAAGGCACGGTCAACTTAGTGTATGTAAACTTCTGACCCACTGGAATTGTGATAGTGAATTATAAGTGAAATAATCTGTCTGTAAACAATTGTTGGAAGAATTACTTGTGTCATGCACAAAGTGTATGTCCTAAACGACTTGCCAAAAGTGGTTGAAAAATGAGTTTTAATGACTTGTAAAGTTACGACTTCACCTGTACATGCACATCTAGACAGAGGCCTAGGCTACAGACCCTTCGTAAATATACCTGCATGTCCTTAGTAACTAGTAGTTTTCAAACAAAGTAAGAAATGTGAGTTTGTGAATGGGTCATAGGCATTAGGCTTGGTCTGTATACCGTTTTTACCGGGGTATTTGGAAATACCCACAGGATGGCATTTCAATACTGTCAATACCACTGAAACTATTTCTTTGAAGTTTTTCCAAATACCCCAGTATAAGTAACTATTTGTAGCTACTTTTTAAGTAAATACCTGCAGTCAACTTGTGCAATTCAGGAGATAACGCAGATCTTGTCATTTCATTATGAAGCTTACCGGTAGTCTTGGGAGTAACTGTAGCCTGCGCCAGGTGATCTAGTTAGTATGGAATTCACAACTAGATATCTTATAACTATTAAGTCAACTGTCTAAAATGTGCTGAATGCTCTGCAGTTGTGCATTTGGTTTGCTAACTTAGTACCAAGTTATCTAGCTAAGTGGTTAGTGTCTTGCAATCAAGCTCCTCTTGGTAACAGCAGAGTATTCCTTCCGTCTAATATTTGTTTTGCTCGTGCAGAAAACTGTGGAGCATTTTTGAGTTACTTGTATAACTTTATGAGTGGGATGACTGTCCTGCAAAGTTTGCCAAGAGACTGTATAAAATGTTTGCATGCGTTCGTTAGATTTGACATGTACTTGTTAGCATTGCTAACCTTCGGATTGAAAATAGCACCCCTTGTGTTCAGTGCAGGTATATCGAATATCACGGTATGGCACAAGGTCGTAAGAAGGTAAGACAATCTGGATTAGTTTGTGTGAACATCAAGGGACACTTCCATTTAGAAGGGTGGTAAACATCTAGATGGTGAAAGACATGGAGAGGACGGAGTCGGTTACAGTAGCTTGGAGAGATGGGATTGGCTGCAGGGGTGCAGACTGACTCCTGTCTCAGCCTATGGCACAGAGGGGCCCAGCTGGGAAGCCTCCCTGTATTAAAGAGCTAAGTTTGTCTCTCTCTTAGCCCACTTCAGAACCCACACGGGCCAGGGCTACAGACTAGTGTTGGGGCTGTAAAACACCACCACACAACAATACAACCCACTATGATACACGTCACATGCATTCAGAGATAGGGCTTGAAAAGGAAGTGAGACTAGAGGTCAGAGGTGATTTTGGATCAGGGATACATTGAGGTAATGTGGGGCTAGGGGAGCCTAATCTGTCTATGGTAGTTTGACCCATACGGTTTACTGATAGGCTTGGATAACTACCTACCAGAGGTCAGTCAGATTAGATAGAGAAGACCAAAAGGTTTAGGTGAAGGGGCTGAAGCATTCCCTAGACACTGGTGGTTGGTGTGGTAGGAGGTATTACCTTCCTGAGATCCAGTACGTCCTGCAGCATGAAGCGGATTCTGGACGATGTCTTCTTCTCCTTTATGATCTTGTCCATCTGGACAAAGTACTGGTTCATACGAGGCTACAGAAAGAGAGACAGACAGGTTAGTGTGTATGAAATCTATGTTTCTTAGAAATAATTTGATGTAAGTATTCTAAAGGATGCGCGTGTGTGTCAGTGACACAGGTTCAGTGTTACCTTTGCCTTCTCAAAGTCCAGGTCCTTCCCTATAGTGGACAAGAGTCTACAGAGGCACTCTAGAGACTCCTCATCGTGGTTCTTCAGCAGCTTGACGATACAGTCGTGCATGATGGCCTCCGTCAGCATCTTCAGCTTGAACAGCTCACCAATGAACTTGATGTTGCCTAGCGACCGCCGCCGCGCCTTGTCTTTGGCGTCCTCCAGCTCCGCCTTCAGGCGATCCTTCTCCTCCTTCAGACAGGAAGTGATGTAACAGAGGGAGCGGAAGCAGGAAGTAGGGGGAGGGAGGCATACCAGACAGATGGTCAGCTAACTCCTACAGAAACCAAAACCAAGTGCGTCTGTGTGTGAGAAAGAGACATTTCAAATTGGTCACAGAGCCCAGCTCGTACCGTGGCTGCAGCGTCTAGCTCTTTCTGTTTCTTCTCGAAGATTACATCATCGTCCTTGTCCTTCTCAAACTCCTTCTGACAGCGGTTCAGAAGCAGCTTGCGGAAATTCACAGTGACTCCTGGCTTGTCTGTAGTGGGGACTTTGAGCTGACAAGATGAAAAGACAAAAACAAACATTTAGGCCACAGTTGGCGAGCTTTGCAGACGTCATATAAAGCATAAGAGGGAACGTGAGAGGAAACGTCATGAGTGTAGTGACAGCACTCCACAAGACAGTGGCCCAAACACGTGGCACAGAACGGAGGTCATCAACAGACCAAGACACTAGGTGTACACACACACACACAAACAGACACCCTTCAGAGTCACTCACCCCAATAAGGCAGCGGCACATGTTGGCGTAGGCCACGGAGAAGTTGGGTTCAGAGATGGCCTTCTCAAAGATCAGATCTATCACTCCCTTTAGCCTCTCCTCCGTATCGATGGCCAGCTCTGTGACCTGTTTCATCAGCTGTTGGAACATCTGAGGGGTCAGCTTGTTCAGGATACTACGGACCCTCTTGAACAGCTCCTTGGTCTTGGCCTGTTCTGGGCCATCGCTCTCATCCTCAGGAGCAGCTCGCCCACTGGCAGCCTTCTTGACAGCGGGCTTCCAGGCCTTCTCAGCCTTGTTGAGCTTCACGTCGTCCGTCAGAGACGAAGAGATGTTAATGATCCTCCTTGGCTCCTTACGCTGGCCTTGCTGGGAGCGACGCGGTCCTCCACCGCCTATACCAGAGGGCTGAAGGAGAGGAGGGAGGGGAAAAGGAAAGAAATTCAGTCAACATTGTTTTAATATAATCCCAGAGTTTCAGAATCAGTGTAGTCTTTGAGAAGATTGACAGATTGAGTTACCATTGAAAACTCTGGTCCTCCTCTGTGGCCACCTCCTCCCCCCATTCCAGGCCTGCCCAAGTTGGCAAACGAGGGTGTAAAGTCAGTGCCCATGTTCATCCCTGGCAAACGGCTGGGGTCCAACTGGCGGAGAGGGGCCTTATTCGCCTGGAGAGAGAGAAGTAGTATCAGGAAGAGAGGAAGAATGACCGAACAAGGACAGAAGAGAAAGAATTACAGACAAAGACTGGTGAATAAAGTGGTCCATCTGAAAAAAAATATTATAATCTCGACCAGACCGTGCAGTGGTTCCTTCAGTCCAGCAGGGGACAGAGTATTGTACTGTACCTTGTCCAGCACCACATCACTGATCTGAGGCAGGCCCTCAGGCTTGGACAAGGCAGCACTGATGAACTGGAAGCCCAGCAGGAAGTCCCTGTCATACCTCTTCTTCTCCTCTGGGTCTATAGGCCTACATAATTCTGGAGGAGAGGAACAAGGAATTATAGAGGAATCAAATTACAGTATATATGAGTTTTCATCAGTATAGTGTTCATGGTTTAGGTTGGTAGAGTTGGGGTATATAGTCTGGCATCTGAACTGAGTATCACTCCGTTTCACTTAAAAAAATAAAAATAAAAAAAAACATACATTGATGTCGAATGGGACTTCAGGACTTGTGCTCTGACAAAGCATTTCCAATAAAGTGAAACTTTGCATTGTCTCTTGACTGACAGAGGCAGACCTTGTGAGATAAGGTGTAGAGGATAACATTTCTAAGTAAGTAAGGTTGCTGGATCGAATCCCCGGTAGGCCGTCATTGTAAATAAGAAGTTATTCTTAACTGACTTGCCTAGTTAAATAATGGTTAAATTAAATTAGGGCCAAGGTTCAGAACCCACCCTCTTTGTACTGGTACTTCAGATCCCCGGCCTTGGGTTCGATATTCTCAGCATCTAGTTTGTCCTCCTTCTCCTCCCACGTCTCATCCACCTCTTCGACTGCAGGGGTGGCGACTGGGCGGGGCTCCTCGGCATCAGAGGCAGAAGTGGGTGTGGCCTGCTCTGGCTCAGGAGGGCTCTCCACTACCTGCTCCTGGAGAGGGGGAGAGAAGAGATGGAAGAGAGCAAGAGAGATGGAAGAGAGAGAGGACAAAAGAGAGAGGGAAAACATTTTTCTGGGTTTTTCTTTTTTATGGGCCAGCTGTAAACAGGCATTCTTAAAGCTTTGATATGAGATGGCGTGGGTGGTGTGTTTGATATGGATGGCGTGGGTAGTTTGTGTGAACAGACCTCCTTAAAGGCATCTAGGAGGTCTCCAACAGCCTCCTTCTTGTTCAGATCCTTCATCTTCCTCTTTTTCTTTGGCACAGAAACAGCAGCTACAAGCAGACCACCACCAACAGTCAGACTAAACCTCCATGTATTGACACTCAATCCCAATCCCTAATCCAACCCTAGCACCCAAACTCCACCTAGCCTATCAGAAATCAAGGAGGAGCGGTTACCCCATTGCCAATACCAACCCAACATTTTATTTTTCTGGCTCTCGGTTGGAGCTATGTTCTGGGTCCTCGGTGTAAACATAAACCTGTCACTGTCTGCCCCTCATGACACAGGCTCGACACACACAGTCAGACTGCAACACCTCAAGGGGCAGATCCTCCAAGCCAAAGTTTTATCTTCACGACGTACCAAGGGGTAGGGTTAGGAATTGAAATTTAGAAAGACAATGTGGTTGAATGACAGACAGACAGATAGAGACAAAGACAGAGAGAGGGAGACTGTTTCAAAGACAGAGAAAGAGAGAAAACTTGACTGATACTGACCTTGCATAGAACTCTCCCCGGCAGGGTTGGTGCTCTGTGGTGGTGGTGAGTCCATCTCGTCTTCCACGCGGGGAGCAGTTACCTCTGTAGTAGTAGCAGCAGTCTCAGCTAGGACAGGGGTCGCCTGGGCAACGGGGGCGGGCGCGGCCTGGGCAACGGGGGCGGCCTTGACAACGGGGGCGGGGGCGGCCTTGACAACGGGGGCGGGCGCGGCCTTGACAACGGGGGCCGGCGCGGCCTTGACAACGGGGGCCGGCGCGGCCTTGACAACGGGGGCCGGCGCGGCCTTGACAACGGGGGCCGGCGCCGCCTTGACAACGGGGGCCGGCGCCGCCTTGACAACGGGGGCCGGCGTCGCCTTGACAACGGGGGCCGGCGTCGCCTTGACAACGGGGGCCGGCGTCGCCTTGACAACGGGGGCCGGCGTTGCAGTGACGGCAACAGGCGTGGGATTAGGCACGGGTGCCTCCCTCTGTAACTGGGCCACCTCAGGCTCAGCGATGGGGCTGACGTCACACTCTGACGACTCTGCAGACACCTTCTCAGGGTCCTGGGGGCTGGGAAGCGGCAGGCCATTGGGCAGCCTGAGCTCCTCTGGCTGGGCGATGGGAGACTCCAGGGGAGGTTCTGCTGCCCGGGGGGAGGGCATGTTGATGGACAGGGCTGCTGGCTCCTCCTCGGCTGGGGGAGGCTGGGTGGCAGACATACCGTTAGTGCTGCTGCTAAGGGTGGTCACTGGAGCAAGGGAAGGCTCAGGTTTGGATGATGTAGTCATCTCCTCCCTAGCCTCCGCTTTAATCTCTTCTTTCTCCTTCACTTCCTCCCGTTCATCCTTGGAGGCTGAAGGATGCTCCTCGGCTGCAGGAGTTGGGCAGGGTTCAGCCAGGGGCGCAGGGTAAGCGGGCACTTCAGGGGCAGATGGGGCTGGAGCAGCGGCAGGGGCTGGTGCGTCCATCATGTCTGCAATGGGACTAGTTGACGGTGGGGGGGTGGTAGGAGCAGTAGTGTGGAGAGTGGTAGTTACCCGCGGGGGTGTGGGTAGGTCCTGGGGTAAGGAAAGGGATTTACTGTTCGTGTTTGGGGGTTTGATCTCTGTAGGGGTAGGGGCAGTCTTAACCAGTTCAGGGGTTTTAGACAGGGCTGGGGGGCTAGTGATGAGAGTGGCTGCAGGTTTCCCTCTGTCATCTGAGGAGGAAAGGAGATGCCATGAGGAAAAACCACTGGAGAGCCTGCTACACCATGACCTTTCTAGGGTGAATTTAACTGACTCAAGTGGCCCATAGTAACATATTAATGTTCAAATTTACCCTAATGTCTGCTGATCTTTATTTTGATAATTACCCAATTATTATCAATTCGTCATTAAATGGAAAAAATGCACAGGACCTTTGCAAAGGAGAATTTTACTGGTCTATGTGATTTAGTCAAATTCACAAAAAAGGACTTCTAAGTACTGGAGGTGAATCCATGAGTGACGGCCAGCTACGTCTTTCAAGATCACCAGACCCCTCGGCCAACTCACCTGGTCTGACCACGACAGTTGTCACGTTCACACCGTTGGCCTGGGCAACGGCTGGGCCCTCTGATCCAGATATAGACGACTAAGGGACAGAACACAACACACAAACATTAGGCAACTGGAGTGAGCACAACCATATGACAGCCTTATGACAGGTTAGATACAATGTCCAATATGAAAACAAAGTGCCTGCCCATCCAAAAACAGGACGTTATGGTATCTAAAGGCGTGTAAAAAGATGAGGGTTGGTGACAGGGGTATGGTAGCTCACCTCTGAAAAGTCGTCGCTCACCTGTGGCGGTGTGGGGGTGGCGCCACTGCGGGTGCCCCCTGACATAATCTCCTCAGTGATGTCTCTACCACCCTGGTTAGGGTCTCGTATTATAATCTATAAAGGACACAAGACAACAGTGAGGGATACAAGAAGAAATATACAGAAAAAAAGAGACACGGAGAGAAAAGTGTTACTCGCTCTTGCTTCATTCCCTTTCTAAAGAAGGAGGGAGAGCAAAAGAGAGAGAAAGAGCGAGAGTAAAGGAGAGAGGGAGGGTGAGTTTAGGGGGAGGAGCAGGAGAAGAGCTGTCACAACTAACTGCTTTCTGTGATGCTAGGCTCTGTTTCCCACTGTGCCAAGTCTTATGTGTTGTACTGTAGGGCTGTGGCCTAGCAGTGTATTCTCAATCAGCAGAGCTACATTTCTCACATACTCACACAAGAAACAGCAGCCCCGCAAAGCTATGCAGCCTGACACAAACAGATTTCTACACGGATTGTTTTAGCTAATTCTTCCACAACAAAACATGACTACGGACAAACTCAACTTCAGCCAAGTTACCAAACAAATTCCAGTGCAAGCCAGACATTTTTCTTTTACTCTCTCCATATGAACACATACTTTACCTAGAAAATCTGCCAGATTTGCTGTTATTGAAAAAGCACACGTACAATAATCCTTAATCAAACTTCAGAAAAACTGATTACTCACTTACAAGGTGTGCCCTTACTCAGAGCCACATGTTTTCTATCACAAACTCTCCTCTCTCTCTCGCTCTCTTTCTGTCTGTCTGTCACACATGTACACACACTAAGAGTTGTCAGCAACAGGCGTGAGCCAGCACATTCCCCTGCTGGTAGTCGTTTACCTGGCACACGGACAGGCTCCAGAGCCCCTAGCAAGCCTCTCTCATCCTGGGGCCGGAGTTGAGCTGTCGGCCTGCAAGCCTCTCCCAGCAAGCAGGCTGCTTTTGCAACCGTGGTTGGGAACACGCACGTAGGCTACTCCCTCAACAACTCGCAGAGCCAGCAGGGCAGAGCCAGCAGAGCAGAGCCAGCAGAGCAGAGCCTTGTTCCCAGCTCTCTCACATTCATACAGAGGGAGAGAGAAAAGCCAAAAAGAGAGTGAGTGAGCGAGCGAAGCCAGAGCGACTGGCCTTTTGGAGCTGCAGCACTGGAATGCAAGCGCCCCGCCCACTGAGCACCGAATTACAGACAGTCAAAGGGGGCCAAAGAGAGGGGGAAAGAGGGAGGAGGAATTCCAGAAAAAAGGAGAGGTAAAAAAAATAAACGATTCAACACTTTATCAAATGAGCTCCGGCTAGTGCAACCTCTTCCTGAGGGAGAGAGGGAGGGGCAGTGTATGGAAGAGGGGAGAAGGGGTATGCCACAGAAACAGCAGCGGAGAGCGAGCGAGCGAGAGAGAAGGGGAGGAGATAGGTCAGCCATTGTGCTTCTGGCTCAGAGGGGGAGGAGCCTGGCAGCCACGAGGAGCTGAGCTATGTGCTGACATGTCCTTTAACTCCCCCCCCCCACCCCCCCTACCCAGAGACCAGAGAGAGAGTGAGGGGAGAGAAAAAAAACAGGCCAATGCACTGCTTGAAGGCAGTGGGTAACAAGAGGGAAAAAATAGGAAATGACCTCACAGTTACAAGACAGCTACGACTAAACAGTCTGCTCAGCTCTGCTGAAAAACCAACAGCCTTACACTTCACACTCTTCTGCCAGAATACTGGCAGACATTTTTGAAACCATATAGAAAGACACAGCGTGACGGTCAGACAGACTGGCTGAAGCACGACTGACTCACGGTGGGGTGTGTCCTCTCCTGCTACCCCGGTATACCATCCTTCAGGAAAAAGTACAACACCTACCTCTGCAACATCTATCAGAGGTCAGAACATAGAGATCGAAGAGGAATACAAATATCTGGGTGTCCTCTTGGACAATTAGCTTCAGCGGAGTAAATGTACAGACCTGATCTACAAGAGTCAGCAGAGACTGTACTTTAAAAAAGCTGCAATCTTTTAATGTTGACTGTACTATACTGATTGTGTTTTACAAATCTTTCATTGAGAGTATTTTAACTTTTTGTATTGTTTGTTGGTTTGGCAATGCCACTGTCAGCCAGAGAAATATGCTGAGAAGGATTATCACCTCAGCAAGCAAGGTACTTGAAGTCAAACGGACAGGCTTGGATGAGATCTTTAAGGTCAGGGCCCTCAGAAAGGCTCACAAAATCATTTTAGACCCAAGCCACCCCCTGTACCCGGACTTTGAACAACTCCCCTCTGGGTACAGGTATAGGCCCCCACACTGGGGGTATAGGCCCCCACCCCTGAACTGGTTAAGACTGCAACATTTTCCCATGGGGACAATAAAGTCAGTAAAGTGAAGGCAGTGGGTAACGAGGAAAACAGAGGAAATTACCTCACAGTTACAAGACAGCTACGACTAAACAGTCTGCTCAGCTCTGCTGAAAAACCAACAGCCTTACACTTCACACTCTTCTGCCAGAATACTGGCAGACATTTTTGAAACCATATAGAAAAGACACAGCGTGACGCTCATTCACAGACTGGCTGAAGCACGACTGACTCACGGTGGGGTGTGCTGCTGCAGCTCTTCCTCTCCTGCTACCCCGGTATACCATCCTCCTAGCGGGACTGAGAGCCTATATTGAAGGACCTTGAGCAGCGTGTAGCATGATCCTCCCCAGCTACGACAGCCAGCTGCATGCTCCGACAGCCAGTGATAAAGCATCCAGACCCACCGTACCATACAGAGCACCGATACACTGGTGACTAGATCAGACTAGTCCACCGTACAGAGCACAGATACTCAATTAGATAAGCCTAGCACACTGTTGAACACCAATGCACTGCAAATCAAACAGACAGGAAGACATAGTAACTGTAGACCAAAACTGTACTGTGCACCTTCACAGTGGATGATGGGCGGGAAGGCACCAGTCTTGTACACACCTTACTGATGAATCTATACTTGTTTAAAACAAATATTAACACGTTTTATTAGCACAGTCCTTCTCTTCCTTTAAAAACATGAGAATCACTGAAGTATTCAAACCCTGCTCTGCATGACAGGGAACATTGACTGTTTAACATGACTGTTTAACATCAAGCCCCTACCTGTCCACTCTGGGATGAGGATACCGGATTCTCTACATAAGGAGATGTGTTACTTTGGCTGTCCTGTGGTCCAGCAGTTAGTGCCGCTGACCCTGGCATACCAGAGTAGCCATGGCTTCCAATCCAACTCACTGACAACCAGAGTGGGCAAGTGTTCCAATCCAACTCACTGACCTTGTGCTCCTCCCATCTCTCCTGTCTTTTATCCACTATCCTATCTGTTAAATAAAACCACAAAACAATACGAAAGCAGTAAAAAAAATCTTTAAAAAAACAGGATTGTAGAGGTGGGACGACGAGTTTACCTGTACCTGTTTGCGCTCCCTTTTGGACTGGATCTGTTGCTGTTGAGGTGGTTGCTGCTGCTGGGGGGGAGGGTTCATGATGACCGGAGCAGCCGGCACGGAGGGTGTGTACTGTTGTTGGGCCGGGTAGTATGCCCCTGCTGTGGACAAGACAGAGAGAGACGTCCCACAAACTTTAAATTAGCATGCAAGTAGTTCAGAATGTCAACACTTGTGGAAATCCCCAGCAAAACACCAAAGTTTGGTGTCATAAACATGTGGTGAGAACAGCTGCAGTACTAACCACTATGAGAACCACTTAAAAATATATTCCGTACTAATTCACCAACTGCTGCAGATAGTCTGAGTAATTTCACAATTAAAGGGAAACTTCAAACTTTTTAAACTTCATATTCATTATCTCCAGCGCCACTCCAACATCAACGTGTGAAAATGATAGAGGAAGTGTGTTTCCAATGACATCAGGGGTGTGCTTTTGATCAATTTTAAGTAGGCATTGGAAACACATCCATCAGTAATCCAACAATCAGGCCTTTATGGTAGAGTGGCCAGATGGAAGCCACTCCTCAGTAAATAGGCACATGACAGCCCGCTTAGAGTTTGCCAAAAGGCACCCAAAGGACACTGACCATGAGCAACAAGATTCTCTGGTCTGATGAAACCAAGATTGAACTCTTTGGCCTGAATGCCAAGCCTCACATATGGAGGAAGCTTGGCACCATGCCTAGGGTGAAGCACGGTGGTGGCAGCATTATGCTGTGGGGATGTTTTTTAGCGGCAGGATCAAGGCAAAGATGAACGGAGCAAAGTACAGAGAGATTCTTGATGAAAAGGCCAAAGGTGCTTCAACAAAGTACTGAGTAAAGGGTCTGAATACTTGTGTAAATTAGCAAAAACGTTTTTTTTTTTAACAAAAAAACAAAACAGTTTTTGCTTTGTCATTATGGGGTATTGTGTGTAGATTGATGGGGGGGGGGAACAATTTAATACATTTTAGAATAAGGCTCTGTAACGTAACAAAATGTGGAAAAAGTCAAGGGGTCTGAATACTTCCCGAAGGCACTATTGATGTTATTTTTTTTCTCAATCTAACATCACTGCCTATATGATGTCCTTCCATACAGGCGTGACATGCTGAAGTGATGAATATATGCAAATGTTGTTGATCAGTAGGCTAATATACAGTGCCTTCAGAAAGTATTCACACCCCTTAACTTTTTCCACATTTTGTTGTGTTACAGACTCAATTTTAAATGTATTAAATTTAGATATGTTTTACACTGGCCTAAAAACACAATTCTCCATGTTAGTGGAATGAATAAAAAAATGGAAAGCTGAAATTAGTCAATAAGTATCCAACCCCTTTGTTATGGCAAGCCTAAATAAGTTCAGGAGTAAACGTTTTATTAACAAGTCACATAAGTTGCATGGACTCCCGTGTGCACTAACAGTGTTTAACATTCTTTTTGAATGACGACCCCATCTCTGTACCCCACACATACAATTATCTGTAAGGTCCTTCAGTCCAGCAGTGAATATCAAACACAGATTCAAGAAGAAAGAAAAGTCACCTATTGGTAGATGGGTAAAAAAAATACATTGAACATCTTTTGAGCATGGTGAAGTAATTATTACACACTTTGGATGGTGTATCAATACACCTAGTCACTACAAAGATGCAGGGGTCCTTCCTAACTCAGTTGCCGGAGAGGAAGGAAACCGCTCAGGGATTTCACCATGAGGCCAATGGTGACTAAAACAGAGTTTAATGGCTGTGATAGGAGAAAACTGAGGATGGATCAAGATTGTAGTTACTCCCCAATACTATCCTAATTGACAGAGTGAAAAGGAAGCCTCTACATAAAAAAATACTCCAAAACATGCATCCTGTTTGCAGGTTAATACTGCAAAAAATGTGGCAAAGCAATTCACTTATTGTTCTGAATACAAAATGTTATGTTTGGGGCAAATCCAATAAAACACATTACTGAGAAGCACTTTCCATATTTTCAAGCATTATGGTGGCTGCACCATGTTATGGGTATGCTTGTAATTATTAAGGACTGGGGAGTTTTTGGGGCTAAAAACAACTAAATGGAGCTAAGCACAGGCAAAAATCTAGAGGAAAACTTTGCTCAGTCTGCTTTGCACCAGACACTGGGAGATTAATTAAATAATCTAAAACACAAGGTCAAATCTACAGTGGAGTTACTTACCAAGAAGACAGTCAATGTTCCCGAGTAGCTGAGTTACAGTTTTGACTTAAATCTATAGCAAGATCTGAAAATGATTGTCTAGCAATGATCAACAACCAATTTGACAGAGCTTGAATCATTTTTTAAAGAATGGGCAAATGTTGCACAACTCAGGTGTGGAAAGCTCTTAGAGACTTATCAAGAAAGACTCAGCTGTAATCGCTGCCAAATGTGCTTCTACAAAGTATTGACTCAGAGGTGTGAATACTTACGTAAATGAGATCTCAGTATTTTATTTTCAATAAATTTGCCAACATTTCTAAAAACATTTGCACTTTGTCATTATGGGGCATTGTGTGTACATGGGTGAGAAACATCTATTTTGAATTCAGGCTGTAACAAAATGTGGAATAAGTCAAGGGGTATGAATACTTTCTGAAGGCACTGTAAGTCTCAAATGGAAGACAAACCGATTGTCATCTGTAGCACCATAGACTCCACTGATCAGCCAAAACAAGCTCAATAACTGAATGCATGTAGACACTTCTATTGAATATGCATTCACCTGTATCGTGAGTAGGCCTATCTTCAGTTACCCAGTTTATCAAGAGATTTTCCACTCAAATAAAATGATTACTATTATGTTATGTAGTTAGATTGGTAAAAACTAAGTCAAATGTATTGTTTTATTTTCAAATGAATGCATACATAGCCGTCTATAAAAAAATTGGGTCTTCAACATGTAATATCGGCCTAAAATCTTTGCCACCAGCCTCCTTGACCCCCAAAAAATAAGTCTCGGCACAATTTTTTCCCCCCATATCGGTTGTTTTCTACAGTAAATGTATTGACACAGACAGGCCGACACCTAACAAATAGATGGAGCTCCTTACAATTAAACAAAGCTACAGCATCTTTTTATAATCTCCAGTCTTCAACCTGACTGAACACAAAGGATAACGGACTAGGCTACTTCAGGAAACAGGCCTAACGGTTTCCTCTGTTATAATGACACGGTGCTGCAATGATGGCTTTCACCTCAGATCACTCCTCTAGTGTTCCAGACTTAGGGGCTAAGTCTCAGGGATGCAAACTGGCGAGGGACCACAAATGTGACACCTTTCTTTTGCACCGAAACATGCAAAAAATCCCTGCTAGGGGGAAATGCAGTTAACGAATTAAACAACAAAGAATATGATCTACATGATCCGTCTCTGTGTGTAAAATAAAGTGGTTAATGTGAACCTAACAGCTAAAAACTTAAAGAAAGCAACCCAATGTTATTTGTTGCCTAGACTTTACGGAGAAAAAAAACAATACACTAATATTGCAGTTAGCCATGACAGCCTTTATAATAGAACGCTTGTGACCACACACACACACACACACACACATCTAAATATTGCACATGGGGGAAAAAAAGTTAAAATAGAATGAAAAACAGGCATTCTATTTTTGCTATTATATTGGCCACTAGAGTAGACATCGATCAAGTGCACAAGGCTACATGTGTGCAAAAATAGCATTCACTGAGTAACAAATGTCATAATCCCCCCTCACTAACACACAAGTGTTACTGTCAAGGTCAACACAACAAAAGCAATATATTTGGGCTACACTGCACATTTTTACATTGTATACTTTCTGCCTGTGAACATCTGTTCTACAATGTGCCAGCAGAGCATGATACCCTTTGTTGGCATAATTGAACTCTTTCAGGCAGAGAGTACACCTGGCATACCCCTTTTAATCCACTTTATTGAAAAAGAGGGAAAGTGTATGGTGTTCCTTTCACCTCTATAGTGGCATCCAGCTTAAGCCAGGCCCAGCTCCAGCTACACTTGATCCCTGAATCCACTTGTTAAACAATGCCTCATTTTCACTTAATTATCTCATTCTAACAATTAACAACATACTTGAAGTGGGAAAACATAAGTTCACAGATAGTAGTTTGTTAACATTTAACAGATTGCCAGGGTCCAGTAAGCAACTAACGCGTTATAACTTGAGGAACGGCAAGGAGTCGTAAAGTTACCAGTTAATACTATAGCGAATTTGTTAGGTTACTAACGTTGGGTCATCTGATGTTGTAACGTTAGCCAGCGAACGTTAGCTGACTGTCTTTATTAGCCAGCTACTTTTCACACGATAAACTCAATTATTTGATCCGTTAAGTTGGTTAATGTTGTTCTAAATTTCTCTGGCAATATAACGGAGAATTCGATCCAGCTAGCAAGATACTTAATCCTAATAATACTTGTTCCACCACACTTTCTCCCTCACCTCAAACTTTCCAAATGCCAGTTGTTTTTCCGGTTACAGCTCGTTAAGAACGCTTCATCACCCCCCGTCTCCGCGGTCAGGCTTCTCATCCACCTCTTCGTTACCGTTCAGGGGACGCGCCTTCCTACTCTCTGCTGTCCAGAGCCCGCGCTCTTTGCAGAGAGAAAGCTGTATGTTGTAACTCTTCAGTCACGTGCTGCATTCCGTTGTTATGTGAACGATTGGCTGAGCCTGGGATACAGCCAGTGTTGCTCCAAACGCGCATCACTCATTCGCTTACAAAAACGTAGTAACCCCCTACCCCCAACCTTTCTCATCGGATCTACACGGAATACGTAGGCCACCTATTTTGGATTCAAAATGGCGAATTTTCGCCGAAAGGTGACTAGTTTGCATCCCTGAAGTCTACAGACAAATCCTAGGCCATGGGCATCTGAGAGGAATTAACTGGCAAAAGCAATACAATAGAAATGCTACCAAGCAGAAGCAATTAAGGTAGGCCATAGGACCATGACAACACCCCCTTCTCCAGTTGCCTGCCCACTACCAATCCTTCCCCCACCCTAAGCATTAATCACCATGCCCACTTCAGTCTTTTCCACATTCACACAGAGATCCCAAATTCAAAGACTCCATCTACAGAAACACATGACTTCTTAATAGTTCATTAGTCTTACCTGGTCTTTCCAGACCTGGCCTTCCAAGGGCGTCAGCTACAATGTGAACCAGTCTCCTCCCTCTCTCTCAAACTCACTTACACACATCCCCCTCTTCTCTCCCTCTCACAGAATAAAAAAAATAAATAAACTCACAGAAGTGGCCTCTGTGAGTAGCTCTCTCAACACACATTTCAGTCTAACTCACATTACTGAGTCTGCATTGTTGACCAGGCCGACTAAATATAGTCAAAACACACCGAGCTCTAAGCGGGAGGGAGGGAGAGGGGGAACATGCACAAAAAGAGAAGGCAAAGGGAACTTTATTGGAGTGTCCCGTCCCAGTAAATAAGAGCTTGAGATATGAGTCACGACAAGAGGGAGGGAATAGGGGAGCAGTGGGGTGGAGAGCGTGGGGTTAAAGGAGACGGTGTAACCAGACCGCATTACATAGTTACCCTCAGCCTGCTGGGAGCTCATCCTAGAGGCACGGTTCCCCATCTCAATGGCGTCCTGAGTGTGTGAGAGAGAGAACACAGGGGGAGACGAGGGTATCGTCTAAACCCTTTCTCTGAAGTCCTCCTCCTCTCCTATCTGTCTAAAGCTGGGTTATGCCCTCAAAACTGCTCAAATACTATTTTTACTACTCTCCTCCCTCATTTGACCTCGCTCCGTTTCACCCCCCTCTTGCTGCGTCCCTCCTTCCCCTATTTCTCTCTCAAAGTCTATCCACAAGTAACCCAAGAGAAGTGTGGAGAAGCAGAGGAGAGAGCTGTACACCGTGAGAGAGACCAGTTTTTTTTTTTTTATTTTTTTTTTTAATGGCAGTTATCTGGGCTTCCAGCTAGGTCAGAGCCCAGGACATAGATGGGGGGGGGTTAGTAAATCACTCAACTGTGGGCTAAAAATAACCCCCTCCCACCCGTATCCCATCACCACAAGGCCTGGGAGTGAACCGTTTTTCACCTGGCAATAAGCTGTGATCATGTTGCCAGTGCCACCTAACGGATGGGAGGCCTATGGCAGGTATTCTATAGCTCTACAGAATGTGCTGCTTATGCCAGTTTTCCACTGTGGTACCCAGTTGATTGCTACTCAGGTCACGACTACAGCTCTGCTGTGGAAAAACATGCCAGACCCAAACCATGGGGCTGTATTGACGCAACAGAGTTAACCTACTAGTTCACCAATAAGAGGGCCCAAACAAACAATCTTATTTACACTGAAAGACGCAATCAGAACCCATGTCCCCCCATAATTTTCTCCAGACTCAAGTCTGGTTTAATAAAAAATGCTGTCTCATCAGGGCTCTAGATTGTTCGAGTGTGTCTGTTGCTGAAGCCAAGTTCTTGTCTGATTGTCACATGACCAGTGAAGAAGAGGGTCATGTGTCAGCCTGACCTCAAGACATAAGGTTGACACACCATACAACCTTAAAGATGCAACAACCATAAGACACCCTAAAAAACAGCTGGCTCACGCAGTGCAACAGATGATCCTATTGCGCTCTAACTGAATGCCAGGGCTCTCATTAAGTATTTGATTTTCGATTGCATTTGCATTGATGTCCGAGTGATTAGAGGGACAATAGAGCGCGGAATACAAGGCCATTAGCAACTGGCCGCTAGCAAGTTTGGTAGGTTACTAATGACCATCAGAGCGCAGTTTTGGAGAAGCGGAATTTGACTGCGGTCATGACTCGTGACTGCCGGTGTGGCGGTAATACGGTCACCGTAACAGCCCTAGTTACAAAAACACCAAACTAAATCATAGACTGGTGCCACATACTGGGCATGTCAAATCAAGGGTGTGAGCTTGAGGGGATGAAATGAAGAGGCCTTTCTGGAATGATCACCACTGCGAAACATAGGCCCCTTTCAATTTCAATCCCTCACCAGCTAACATGTACTTGATCTGCTTCTATCTAGCCCTCTAGTTCCCACTGCCTCAGGTGTGAAAATCTCAGAGGACTGTGTGGGTGAAAACAGTAAAGCGGAAGCTCCACTTTGCCGATTGAAGAGGTAGGCTGACGGAGCCATCCCCATACTGCTCACACCATACAGCCCTTTCAGGTATTTTAAAACAGTGAATGGGGCAAGGAGCTAGCTAGGGGGCAAAATGAAAGCAAGACAAATATGTGAGGCACTGAGGGGGAGGTATTTGAGTGTTACACACCTCTAGAGCACCAGCCCCAAGACTAGTAGCTGCTGCCGAAACTGGAAGAAGCAGCAGTGAGCTGAGCCAGAGGACACATTCCCTTCCCTTCCCTTCCTCCTGGTCTTGGTCACAGCCAGAAGCCTACTGGAGCAGACCCAAATACATTCCTGCCCCCAAATCAACTTAGCACTGCGGTCTCAAAACACACACACACACACAGGCAGAGGCTCTGTGCACATTTATCTGCCTGTCCATGGCTGCAGAGGCCCAGACAAACAGGGAGTCGGTGTCAGTGTGAGACGGTGGCACGTGAATTTAAGTATGTGTGACAGTGCATGTGTTAGCCAGGTGCGAGTACAGTATGAGAGTCAGTACCTTTGTGAGGCATTGAGCGAGCACGTGACTAGCGTGAGCACACAAGTTAATTCTATTAGACTGGCACCACAAGGGAAAAATTCTAAAAATTTATACATCCACACACACAACCAACCACACATTAACTACCCCTCTCTCAAAACTATCTTTGGAATCAACCCTCGTTAACCCTGTTGGAGTAATACCTTTCAAGACTTGGATAACATTTCTAAAGAATACTCCATATATGGACTGCTCTGACCATGGCTGGTGACTGTTAAACTGTATAGACAGACTAAGCCACTACATAGCTCAGGACAACAAGTAAGCTTTCTTTAGTCCCTGTACTGGCAAACACATACCCCTAGAGGACAGTCGTTCCAGGACAAAATAAACAGGGAAGGTAGGGAATTTAGAATAGACAACACTGTTGGGAATTACTTATCTGTGCCGAAATAAGTAACAGGTTTGGAATTTTACCTGTGTGTCAGGGTTTAATTTCACTTGAATTCAGTCAATCGAAATTCTGTTGAAAATACATCAAAATTAATCTCAGGAATTGACATCCCTGTTTTCAGTGTATCCAGGAGAGATCAGTGTTAGGCTGAGGCCTGTGGTGTTGGGTAAAGGTGGGTATCGGCAGGCGAGGCCCCAAACAGAGCCTCTTACCATAAGTACCATATTCAGCTGGGCTGGTGCCTGGGTAGAAGCCTGGGGTGCCCGGTGGGACCGGGTACTGCTGAGGGGTGGCCACGTACGTTGACCGGTACTGAGGGAGAGAGACATGTCAGAATGGTTTAGACATAAGAGATACATCTAAATGTACATTGTAGAATGTTCTCCAAGCCCAGAGTATTCAAGGCAAGCTAAAGAACAATGAGTAGGATGGAAAAGGTGCTAAGACAGCCTGCCAACTAGTATTTGATCTAACTCATTCAACACACACACACACACACACACACACACACACACCGTTCTTTGTCCCACACACACACTTTGGTGTGGTTTTGAAAGCCAACAAGCTGTGGCAGGCCTAGCTCGTTAAACTTACACCCCTCTACCTCCCTCTAACACACAGAAACACCCATCCCGCTCTCTTTCTCTGTGGTGCTTTTAAGCACTGCACAATCTGGAAGGGACTGGATGGTCAGCTGATTGCCTGGCCAGGGGGACGGAAGAGGGGCTTTTGTCCCAGCACTGGCTCCATAGAGCGGAGGCCGGACTCAGCAGAATCTGTCCCTGTGCCAGGGGTTCACCAGGGGAAGGCAGACCACTCCCTCACAGACCGGGAAGGGGGACTGCCTTGCTAGTTGCTACCAGACCTGGTTTCAAAAAGCATTTCCTTTCTTTCCAAATACCATAGTTGCGCTTGATTGAGCTTGCCTGGCACAAAGGAACCTAAGGAACAATCCCAAAAGGTATAGTGAATGTCTGAGTAAAGAGAATGAGAGTGGCTCCTAGGATAGATAGAGCACCCTGTTGGAAGGGGAGGGGGGTGTGTGTTTACTTGTCCGGGTATGAAGTAGGCGGGGCCCTGTTGGTTGGGGAAGGGGATCTGCTGTGAGGGGATCATCATCATCTGTTGGCCCGGCTGGTAGACATGTGTGGGCGCCACAGGCCTCTGCGTGCTGCTGGGGGGCACCCGGGGGGCATTGCTGGGCAGACTGGGCCGGCTGTAGTACGGCTGGAGAGAGGTAGGAAAGGAAAGTTATAGAAAAGTCTCTTTTGTAAAGAACATTCAAAAACTAAAACTTTAATAAAGGGCTATTATATTTCCCTTGCCATTTCTTATGGCAGTTAATACTACAACAAATTTAACAGTCTGTTCTGACACTAACAGCCTGTTCACAAAGCCAGAACCCAAACCGCTAAAAACCGAATAAGAATAGAACGTTCTGTGTTGCTTCATTTACATTATGATGGGTCTCTTTAAGCAAAACTGAAGCCAAAAGAATGATGCCAGGACCACAGGCAAGAACCCTACCAACTACAGACAGACCGACTTCTCTGGCAAAAGAGGAGAAGTGTTACCTGCAGTGACCTGAATCCTCCCTTCAGCAGCCCATCACACACACACGGAAGCAAGAGAGATGGGGGAGGGCGAGAGGGGGAGAGAGAGAGTAGCAGTCAGTTGACAGAAAGCAGAGAACCTACCCCCCCACCACCTCCCCAGCAGTGAATTAACAAGCAGCAGAACACATCCCTAGTCCATTAAAAATGCAGGTGTGAGAGCAACTGTGTCCTAACGCAGAGCACCGAGTCGGTGTGTGTGTGTCAGGGTTTCAGTTAGGAAAATGTGGCGCCGGACATTTTCACTTAAAAATAAATAATCGGACCAATATGCATTGAGTAACGGACAGCAAAATCACTAGTAGAAGAGTTTAGGCTACTTATTCTATTGTTCAGCTTGTCGAGAAAGCAAGCCTATTCCAAAACAGACTCAGCGACAGTTAGGCTACATAGAAATAAAATAAAAAACAGTAGGCGTGTGATAAATAAGATATATAATTAATATAAATGTACACACGCCAATTTAATTCCACTAAATTATGCAAATGAACCTATAGACCGATAAGCATCACCAGTCAGATGTATTTACATCGACTGGTATTTCCACCAAGGAATAGGCTAAAAAGCATTTTTTCACAATTACTATTTTTCTTCTTCTCCTGTGCCAATTTCATTTATCGGCTTAAAAAAATATGTAAAATCGGACAAAAGCCAATAATTATCGGAAACCCTGGTGTGTGTGAACCTGATAAGTTGCCAATGAATGGCGGATCCCAGAGACAAGATATCTCAGAATACTTTCTAAAACAGGATTCTACCGAAGATTTAATCTCTTAGCCTCCCATAAACATCAGTGTAGGTTTTACAGCATTCAGTGCTCAGAAACAGTTTAGGAAAACAGGAAATGCAAGTAAAGAGAGAAATCCACACTGCCCCCTATTTCAACCCAGCCCACCCAAGTCCCTGGTCAGGCTGTTAGTACCTGTTGGTGTAAAGCACGGGGCCCGGGGGCGAACTAGAAAAGGAGAGCAAGACAGGTCACAGGTCAGAGGTTAAACCCACATAGGACACTGGCTGGAGAGCAGCAGATACAACCCTCCTCCATAGACAGACACACACAGACAAACACGCAGGCATGGAGCAGGGATCAACAAGAGGATTCAGAACACAATACAGGTCTGAGAGAATGATTTTGCCTTCCAGCAATAATGATGACAGGTTGGAGTGTGGAACGTGCACTCACTAAGCGCTAAAACAGTAAGATATGGAATCAACAGGAGAGCTTAGTTGTATGAAAGAGTGAGAGTTTACATGTAGCAGGATTAGGGCTGTGGCGGTCAAGGTAACTGTCAAGCAAATAACTGCCGGTCTCACGGTAATTGACCATTAATTAACAAACACATTTAACATCTCCTGGCTTCCACACATCGCCTACAAGCCACTGAAGCAGACCTTTGGAAGATTCACATTTAAAAAGTCTAATAAATCCACATAATGTAGCCTACACCTTCACAATAAATCCATTACATATTTTAGACAAGTCTAAAGAAACATGTTATGAAGAAAATGTAGTCTATTTCAGAAGAACAGAAAAGCATTCTCTTGAGTTATCCTTATGTTAGGACCTGATCTGGCTATGCCATATGGCTGTGGGCTACACTAGTTCATTTAGCAGACTAGATTTGCTTAGAATTCAATTGCATTATTTTATAGCACCTCTCATACAAAGCTGAATAAAATAGAAAGGATATTTTCCCCAAACAATGAGGGAGTGAGCACGGCTGCATGCTTTTATTCTAAAGGTGCATTTTTATCGTGAAAATTATCTTCCCTAAATTTGCTTATGTATGCCAGTTAGGCTCTACACCCCTTGTAAAGCAAATTAATGTGCTTAATTTTAAGAAGTTACTTGGCAAATTTAGTTGTGATACAAACCTTATCAAAACATATAGGCCTATGGGCTAGGCTACATGAGGTGTTTGTTTCTTGCCTTTCAAAAGTGATAATATCATTCACAAGTGATAGGCTAATATTGTCACCCATCAGACTATTCTTGATTTAATCTTGTCTTCACATATGCTAAATCATATATGTGTGAAATTTGTTTTGATTTAGAATGGACCATTATCATGCACCTGTATTGAAACAGGGGCAAAAAAAAAAACATGGAGTGTGTTTTTCCCATGGTTAATTTCCATGCCAGCCAGATAGGCTATAGTCCTGTTGTAAAGAGAAGCAATGTGCTTAATATTAGGAAAGTTAAGAAATAAATATAGTATGCCTAGCCTATAGAAAGATGATGAGATCCTCCTATTTTTTGTAGAGGCCATCACTCTGTTTTCTCACACAATTGCATAGCCTAAAGAATGTTGCGCAACATGAGCTCTCATGAAGTGTTTGATTAGACTTCATGACTCGTGACCGCCGGTGTGGCGGTAATACGGTGACCGCAACAGCCCTAAGCAGGATCTACATTCCTACCAATGGATTAATATGCTGCACTAGGGACAAACACCCGACAGTTGAAATAATAAGTGAAGTCAGAGAAGAAGCTGTGGGGTGACGGAGGGCGTACCTGTCGGGGCTGTGGGGCTGGGTTCATTTGTGGAGGTGGGGTGGCAAAGACAACAGAGGGGGGTTGTCCAGGAGGGAAGTTGGGCTGTGAAAGGGAGGGGAGAGACCATGATCAACAACACGATTACTGATTGGACAAACCATGAATCAGGATTGAAGCCCCAATCAAAACAGACAGTAGATTCCCATTACCTGTTGGAGTCCAGGGGAGGGGGCAGGGTGGGGGGCAGAGGGGGATCCCGTTATAGGCTGTGGTGCTTTATTCATTTCATGTGGTTCTGCATGGGCGCACTCGGACCTGTACAGGAATCTGAGAGGAGGAAGAAGAGTGTGGAGGAGGTGAGGAGAGAATCAGCAATTAACTGAGTGAGTGAGAGGTGTTTAGGCTTTGTTGATCAGCACTCACACTTTGAACCGTGTTTAGTCCCTGGAACGGGAGCAAGGCTCTGTGGTGTGCCAACGTGGTGGTCGTCTGTCCTCTGATTGCCCTGTCAGAGATAGAGAGAGAGAGAGAAAGGTAAGATTGGACTCATAAGTGAGATGACAGAGACAATGATTTGGTACACAGGGGATATGATCTTATTCCCCAGGAGACAGGCATATTGTCTAGGGCTGGGAATTGCCAGGGACCTCACGATACAATTACACACACAATTTCCTATCGATGCAACTCCCATACGGATTTGGAAGAGGAAGTCGAGAGCCGTGCGTCCTCCGAAACACTTCCGCTTAACCCGGAAGCCAGCCGCACCAATGTGTCGGAGGAAACACCGTACACCTGGCGACCGAAGTCAGAGTGCATGCGCCCGGCCCGCCACAGGAGTCGCTACAGCGCGATGGGACAAGGACATCCAGGCTGGCCAAACCCTCCCCTAACCCGGACGACGCTGGGCCAATTGTGCGTCGCCTCATGGGTCTACCGATAGAGGCTGGCTGCGACACCGATGGGGCTCGAACCCGCATCTGTAGCTATGCAGTGCATTAGACCACCGGCCACTCGGGAGGCCACAATATTTAGGTGCCTATACGATATTGCAATTCTAAATGTAGGTTATTGCGATTCGATACTGCGATTTGATCTTCCAAACATACCTATTGCTCACAATATGTCTGTTGCAGAGTGAACAGAGCATGAGAAAAATGACTTTAGATCAGTCATGGAAATGAAAGATTGAGAACAAGCTATAGGATGAAAAATACCAGAGTTTTGGCACAGGTACAGCCGACCAGCGTTAGAAAGGTTTTTTTTCTGGATCAAAAATTGTGCTTAGGTTGTGGGCGGGTGTGTGGATAATGGAGTGGCCCTACTACACATTTTGACATGGCATACGCTATCTGAGTGACAAACATTCTATCAAAATTAATGGAGGCCCCATGCCATGACAGTGTCTTGAGATGTTGCTTCAATATATCCACATAATTTGCCTTCCTCATGATGCCATCTATTTTGTGAAGTGCACCAGTCCCTGTGCTTCACGGTTGGGATGGTGTTCTTCAGCTTGCAAGCGTGCCGCTTTTTCCTCCAAACATAACGATGGTCATTATGGCCAAACAGTTCTATTTTTGTTTAATCAAAAAGTACAATCTTTGTCAGTTGTGCAGTTGCAAACCATAGTCTGGCTTTTTTAATGGCGGTTTTGGAGCAGTGGCTTCTTCCTTGCCGAGCGGCCTTTCAGGTTGTGTCGATATAGGACTTGTTTTACTGTGGATATAGATACTTTTGTACCGGTTTCCTCCAGCATCTTCACAAGGTCCTTTGCTGTTGTTCTGGGATTGATTTACACTTTTCGCACCAAAGTACATTCATCTCTAGGCGACAGAACGTGTCTCCTTCCTGAGCGGTATGACGGCTGCGTGGTCCCATGGTGTTTATACTTGCATACTATTGATTGTACAGATGAACGTGGTACCTTCAGGCGTTTGGAAATTGCTCCCAAGGATGAACCAGACTTGTGGAGGTCTACAATTTTTTTTCTTTTTTCCTGAGGTCTTGGCTGATTTCTTTTGATTTTCCCATGATGTTGAGCAAAGAGGCACCGAGTTTGAAGGTAGGCCTTGAAATACATCCACAGGTACACCTCCAACAGGCCAATTGACATCATTTGAGTCAATCAGCAGCTTCTAAAGCCATGAAATAATTTTCTGGAATTTTCCAAGCTGTTTAAAAGGCACAAGTCAACTTAGTGTATGTAAACTTCTGACCCACTGGAATTGTGATATAGTGAATTATAAGTGAAATAATCTGTCTGTAAACAATTGTTGGAATAATTACTTGTGTCATGCACAAAGTAGATGTCCTAACCGACTTGTTAACATGAAATCTGTGGAGTGGTTGAAAAATGAGTTTTAATGACTTCAACCTAAGTGTATGTAAACTTCCGACTTCAACTGTGTGTGCGTATATATATACATACATATATATATACATACATACATACATACATACATATATATATACACACATACATACATACATATATATACACACATACATATATATATATATACACATATATACATACACACACACACACACATACACACTCCTTGTTTTTGAAAGAAATGCACATTTTGTCAATTAAAATAACATCAAATTGATCAGAAATACAGTGTAGACATTGATAATGACTATTGTAGCTGGAAACTGAAGATCTCGTACAACGCTGTGTACTACTCTCTTCACAGAACAGATCTCTCTCCATTTATTGGCTTTTTTTTTTTTTGTACGTTTACATAAAAAACGCCCAATTGCTCAAAATTACATCACATTGTAAAACTTAACAGCTCTCATCTCTGTTTTGCAGGAGAAGAGGGCTCGTGTCGGCACCACAGACGGCGTGCTTCAAAGTGCAGCAGGGGCAGAGCCATCCACTGAAGAAGGGAAAGCGGTCATTGGGCAGCTTCTTTAAAGCAGCCCTGGGGCCCCTGCTTCATCCTCTGTGCAGTTGGAGGATGCCATGGAAGCTGAGCTGAACAGCTACCTGATGACTCCGCCCATTGATGGAGAGGAAGAACCCCTGGCCTGGTGGAAGTTACACAATGTTAACTTGCTGATGCTGAGCGAACTGGCTGAAGAATTCCTGTGCATTCCAGCCACGAGTTCGCCATCAGAGAGAGTGTTTAGTGCTGGGGGCAATGTATTCACGTGTCAGTGTTCATGTCTGAAACCAGCAAAGGTTGACATGTTGGTTTTCTTGACATAAAAATCTGTCAACACAATGAGTGTTGAGAAGAAGTAGAGACTTCTGTTGTTTTGAGTAATTAAGATTTAATTTGTTCTGCACTTAATCCTATAGTGGCAGCCTTTGTGGAATAAAATGTCTAAAATGAAATGCTGGTTATCAGCAAATAAATGTTTTAGTTGAATGTGCAATATTTAGATATTTTGTGTCTTTTATATATATATATTTATATTCCTATTTCTATTATTTAGTGATCGCTTTTCAAAAAATTATTCTGTGGTTTGTCAATTTATAAGCTATATGCTGGATATAATGTTCTATTGATACAGAAAAGTCCTATTACTTTATTGGAATTGTTTTATTTGTATTATTATAACTTTATTTATTTAACAATTGTTCTATGTTTGATTGTTCTATTTCAATTAAAATGTTTTAATAAATACATGTTGGAATCAATTAATATATTTTAAGTTCTCATTCATTAGAATATATAGAGCAGTTCATATTTTGATGCTCCATCACGTTTTAAATCTATTACACAGTGAATATTGAACGGAAGCTTGACTTAAAATAAAATCGCAAATAAAATCGCAATATCCGTCAGAAAAATCGCAATTACATATTTTCCCCAAATCGTTCAGCCCTACAGTATACACACACACACACAAATGATTATTAGTATTTATTTTTTTAAACATTTGGACATAGGCGGCCCGCCCAAGACTTTCTATGCAGAAAACACCCTGATAGCTAAAACTATCTAGCATTTTTCTTTGTGTATATATATATATATATATATTTTTTTTTTATCGATACTTAGGATCAAAGTATCAATATAATATTGATGATTTATCCCCCATCACTACTATTGTCCGATAGAATATGTTGGGTTTCAGCTAGGGGCTGTTCCCTCGAAGTAACAGTACACACACACCCTCTCCGTCTCAGCCAGACACAAAGAGCAGTGTGGAAAAGCCATGAGTCATTCTGGGTCTGTTTTTCTAAGAAGGGAAATTACACTGCTGTCAGGTGAAAGAAGCCAAAACAGAAACACTGACTATAAGACAGAGGAAAAGAAAAACACACTAGAAATAAACCCAGCAACTTCCAAATGGACTGGTGGAACGGCAAACTTGGAGAAACGTGTAAATAGACATTTTCCACTGACGCTACCACATCCTCAGACCTCAGAACGGTGGGGGAGTTAGAAGGGAAACGGCAATGTCTCTAAAAAGGAGGTCCTGGTTGATTAAGGTCAGAGACAGAAAGTGAGTTTGTGCCGAGTTGACACTCCAGAGCTATAAATGGCTCTCCACAGTTCACGCAAAAGGAGCCAACAGGTTTGTTTACGTTAAGTTCTAAAAAAATGTATCCTCACAAATGTACATAGAACTACATAGTGATGCAAACAGACCCCCGTCACCTTCATTTGCGTAGACTGTGTAGAGCCCTTTAGAGGGTCTCCCTGTGCTCACCCTGACACACCCAAACTGACAACAAGACAGCTAATGAAAAACTGCTTCACCCTGAGGAGAAGAGACCTATGTTTTCCAAAGGGGACCCTGGGCCACACCCTATAGCAGAGGCCTAAAACTGTTCCCTCTGGAAGGATGGTGGAGCACTTCGCATAAATGAAGGCTACAGTTGAGCTCCCTGATGAGCAAACAGCGATGACCATATATCTCAATCACCTATTTCGGCAGCATTAAGTGTGTGCATACTAAATAAACTCAGTATGTATTTTTCTCCCGCAGCAATAGTGCTGCAGTGCAGAACTGACCAGGCAGGACAGCCCAAGGGACCAGGGTTTGAGGGGGGCCAAGACCACACCCACCAGGCCCAGTCAACTGAGCTGGCCTGACAGGCAGCAGAAAGAGGGGGGGTGAGTGTGTGTGTGGGGATGGGGTCGTTCATGTTCAACCACCAGTTCAACAGAGACCAATGCATAACCCTAACATGGACCCCATGACCTAGTGAGGGTGGGAGCACAGAGGCTTGAGACCCATTGAAGCAGAAAAAGTGTGTGCACCTATGCACTAGACTAGTGGATAATTCTAGGTGTGAGTCTGTGTGAATGGTAGCATCATGGGAAGTTGACTAAATGTTTTATTATGCAGTCTCAACCCCCTAGAGTGCTTGGCAATGACTAAACAGTGGCAGCGACATGTCATGTGCTTAACGATTCAATTGCCAGCCTCTGATTCTCAGACATTGTTCACATTTAATTTAGCCTACATGATATTCGGCCTTCAAAGCACCGAACTGCCTGGATAGCCATGCACAAATACACTAGATGGGATGACCTTTGAACAGTACCAGCCAGGTCAATGGGCCGATGGCAGTGACATAACAAGTAATGCATTTCTGTGGTGGAAAGGAAGGAAAAATAAGCCCGTCAAGACTGCATGTTTCTATGTAACCCACAGTGTAATACATAACAAGCCTTACAGGTTGACATCAGGGGCCAGTTGGCTCTGGAGTATTGTGGTGTGTCATGTCCTAAAATTATTGCTAAGATCACCTCATTACACTAACTACCCATCAGCCAGATCCCATCCCAGAGAGCATTTCAAAATCGAAATGTGAAAAATAACAACTTTACATCTGTTGGGCAGAATTTAATGATAAACAATGTCTTCTGTACATTAGATTTGGATGATCAACAACGTTCAGAACATTGCAGTTGAGTGATCTCACTCTCTACACAGGGGCTTCATAATCCCTTTCACCCTGGACCAGACAGGTGTGGCCCCGGTTCTAGTCAATGACAATGGTGCCACACTTGGCAGGCTACAGCAGTTATTGGTTATCATCACAATTCCACCAGTATTGTTATTATTTACAATGACTGTAATTCAATATGAGAGCCAAAGCTATTCAGAGAAAGGCATTTGGTAGAGGACTAATTAATAATGGGGGTAAATCTGGGATCATGGCTCGCCTGCCTCCTCAAGGCTCACGAGCTGGCTCTGAAGCGGCATCCATTTTGAGCCGAGGTCTTCAGCCAACTTCACGTGTCGGTAATCACCGTATATAAGTAATCGCTTCTTCAATGCAGATGTTACTACAACAGAAAGGCATCTTGCCAGACATCCCTGTTGACAGAATAGCTGAGCAGACAAAACAGACATTTGAGCAAATGCCAAACGTATTATTTTCTACACTACATTAGTATTACAAGCCATACACCGATCATTCATTCACGCACAACATAACGTTACATAGCTACAATTTCACGGAACAACAAACACGGCAGACCTGACGACTGACACACATTAACATTGTTAGCTACAGGCATGCAGGCTACGGATAGTGGATAACTTTCAAACCCTCAGTTCTGCCAAGCCCCGGTAAAGGAAGACGATAAGGCGTGTAGGATGGTTTTGCTGTGCGGCGCCATGACGCTCCAACAGCGTTTTCGGTCGTCACTAGTTACCACAGCCACAAAGTCATAAACCCCGCCCGTTTCTACAATTTACCCTAACCACGCTGCTAACATTATGCCTAACCTTAAATTAGGCACAAAAAGAAAAAAATAATCGATATAGCCACTTCTATTTTTGTGGCTGGGCTAATTAGCAACCCCCCCCCCCCCCCAACCCACTTTAGAGTTACCACGTGGTTGTTTCTCTGAATTTAGCGCGCGCAGCAAGTGTGGCACAGTGAACACGCATTGCCGGTTTCTCCTTTTAAATGGGGTGATTGGTGGCTAATCGGATGTCTCATTCTCTTATCGGTTTCGATTTTCTAATTTGACAACATTTATAGCAAACCATAAACTGACAATGCTCACGCTGCATATGATTACATTCAGGCTAGCAAGCACGTGGCTGAGGAACGCGCAGCTCCGTTCTCTTATATCGAGGAGGATATATAAGAGAACGGAGTTGAGCGTTCAGCTAACAAACGAGGGGCCTCCCAAATATCGAAAATAAGGAAACCAGTCTCTGTGACAACTACTACGAAATTGATCAGCATCTGTACAATTTCAACCGTGGTGTAGCATCCTCCGAACATTAACATTACGCATAGAATCCAAGGACAAACGAACTTTCCAATGTGGATCCTACCACACTATCCATGCATCAGCAATATACACTCACCGGCCACCGGGTTGGACCCAATTTTGCCCTCAGAACTGCCTTATTTCTTTGTGGCATAGATTCAACAAGGTGCTGGAAACATTCCTCTGAGATTTTGGTCAATATTCACATTATAGCATCACGCAGTTGCTGCAGATTTGTCGGCTGCACATCCATGATGCGAATCTCCCGTTCCACCACATCCCAAATGTGCTCTATTGGATTGAGATCTGGTGACTGTGGAGGCCAGTTGATTACAGTGAACTCATTGTCATGTTCAAGAAACCAGTTTGAGATTATGTGAGCTTTGGTGACATGGCGCGTTGGTACACTGTGGTCATAAAGGGATGGACATGTTCAGCAACAATACTCAGGTAGACTGTGGTGTTTAAACAATGCTCAATTGGTACTAAGGGGCCAGTTGTCTTGGAAACACCACAAAACCACAGTGTTTGCTAGTTACGACTGGAAAGGCAACAAAATGATGCATCCTCAACCAACTAACTACCGGTACTTCAACTGTAACATTTACCACCCTTACGAAAAACGATTGCAGTCAGACTGCCGTATAAATGGGGCTCCCAAGTGGCGCAGTGGGCTAAGACACTGCATCTCAGTGCTAGAGGCGTCACTACAGCCAACCTGGTTCGAATCCAGACTATCACAACCGGCCGTGATTGGGAGTCTAGTAACGGTTACATAAAAAAAAAGGTGCAGTATGCTGCAAATACTACTGCGTCCAAAATAACAATCGACTGCAGTTAGTGCACTTTAACGTGCAGTTTCAAAACTGCTATCTTTTTTAGGGACAGGAATGATTGGGTTCCATGACAATTTCTCAATAATAAAGTACATATGGCATAAAATTTGATTCCGAAAACAAACATTCAACCACAAACCGTGCAAATTACGGGACAGTTTATCAAAACGTTAGCTAGGTAAGCGAACAACAAATCCAACTAACGTTAGCTAGCTACTACCACCAATCAATACCAACAGAAGCTAGCAGTCTACCTGCATATAGTAGAAGATCGCTTACCAGAAATTAACTCAACGCTTTGAAGGGTATTAGCTAGCCAGCCAGCTACGAAAGGGATTCAAATTGATGTTTTTGGTTCTGTCTGTCGAAATCTC
The DNA here is from genome assembly GCA_023634145.1 of Thymallus thymallus. Taxonomy (NCBI): domain Eukaryota; kingdom Metazoa; phylum Chordata; class Actinopteri; order Salmoniformes; family Salmonidae; genus Thymallus; species Thymallus thymallus. The sequence continues at coordinate 26,210,653 of CM042378.1, forward strand.
CTGCCTTCGTCAATTCTCTTTCGTAAGCGAACGTTTATCACCTCCTAGGAAGGGGTGTCCTATCCCTTTTTGGGGTGGGGGTTGGTTGGGCTAACAGAGGAAAAATCAGTCTGGGAAAGGAGACAGCTCGAGCCCCCAGATCGATCTACTGGGTTTAATGTCCGTTTTAAAAGCGCGGATAAATGTAGATTGTCACTTGGTTTCTCACACAATTCTGAATTAGCAAAGAGTATAGATGGAAACTATAACGTTTACCTTTCTCTCCTTCAGTCCGAAGTCGAGCGGTTCCGGAAGCCGGTAGCCAAATTCCGGTTTAATCAGTCATGTGACAGAGACGCCAGTGTGATTTTAGCTATGGGTTTAAACGACGAACTGCTGAACCACAAACTAATGTGCAGTACAGTATTCGTGTAATATTAAACTAATTCATACATGCACAATAAAACAAACTCATCACTAGCGGCAAGATGGTTGATTTTGCTCGCATGGGCATGGCCAGAGTCGTCTGTGATGAGATCAATGTGCAGTCTGAAAAGTTTATCAAGATATGTAAAATGTATCAGTGTTTAATATGCATTTACTTCACTTGTGTATTTCAAATATTCAATACTTAAAATGTGCCCATTGTCTGCAACATCCAGCAAGTAAGTATTCAGAACCTCTGCTGCAGTAAGGGTTCATGACCAATCTCACATATGTACCTCTCCACTGCTCAGTTCCATAATTAGCCATCCAGATCTGCAGGCTGTGTTATGAAATGTATATCTCAGAAACTTGTCCCTCAGATATAACAGACAATGAACAGACCCAGTGATAGACAATTCCACCAAGTGGATCTGAAACTTTTAATTATTTTAACCTTTTACAGTACAGTAACAAAACCCAACAAAAAAAAAATGATGAAAAGGATATATTTTCCATGCTCTAATTACAAAAAGGAGGTTGTCATGGGTGGGAAAGAGAAACCGGTTGTAGTATTGATGTGGACTGAGCTTATGTTGTTCATCACTAAAGGCAGCCCAATTCTGATATTCTTTTCACTAATTGGTCTTTTGACCAATCAGACCTGCTCTGAAACTGATCTTGTGTTTGGTCAAAAGACCAATTAGTGGAAAAAATTATAAATATTGGCCTGCCTGTGTAAACGTAGCTTTGGAGGCTGAATGAGAAACAGGGAGAGGCTGAACACATTTCCCTCCTGAAAGCTGACCCTAGATCAGTTATATTTGTGGAGCCTAAAAGAGCTGGTTTAATACATTTACGAGGAACTGATCGTAGATCAGCGCAAAGAGGAAACCAAACTAAATTGTATGAATGAGGTCCCAGTTTCCACTCCCTGCTCAAATCAGTTTGACCACCCAGAACACAACCATATATTTTCACAGATGGAGAGAAGCTGTTGACAAGAGATCGAGGGGTAGCCCTTTCTGGCTCTTTTCAGACATGGAATAAAGTAGTAAAATATGAAGTCTAAAAGAGCCAGGGAGGGCTACCAATGAGGGGCCGGTAAGGAGAGTAGCGTGTGTACCAGGGGAGGACAATAGAGGGCAATCTAGGCATCGTAGTTGGGGTTCTTGCGGAGGATGACAAAGCCCTCCAGGATCGGGGTGACGGGGAGGTACTCCTCTGTGGCCAGCTCTGCCCTCTCTCCGTGGGCCAGGAGCACTGGTGTGGTGTGAGTCTGGAAACCTGTGATGGCTTTGGGCTTACCGGCCTGGCCAACCACGTCCACCGCCTATGGATCAATTACATACATGAACCATGAGGTCGAGTCCACTCTTCCATCATATGGCATTACATCCTAATCTTGAGAGTAAAAAGCACTTGCCAATCAAACGTTACTTTGCATTAGAGATGTTCAACCATAGTTCAAATGAAAAGAATCTCCAGCACATTTCACTTGCAAAACATCACATAGTGCTGATGTTTCGGCCTTCGTCACACCATCTAGGCTACATCATCAACTAGCATTGTATTTTGAATATGAAGCTAATCCCCCATTATTAAGAGCCTAGTGTGAGCAGCAGTCCTTACCTGTCCCACCCTGACGGACACGGGCAGCGGTCTTAGCTCCTCGTCGAAGGTGACCAGCATACGGGGCTGCATGGCAGCCACCAGGCCGTAGAGAACGTAGTGAGACTTCCCCAGGATTACTGGAGCACACACAGGAAACAGCAGGGGGCGATGTCAACACAAACAGCCAAATACTCAGAGCCAGGTTAAGACATTCAGCAGACTTACGACCAGACATAAAAGGAGGACAATGAAACTAGCTGGGCAAGGGCCAATGCCATTCAGGAGCTAATTGTTTTCTATGTGGAATTTTCCATCCATACATTGAAATTCAGTTCACTTCCTCAAATGACTCAAAATCAACTTTACCCCCAACCCTAAACACAAGGATGTGGAAAAAGGGAGGGGAGGGAGAGGCAAATAACAGGAATGGTGAAGGTAGAGTAATGAGGAAAAGGACTCACTGTTCTTGACGTCGAGGAAGGAGACGAGGACAGTGAGCAGTCCTGCCACAGCCACCTGACTCATCAGCTGCCTGTCACTGTGGTATGGACACAGCGTCAATGTCCCTTTACCCAGGTGAGTCAGACCCTGTGGACATGGCACAGAGCAAGGGTTAGGAGAGACAGAGACGCATACTCTCCCCATCTCTCTAACACACAGGTTAGAGTGCCAGAGCGGAACCTATTTTTGCTACCCACCTGTGCCAGTCGGACCATGAAGAGGTTGTTGGGGTCTTTGGCGTGGTACTGAGCCAGCTGCCTCAGCATGGCAGCCAGGCGGGCATTGTTTGTTCCTGCGGACAGAGAGATGGGCCAGTGAGTCAACCACAGCTTGAGACGCAGTCAATGGAGAATGTCTCATCCTTTGATGTCATCTGGCACAGTGAATTCGCAGTTATACAGTCTGTTTCTTATTCAAGGATGAAGAATAATTACAGGGAAGCACTGTGATAATTTAGTGAGGCAAATAGAAATAACTTATAAAATCTCAATATAATAATGAAGCCACTGAGTGATTGGGTTCCAGACAGTAGGCACACAATAGAGCCCATTGGCCAGTAATGCCAGGGTCCACTCACCGCTGCCCACCATGCCCATGGCAAAGATGGAGTTGTGAGAGACCTCTGGGTCAGCATCGTGGGAGAACTTGCTGAGTGTGTCTAGGATGTTGAGGCGAGGATTCGACACAGAGATCAAGGCCAGTGCCAGAGGCACTGCACGCCTCAGAGTAGGCTCTCCATACCGCAACTAGGAGAGTGACAGAGATGGAGAGAAGGCAGACAAGACAATGGAGCGATAAAGAGAAAAACAGTTAGACGTGGGATGGTTGAATCGAGTGAAAAAGACAGGGGCTAAATCAACCCCTAACATGTCCTGAACATGTGTTGAAGCCAAATGGAGTGAACAGGTCAGAGGTTATACTGACCAAGTGCCCAAATGCCCGTAGTGCCATCTCTGAGCCAATCTCTTCTCCCATGGCAATGAGTGCAATACCCAGGACAGCCACACCCTGGGAGGGGAAAACAGAGCAGATTAGTTAAATATCAAATCTTAATTCAAACTACTCATTAGATTATATTTTACATTTTGTCATTTAGTCAACACTTTTATCCAGAGCGATTTACAGGTGCAATTAGGGTTAAGTGCCTTGCTCAAGGGCACAGACAGATTTTTCGACTCTGGGATTCAAACCAGCGACCTTTCGGTTACTGGCCCAATGCTCTTAAATGCTAGGCTACCCGACAGCCCTTTATTAACAAAATCCTGGCGTACCTGGTGGGAGCCCATGTCGGCTGCACTCTCCTTCTTCTCCTTCTCCTTTTTCTCCTTCTTGTCTTTCTCCTCCTCTTTCTCCTTGGCTTCGTAGTGCTCACTGCAGATATGGAGCAGCTGCTGCACCTTGAGCACGTTACCAGAACCTGGCATGGAGAGAAACAGATACATATAGGAAAGCCATCTCTTGTAAATCTCAATGAAATCACCTGTATAAATGAATGTAAATCAAATATTATTATTATTATTTTTTTTTAAGCTGGAGCTATGATGAGACTGACCTGCGTATGCACAGACGTCCACCAGTGTGTTGGCGAAGCTGCGGAAGGGCTCAGGCACCACCTGCAGCGCTGCCAGGGTGGTTTCAATGGCCTCCCCTTTACCCAGGTGGTTGAGGCCCAGGCCCAGGGGCAACCAGCGGGCGTATGTGTCTTTCAGTTCCAGCTCACTCTTCTCCATGATGGTCTGGACGATGGTGGAGGTGACGTCACCGTTACACGAGCCCACTGCGATCATACCGCACGCCAGCGCCGTCACACCTGCCACCTGAGTGTGTGAGAAGACACGTAACATGGGACAGTGAGCGGAGTTTAATGAGTGTGGATGTGTACTGGACTTAAACCCAGACAAACACACACACAGTACCTCCATGCTGGACTTGGAGTCCACCATGACAGGCAGTAGCAGAGAGAGGACGTCCTCGCGGTTCGAGCCAGCGTACGCCAAGCCCAGTCTGAAGATGGAGGGGAAAGGTCAGGGGTCAGGGACAAACCCTAAAACAAGTACTTAACAGGCAGAGATTACACTGTGCTAAGAGAGGACTAAACAGACCTCAATGAAAGTCTAATGTGTAAGAGGTCTCAGGCAGTAGTGACTAGGGGTTGATTTGGGACCAAACACCCATTTCCTTCTCTCCTTACCCGAAGATGGCTCCTATCCGCATGACGTTGCTGTTGTGGAGGACGTAGTCTGACAGCAGGGCCAGGGCCGGGTCACACTCGTTCCTCACCCCAGAGTTAACTATGCCACAAGCTAGGAGGGCCCCCGACTACAGGGGGAGAGGAGGAAAGAGAAAGGTGGGGACATATCTACATTAATAGGATGTTTAGGGCTTTTCTGGATGCTGTGAAGGTTGCGGTGAGGAGGCTTTAATGCAGTGTGTTTGGTAAGAGGGTGAGCGTGTGTGCTGACCTTAATATAGTCCTCTGAGGAATAGAGGTATTTGTCTATCTGTGTCAGACCACCGTCCACATCCCACAGCAGGATCATCCCCAGAGAGGCTGCAGCACTCAGCATACCTGGAGAGAAACATAGAATTAGCATCAACATTTACACAACAGCAATATGTTAATTTTGTTACTGTGCTTGCAAGTAAGGATTAGCAATGAAGGTGATACATTCAGTTGCTGCTAAGAATCCTAGATTCATGAGACTGGTACAGGAACCACCAAACATGAACGATTTTCAGTCAAACCCCCCAAATGTGAACCATGAGCCCTATTGTAAGACAGGGGTGTGAGGCTGTGTGGGTTTCTCACCATGATCTTTGTTCTTGTACAGCCATTTGTTGCCGTCGTCTGTAAGCAGCTTGTCCTGTCCGAAACCTGCGTTGACAAAGCCATTGACAAACGAGGATGCCAGGTTCATACGAGCAGAGTCCACCTGGGAACCACTTCCTCCAAACCCTGACAGAGAGACAGAAGATGGCGTGATGAGGGAGGATGAGGAAAGAGGAGTGTGACAAAACACGACCAGGACAATTAGTGTTGCTGTAGTGAAGGAGAACTCACTGTTGTTCTCCAGGTGGGTTTTGTAGATGTCATCTGGGACTTTGGGTTCCATGATGTCCAACTGTAAAGAAAGGGAACAGTGTGTTACTGGCTCGCTTCATCTCTTTCACTAATTGGTTTATTCACTAGACCAGCCAGCCGTTAATTATCCTCCAGCCTCATCTCTTCTCTCACTCTATGCACCATTATTCTCTCACCCTGACCCCTACCCCAAGCTTTCACTCTCCTCAAAGCACCATTATTCTCTCACCCTGACCCCTACCCCAAGCTTTCAATCTCCTCTTGGTACCTTCTTAAAGACTCCTCCATTTCCCCCTTCTCAACAATATCAAATGGAGCACGGTCTCTGACTCATCTCTACATCTCATATTCCTCTCTCCTTGACCCAACTCCAAACACCTCCCTGTCTCCAACATTTACTCAGTCTTCACTGTCAGACAGTCACAGTCCTGCTCTAAACAGTCTCACACTCTTCCAACCCCCTCCACTCTCTCTAGTAGTCTACCCATCCACCACTCTCTCTCTCTTCTAAACCTCTCCAACCCTCCCTCTCTCCTTACCTCTCGGGCCAGGGCCAGGAAGTTGCTGTTGAGCTGGACGTTGGACATGATCTCCGTCAGGTCCTCGTAGTCCTCCACGTCTTCATTGAGCTCCAGGAACATGCCGTGTCGGCCCAGCATGAAGGCCATCTCCTTTTGGATAACGCTACAGGAAAACCCCCACTAAACGGTCAACTCTTCATGCACATCATTAATTATGAAAAACACTGCTGAATGCATTCACAATGACTGGCAGTTGAGAATGTGAATAATGACTAGAAAGAAAATACTGTTTACCACTATAGGTTATACAGGGAACTGCCAAAATAAGGGTGTTGGGCCAATACGAGCTGCCAGAACAGCTTCAATGCGCCTTAGCATAGATTTTACAAGTGTCCAGAACTCTATTTGAGGGATGCGACACCATTATTCCATGAGAAATTCCATAATTTGGTGTTTTGCTAATGGTGGTGGAAAACGCTGTCTCAGGCGCGGAACGGTTCATCAATCTATCTAACATAATAAAAGAATCCCCATCATAATCCCTCAGTTTAAACTAGAGATATGCCACGTTTTTGCATCTCAATCCACCGCATCCCAAAAATCAGTCTTCTCACCAAAACGTCTTTAGCAACCTACTATGACCACTATGGAAAGGGGAGAATCTCACGAACACAATGGTGTTCTCCGTTTTGCTCTACGGCCCCCACAAGCGACATGGGAGTCGTCTGAAGGTAACCGGTACAGGTTCTTTTTTTTAATCTATCTATCTATCTATCTATCTATCTATCTATCTATCTATCTATCTATACACACACACACACACACACACACACACACATTATCTTTTTGAATGAATGTAAGTATGAAGGTAGTTTTGTGCCTACCAAAAAAACCGTTTAAATGTGTAAAATAAATGAATATATATACACACACATATACAGTTGAAGTCGGAAGTTTACATACACTTAGGTTGAAGTCGTTAAAACTCATTTTTCAACCACTAGATTTTATGTTAAACTATAGTTTTGGCAAGTCGGTTAGGACATCTACTTTGTGCATGACAAGTAATTCTTCCAACAAATGTTTACAGACAGATTATTTCACTTATAATTCACTATATCACAATTCCAGTGGGTCAGAAGTTGACTGTGCCTTTAAAGAGCTTGGAAAATTCAAGAAAATTATGTCATGGCTTTAGAAGCTTTTGATAGGCTAATTGACATCATTTGAGTCAATTGGAGGTGTACCTGTGGATGCATTTCAAGGCCTACCTTCAAACTCAGTGCCTCTTTGCTCGACATCATGGGAAAAGTGCCAATCAATCCCAGAACAACAGCAAAGGCCCTTGTGAAGATGCTGGAGGAAACAGGTACAAAAGTATCTATATCCACAGTAAAACTAGTCCAATATCGACATATGAAAGGCCACTCATCAAGGATGAAGCCACTGCTCCAAAACCGCCATAAAAAAGCCAGACAACGGTTTGCAACTGCACATGGGGACAAAGATCTTACTTTTTGGAGAAATGTCCTCTGGTCTGATGAAACAAAAATAGAACTGTTTGGCCATAATGACCATTGTTATGTTTGGAGGCAAAAGGGGGAAGCTTGCAAGCCAAAGAACACCATCCCAACCGTGAAGCACGGGGGTGGCAGCATCATGTTGTGGGGGTGCTTTGCTGCAGGAGGGACTGGTGCACAACACAAAATAGATGGCATCATGAGCAAGGAAAATTATTGGGATATATTGAAGCAACATCTCAAGACATCAGTCAAGAAGTTAAAGCTTGGTCGCAAATGGGTCTTCCAAATGGACAATGACCCCAAGCATACTTCCAAAGTTGTGGCAAAATGGCTTATGGACAACAAAGTCAAGGTATTGGGAGTGGCCATCACAAAGCCCTGACCTCAATCCTATAGAAAATTTGTGGGCAGTACTGAAAAAGCATGTGCGAGCAAGGAGCCTACAAACCGGACTCAGTTACACCAGTTCTGTCAGGAGGAATGGGCCAAAATTCACCCAACTTATTGTGGGAAGCTTGTAGAAGGCTACCCAAAACGTTTGACCCAAGTTAAACAATTTAAAGGCAATGCTACTAAATACTAATTGAGTATGTAAACTTCTGACCCACTGGGAATGTGATGAAAAAAATAAAATCTGAAATAAATCATTCTCTCTACTTTTATTCTGACATCTCACATTCGTAAAATAAAGTGGTGATCCTAACTGACCTAAGGGAATTTTTACTAGGATTAAATGTCAGGAATTGTGAAAGGTGGCTAAGGTGTATGTAAACTTCTGACTTCAAGTGTATGTATGCATGCATCTATGTATGTATACATTTCCTGAACATTTAAAAAAATATATATCCTAGATAAAGGACAAACACTTCAAAACCAACAAGTTTATCTGGCCCATAGTAAGTAGTAAAGGCCAAATCCAATATTTTATTTTAAAAAAACAATACCTAAAGGGGTCCTAAAATTCCAAATCAAATAGTTAAATGATCTATAGTATGACCATATCAAAACAATTCCATATGTCAGCTTAGAACCCCCCCACAGCTTAGAATTTAAATAATTAATTAACTCTGGAACCACACCTGTGTGGAAGCACCTGCTTTCAATATACTTTACTTTGGCAGTTACCTGTAGGTAGAACTTGTTGCAAAAAAAGTGTTGCTGTGAGATAATTCAGTGTAAGAAGGTGCAGTGAGTGTGTTGTGTCAGTCCTTACATGTCTTTGCAGGAGGTGAAGATGTTCTCTACCAGTTCCACGTCGTTGAGCATCAGGGCCAGCCTCAGGGCCTCTGGGTAACGGTTAAACCTCCTGAAGATGTTCAGGGAACACTTTAACAGGGCAGAGTTCTCTGGCTCAGGGACGTAGCTCACACAGCTGCAATGGAGAGAGAAGACAAGAGGGATGACAGAGGGGTTTAGTATTACCGATGAGAGGAACTTCCTTTTGTCTTTTCAGGCTGCTGTTAGCACACTACAGGTATGTTGAGGCAGGAGCAGACTGTGGTACAGGTGTTTGAACATGTCTGTGTGAGTGAAGGTGTGTATATTTGCCCCTCATGTGGTAAGGTGTGTGTGTGTTGTCCACTCACCTGGTGAGGTAGAGGCAGACCTTGGCGTATGCGTTATCATCTATGTAGAGCTCCAGCATCTCTAGCCTCTCGATCTCCATCAGCAGATCACAGGCCTCGTGTTCAGCGTTGTGGGCCATGTTGTAGGGCACAATCTCCTTCACCAGCTTTAGCAGAGTCTCCTGTTGAGTCTTATCACTCTCCTCAACCTCCTGCCACTCCTTGGCCACCTCGCCCGCCAGGTGCCTACACACACACACACACACACACACAGCAGAGTTTGGGTCAGACTAGGACCGGGACGATACCAGTACCGCGGAAAGGAAAGAAAAAACAAAGCAGGTTTAACTTCTTTAGGAAAACAGCCCGAATGTTGAAAACAAACATCCTTACATTGTCATCCAGTCACATTTATTTATTTTCTAAGCTATAGCACACAATATTTTACACACAGCAAGTTTTTAAAGGACTGAAGAGTCAAGTCTGCTTTGTGTTTTCATTTTTGCCAGGGATAAAATATCACAATACGGGTATCGTAAAAGCCCTAGGTCAGGCCAAACAAACTGCCTACTCCTGCTAGGTGTGAGGTGAATCCTAACTTCCATTTCAGTCAAATTTTTACTTATTCTTCAATTCTTATCAATGGATGACTTAGTGAAAATTCTACTTAAGTAGAAGGTAGGATTCACCCTGGTGTGTTAGCCATTTGGATTGGTGTCCTGTATCCTACCTGACATATTCATGTCCCCAGGACGCCAGCTCCTCCTGGGAGCCCAGCAGACGATACTTCAGACACTCCCGCTCCCCACTCATTGTCATGGCCAAGACCGACACCACATCTGCACAGAAACTCTGCAAAACAAAACAGACAGGAGTTAGATAGACGTTTCTATAATGACAGTTATGATGGGTCCTTCTGAACATGAATCCCTAGTGCCATCCAGATCTGCGATGTCCATATACTAGGTATGTATTATTTTCTATATGTCCAGTAACATTGTAAAATACATCGATCCCAATTTTGTGGTTATAAAGTAAAAGCAGACAGGAAAAGGAAGCAATAAAGTGGTTGAGACTGTCTTGCCTTCCCTCCCTCCTGTTTTCCCTACTGTCACAGTTAGCCATTTAGAAAAGGACATAGCCATCGGTTTTCCCACCTTGTTTTCGCCAGGCGCCATTCCCTCGTAGATCTCTTTGAGCTTGCCATAGTGTGGCCGCAGGAACTTCAGGGGCTTGGGCACAGAGGTCATGGAGGTGGTGGAGGAGCGGATCTGCCTGCGCAGCTCCTCTAGAGCAGGCCGGTACAGAGACGTGTCCGTCTCCTGTGGGTTATATGCATAATCACCAAAGACTTAATGCAGTGTGTGTAAATGACTGACTCTCCACACAGTAAAAAACAAAACAATGTAAACAGCTATAGTCCCAGAGTGTCCAAAGCAAAACCAGACTTGAGGTTTAGCAGTTCTTGTTGTAGTGGTACTCACACCAAGTCTCTCCACCATCATCTCCAGCTCTTCTTGCAGCTGTTTGTCCTCATCAGACTGGAGAGAGATGAGAGGAACAGACATTACAGTATGACAGATTCAACATGACATGTTGGGAAATTGAATAACCAAACCATGCACAGTAAACAGTAAAACAATAAAAGGCACTGCAGTTTGTTGACTGATAGATATTGGAGAATTCTGTCATCCACCGGTCCTATACCATAGTCGACTGATGGTAGGGTTGACCTGATAACTAGCTATGTCAAACGTTGCCTCCATTGTTATGATGTCTGAAGTTGGATAATGTCAATGTACTCGCTAATAAGTTTACAAATCCATCTACGTAAATACCTATCTAAATTACACGTAATAACTATACCCACCTCGCAATTAATTATCACAGATCATGAGAAATCTAACTAGGTAGGTAGTTGCACTGTCTCAACAAGACAATTTGATAACGACAGGCTGGTTAATTTACTGCAGTTGCAAAGTCACTAGCTAACGCGTACTGTTGTAATAACAGTAATGAGCTAACTGAGATAGCGAACTGTTTACACTGCAACACTAACGTTGATTAGATAGTTAACGTTACATTATTGTAACTTGGCTAACTATTTAACTAACATTTAACTTATCTATCGGTAGTTCATTTCTGGCGTGTCATTAGTTAGCAATTGTTAGCTAACGTTGGCTAGCACAGCCAGCTACCGGCTATGCTAACGTTAGCTAGGTGTAAACGTGTTTTATAGTTCGCTTTTAGTCGGACACCATAATCTTAATTGTTGGCACCTCATACTTAGCCAGCCATAACATACTTTTCATTAAAGGTGACTCAAACAGTTCGTTATTATTTTGAATGACAACGTTTTCGGCCTGTTCAACCATGTCAACCAGGCAGTGAGTGACTCAGGCAAAAACGCTGCTCTGTTTCCCATGTTCAAGATGTTTAGAAAAGTGCCACCAACTCACCAGTTCTTGCTCATCTTTTTTATCCTTGTCCTTCCCTGTGGGCTTAGTCCCCTTTTCCTCTGTCTTTTCGGACTGCTTTTTCTCTTTATTTTTAGCGTCCTCCATGGTTGCTGTTTTACGAAATTCGGCTACCGATAAACTGAACAATCTCTCACAACCGGAGACGGTGTGCGCGGCTTCCTCTCTTCAGAACCGTGGCAGTTTGCTGACATCGATAGTGTTCTACCGCCACCTGCTTTGCGGGAATAATATCGCACCAATCCCTACTCGAACCCCACGACGATAGGTGGCAGCACTTAGTCTATCCAATATCGACAGACACACGAAGAAGAACAAGCTTTCACACGATCGCAAAACAAATATCACGTGCCTTTCTATTTCCAAAATAGTACTTCCAACTTTTCTATGATCTTTCCTCATAGTTTTTCCAGCCCGTCAACATGGCTTTTCACGCGCTTATAGTTTTTACGTGTGCATGTCTGTGTGTCCCTTGTGACGGATATTTAAAAGGTAACAGAAAATTAATAAAAATAGATACATCTTCTAATGATGTGCAGGAGGGTAAAGGCAAACCTGTCTTTCAGGAGCAATGGGTTACCCAAAAACTGGACCACTTCAACGGTGCAGACAGTCGAGTATGGGATCAAGTAAGTTATGACATTTCATTCTATTCTTATTCGCACTGCAGTATATGGATAGATCAGTTACCTGTGCGATTTTCTGTCTACTGTCTAGGCGTGATCAAGTGTGTTAGTGTATGCATAACACAACATATCATTTATTACATTGCCAGAAATTCCTCATAACTGAGACGTACTACAGAGCTGGAGGACCGGTGTTTTTGATGATCGGCGGAGAGGGTCCAATCAACGCCGGATGGATGGCCATGAATCCTGGGTCGGCCTGGCTTACTTATGCCAAGAAGCTCGGCGCACTCTGCCTTATGTTAGAGCACCGTTTCTACGGCGACAGTCGTCCCACGGCGTACGTTTAAATATATATATATATTGGTTAGTTTTATGTATGTTTAGATTTGCATAGTAACTTTAATGCGATTGTATCACCAGTCAAAGATATTCTCTGCTTTGGCACCCCAATGGTGGAACAAGCTCGCCCACGACGCCAGGTCAGCGGAGTCACTGACCACCTTCCGGAGACACTTGAAACCCTACCGCTTTAAGGAATACCTTGAATAGTATAACAGTAACACTTCTGAACTAACACCTGACTTATTTCTCTGCTAGCACTGACTTTGCTCACAGCTGCTTGTTTAAAGAAATGTACTTACTGTTATCGAGATGTGGTTGTCCCACTGGCTATCCTAAGTTGAATGCACCAATTTGTAAGTCGCTCTGGATAAGAGTGTCTGCTAAATGACTAAAATTTAAATGTAAATTATATTACGGTGGCTGTTCTTCATCAAACAACCTCTAGGTGACAGAGTTCCATTGAAAGGTGAGCCCCCTGTCCAGCAGTCTCCTGTGCTCTCTCAATATGAACCTAATTTGACTGATGGATATCTGTTATTATTTGTATCTGGCTAGTTCAAAGAATCTAGTGGGATTGATTGATGTATCATTCATGCAGAGTATAGAAATAGTCAACCATGTGTTGAGTGAGACTCTCAATCTGGCTTCCTCCTGACTTGATTAGCCCCTTGTCTGTCTTGTCCCTCACAGTGACCTGAGCACAGATAATCTACGGTTCCTCAGCAGTCAACAAGCTCTGGCCGACCTGGCTCACTTCCGCACTGTCATCGCTAAACAACGGGGCTTGACCAACAGCAAGTGGGTGGCATTCGGCGGGTCATACCCTGGCACGCTGGCAGCCTGGTCCCGACTCAAGTACCCCCACCTGATTCATGCTGCCGTGGCAAGCAGTGCGCCTCTCCACGCCACAGTCAACTTCTCAGGTAATAATAACACACACAGTAATCTTCCTTTCTCTCAGTGATCTATCCATTTTCTCTCAAATTTTACCTCTACTCAGGCTTGTACAAGTCCACATCTCTCTTTCTCTCCATGACCAGTGTGTCACTCTGCCTGGGGGAGTTTTAGGGTGTTACAGGATACCTGGAGGAGGATGTCCCTTAACCAATTTAACATTTGTCTGAAAGAAACTTAAGCAAATCACTTAATAAACAGCTGAGAGGCATAACAAAAGGTTGAGCCTGGATTGGCCCTTTACCTCCTGAGTATTCAGGAGATCCCAATGTTTCACCTTGCTGAATATAGACCCCAAGCAGATCCTTGTTATGGAATAATGAACCGGAAATACACTATCAGTGGAGGCTGTTGAGGGGAGGACGGCTCATAGTAATGGTGGCAAATAGCCTAGCGGTTAGAGCTTTGGGCCAGTAACCGAAAGGTCGCTGGTTCGAATACTCGAGCCAACAAGGTGAAAAAACCTGTCTGTGCCCTTGAGCAAGGCACTTAACCCTAATTTGCTCCAGGGGCTGATCCTGTAGGTAGGCCGACATTGTAAATAAGAATTTTTCTTAACTGACTTGCCTAGTTAAATAACGGTTAAATAGAATTAAAAAATTGATATAATTCCATTGACTCCATTCCAGCATTATTATGAGCCGTCCTCCCCTCAGCAGCCTACATTGGTCAATATGTATATTTGAGTTGAGGATGGGTAGTGCAGAGCGCCAAGTCTAGGTCCAAAAGGCTTCTAACAGCTTCTACCCTTAAGCCATAAGACTCCTGAACAGCTAATGAAATGGCTACAATGATGCTGTTTTCACTTTGCTTCTTAATATAAATCCACTAGTGTTCTATAATGACACTATTAGTTTGTGTTTCTTACACCTGCAAACAGCTAGCTTGTATTTTCTTAGCAAGTTGGGCCTAAATCTTGTGAGATGCTAATTGTTAGCCGCTAACTGCTAGCTAGCTAATAAATGTACTGAGTAAGAGCAAACATATTTAGCTATACAGCATGATAATACCAGGGATGGTGTAGGCCTAAATCAGCATGTAACAGTATCTTCTAAATCAAAGAGGAATACGCAAAGCAAGAATATGTTAGCTAAGAGAGAACATTAAATGTAGCCAAAGATTATAGGGTCCCCTAGGACACACTTATCAACACTTTAGTTCCTACCCTGTCACAATAACTCCTCCTTGGCATTCTCATTCGTTGTCATGTCAAACAACACTGTATTCAAAGTGCCCACTATTATATTCCAACTATAGAATTAGAATAGCCATTCTATTTCCATGATTCTAACAGTTCACCCAAGTGTTTTGCTCTAAATCGCAAGTCAAATCGCAATTGCAACATTTGGTTAAAAAAAGTCCTAGATTATTTGCCCATATCGTGCAGCCCTACATGGCAGTGTGGAAATTATCTCAATTTAGTTTTGGTTGAAGTTGAATTTAACAGTATAAAACAATCAGAATGGAGAAAGACCCATTGAAATCACTTAGTGAATGTGTTGCCACCCTAGTGTCATTTACTACTCATAAAGCAAATTTAGAACTTTTATTATTAAAAAACATACCGTGATACAATAATTTGTCCATATCGCCAGCCCTACCGGTAGATAGCCTCGCTACTGTTATTTTACTGTTGCTCTTTAATTATTTGTTATTTTTTACTTATCTATTTTTTACTTAACACTTATTTTTCTTAACTTAATTGTTGGTTAAGGGCTTTTAAGTAAGAATTTCACTGTAAGGTCTACACCTGTTGTATTCGGCGCATGTGACAAATACAATTTGATTTGATTTAATTTTGATATACCCTGGAGGGAAGATAGAGGAATAGTTGAGGATGGGGAAGAGTGAAGGGTCATCTCTAGGTTGTTGTCTTTGGCTTTCTCTTCTTTTCTCTCTTCTCTTGTCTCTCACTGGTTTCTTGAGGAAGACGACAAGGGTGTCACCAAGGCAACAGTGTCATGGACCACGGATATCTATAACAACACACATTGACCCCTTTTGATGAGACTGGGAACATTTAGAGATCAACCAACACACACAAACACAGAAGCTCAGTTGGGAATACTGCATTGATGTCAGATACCGTCATATTTCTCCCAGCCCACGCAAGTTTCTATTTCCCAACAATTAGCAGGTCATTGTGGTTTAATGAGTGTTTTTACCCATACGTGCTCTCTCGTGCTCATCTTAACAAAGCTCATTTTTTCCACTGTAAAGATCATCATTTTTAGAAAGTCATAAACACTTCAACAATTTGTTTGAAAACTCTTATAACTCTGAACACTATGATATTCTAAATAAGGTTCAGGTTATTTGAACAGTACTCCTACGCACTGTTTAAGTATAACATTGGGAGGCACTTAGAGACTGGAGGCGGAAAGTGTTCTGTAAATACAATCCACTCATTATATATTATGACATGCCTTACTGGCTCTGTGTTGTAACAGTTACCATGTCTTTATATTGTCTCAAAATGTTATTTGCTCTGTTTAAATAGTGTTGGTTCATAGTGACTTGTGTTTGAACTGTGTGTTGTCTCTCTGTTTTTCCCAGAGTACCTGGAGGTGGTGTGGCGGGCCCTGGCAGCAGAGAACCCAGAGTGCCCCCTGCTGGTTAAGAAGGCTTTTGACACCCTGCAGGAGCGAATCAAAGACCCCAACAACTATGACAACATCACCAAAGACTTCAAGTACTACACCTCTCCTCTTTTCCCCTCTCCTCCCTCCCTCCCTCCCTCCCTGCGCCTCACAATATAGCCCACAAGCATATACACTCCCTCATTCAGTCATTCTCATCTACTGTTATAGAATAGTTACAGTAAGAAGAATAACTACTTTTATTTTTATTTATTTTTTATTTCACCTTTATTTAACCAGGTAGGTCAGTTGAGAACAAGTTCTCATTTGCAACTGCGACCTGGCCAAGACAAAGCAAAGCAGTGCGACAAAAACAACACAGAGTTACACAGTAAACCAACATAGTCAAAAACACAATAGAAAATCTATATACAGAGTGCAAAATGTAGTGCAAAATGTAGTAAGGTTAGGAGGTAGGACAATAAATAGACCATAGTGGTGAAATAAATTACAGATTATCATCATTAACACAGGAATGAAGGATGTGCAAATTATGATGTGCAAATAGATATACTGGAGTGCAAGATTTGTGAAAAAATAAAAAATAAATAGAATATGGGGATGAGGTAGTAGTGTGGGCTATTTACAGAAGGGCTATATACAGGTGCAGTGATCGATAAGCAGCTTTGACAACTGATGCTTAAAGTTATTGAGGGAGATAGGAACCTCTAGCTTCAATGATTTTTGCAATTCGTTCCAGTCATTGGCAGCAGCGAACTGGAAGGAATGGCGGCCAAAGGAGGTGTTGGCTTTGGGGGTGACCAGTGAGATATACCTGCTGGAGCGCATGCTACGGGTGGGAGTTGCTATCGTGACCAGTGAGCTGAGATAGGGCGGGGATTTACCTAATAAAGACTTATAGATGACCTGGAGCCAGTGGGTTTGGCGACGAATATATAATGAAGGCCAGCCAACGAGAGCATACAGGTCGCAGTGGTGGGTAGTGTATGGGGCTTTGGTGACAAAACGGATGGCACTGTGATAGACTACATCCAATTTGCTAAGTAGAGTGTTGGAGGCTAGTTTGTAAATGACATCGCCGAAATCAAGGATCGGTAGGATAGTCAGTTTTACAAGGGCATGTTTGGCAGCATGAGTGAAGGAGGCTTTGTTGCGAAATAGGAAGCCAATTCTGGATTTAATTTTGGATTGGAGATGGTTGATGTGAGTCTGGAAGTTGAGTTTACAGTCTAACCAGATGCCTAGGTATTTGTAGGTGTCCACGTATTCTAATTCGGACCCGTCGAGAGTAGTGATGATAGTCCGGTGGGCGGGTGCTGGCAGCGTTCGATAGAAAAGCATGCACTTAGTTTTACTAGCGTTTAAGAGCAGTTGGAGGCCACGGAAGGAGTGTTGTATGGCATTGAAGCTTGTTTGAAGGTTAGTAAACACAGTGTCCAAAGAGGGGCCAGATGTATACAGAATGGTGTCATCTGCGTAGAGATGGATCAGAGAGTCACCAGCAGCGAGAGCGACATCGTTGATGTATATAGAGAAAAGGGTTGGCCCAAGAATTGAACCCTGTGGCACCCCCATAGAGACTGCCAGAGGATTGGACAATAGGCCCTCCGATTTGACACACTGAACTCTGTCTGCAAAGTAGTTAGAGAACCAGGCAAGGCAGTCACTTGAGAAACCAAGGCTGTTGAGTCTGCCAATAAGAATGCGGTGATTGACAGAGTCGAAAGCCTTGGCCAGGTCGATGAAGACGGCTGCACAGTACTGTCTTTTATCGATGGCGGTTATGATATCGTTCAGTACCTTGAGCGTAGCTGAGGTGCACCCATGACCAGCTCGGAAACCAGATTGCATAGCAGAGAAGGTACGGTGGGATTCGAAGTGGTCAGTTATCTGTTTGTTAACTTGGCTTTCGAAAACTTTAGAAAGGCAGGGCAGGATGGATATTGGTCTATAACAGTTTGGGTCTAGAGTGTCTCCTCCTTTGAAGAGGGGGATGACTGCGGCAGTTTTCCAATCTCTAGGGATCTCAGACGATACGAAAGAGAGGTTGAACAGGCTAGTGATAGGTGTTGCAACAATTTTGGCTGATAATTTCAGAAAGAGAGGGTCCAGATTATCTAGCCCAGCAGATTTGTAGGGGTCCAGACTTAGCAGCTCTTTCAGAACATCAGCCGTCTGGATTTGGGTGAAGGAGAAGCGGGGGGGCTTGGGCAAGTAGCTGCCGGGGGTACAGAGCTGTTGGCCGGGGTAGGGGTAGCCAGGTGGAAAGCATGGCCAGCCGTAGCAAAATGCTTATTGAAATTTTCGATAATCGTGGATTTATCGGTGGTAACAGTGTTTCCGAGCCTCAATGCAGTGGGCAACTGGGAGGAGGTGCTCTTATTCTCCATGGACTTAACAGTGTCCCAGAACTTTTTGGAGTTAGTGCTACAGGAAGCAAATTTCTGTTTGAAAAAGCTGGCCTTTGCTTTTCTAACTGACTGTGTGTACTTGTTCCTGACTTCCCTGAATAGCTGCATATCGCGGGGGCTGTTCGATGCTAATGCAGTGCGCCACAGGATGTTTTTGTGTTGGTCTAGTGCAGTCAAGTCTGGGGTGAACCAAGGGCTATATCTATTCTTAGTTCTACGTTTTTTGAAAGGGGCATGCTTATTTAGGATGGTGAAGAAAGCACTTTTAAAGAACAACCAGGCGTCCTCTACTGACGGGATGAGGTCAATATCCTTCCAGGATACCTGGGCCAGATCTAATAGAAAGGCCTGCTCGCAAAAGTGTTTTAGGGAGCGTTTGACAGTGATAAGGGGTGGTCGTTTGACCGCTGACCCATTGCGAACGCAGGCGATGAGGCAGTGATCGCTGAGATCCTGGTTGAAAACAGAGGAGGTGTATTTGGAGGGCAAGTTAGTCAGAATGATATCAATAATGGTACCCATGTTTACGGATTTTGGGTTGTACCTGGTGGGTTCCTTGATAATTTGTGTGAGATTGAGGGCATCTATCTTAGATTGAAGTACAGCTGGGGTGTTAAGCATATCCCAGTTTAAGTCACCTAACAGTACAAACTCTGAAGATAGATGGGGGGCAATCAATTCACATATGGAGTCCAGGGCACAGCTGGGGGCTGAGGGGGTCTGTAACAGGCGGCAACAGTGAGAGACTTATTTCTGGAAAGGTGGATTTTTAAGAGTAGAAGCTCAAACTGTTTGGGCACAGACCTGGACAGTATGACAGAACTCTGCAGGTTATCTCTGCAGTAGATTGCAACTCCGCCACCTTTGGCAGTTCTATCTTAACGGGAAATGTTGTAGTTGGTGATGGAAATTTCCGAATTTTTGGTAGCCTTCCTAAGCCAGGATTCTGACACAGCTAGGACATCCGGGTTTGCTAAAGCAGTGAATAAATCAAACTTAGGGAGGAGGCTTCTAATGTTAACATGCATGAAACCAAGGCTTTTACGGTTACAGAAATCAACAAATGAGAGTGCCTGGGGAATAGGTGTAGTACTGGGGGTTATAGGACCTGGGTTTACCTCTACATCACCAGAGGAACAGAGGAGTAATAGAATCAGTATTCGGCTGAGGGCTTTCAGAACTGGACGTCTAGTACGTTGGCTACATAGAATAAAAGGAGCAGATTTCTGGGCGTGGTGGAATAGGTTGAGGGCATAATGTACAGACAAGGGTATGGTAGGATGTGAGTTCAGTGGAGGTAAACCTAGGCGTTGGGTAATGAAGAGAGAGGTTGCATCTCTGGAGACACCAGTTAAGCCAGGTGAGGTCTCCGCATGTGTGGGGGGAGGAACAAAGGAGCTATCAGAGGCCAGTTGAGCAGGACTGGGGGCTCTACAGTGAAATAAAACAATAATAGCTAGCCTGAACAGCAAAAGACAAGGCATATTGAAATAAGAAAGGGGCAAAAAATAAAATAAAAAATAACAGTTAATTAAGAGAGCTAAGACAACGACGGGTAATGGAGATGAATGGACAAAGAGGGTCAGTTAGAAAAAGCGATGTACTACACACAGGACCTGAGGCCTGAGTTAAACAGAAAGAAATACCATATAACCAAACAGTCCTGCAGGCATCAGCTGTGAAGCTGAGCAATCATAGGATCCGATGAATAGCAAAGTGGTGAGCCGGGGATCAGATCAATGGGCACGGCGTTCAGAGTGTTAGCAGGCCGGGGCTAGCAGGCCGGAGCTAGCAGGCCGGAGCTAGCAGATGAATCTTCGGCGACGTCGCAGAGGAGAACCCTGTTGAGACCACGTCGGACAATTACGTCGGCAGACCAGTCACGGTGGCTCGGTGGGGTTCCGTGTCGACAGTAGAAGGTCCAGGTAGGTTGACAAGGTACTGGAGCCCGGGAGAGTAGCTAGCACACGTCGGATGTCCGGGAGATGAGCCTAGCTCACGCTAGCATTGGTAGCGTGTAAACAATGGAGAGAATGATGAATTCCACAGAAAAGGCGTGTTGTGTGGCTGAGGACAAACAGCTGTGTTATTAAATTGGGGTCAAGTGCCAGGAAATCATCCAGTCACTCTCCTAACTGTCCTGTCCTAAGAGTGTGTGTGTTGAGGGTGCTGGTGTGAGATGGGTCTGGTTTCAGCTCACCTCTGTCAGCCTTCAAGGTCTGCACTGGCAGCTTGAGATATCGGAATGTCGGGCACGCTCTGGAATCCGTTGGAATGCCATGGCATCTGCTACTGTCTCTATGGTCATGTCTACACTTGACACTTACACGTTGAAAAGTTTGGGGTCACTTAGAAATGTCCTTGTTTTTGAAAGAAAAGCTAATGTTTTGTCCATTAAAATAACATAAAATTGATCCAAAAGACAGTATAGACATTGTTAAGGTTGTAAATGACTATTGTAGCTGGAAACGGCAGATTTTTTATGGAATATTTACATAGGCGTACAGAGGCCCATTATCAGCAAACACCACTCCTGTGTTCCAATGGCAAGTTGTTTTAGCTAATCCAAGTTTATAATGTTAAAAGGCTAATTGATCATTAGAAAACCCTTTTGCAATTATGTTAGCACAGCTGAAAACTGTTGTGCTGATTAAAGAAACAATAAAACTGGCCTTCTTTAGACTAGTTGAGTATCTGGAGCATCAGCATTTGTGGGTTCGATTACAGGCTCAAAATGGCCAGAAACAAATTAACTTTCTTCTGAAACTCGTTAGTCTATTCTTGTTCTGAGAAATGAAGGCTATTCCATGCGAGAAATTGCCAAGAAACGGAAGATCTCGTACAACGCTGTGTACTACTCCCTTCACAGAACAGCGCAAACTGGCTCTAACCAGAGTAGAAAGAAGAGTGGGAGGCCCCAGTGCTCAACTTATCAAGAGGACAAGTACATTAGAGTGTCTAGTTTGAGAAACAGACGTCTCACAAGTCCTCAAATGGCAGCTTCATTAAATAGTACCCGCAAAACACCAGTCTCAACGTCAACAGTGAAGAGGCGACTCCAGGATGCTGGCCTTCTAGGCTGAGATGCAAAGAAAAAGTAATATCTCAGACTGGCCAATAAAAATAAAAGATTAAGGGCAAAATAACACAGACACTGGACAGAGGAAGATATGGCTTTTTCTTTGCAACTCTGCCTAGAAGGCCAGCATCCCGGAGTTGCCTCTTCACTGTTACGATAGTCATTTACAACATTAACAATGTCAACACTGTATTTCTGATCAATTTGATGTTATTTTTTAATGGACAAAAAAAATGCTTTTCATTCAAAAACAAGGACATTTCTAGGTTACCCCAAACTTTTGAACAGTAGTGTACATGCGACTTCTGCTATCAGAATACGAAGATCGCAGCACTTCAGAGGCACCTTTTCATTATAACGTTGGAGGAAATACGTTCCTAGCGTGTGAGGAACGTGTTTGCTGGACTCATAAATGCAAGCCAGCTAGTTAATATTTAGAAGAAAATAATTATTGTTTGGCTAAAGTTATGCTAACCTGTATGCAATCCCTTTAGCATTGCTTGCTAGCTTGCTGGCTAGCTACGGAGGTTAGCTGGCTAGTTAGCTACTGTAGTTAGCTACTGCCATCAGCTGTTGTGTTATTAGAATATTTTGCCTATTCCACCGTTTGTAGAATGCATTTGAATATAGCGCAGGAAAATTGAATTCGGACACACTGTGGACATGGTAGACACATTTTAACGTAGGTGTAGATGCATGACTCGTTCGGAATTGCATGATCTGAACTCTATGATCAGAATACTAAAGCGGCATGAACTGTCAAGTCTAGACACGGCCTTCGCTCCAGGCGGACAAAGGAATCACTCTCCACCTCGTCATTCAGTCCCTCTTAGCCTTTCCCTCTCCCTCTTAGCCTTTCCCTCTCCCTCTTAGCCTTTCCCTCTCCCGCTTAGCCTTTCCCTCTCCCGCTTAGCCTTTCCCTCTCCCGCTTAGCCTTTCCCTCTCCCGCTTAGCCTTTCCCTCTCCCGCTTAGCCTTTCCCTCTCCCGCTTAGCCTTTCCCTCTCCCTCTTAACCTTTCCCTTTGTGTCTGTGTGGCTCTGAGTTTGCGTGTGTGTATACCTTGTTCACATTGGTCTCTTATTATTACTGCGTGTTCTCTGTGTGCTCGTTCCAGGTTGTCATAGTGACTTTATGGTCATTTTATATGGTGAACTGTGGGCTGAGACTGCTTTATTAGTCTGGCTACTGCTACTGATGTCAGACTGACACACACAGACACACACCATGCATTTGTCTGGGCAGCCGCCTGACCACACTGTACAAGTGCGTGCACACAGACACAACACACACACACACACACAAATGTACTCTCATGTAGGCCATGTCTCCGTCTGTCCAGTTTTCTTAACCACCAGATACCTCTGAGAGACAGTGTCGGCGTCACAGTTCTGTCCTGAGGTCGCTCAGTCACGGGTCACTTCCAAAGTCAACATGTGACCTCAACTAGAGGGTGGGACTGGGCCTGTTGTGGGGCGGGGACTCATGACAACACAAACAACAACCCTCTGTGATGTGTACAACAGTACTTCACACTAGGGCTTTTGATGGCGGTCACCTTAATAACTGTTAGAATAGCAAAAAAAAACATTACCTCACAGTCCTGAAATAAAATGAATAGAACGGTCGTCCCCTTTCAAGTCAATGATGGCATAATGGGTGGACTGGCGGCCATTGCAGGAAGTAAAATCAGGAAGTGTACCCATCAATATGTGCTGTGATTTGTTGATTCAACTTAACTGACAAAACAAAAATTCCATTCCATTGCATGGGCCACATCGGTTAACATAATTTAAATGAACATTCTAGGGTCTGGAGTGTAAATTCAGTGTTGTCAGATTGTCTGTTGTCTCAGAGCGTTCTGAACGCACACTGGACACTCTAGCCGAGGGTTGATCCAAGCAGTCTGACCTCAAGTTAGCTAGCTTGCTAGCTACTTCCAGACATAAATTAGAGAACACCTCACTCTGACAATTGTTCTCGTCCTAGCAGAGCTGGTTAGGCTGTTTTAATGTTATCTAAAGCGTTGGTGACTGTAACTGTGCTGATGGCAAGAATTTAATTACGCCTAATGCCGACATTTACTGACACTGGTCATATTAAATGGGTGTTGCGCGTTCGTAAATTCATAAGTTATTCTGCACTCTGGCACACTCAGATGAGAGTGCTCTGAAATCGGAGTAGATAGCCAGAGTAAATTTACGAATGCACCCTCTGTGTGCTGCTGCTGCAGTGAGGGGGTGTTGCCTAGGCAACCGAAGACTCGTTTGCTGCAACACTTTGCTTGTTTCAGAAAGGAGCAACAAAGTTTAATCACATTGTTAAGAGTCCATGTTACAGCAGAAACAGACTCAACCACACAAATGCCCGGTTGTCCCGTGTTCGGTCTTCATCCATAAACATTGGTTACACGGTTATACAGTAATTGTGCCAGCCCTACGAAAACACTACCCTCTGGGCCGCCCCACCTCAACCCAATCACTGTCACCATGACGAACAACTTCATTATCCCCTGGTTACGGTTGGTGTGTGAGGGTCCCGTGTAATATCCTGGTCATATCCCGCTGATAGACTTGGTTGAAAAAATACAGGCTAAGACAACATAATAATTCCATGAGGAGCGTTCGAAAAATAAACACATTCATTGGACCAGAGCCCTGTTTCAGAAAGCGGTTTTAGTGAAAACTCAGAGTTCGTTGACTCAGAGTTGAAGAAAACTCTGGGTTTTCGGTTTCACAAAGCCAGTTCAGCTTAACTCTGAGCCAGTTACTATGGCAACATACTCCGTGAAGCTAACCTGCTCACTGGCAGGTTTTCTTCAACTAACCCTGGGTTTCTCCTCTTTAGCTGAAACCTGCAGACTGAAGGAGGTGTCAGACAGGGTGTGTCCTTTTCTTGAAGAGCCAGGTGATATTGAAGCACAAATACTCTGCAGAAATCTCAGTTGAGAGAGGGTGATTAGACCCCGCTTGGATGTTTTATCATTCCCTGATGATTATCTGTTTGAGCGTTTCCGGTTTTCTGCACAATCATTCATTAATCTGAACAATATTCTCAGCCCTCATATCGGTCATATGACACATCGTGGACATGCTCTCAGTTCGGAACAAATTCTTTATGTTGCACTTCGTTTTTTTTTGCCAACGGGGGTTTTCTATATAACGTTGAGCATATTTCCAAGGCAACCGTCTGTCGGGCTGTCAGAAATGAGACTCTTGCACTGAAACATTTACTGTACACTTTTGTGGTGTTCCCAAGCCACAGACCGACAAGACTCATCAAAGAAGAATTGCAGGTATCAGTCTAAGCAATAATTTATTTATTTAGTATGAAGCTTTGAGACTTGAAGCGCTAATCAGTTAATTTTATATATTATTTTCCAGGTGTGATTGGCTGCATAGATGGCACTCACATTCCTATCACAGCTCCTTCAGTAAATGAATTCATGTGCAGGTAGGCCTAAATAGTAGCCTTTAGCATTCCAAATGAAAGATACGTCACAATACAGCTACTGCAGCAAATGACTGTTCTGCACTGTGAAGATCATATGTGATGCGGCCCAAATCATCAGCAATGTGGAAGCAAAGTGGCCTGGGTCTGTGCATGACTCGCTAATTTTTCGTGAGTGTACACTGAGCGCTAGATTTGCCTGTGGTGAGTTTATATATATATATATATACAGTAGCTATATCCTATTATGATCAATATTTCGTTTCCTCCTATTACAACTGAAAATGTAAACTGTATCCTCGTATTGTCATAGGAGAGTTCGATGGTTACCTGCTCGCCCTGCCAGCCCTATTTGCTGACCCCTTACCCAGATCCTGAGCCCGGCTCGCAGCAACGTTATAACTTGGCTCATTTCAGGACACCAGCCAGGGTAGAGATGACCATTGGGATGCTCAAGGCCCAGTTCCAGTGCCTTCGTAGGCTCAGGGCCACCCCAGAAAGGGCATGTGACATTATTGTGGCATGTGTGATTCTCCAGAACATTGCCACAGTTAGAGGAGAACAATGTCCTACTCAACCAGTGAACAATCCTGATAATGATCCTAACCACCCTGCTGACACTCAAGATGGAAGAGCTGTCAGAGACACAATATACACAACATTTCTGATTGACCCATCACCTCCCCAGTGTCAAATAAAGACAATATGCCATTTTTTTTATTAATTGTTTTATTTAACCTTAACCTAGGCAAGTCAGTTAAGAACAATTTCTTATTTACAATGACGGCCTACCTAAAGGGTCAGCCCCTAGAGCAAATTAGGGTTAAGTGCCTTGCTCAAGGACATATCGACAAGTTTTTCACCTTGTCGGCTCAGGTATTCGAACCAGCGACCTTTCGGTTACTGGCCCAACGCTCTTAACCGCTAGGCTACCTGCCGCCCTAAAGCTTTTTATGAAGGGTTCTTTATTTCCTGCAAATACAAATGCAGTACAGTAGTTAATATTTTTTATGTTCAAACAAGTAAAATCATCCACCTGTGGGCACCTCACCCACTTAACTGATGTTTTTTGTCTTTTGCATCTGCAACCTTATGGTCCATTTCTAAATTAGATGTTTCAATTTGTTTTTCCTAATTACACCTTGTACAGCTGTTTTACAGGAAGCTATCGGAACACAAAAAAATGACATTGAATTTCACAGTGCCCGGTCTACTTAGTTTCATTGTCATGGGCCAATGCTGAACAATGCTGAACAACATCTTACTGAGGTAAGTTGTGCTGTGGAGGTGGATGGACCCTCTTCCTCATTGTAATTTCCAGCATTGCTTTGAGAGAAAAAGAAGGTGCAAGTTTTATTACGGTACAACACTATCATCAACTGTTAGATGTGGCCAGTTTCTGTTATTTCTGTATCTTCCCTCTCTGTGGCAGCTGACAAGGTGTCTTCATCATCATCCTCTAATGAAAATGTAAAATGTTTGTGTTCTACTCTAACCCATTATGCAAAATCTGTGGAGTATTAAGAGTACTTACAACTGCATGGAGGTCTGTTATGGTAGAAGGCTCCACATATTACACCATCAGTAACTGGTAGAAGATGATTAGACAGTTAAATTATAACTTTACCTAGAAAAGTGCCCCACCTAATTTGAATTTAGTTTTTACAACAGTGTGCAGGCCACATCTCCATTTTTCAATATATAACTTGTGAGTCACCTTAAAATAGATGATGATGTCTGAAGGATAACTAAGAATCTGAAAAAGTAACAGCAGTCAATTACAAAGAATTGTACCGCTACAAGAAAATCAGTGTGCCATGTTGTGTCTAAGATGGATGGGTGGGCGTCACTGAGCTAACACTGGCAAAAGGATGAATGTATATGGCTGAAACCTTTTTTTTTTGCTTAGAAAATTTCACTAACTACTTAAATATATCACATGTTGAATGTGGCCACTGAATGCTGTTTAATTAGGCAGGGTAGGCTAAACAACATCACAATTGCTTGTAATGAAATTATACCTTACCTGTTTAATATATTTTTATATTTAATCTTCAGTTGCTGCCAAGTACGTTTTCTTCCTGTTGGGTTGCACCTGCATAAATATTAAACACGTGTGCGCACACACACACACACACACACACACACACACACACACACACACACATATTATACTGTATAAATGTTGAATAAGTGGAACACTCAAGATAACTTTTATTTTCAATTCGGTCAGCAATTTTCTGCCAAGCCAGCTCATGTTCTTTTGCTGCTGCTACTGTATTGCTTTTTTTCTTAAATATATACTCATATTCTGCATACGCATTCATTAATATTTCTAACTCCACTAAATATGTTGCCATGGTGAATCATGTTATCTGCGTTCCATTGATGAGGGCTTTTTATCTCCTCATGCAGGTGCTTTACTCAGGGTTAACTTAGAGTTGATTGAACTAATTGATATCACCTGTTCTGAAACTGAAAACTCTTGAGTTTGACAGCTCAGAATTAGTCAACCCAGAGTTCAGGTTTAAACTCAGAGTTTGTTAAACCTGCTTTCTGAAACAGGGCCCAGCTCCATGGCTGATTCTACAGGATGAACATTGAAAAGTTAACCAGCGTTTGGGAAATCAAGTAATACATTGGCTGATAATTAGAAAAACAATTTAAATGAATAGAATGAAAGTAAAACAGTTATGTGTTTGCTGAATAGTTAGCTGAAATTCAATACGATTGTGTTCATTTTACATGTTGACTTCTGTACTGCTACCATTCACTCCGTCAAATAAACAAAGTCCAATGACTTTTGTTTATTTTCAAACGCTTCTGCATGGAATTATTATGTTGTCTTAACCGTTTATCTTCAACCTAGCTGACGGGATGGGTCAAGTGTTTCCTTCTGTCAGCAACATAGCACTTATGTCAATGGAGTGCATTCGGTACCACCAAATATGGATTCTGCTTACACTCACTTCCAGGTAGTTTTATGTTTGTGTGTATGTATACACTGTAAGCGCCAGGAAGAGTACCTTGGGGCTTCTTTACACGTGCACTGAAATGAGTAGATCGAAAGGAGTGAGCTAGTGTGTCAAATTGACTCTAAAACAACAATAGTGACCTAGTGTAGGAGATTAGGTTATTTAGTCAAAGAGGCTTACATATACAGAGAACTAGTTCCATGAATGTCTGGACCGTCATCAGCAGTGGCCCTCTGTCTCTGTAACACCTCTCTCTCTCTCTCTCTCTCTCTCTCTCACACTCTTTCACTCTGTGTCTCTCAGCTTATGTTCAGAGCTGCAGATCCAGTCAGAGAAGGACCGGGCATACATCCTAGATGCCCTGGCAGACAACATTATGAACACAGTCCAATACAACAATGACAATAGAGAATTTGAGGTAAGAGAGGTTTGTGGACAGTATATCATTTCAGGGTATAAGCAGCCTGGTTGACCTAGGAGAGGAACCATTTTGAGTCAGGATTAGGGTAGGTTGGGGAAGAAGGGACAGGTAGCTCAAAGCTGAAGCCCAAGGGAGGAAATAAAACAGCCATTGTTCCAATGCGAGAGGCTCAGGGTTGTGGCCCAGAAAAGAGGTTCTCCTGGCGGTTCTCTGGGCTTTCATGCACCCCCTAACCGAAACCGTGACCCCTCTCATAAGCAAGTAGTGTCTGTCTTTCCCTCATGAAGGGAGGCCAGGGAGGGGGGTCACCATGGTGATTCTCTCTGTGGCCTGTTGCCGGTGGAGATGTGAGTCCAATTACTAATAAGCTGATGTGGGAAAAGGCACAAAAGAGCCTTTGGATTCAGACAGGCTCCAGTTTCCTGGCCTCAGAGCAGAGAGCTGCTTTAAAAGGAGTGGTGTTGTATGAACTCGACAGAACGACACACTAAGAGTTCTTGGTTGGCTCCAGCTCCAAGAGGGATGGATAGGGGCTGGGGGTTCAGGTACCACTGAGGAATTTGTATAGGGAGTAAAGCAGATAGGGGGGTGTAATCTAACCAGATAATCTAATACCCCTGCATGTTTTAGCAATGTGTGGCTCATAAAATAGGAATACATAAAATTGTCATCTTATGAAACAATGTTTATAAGGTTATTATTTTCCTATGTATTAACTTTAATATAGCAGAGATCCAAATACAGACATGTCTTCTTGTGATGGTCACAGGTGGGGTTAATTTATACAGCTCTGTGTAGAACCAAGTTGTAGTAAATATGTAATCTCACATGTACCTCATTTGCTTAGCATACTTACTCGAAAATATATAGTTCTGTATGATAACAGTGAAGTAGATACACAGCGGCAGTCAATGAGAATCTACAGACTTTCACCCATAGTTGTAGTGAGTAACCATTATGTTTGTGTCATTGCAGCGAGTGTTGGACACGAACTGCACCATTAAGACTGTGTGTGGTGTGATGGCCGATGCCTCACTGGGAGAGCCCTACTACCGCTTCGCTGCTTTTGTTCGCCTCAGAACCACGACCCACCTTCTAAGGCCCTGTTTTCAAGACCTCACCTACAACGCCAACCTTCAGGAACTCAGGAACACATCCTATAGCGGACCCCGCGGTGGGGGAGGTGAGGGGGGAGAGTGGCAAAGGACCCCATGGGGGGGGGGGGCAAAGAACCCCCATGGTGGGGGAGGTGTGAGCGGCAAAGGATTCCATAGTGCGGGAGGTGAGGGGGGAGAAGGGTGTGGAGTGGTGAGGGAGATGCAAATACTCCTTATTTATCTATATCAACTTGCAATAGTTTGATCAAAAGGTTTTTCACCTAACATATTCAGCCATCCACCCATACTATGCAATGTCTCTATCTATCTATCTATCTATCTATCTATCTATCTATCTATCTATCTATCTATCTACAGTTGTATGAAAAAGTTTGGGCACCCCTCTGAGGTTGCATAATAATTTACTCTGTCGTCAAAGAAAATGATCACAGTGGCATGCCATTCATTTTCTAATAAAAGCTGAGTACTGGGGTATTGTCCAGACAAAGATTTTTAGTGTAGCAATATTAAGTTGTATGAAATTAAATCAGATGTGAAAAATAGGCTATGCTGATTAATTGGAACACACAATTGGTTTGGTGAGCTCATTAAGCCTTGAACTTCATAGACAATTGCATCCAATCATGAGAAAAGGTATTTAAGGTGGCCAACGCCAAGTTGTTGTTCTCTTTGACTCTCCTCTGAAGAGTGGCAACATGGGGGCCTCAAAACAACTCTCAAATGACCTGAAAACAAAGATTGTTCAACATTATGGTTTAGGGGAAGGCTACAAAAAGCTATCGCAGAGATGTAAGCTGTCCGTGTCCACTGTGAGGAACATAGTGAGGAAATGGAAGACCACAGGCACAGTTCTTGTTAAAGGCCAGAAGTGGCAGGCCAAGTAAAATATCGGAGAGGCAATGGCGAAGGATGGTGAGAATGGTCAAAAACAGCCCACAGACCACCTCCAAAGACCTACAACATCATCTTGCTGCAGATGGTGTCACTGTGCATCGTTCAACAATTCAGCGCACTTTGCACAAGGAGAAGCTGTATGGGAGAGTGATGCGGAAGAAGCCTTTTCTGTACACACGCCACAAACAGAGTCGCTTGAGGTATGCAAACGCACATTTGGACAAGCCAGCTTCATTTTGGAATAAGGTGCTGTGGACTGATGAAACAAAGATTTGAGTTATTTGGTCATAACAAGGGGCGTTATGCATGGCGGCAAAAGAACACAGCGTTCCAAGAAAAACACTTGCTACCCACAGTAAAATTTGGTGGGGGTTCCATCATGCTTTGGGGCTGTGTGGCCAGTGCCGGTACTGGGAATCTTGTTAAAGTTGAGGGTCGCATGGATTCCACTCAATATCAGCAGATTCTTGGGAATAATGTTGAAGAATCAGTCACAAAGTTGAAGTTACGCCGGGGCTGGATATTTCGACAAGACAACAACCCAAAACTCTGCTCAAAATCTACCCAGGCATTTATGCAGAGGAACAAGTACAATGTTCTGGAATGGCCATCCCAGTCCCCAGACCTGAATATCATTGAGAATCTGTGGGATGATTTGAAGCGGGCTGTCCATGCTCGGCAACCATCAAACCTAACTGAACTGGAGATGTTTTGTAAGGAGGAATGGTCCAAAATACCTTCATCCAGAATCCAGACACTCATTAGAGGCTATAGGAAGCGTCTAGAGGCTGTTATTTTAGCAAAAGGAGGCTCTACTAAATATTGATGTGATTTTTCTGTTGGGGTGCCCAAATGTATGCACCTGTCTAATTTCGTTTTGATGCATATTGCACATTTTCTGTTAATCCAATAAACCTCATTTCACTACTGAAATATTACTGTGTCCATCAGTTATTTGATATATCAAAATGAAATTGCTGATCCAAAAACCCAATTATTTATAAATGGAAATCATGGAAATTGTCAGGGGTGCCCAAACTTTTTCATACGAATCTATCTATCGATCTATCGATCTATCTATCGAACGAACACTGAGGCCGTCACTCAGTACTGGTCGGGCACAATTATTTGCTTTGCTAAATTTAAATTGTGATCACTATACACACCATTTGAATCGACTACCTCTTGCTATATCTTTGGTCAAGAAAGGTAAGAGATAAAAATGAACAAATTAAGAGTATAAGTGATGGCCTGTAGCTAGAGCAGGTTTGGCTCCTTTTGTCTCTGCATCGTGCGAAGTGTGCCTTATAGACTTGTAATAGTGTTATTCAACAACGAAAGAAAGATACCTCATTGTTATATTGCTAGACGGTAGGGTGCAATTGGAAAGGTAGTGCTAAGACAGGAGTTTTACACATCTTTCTTTTAGTTTCACAGTGGAAAGGGTTTGGTTAGAGCCCTGTCATATGTTGTGTTCGGTTAGTAATAATGTTGAACCAGTTTTCATGTTGTGCTCTCGCCTTTGGCTGTGTCCATGGTTCCCAGGGCTGGTTTCCTTGACTGGGAGGGCTTATTGGTTTAGTGGGGATCACTGGGACAGGAAGTGGGCTTTTAAAGAGCTGCCAGGAGCGTCTGTAAACCGCCCACTCCTCCCTTTCTCTCTCCCTCTCTTCTTGGTGACTTCGCTCCCTCCCTGTCTTTTTCCTTTCTTTGTCTTTGCTCTACTATAGAACAACCATATAACAACCATAGAACTGCTATAGAGCTATCATAGAACTACAATAGAACTACCGTCTATGGCTGTGCCTTTGAACAGTACATTTCTTTTTTTTCCGTCAAATTATTTCTGACTGATTTCTGACCTAACATGTGTCATTACTATGTAATTTAAACAATGACTTTTAAAGTTAACATTTGTTCTAGTGAGACACATATTTGCTTTAGTGAATCAGACAAGATGAAGTCACCGGAGACGTACATACACATGATTATTATACAACTGAATATACTGTAACTGACCGTGTTGATTGGCCCCTACAGTGTGTATGTGCCTTTGTATTAAGACCCCTTGACCTTTTCCACATTTTGTGGGAAAAAATTGTTAAATTAAAAAATCCTCAGCAATCTACAAACAATACCCCATAATGAAAAAGCGATAACAGGTTCTTAAAAATGTTTGCAAATGTATTAAAAATAAAAACAAATACCTTACATAAGTATTCAGACTGTTTTGCTATGAGACTCGAAATTGAGCTCACGTGCATCCTGTTTCAATTGATCATCCTTGAGATGTTTCTACAACTTGATTGGACTCCACCTGTGGTAAATTAAATTGATTGGACATGATTTGGAAAGGCACACACTTGTCTATATAAGGTCCCACAGTTGACAGTGCATTTCAGAGCAACACCAAGCCATGAGGTCGAAGAAATTGTCCATAGAGCCACGAGACAGGATTGTGTTGAGGCACAGATCTGGGGAAGTGTACCAAAAAATGTCTGCAGCATTGAAGGTCCCCAAGAACACAGTGGCCTCCATCATTCTTAAATGGAAGAAGTTTGGAACCACCAAGACTCTTCCTAGAGCTGGCCAGCAATCGGGGGAGAAGGGCCTTGGTCAGGGAGGTGACCAAGAACCCAATGGTCACTCTGACAGAGCTCTAGAGTTCCTCTGTGGAGATGGGAGAACCTTCCAGAAGGACAACCATCTCTGTAGCACTCCACCAATCAGGCCTTTATGGTAGTGGCCAGACAGAAGCCACTCCTCAGTAAAAGGCACATGACAGCCCGCTTGGAGTTTGCCAAAAGGCACCTAAAGACTCCCATACCATGAGAAACATGATTCTCTAGTCTGATGAAACCAAGATTGAACCCTTTGGCCTGAATGCCAAGCATCATGTCTGGAGGAAACCTGGCACCATCCCTATGGTGAAGCATGGTGGTGGCAGCATCATTACAGAGAGATCCTTGATGCTCCAGAGCGCTCAGGACCTCAGACTGGGGCGAAGGTTCACCTTCCAACAGGACAACGTAGGACTGGCTTCGAGACAAGTCTCTGAATGTCCTTGAGTGGCCCAGCCAGAGCCCGGACTTGAACCCAATCTAACAGCTCTGGAGAGACCTGAAAATAGCTGTACAGCAACACTCCCCATCCAACTTTACAGAGCTTGAGAGGATCTGCAGAGATGAATGGAAGAAACTCCCCAAATACAGGTGTGCCAAACTTGTAGTGTCATACCCAAGAAGACTTGATACTGTAATCACTGTCAAAGGTGCTTCAACAAAGTACAGAGTAAAGGGTCTGAATACTTATGTAAATGTGATATTTCCGTTTTATATTTTTTTATAAATTACCAAACATTTATAAAAACTGTTTTTGCTTTGTCATGGTTATTGTGTGTAGATGTAGATTGATGAGGAAAAAAGTAAAGGGGTCTGAATACTTTCCGAAAGCACTGTACAGTGGGGAGAACAAGTATTTGATACACTGCCGATTTTGCAGGTTTTCCTACTTACAAAGCATGTAGAGGTCTGTAATTTTTATCATAGGTACACTTCAACTGTGAGAGACGGAATCTAAAACAAAAATCCAGAAAATCACATTGTATGATTTTTTAATAATTAATTAGCATTTTATTGCATGACATAAGTATTTGATCACCTACCAACCAGTAAGAATTCCGGCTCTCACAGACCTGTTAGTTTTTCTTTAAGAAGCCCTCGTGTTCTCCACTCATTACCTGTATTAACTGCACCTGTTTGAACTCGTTACCTGTATAAAAGACACCTGTCCACACACTCAATCAAACAGACTCCAACCTCTCCACAATGGCCAAGGCCAGAGAGCTGTGTAAGGACATCAGGGATAAAATTGTAGACCTGCACAAGGCTGGGATGGGCTACAGGACAATAGGCAAGCAGCTTGGTGAGAAGGCAACAACTGTTGGCACAATTATTAGAAAATGGAAGAAGTTCAAGATGACGGTCAATCTCCCTTGGTCTGGGGCACCATGCAAGATCTCACCTCGTGGGGCATCAATGATCATGAGGAAGGTGAGGGATCAGCCCAGAACTACACGGCAGGACCTGGTCAATGACCTGAAGAGAGCTGGGACCACAGTCTCAAAGAAAACCATTAGTAACACACTACGCCGTCATGGATTAAAATCCTGCAGCGCACGCAAGGTCCCCCTGCCCAGGCCCGTCTGAAGTTTGCCAATGGCCATCTGGATGATCCAGAGGAGGAATGGGAGAAGGTCATGTGGTCTGATGAGACAAAAATAGAGCTTTTTGGTCTAAACTCCACTCGCCGTGTTTGGAGGAAGAAGAAGGATGAGTACAACCCCAAGAACACCATCCCAACCGTGAAGCATGGAGGTGGAAACATCGTTCTTTGGGGATGCTTTTCTGCAAAGGGGACAGGACGACGGCACCGTATTGAGGGGAGGATGGATGGGGCCATGTATCGCGAGATCTTGGCCAACAACCTCCTTCCCTCAGTAAGAGCATTGAAGATGGGTCGCGGCTGGGTCTTCCAGCATGACAACGACCTGAAACACACAGCCTGGGCAACTAAGGAGTGGCTCCGTAAGAAGCATCTCAAGGTCCTGGAGTGGCCTAGCCAGTCACCAGAACTGAACCCAATAGAAAATCTTTGGAGGGAGCTGAAAGTCTGTATTGCCCAGCGACAGCCCCGAAACCTGAAGGATCTGTATGGAGGAGTGGGCCAAAATCCCTGCTGCAGTGTGTGCAAACCTGGTCAAGAACTACAGGAAACGTATGATCTCTGTAATTGCAAACAAAGGTTTCTGTACCAAATATTAAGTTCTGCTTTTCTGATGTATCAAATACTTATGTCATGCAATAAAATGCAAATCAATTACTTAAAAATCATACAACGTGATTTTCTGAATTTTTGTTTTAGATTCCGTCACTCACAGTTGAAGAGTACCTATGATAAAAATTACAGACTTCTGCATGCTTTGTAAGTGGGAAAACCTGCAAAATCGGCAGTGTATCAAATACTTGTTCTCCCCACTGTATGTATCTGTCTGTGTACCCAGGGAGACAGTGGACGTACCAGACCTGCACTGAGTTTGGTTACTTCCAGACCACTGATTCTCCTAACCAGCCCTTCGGTGGCTTTGGCCTCCAGTGAGTAGTTATTTAATGCTGACTAGTGAAGGAATGTCTCTCTGTGGTATGACTAGATCAATGGGCCTCTCTCCTCTCTCATCCCCCTCTCCATCCTCTCTTTCCATCCCTTCCCTCTCTGGCAGGTACCATGTGGAACAGTGTCAGGACAATTTCAACATCAGCGCTAAGACACTCTACGCTGGAATAGACCAGACCAATGAGAACTACGGCAGCTACAACATCTGTGCCACCAGAATAGTCTTCCCAAACGGTTCCATCGACCCCTGGCATGCCCTGGGCATCACCTCTAGCATCTCAGATGATCTCCCTGCCGTCTTCATAAAAGGTGAGGGTTCAACGTTGGTCCTTCTATCCTTCAACTGTTGTCTATGGTGTGTTGTGACTACATTCAGGGCCTTTCAGCATCTGACAAACGCTTTGTACAGGAAGAGATCAAGTGAGCAGCTGTGTCATATCACTGTATAGCAACAATGCTGTATAACAACTATCTCTCTCTCTCACTCACTCACTCTGATCCAGGAACAGCCCACTGTGCCAACATGTACCCTGCCAGAGCTGAGGACCTACCCCAGCTGACCCTGGCTCGGGAACACATCTTCCAGCTCCTACAGAAGTGGCTGAAGGAGAAGTGATAGACAGCCACAGTGGCCAATCAGGTTGAAGGAGAGGTGATAGACAGCCATGGTGGCCAATCAGGCTGAAGGATAAGGATTTATGTTTGTTTAGAGAAATAAAATGACCACAGTTGTACAATAGTGACTGTGCTACAAGAATGGAAGGACTATTGATTATAACCATTTAATGTTCTCCTCTTGTACATGACAAATACAACTTTTTAAAATAAAATAAAACACTTAACAATTAATCAGATTTGATTTTACTTGGCTCTTACAGTAAATTCTTTCAAAATAAAAAGTGTATTTCCCAATATTACTGAATTTGGGGGGGGGGTTCCAGACAGTCTGACTGTCTTCTCTTGTAAATTATCGGCAAGAAAATGCATCACTTATGCTCTCTCTCTTGGCACTATGACAGTAGGAGAACCATGATTATGTCCTACAAAAAGACCAGAAGATGACGTGTCAAACACAAACAGCATTCTGGAAATACAGTCACTCTACA
This sequence comes from Thymallus thymallus, assembly GCA_023634145.1. Taxonomy (NCBI): domain Eukaryota; kingdom Metazoa; phylum Chordata; class Actinopteri; order Salmoniformes; family Salmonidae; genus Thymallus; species Thymallus thymallus. Next base: position 26,247,487 of record CM042378.1, read on the forward strand.
GCAGAGGGGCTGTGTTACAGTATATCATCCAGACCATATTTGCCCTGGTCAAGAATGCATGGGGAGATTTAGTACTTAAGAGCTTGAGATTCAGTGATACTGCAAAATCCCTCTGCAGGACATGATCCTAACACAGCTGTGTGCCTTCTATCTCTCACACACAAACACACACACACACTGGCCCTCCACTGTGTTTATTTTCCCAACAATCCCCTTTCTATATCCCAGCAGGGCCACTACTCCCTTAGTCCCCTGGATTCAACCCAGCTGCCCACAGCAACACAGGGGATGGGGTGTGAACTCTGAAACATCTGGGGCCTAATCTGAAACATCTGGGGCCTCATTTATAAACTGTCAGTATGTACAAAATTTGTGCTTGGTCAAGTTTTATTTTTAGAATCTAAAATAATTACACAGGAATGTTTTCCCCATTTCTTTTATTTCCATGACCATTGCAGGCCGTGATGAGTTCATATTCCCGAAGTAGCCATACAACTAATGACCATGTGCATCTCTCATTTATTTAAACCTAGTAGTCTAGTAAATAGAAACGCTATATATATTTCAAGTTTTGCAATCCTATAGGCAGTGCAGTTTATATTATGCAGTCAAATTTAACAGGTGAACAGTTTATATTTTACATTGAAGTAGGCCTACGTATGCTACGTTAACTAGGCTACCCTATTCCCACTGGGCACACACAGATTAAATCAATGTTATTTCCACATAATTTCAATGAATGACGTTGAACCAATGTGGAATATATGTTGATTAACGTCTGTGCCCAGTGGATGTAATTTTTTCTTCTATTTTTTGCAATGTTTCAGAATTCGCGGGCAGTCCATCATATTTAGGTTGGGGGAAAAGTTGATGCAAAAAAATGTTGAATTCAAACGTTCTGCTGACAGGTCCACAACAATTGTTTTCTCCTATCGAAACTGACACAGTCCTTTTCTAGTTACAGCATAAATTACTGCTAAAGATTAAAACATCCTGCCAACACAGTGGTAATTTATGTAAAATATTTGATGGGTAGTCTACAGTATTGCTGTGCGATAAAAGCGGGACATAATTACCTATTTAATCTCAGAGTCTATACATAGGCAGGACATATAAACCTATTAATCTATTGATAAAATAAATATTGAAAATCATTTCGTATTTTGCATAGAAGTGTGGGTTGTAGCGTTTATCCTACTTTTAAATAGTTTCGAATATACAATCAATATTACAGAATGCATGGACAGGTACTCGCTATATACTGTATGCAGCATGCTTGTTTAGTTTGAAAAAGTCACTACAAAATATCCCAACATTCTGCCCACACCGTAGCCTATATCCAATAGTTTTTAAATTATATCGCAAATAAAGAGCGTTATTGGCACCATAAAAGGTAAATGGATGGTGTTTCCAGGCGGGGTTTAAATGCTGATTTAAACGAGAAATTTATGGTTTTCGCCAAGTTTACAGAATATTTTTGTAAGTGCGCAGGTTTTTCAGAAATGGCGCACGCAGAAATTGAGTGTGAAATAAATGGTTATAAACGGTTATAAATAAGTCCCCTGAAGTCTCCACCCGGGCAGAGTAGCAGAGGCTATGTCTGCGGGTTCTATTATAGGGATGTTCAGAGATGGCTCTACTGTAGATATAGCCTACAGTAGAGCATGTGTTATTAGCATACATGACTCTGCAGTCTGCAGGATCTGCTCTGCTCCCCCCTTATTGAGAACACTGCCTCTTGATTACATGTACCTTCACTCTTATTTAATCTCCTGTAACTCATGTACCTTCACTCTTATTTAATCTCCTGTAACTCATGTACCTTCACTCTTATTTAATCTCCTGTAACTCATGTACCTTCACTCTTATTTAATCTCCCCCCTACATCCACTAACTCTTAAATAATCATGTATTTTTAGTATGGCAGTGGGGGTGTAACTAAACCAGGGCCCCTCCTGTATGTGTGTGTGTTTGGGGTGGTGGGGGGTACACAGGTAAACAGAGGCACCAGGTGGTCTGATTCAGAGGGGTTGGGTTAAATGCGGAAGACACATTTCAATTGAATGCATTCAGTTGTACAACTGACTAGTATCCCCCTTTCCCTTTCCTTTTGTCCTTCCAACAGTTATCTGGGGGAACCATACAGGGGCCACTGGGGGCAATTGACTAACAATACAAAGTGTCTTTTGGGCGGAAGGTAGCCTAGTGGTTAGAGCATTGGGCCAGTAACCGAAAGTTCGCTGGTTCGAATACCCGAGCAGACAAGGTCGATGTGTCCTTGAGCAAGGCCCTTAACCCTAATTTTCTCCAGAGGCTGACCCTGTAGGTAGGCCGTCATTGTAAATAAGAATTTGTTCATAACTAACTTGCCTAGTTAAAGTTTCAATAAAAATACAAATAAAAAAGTCTTCCAATGTCTCCATAGTGAGTGTGGGAGAGTTTGAGTAGGCTACTTATAACTTTATGTTTCAAACACTTTCTCTTCTGGGTATGACATGTCATTGCTGGGTGAGCCACTCCCTTGTGTGTGAATTAATAAAAATGAGTAAAATAAATTAATCAAATGTTTAAAATAGGACACCCACCACCTATCACATGCACAAAGCTAAATTAAATACATGAACCATTTTGAATCCCAAATGGTAGCCTAGCAGTTATAAAACATGTATTTTTAACCGTGAAATAACTAGGACTATGGCGTGCTCATGTTCGTTGTCACTTCCTGTTGACAGTAGCCTACTAACAGGGTTGGGGAATAACGGATTCATCCGTTACATGTAAAGGATTGCAAAAACCGGTAACTGTAATCCGTTACATTAACAGCAAAAAATATTGTAATCAGATTACAGATACTTTTGAAAAACTAGATGATTACTTCGAGGATTACTTTTAAATTCAGAAAGGATGTTTGCTGAGAAAAATATTTGACACTGGTCTGTTTTCTCAATGATATTCAAATCCGCATTGAAAAAAGGCGCAAATCTGTAGACGTTTTTTCAACCTGAGCGAGAGACCACTATAATGACACACCAAATGTGTTTGATGGATCGCGGGAAAATAGGCTTTTGTAGGCTACAGTTCAAGATATGTATTCTAATGGTGCGACTGCTGTCGGCATCCAAAGATTATCCAACTTGAATAAACGCTTCGAGGTAAGGATGACGGCGATACGGATATCACTTATTATTGATCTACTTATGTGAATCACACTGCTGCTCTCTCATTTATCTATATGCGAAATACGGAAGGATTGTGGTTGTTGTGGATGGCTGTTCACAAATCTAAATGTGTATTTGGACCCAATAATGGTTGAATTCAAGAAGTTTAAGCTGCCTATCAATCATTGTTTCTGAAACCAGTGGACAGCCAGTGAAAAATGCACTCTTGCAACAGCTGCATAGTGCGGATCCAAACCTATGGAATAACACTTTTTTTCATTATTTTTACTATTTTCTACATTGTAGAATAATAGTGAATACTTCAAAACTATGAAATAACACATAAGACATCATGTAAATTGATTTTTCAAAGTAGCCACCCTTTGCCTTGATGACAGCTTTGCACACTTGGCAAAACATGCCATTCCGTGAGCGCAGCATTTATTTTTCAACTCAGATCAATGAGCCCAATCAGTCCTCCATGACTACAAAATCATAAACAACAGAGTAGGGTTGGCTAATAAATCCTTAGTTTTGGGGTCAAACAATTTGGCTAATCTATACTTCCATATTTCCAAGTCATATTCTTGAAGAACAAGGGGTATAACATTTATTGGAATGACTGGAATTCCGATAGACTTTTAGATAGTTTTTAATGTAAAGATACTTTCATCGCATTATTATATGTAGTAGAAAGCGATGGGTTAGAAGAAGCCCACATAACTAACCCATAAAGTAACATTTAACATCCATATAGGGCCAGCTATGTAAACTTTAACCTTGATTTATCCTGCAATAGATGTCGTTCAATTGGTAACAGACATTTGTGTCTTTTTCTAATGCCTCTTAATGGGAAAGTAATATAAAGTAACGGAATGTAATCAGATTACGTTACTAAATGTAGGTAACCCAAAAGTTACGTTACTGATTACAATTTTGTACAGGTAACTTGTAACGGTAACGGATTACATTTAGAAAGTAACCTACCCAACCCTGCCTACTAAACACTTGCAAGTTGTCACTTTATGCGTTGTTTTTTCTTCTAGCAACAACCGTTCTCCGATTCGAGTTTGTCTGTCGGGAGGGCGGAGTTCAACTCACCAAAACCCTCCATATTATAATCTGAGTGTCAGACAGCACCTTTACCTTTGGGACAAACATCGACGGAGACCTTGTGCCTGGCTGTTCACTCTACTGGTAACTCGAGAGAGTCTGGTGTCGTATTCGTATTGCGTTACCAACCTGAACTGTTGTATGCTCAAATAACGTTTTTGGACAGTTTACATCCAAACTATTCAGGTAAGGATATGTTATCTCCACATGGAGCCGCGATATACATACATATACAAATTAATGTAGGATATGGCAATGTTACTATGTTCAGGCTAGCCTACGTCGTAAGTTCTTTGTAGAGATATAGATATTTGGTGGAAACTGAGCTACACTTCCTGCCAAATGTATGACCATATTAGATACACATATTTCCCTCAGATTACACAGACCCACACACAAAGAATTCGAAAACAAATCCAATTTTGATAAACTCTCATATCTATTCAGTGAAATAGCAGTGTGCAATCACAGCAGCAAGATTTGTAACCTGTTGCCACAAGAAAAGGGCAGCCAGTGAAGAACATTGATGAATCATTGTAAATGCAATCTATATTTATGTTTATTTATTTTCCCTTTTGTACTTTAACTATTTGCACATTAGAACACTGTATATATACATAATATGACACTTGGAATGTCTTCATTCTTTTGGAACTTTTTTAAGTGTAGTGTTTACTGTTCATTTTTTATAGTTTATTTCACTTTTGTTTATGATCTATTTCACATGTTTTGGCAATGTAAACATATGTTACCCATGCCAATAAAACCCTTAAATTAAATTGAATTGAATTGAATTGAATGATATGAGGCTACATTGTCGCCAGCAAGGATTGACAAATGTTCAACTTCAAGTGCGACTCCTCATAGTGGATCTATTCTAATTAGCAACACCTGGGTCATATTCTCATTTGTCTCGACTTCACGGTTTAACGTCATGTACTGTTAGCAAAGCCTACCACATTTCCATAACTAAAATGCAGAATTATACTGCTGTTGATTATTTTTTTTTGGTTTCATCCAAGGATAGTGTTTCTCAAAGTAGATGTCAAGGTGATTTAGTAGGCTGCTTGTAAACTAATTTCTTTATTCAAATTTCCAGACTGGCATCCTTCACTTTTGTAACCAATTTCTATGAATAGCCTATAGTAGGGCAGGCTTTAGCCTACATTTTCCCAGTTGACACACACACACACACACACACACACACACACACACACACACACACACACACACACACACACACACAGAGCTCTGAAGGAGCTCTGTTTACAATCTGTCTGTACATGTCTGAACTGGAGTTAGTTTAATTAACTTGTGGGAGAGACTCAGGAGAGGCAATGGTGGGCTGTCACCACCCTTAAATACCTTGGCTGCAGGAGGCTATGACTGAGCACTATGACTGAGTGTTGTTGATAGTTCCTGGTCAAGATTTGGCTTGGTGTTGGGTTATCTTGTTCTGTATCTCAGTCAGTAGTCTACTGTTCCCAGGGTTTTTTCTTTTACTAACAGTTTCACAACAAAGTAACTGTGATGAGGATTAAACATGTCAGAATGTCAGAGAAATCCAATGATTGACTTGATAACTAAGTTGATGTAGGCCATATGTAGAGACAATCTCCTTACTTATATTATTTAATATTTTGTATAATATAATTCACCCACCCCATATGTTTCTCAATCTGGACTGAGACAATGGTTATCTGGGTTTTATTGCAAGTATTTCCACAGGAAGGAGGCTAGAGCTGATGTATTCTTCAGAAAATTATTGTAAGACTTAATACAAACTATAGAAAGACTGGCAATGAGGTGCCAATAACAAGATAAGTAGTGCACTACTTGGTGCTGGTTTTGGGTGCTGACAGTATCCATTAGTCATGTTTAGAAAGTATCACTAACACTTCACTTGACAATGGTGATATTAAGGCCAGTGCCATAGGGCCTTTTCAGGTCATGTCAAAACCATAATCCTATGTGCAAATTACTTCCATAACTCTCTCCCCTCTTACAGGTGTGTGAGTCATTTAGTGAGACCTGAGATGGGCCTCCCCTCATTACTGTGCCTGTGTGTGCTGGTGACCCTGTGTGGCCACCAGGGGGTGCTCTCCCAGGCCCCCTCCACCCCCTCCTATGGCGAACGGGGCTCCGACTTGGGGCTCCAGGTGTTCCTGCAGGTGGCCCGCTCCAGACCCCAGGAGAACGTGGTGCTCTCCCCCCACGGTGTGGCCTCCATCCTGGGCATGCTGCTGCCAGGCGCCCATGGAGAGACCCGCAGGCAGCTCCTCACAGCACTCAGCTACAAGAAGAATGGTAAAAGTCCCTCAATACTAGTTATTTCATAGCCTCATCCAGTGTCTCTCATTAAGGGCATACTGCGAGTTCTGCCAACTACCCAGAGTCAGACGAACTAGTGGATACCATTTGTATGTCTCTTCTTGCAATATGAAGGAAGTTAGAGGTAGTTTCGCGAGCCAATGCTAACTAGTATTAGCACAATGACTGTAAGTCTACAGGTACGCTAGAGTATGCTACTGTACCTGTAGACTTAGTCATTGCACTACCCAGAGTAACAACATGATAATGACTTCCAGTCATACTCCAACCTTGAGGAACGACACTGTTTTCAGAAAATCCCAAAATATCTCATTGAAATTCCCCAACTCTTCTTTCCAGGCCCTTATAAGATGTTGAGGAAGCTCCACAAGACGTTGACGACCAAGTCCAACCAGGACATCGTGACTGTCGCCAACGCTATGTTCTCCCAGCAGGGCTTCCCTATGGAGGAGGCCTTCATGTCCTCCAACATGGCCAACTTCCAGTGTGAGAGCCGGACCTTGGACTTTACTGACACACAGGTGGCTGCAGCCACCATCAACGACTGGGTCAACAACCAGACCAAAGGTGAGACTCCAGCTGGAGGCAAGCTTACTGTAGAACAGTCAATTAAAACATGACCATAGATCTGTAATAGAACGGTATTTAATTAGGCTACATTCATGTAGCACTAGAATTTAGTCTTGTGGTGATTTTGCATTAAATGGGGGTACCTAACTTGTCCTATCCATTTAAGGTTTATTTTGGTCAGTGTGTCATTGGTGTTGGAGTGATACATTTTTCTAACTGCTGTGTTCTAATTTACAGGCCACATCCCCACTCTGGTCAAGGCAGACATGTTGGACGGAGCTCTGACCCGCCTGGTGGCCATTAACACCATCTACTTTAAAGGCCTGTGGAAGTCCCGCTTCCAACCGGAGAACACCAAGATGAGAACATTCAATGCGGGAGATGGCAATGCATACAAGGTCCCCATGATGTCCCAGCTGTCGGTCTTCAACATTGGTGAGTTCTGCTCTGAGACCTAAGACACCACTCTGAACCCTTCTGACATGCTCACTGGGATAATATTCTGACTTCCTGACTGGGATAATATTCTGAGCTGCTCACTGGGATAATATTCTGACCTGCTCACTGGGATAATATTCTGACCTGTGTGTGAAATTATATACTGTACTAATCTGCTGTAGGTAGACCACATAATTCCATTTTGGCTGTAGTTTAGCCTGTGACATGGATAGAGTTTCCCATGTAGGCCTAGGAGTAGTTGAGTGGGGGGTGTTTATCAATGCCTTACAGTTTCAGGACACACTAGCTACCCTGGACTGTCTAGGATTATTTCCCTGACATGCCTAGTTTATTTCTGATAATAAATTGTGAAAGCCTCTTGAGTAAAATTACTGGAATTAAACATTTCTCTTGGGAGTTATATTTTCATCCTCCATTTACAGAGAAAATACTACAACAAATTTGGCAAGTATACTTCTCAGACATAAATGACAGGTCAAATCACGTTTGTGGGTAGATTTGAGTATAATGGGAACCATGTTGTTGCTTTATGACTACATGTGGAGTTCAACTTTGATTACTTGTTTTATGGCTGTTTTACAGCATGACTGTATATGGTCCTGTCTATGAATGCTTGGGTTGTTAGATTGGTATCACTGTGGTTTGGCATCTTTGTCTTGCGGACCACATCCCACCACAGATTGTCCTGGGAACCAACAAACGCCATCCTTCTCATTATGCAACTAAAGCCAAAGTAGAATAAACTCTTTGACATACAATATTTATGTCACTATTGAGGAGAGATAGTATTTATTCACAAGATAAATATCCTCAAAAGGTGTTGAATAATTTCAGATGGACCATTAATACAGTAACACTTCTTAGCCTACAGTATGGATACTCTTCATCCCTGACCCCTTATCTCCTAGGTCTGGCCAGCACACCCCAGGGGCTGAATTATAAGGTCATTGAGCTACCGTATCACGGCAACAGCATAAGCATGCTGATCGCCCTGCCATCGAAGGAGGACACACCCCTAGGTGATGTCATCGCTCACGTCAGCACAGCCACAGTACAGAGCTGGACCAAGCTGCTGCACCAGAGGAAGGTCCGCCTGCTGCTGCCCAAGTAAGACTCAAACAACAACCCACTCACTGGTTCAAAAACCCTTACCCAGCATCCTGTTCAGGAGGATGCAATGTTCTGAACACTGCAGGTAAAAAATATATTGTATAGAGCTGACATTATTGCCCACTACATGACCAAGAAGTGTGTCTGTAATTCTGCACCCCAATGACCAGGTAACTTCCAGGTATTGTTGCAGGGACAGGTCAAAGACAAGACACACCCACTCCTGGCTCTTATGGGCAGGACGCACTTCGAATCAGCAAATAACACACCCGTTATATGTCACACTTAACTGACTAACTCTTGGGTACAACATTGTGCTATTTGTTATGTGTATGAAAAGTCTTCACTAATTGGTGAAGGAAATGGTAGTTACGTCATTGGCCTGTGTGTGTAGGTTTACTGCTGAAGCCGAAGTGGACCTGCAAGCCTCCCTCTTAGCCCTGGGGATAACGGACATCTTTCATGAGGGCAAAGCCGACTTCAGACACATCAGTGAGTGGCACTGGGATCATAAATCAAACATCCCATAGAACTGTAATGTATTCTTTCTGATGGTGTATCAACCAACCATTGGTCTCAGTCTGGCTTTATACAACGATGATTGGTGCTAATATAGGAAAACATTGTTGGCTGTTTACTGCAATGAGAGCTCAAAATAGCCATGATTCATGTCTAGCTGTCCGGTGTGAAGTGGCCACGAAGCATAAGATGTTCTTTTCCTCTAACGACTTCTGCAGGCTTTTTTATATTATGGACCAGAATTAACGTGCGCATAATTGGGTTGTCCTCTAGTGCCACCCAGTGGAACATTGTTTTTATCAATGGAACTTTACAGCACTTGAATATTTTGTCATTTAACTTTTCCCTCAGGTACAGAGCCTGTGTATGTATCTAAAGCACTACAGAAAGCTAAGATTGAGGTCAATGAGGATGGAACAAAAGCAGCTGCTGCCACGAGTAAGTGTTTGTTGCTTTAGTAATTCTGTGTCCGTTTGTATTGAATTGAGTTGCGCATCTGTGTGGATATTATCTCTGAATATTAGAGAATATAAGGCAGGTTGAAGACATGTTTTAATTTGTATTTCTCATTTTCCTCCAGCTGCCATCTTAATGGCCAGGTCTTCTCCACCTTGGGTGATCGTAGACCGACCCTTCCTCTTCCTCATCCGGCACAACCCAACAGGTACAGCATGCGGTCTGTCTGGCTCTCATTTTTCTAAAACTTTTAGAATGTACTCTAATGGTTTCAAAAGACTGACATCCTCTTTGGCAAATATCACTAGTTGTTGATATAGCTGTTGTGTAATTCACACGACATGCATCAGGATGGGCGGCAGGTAGCCTAGCGGTCAGAGTGTTGGGCCAGTAACCCAAAGGTCGCTGGTTACAATACCCGAGCCGACAAGGTGAAAAAGCTGTCTGTGTCCTTGAGCAAGGCACTTAACCCTAATCTGCTCCAGGGGCTGACCCTGTAGGTAGGCCGTCATTGTAAATAAGAATTTGTTCTTAACTGACTTGCCTAGTTATATAAAAAATAAATACAAATAAAAGGAAGCAGTTCAGGTCATATTCTATCTTTGTTTTTCTTTCTTATAGACATGCATGCTATGTTAATTTCCTTCTATTTTCTGTAGAATTACTTATTGTTTCCTTTGTCCTCAGGTACGATCCTCTTCATGGGCCAGGTCAATCAGCCTTGAGCCTTTCCTGCCTGCATATATCCCTTTCACTGGAACGTGCCTCCTGAGCTTCAGAATAATACATTCATATTCACAGCACACACTTCCTTGCTCACATGCAAACACACCGACACAAACACAATTCACACTCATACTCAGACTTGTATTTTTGCCATCTGGAGATTTGTGTACAATATGGACATATTATGACGCTATTTGTTTTAAATGTTTGCATTTGATTTGACTTTTTCTATGGTCCATAATATAGTGTTCTGCCAATGACACATTTGCATAGGGATTTTGTTATCCTTTGTATACTTTCTAAAGTACTTGCTACCTTTTTTTTTTATATGACCCTGAATGTCAAACGTGTATATTAGATGGGGTACATGTCAGTTTGAATTAATATTATTGGTGGTTTTACATGTTCAATTTCAGATTGGAAAGTTACACTCCAAGTCATTGAATTAATTTAGCCTCTCAAACCCATTTTTGGATATGTCAATAATTTGCATTAAACTCTGAGTACTCCTGTACTTTGTATTATGTGGGGTTTTGTTCATATGTAATGTAACAATTACCATCTGTTATTGAGGTGGATGAGTTGGTATTTGAAAAACTGAAAATATTGAGAGGTGTGCCTAAATAAACATCCTTTCTGTTTTATCAATCAAATATACAAAACATTCTATAAAGTATATAATAGTGACATATATTTATAAAGTTCTAGCTATATGTAAAGGATACCTTCTATTATGGAAAAGTACCTTTGGATGTGCAAGTTGACTGGGGGAGATTCTCACTTCTCCATCCTCTCTCCTCCGTGACCTGGAAACCACTCAAGTTGTTGAGTGGTCGAGGAGAGTGCCATTTATTTAGTAGGCGAAATGGAGTAGTGTCCTTGCCTCCTCCCGCTGACGAAGCACATGTGAGGTAACGTTTTGCGAGCATGGAGAGGCTAGAGAACTGGGCTAAGGAACAGAAGGTGGGTATTGAAGAAAGGCCATCCTTGTGTGTTCTGCAGTCAGTACAGCGGATGAAGGCACGGCATGAGCGTGGTGAACAGATAGACATGGTTATAGACAGTGAGGGATGAAGGCACGGCATGAGCGTGGTGAACTGAGTGCAGTGGGAATATGTGTGTTAAGGTACAAAATGTATTCTGCTGTGGCTCATAAAGAATTACCTGTGGTGGCAGATGTGGTGAAGACCTCCAAGTCCGAGCCTTACTCCTATGGTCATGAAAAGGATGATTTGGGCACAGCGGAAGTTACATTTTTGGAGAAAGTGGATACCTGCTTTTGGCTGATCCATTTGTAGTCTCAGGCTGGGTAGAAAATAAGTTGGGTACTGTTAAATCGGTGAAGGTGGTTTTCTGTATTTCTTCCGTCTATAAGGAGCGGACACTTCGCGTCAGACCTGTGACTTGCTTTGCTCTCCGGAGCAGGGTGCCTTTGAAAGGAGTGATTACTGGGGTGGAGTTAAGTGTTGAGGTGGAGCAACTGAAATAAAAAATTCCCTGTGTCTGTAACACCTGCCGTTTGGTGCGACGCAGGCCCTGTGGCGAGTGTGGTGAAACTGAGAAGACACAGTTTGTCCTTTTGAGTTTTGAAGCAGAGTCTTTACCTGATAAAGTCAGTTATCCTGTGAGAGCTTTTGTGCCGAACCCACTAAGGTGTTTCAGATGCCAAGCTTATAGTCATGTTGCAGCGGGAATAGAGGGAGATTTCAAGATGTGAGAAGTGTGCAGGAGGGCATGGGACAAAGGATTATGTAGTATCAGTGGAAGAAACTGTGTCAATTGTGGGAGTGCCCATGTTGCTAGGGATCAGAAGTGCCCGGTGCAAGAGAGATTGGTTGAGGTTGCCAGGGTCAAAGTAGAACAGAAGCTGTTGTATGCTGAGGCAGTGAAGAGAGAAGAGGATGATGTGTCAAGGGTGAGCAGTAGGCCTAGGCCAATACAGAGTGATACAAATGTGTGCTTCAGTAAGGTTGGCTTTTTAGCATTCATTGCCATGGTTATCAACTGTACCGCAGAAATGGAACATACATCACAGAAAATAGATGTTGTGGTGGCAGTTGCAGATAAGTACTTGGGTTTATGAGGTTTTACTGCAGAAGAGTTACAAGGTGTGTTGAACAAAAGCGTCCCGTCCTCCAAAGCTGTCAGCCTGGTGTAGGATAAGATAGGGTCAAAGTAGTGGCATGGGGTGGTGATTTAAAAACAATTTCAATAGTGGTATATATAGGTGGAGGATTCGTTGGCGGAATGTAATAGTGATATATACATTACCAGACAAAAGTTTGGACACACCTACTCATTCCAGAGTTTCTTTATTTTTACTATTTTCTACATTGTAGAATAATAGTGAGGACATCAAAACTATGAAATAACACATATGGAATCATGTAGTAACCAAAAAAATGTTAAACAAATATATTTTATTTATATATTTTTTAGATTCTTCAAAGTAGCCACCCTTTGCCTTGATGACAGCTTTGCACACTTGGCATTCTCTCAACCAGCTTAATGAAGTAGTAACCTGGAATGCTTTTCCAACAGTCTTGAAGGAGTTCCCGCATATGCTGAGTACTTGTTGGCTGCTTTTCCTTCACTCTACGGTCCAACTCATCCCAAACCCTCTCAATTGGGTTGAGGTCTGGTGATTGTGGAGGCCAGGTCATCTGATGCAGCACTCCATCACTTTCCTTCTTGGTCAAATAGCCCTTACACAGCCTGGAGGTGTGTTTTGGGTCATTGTCCTGTTGAAAAACAAATGATAGTCCCACTAAGCGCAAACCAGATGGGATGTCGTATCGCTGCAGAATGCTGTGTTAGCCATGCTGGTTAAGTGTGCCTTGAATTCTAAATAAACCACTGACAGTGTCACAAGCAAAGTACCCCCACACTATCACACCTCCTCCTCCATGCTTCATGGTGGGAGCCACACATGCGGTGATCATCCGTTCACCTACTCTGCATATCACAAAAACACGGTGGTTGGAACCACAAATCTCAAATTTGGACTCATCAGACCAAAGGACATATTTCCACAGGTCTAATGTCAACTAATGTCAACCTGAGGTGCAGTTAATTGCTGATTTCTGAGGCAACTCTAATGAACTTATCCTCTGCAGCAGAGGTAACTCTGGGTCTTCTTTTCCTGTGGCGGTCCTCATGAGAGCCAGTTTCAGTTTGCCATAATGGACTTGGTCTTTTACCAAATAGGGCCATCTTCTGTATACCATCCCTACCCTGTCACGACAACTGATTGGCTCAAAAGCATTAAGAAGTAAAGAAATTCCACAAATTAACTTTTAACAAGGCACACCTGTTAATTGAAATGCATTCCAGGTGACTACCTCATGAAGCTGGTTGAGAGAATGCCAAGGGTGTGCAAAGCTGTAATCAAGGCAGAGGGTGGCTACGTTTAAGAATCTCAACTATAAAATAAATTTTGATTTGTTTAACTTTTTGGGTTACTCCATGATTCCATATGTGTTATTTCATAGTTTTGATGTCTTCACTATTATTCTACAATGTAGAAAATAGTAAAAATAAAGAAAAACCCTTGAATGAGTAGGTGTGTCCAAACCTTTGACTGGTACTGTAGATGTAGGGTTAGTTGGTGGTATGTAATAGTGGTATGAACAAACAAAATGTGCAAACATTATAATACCAAAGAAGAAGAATAAGAAGAGGAAGGACAAGCTACCGGAGTCCTTCGAGGAAGAGTTTTGAGATCTGCCACACCCCCTTTGAATCAGCTGTTTACTCAGGAGAAAATCATGCACATATTTAAAAAAGATATACTACTTATCCTTTCATCTATAAAAAGTCTATCACCTATAGATACAGTTGAAGTCGGAAGTTTACATACCTTAGCCAAATAAATGTTTAAAAAAATTCACAATTCCTAAAATTCCCTGTTTTAGGTCAGTTAGGATCACCACTTTATTTTAAGACTGTGAAATGTCAGAATAAAAGTAGAGAGAATGATTTATTTCAGCTTTTATTTCTTTCATCACACTCCCAGTGGGTCAGAAGTTTACATACACTCAATTAGTTTTTGGCAGCATTGCCTTTAAATTGTTTAACTTGGGTCAAACGTTTTGGGTAGCCTTCCACAAGCTTCCCACAATAAGTTGGGTGAATTTTGGCCCATTCCTCCTGACAGAACTGGTGTAACTGAGTCAGGTTTGTAGGCTCCTTGCTCGCACATGCTTTTTCAGTACTGCCCACAAATTTTCTATAGGATTGAGGTCAGGGCTTTGTGATGGCCACTCCAATACCTTGACTTTGTTGTCCATACTTGTCCATACTTTGGAAGTATGCTTGGGGTCATTGTCCATTTGGAAGACCCATTTGCGACCAACCTTTTACCTCCTGACTGATGTCAAGAGATGTTGCTTCAATATATCCACATAATTTTCCTTCCTCATGATGCCATCTATTTTGTGAAGTGCACCAGGCCCTCCTGCAGCAAAGCACCCCCACAACATGATGCTGCCACCCCCATGCTTCACGGTTGGGATGGTGTTCTTCGGCTTGCAAGCCTCCCCCTTTTTCCTCCAAACATAACGATGGTCATTATGGCCAAACAGTTCTATTTTTGTTTCATCAGACCAAAGGACATTTCTCCAAAAAGTACAATCTTTGTCCCCATGTGCAGTTGCAAACCGCAGTCTGGCTTTTTTATGGTGGTTTTGGAGCAGTGGCTTCTTCCTTGCTGAGCAGCCTTTCAGGTTATGTCGGTATAGGACTCGTTCTATTGTGGATATAGATACTTTTATACCTGTTTCCTCCAGCATCTTCACAAGGTCCTTTGCTGTTGTTCTGGGAATGATTTTCACTTTTCGCACCAAAGTACGTTCATCTCTAGGAGACAGAATGCGTCTCCTTCCTGAGCGGTATGACGGCTGCGTGGTCCCATGGTGTTTATACTTGTGTACTATTGTTTGTACAGATGAACGTGGTACCTTCATGTGTTTGTAAATTGCTCCCAAGTATGAACCAGACTTGTGAAGGTCTACAATTTCTTTTCTGAGGTCTTGGCTGATTTATTTAGATTTTCCGATGATGTTGAGCAAAGAGGCACTGAGTTTGAAGGTAGGCCTTGAAATACATCCACAGGTACACCTCCAATTGACTCAAATGATGTAAATTAGCCTATCAGAAGCTTCTAAAGCCATGACATCATTTTCTGGAATTTTCCAAGCTGTTTAAAGGCACAGTCAACTTAGTGTATGTAAACTTCTGACCCACTGGATTTGTGATATAGTGAATTATAAGTGAAATAATCTGTCTGTAAACATTTCTTGGAAGAATTACTTGTGTCATGCACAAAGTAAATGTCCTAATCGACTTGCCAAAACCATAGTTTGTTAACATTAAATCTGTGGAGTGGTTGAAAAATTAGTTTTAATGACTTCAACCTAAGTGTATGTAAACTTCCGACTGTAAATGACTTTTTACCTCATTACACATTTCATTTGGGATTGCACCCCTTAGGAGTCGAAGAGGGGGCGGAGGAGTTGAGCGAACCAATTGAGAATCTCCCTAAGTGTGACCATAGAACAGTGACAGTAGCAAAGAGTGGTGCGCCCTAGTAGACAAGGCAGTGGCTTTGGATGGACAGTTGAAAAGCTTGCTGATGAGTGTGGTCTGAGGGAGTTGGTGGTTGGCCCTGCTGTGGTGATGGAGTATGTTCCTCCGTGGTTACTCCTGGATCCTGTTGTTGATCTAATCTTGGCAGGGAAAATAAAAGATTGGTCAGAGGTGAGTGATATAGGGGAACTGGTTAACAATTATATTGGTAGAAGTTTTTATAGTTTTTTTTACAGAGTTTTACAGGAGTAGGTGAATACATTCCTTAATTTGATGTGGTGATATGTTGACAACTATCAGATTAACTGGCAGTATACTCTGTTGAACTGTTGGCGATAGTAGCTGCCCTCCAGTGGATGGAGGCCCTTAAACCTGTCAGAATTGCAGCATGCTCAGATTCCCGGTCTATATTGAATAGTTCTAATAGGCAAATCTAATAGGAATGATAGACTATTGGAGGCATTAATGTTATCATGGAGAATCGAGAGATAGGGTGTAGTAGTGCGATTCTGTTAGGTCCCAGAGTGGGGGGGATGAAACAGTAGATCAGGTAGCCAAAAGGGCTTTAAAACTAGATATGATTGATATTCGTCCTCTACTGAGTAGAAGTGAGGCCAAATTTAATATTAGATCCATCCCGAGTGGCACAGCAGCCTAAGGCACTGCATCTCAGTGCTAGAGGCATCACTACAGACCCTGGTTAGATCCCGGGCTGTATCACAATTTCCCCCCCGGGGGATCAATAAAGTACCTATCTATCTATCTATCTATCTATCTATCTATCTATCTATCTATCTATCTATCTATCTATCTATCTATCTATCTATCTATCTATCTATCTATCTATCTATCTATCTATCTATCTATCTATCTATCAAGAGTTCCATAGGGCAGCACACAATTGGCCCAGCATCGTTCGGGTTAGGGGATGGCCGTCATTGTAAATAAGAATTTGTTCTTACTGACTTGACTAGTTAAATAAAGGGTAGATATTTTTTTATGTGTGGCAGAAGAGGTGGGACTCAGAGCCCAAGGACTTATATGCGCTCCAAAGAAAGGTTGGTGGACCAAGATTCAAAGGTCAGATTAGGAAGGAAGAGGTGGTGTTTGCTCGGTTGCTTCTAGGACATTTTTTTTGATATTTTTGATAGAAATTAGTAGGGCTCTTTTTTATTTTCTTATTAGTACAGAATTAGATAGGAGGGTTTAGTGTCTCTTATTGTTTGTTTCTTTATTCATTTAATCTGTAAACTGTGATTGACTACACACTCATTGTAGTTGCTGGCATTCACATCTAACGTTTGTTTATGGACCGCCATAATATTATAGTAGAAGAAGAAGAAAAATAAGGGATTTGCGCTGCTATTCTAGACATTACATTAATCCTACATCGAACCCTACGCTTAGCAGTCAGCTGATTGTCGAGTTGGGAGAAAAAGAAAACATAGCCATGGCGGCAGAGATTCATTCGAGGCCTCAAAACTCAAGACCAGTTCTTTTAAATAAGATCGAAGGACACTCTGACGCTGTCAATGCTGCAGTTTTGATACCGAAAGAGGACGGAGTGATCACGGTTAGCGAGGACAGGTAGGTTGACTAGACGCCCCATTAGCTAGCATGCTAACGTTAGCTGTTATCCAGACCATGATGATCTAGCTATTAGTTGTCTACTTAACGTTATTAGGTTATCATTTGCCTAGGGACCAGACGGTGCATTTCTAAATACACCGTATGGAACAGCATTACAGTGTTTGAATACAATTATTGTTGAACTTACTCTGCCGATTGTCCATGATGTTGGTACTTAAGCTGCTCAACATTTGACAAAATATCCACAGGAAAGTATTATTTTGTCGACTTTTTACAACACCGGTACTGAAGTTAACATTTCTATCACCTGGCACATGCGCAAAAACATGTAAACACCTGAAAGACTATAGAAATCCTATTAAATTGCTATGGGGCTAGCTGGGTCATTCCTGTTATGCAGCAACATTTCTGTCCCCATGAATTATTTCCTAATATTTTCTGTAAAATGTGTCAAATATTTATAACCATCGGCTTAAATTACAGCTTTAGGACTTTTTTTTTGATCAAATAAAAACAGAATAATGCACATTAAAAACACTTTTTTGTATTTTACTCATTTTTATTTGGTACATGTGTTCCACGTCTTCAGTGCAAAGTGCAAAGTAATCAACTTCCACAAGAACTATAAGGCATCAAATGATAAAATGCTCAAAATATTATTAAATTATTTTATAGACCATGTTAAACAATTTTTTTTTAACATTTTCATCATTTACCGTGTGTCCCTAAAGTTATCTTCCACCCTGTTAGGTTGTAGTTTTTACCTTAAAAAAATTCCATTGAGGCCATTTTCAGGAACTGACATCATTATTTTGGCGGGTATTCAAAGGAGCAAAGGGAGGTAAGCATAAACTTTCACTCATACTTTCTTTCCAAGTTTTATGATTTTAACCTGCTTGTCACACTCTTAAAGTTCCAACCTGTTAGGCTAAGTTGGTCCAATTTTTAAAAAACAAAACATATTTTATATAGTTATAAAAGTTCTGTTTTATTTCTAGAAGGTTAGCTAGATAAATCTGGATCACCCACAGAGCTGTGGCTAACTTAAGAAAAACAATTCCACCCTGTTAGGTCGATAAACATAACAGGGTGGAATATGAACCTAACAGGGTGGAAATTCTACTAGAAAATTTAGAAAATAAATGATTTACACTGAGATGGATTTTTTTATATATATATTTGCAATTTAAACTATCAATATAATTTCAGTAAGGGATAACAACTTGCCATGTGATCACTATCACAAAATAATCCCAGACCGTTTGACGACACGATAATGATCGCATGGCCATATATTATCCCGCTTATTCCATGGCTACATACCAACACCATAGAAGAAGTACATTTATGCAAATTGTACTGATGAAACATTAAATAATTATAGATATTTCTTAGGAAATGGCTCCACTAAGCGCAGCAGAGATGCAGCGTCGCTACAGGGCAAAGAGAGATGCAGACCCCGAGAGGAGAGCAAAATATCTGCAGAAAGAGAGGGAGAAGTGGCAGAGAGACAGAGACAGGATAAAAGAAAACAATAGAAGACTTCTACGAGCGTAGAATGCGTGCCCAAAGAAAGCAATGGAGAAAAAGGAAAAGAGATGTGAAAGCCAGAGAAAAGGCCAGGACAGCTATACCCTCTCCCCCAGCAACAGAGAAACATCCTTCCAACAATGTCATTTTACTCACCCAATGGTCAACAGAGACTTCCAGATCCAATGAGGATGAAAAGAAGTCCATAATCACAGTCAAAAAAGAATTGACTATGACTGAGGATGAAGTCGTCGACCAGTTCCAAGATAGAATGGTCAAATTCAAGCAACACCTGTTCAACATCCGTTGGCAGTATAGGGCCTACAGAGAACTGAGGGAACATCTGAAGGACCATGAATGCTTAATCTATGTGGACTTCAGCTAAAACTATTTATGTAAATACGCAAATGAAGTGCAGTCAGTCCATTTCGGGGGATCCCACCAGCAGGCGACCCTTCACACTGGTGTGTTATATACAGCAGCACAGCAGTCTCCGATTGCCTTCTGCTCCATTTCCCCTTCGAGGAGACATGATCCGCAAGCAATCTGGGCACACCTGGATCCGGTTCTGGATATGGTGAAGGCGGGGTTTCCTGAAGTGAGTCGGCTGCATTTTTGTAGTGATGGGTCAGCGACCCAGTATAGGCAGAAGGGAAACTTCCTCCTCCTTTCCACGGAGCCATTCAAAAGGGGCTATGACATCACTTGGAATTTCTTTGAGGCCAGCCATGGCAAAGGGGCTCCGGATGGTGATGGTGGGACTCTGAAGCGGTCGGCGGACAGGCTAGTGCGGTTAGGAGAAGACATCCCGGATGCAGAGGTGCTTTTCAACATGCTGAAGATGCAAGAGTCAGTAGTGGAGCTGTTCTTCGTGAGTGAAAATAGTGCGGAGGCAAAGGTGCAGGAAATGGTGGTGGTAAGTGCAATCATATCTCTGCGTTTTTCTGTACACACCTCCAGTAAAAAAGAATGTAAAGAATTCTATACTCACCGGAGAAAACAGATTCTGCACCTGAGTTGAAACATTCTTGGATGTGTGTATATACTTCTTACTACACTCACCTGAGGAAATATAATGATAGTATGCACATTTTTGAGAGTGTGTTGAGACTTGTCTTCATGGACAGCCCATACAAATGGTAACCCATAACTGCCATTTGTCTATTTTGTAGGTGCCCCCTTTGATGGCTGTTAAAGGGACCATGAAGATCCATCAAGTGATGAGTACCTTGCCAGGGAAAATCAAATACAGAGACATAACCTGTCTCTGCCAAAGACAGGAGGGAGTCATGGACTGCCCATGCTTCAGTCTGAAGGAAGCAACCCTTCAAGCTGTTGTGGGTTCAAAAGTAACAGCAAATGTTCCCACAACTGAAACCCAGAGGTCATTACCATCGACCATGTTGGCAGGTGGTGTGTGGTGATCTATGATGAACACCGCTACCCGGGCTTGAATGTGGAGGATGACAATATACAAGTCAATTGCATGCATCGCAATGGTGTAAATAAATTATTCTGGCCGGGTCCACGAAAGGACATCAGCTGGTATGCTGACAATCAGGTACTGTGCCTGATCGAAGAGCCTCAGGCAGTCAATAAAAGATCTGTGCAACTGGACCTCTCATTGTGGAGATACATTGAAGAACAGCTAGCCTGATAACTTGTAACTGGTGCCCAATACATTGCTGGTAGTTCCACCCTGTTATGTGCCGTTCCACCCTGTTAGAAAGCTAATTTTAAATAATAAATTGACAACAATGTTAGTTTTCCATGTTTGTGTGTTTCTTTGAAGAGATGGAGAGGATTAACAACACACATTTTGTTTTGTGCATAATTCTGTTAGTATTTATCATTTTGGGGAGAAAATGTGTGCAAAAAAAGTGCTGGTTTTAAATAAACAAGACACGTTCTACTCATCTATAATTGTTTTGTTATTTTTTTTAGAATAAAACATGATATGTTGGAATAAGGGACACATAATATCTAAGAAAATCTTTTACATAATTAACATGATGTGATTATTATGTATATGTCCCTAACAGGGTGGAATACCTTCACAGCCTATGTCTGAACAATCCACCCATAATTATTATTATTTGATTGCCTGAGCTTGACCAATATCTTTTCCTGACAGTTAAACGTCACTATTCTGATCTAATGCTAAAAACATGAAAAATCTATACTTTTTCAAAGGTTATGAGGCCAAAATGTTACCGCATAACAGGAATGATTAGCAAGTTAGCTAGCTAATAGTTATGGAATGCATATCCTCAGGATATTATTGATTTGTGTGCAAGTTGGTGTACATTTGGCTACCTGTTATCTGCACTATATACTCAGACTGGGGATTGCCAGGGACCTCAGGATACAATATTATCACGATACGTATTGCGATTCTCAGGAACAATACTGGAGTTTTGGTGCAGCTACAGCAAACTAGTGCAAAAAATAATATTGCAATATTGTCAAAAATATTACTGCTACATACCCAACCTAACTGTCACCATTATTTGAGACTTTATCTTAGGGGTATGCACTGTGAATCAATTGACAAGTGTTACTGCCACCTCCAACCCCAATTGCAGTTGAAAATGGTTTTGTTTTCAGTCATTTTGTACACCCCTGACTCCTAATCACACAATTTAGACACAAAAGACACCTTCCTCCAAAAAGTAATGCATAAGTAGTGAGGAAGAGAGAGTAGCATGGGCACTTCTCTAGAGAGGGAGGCCATCCTCTTCTGGTCAACGTTAGAGCACCTGGCCTAGATCAGAGTGAATTAATGTGGCGCTCATGCTCGGTCAATTGTACATTAAGGAGCAATATCCTGAGCAAGGTATAGAGTCAATTAATCTCTGGAGCGACATCCTTCCTTCCCTGCCAACAATAGGATAAGCTTCTCATGGTTGAAGAGCAAAGGGATGTTTTTGAGGAAGGGAGAATCAAATGGTATGAGATGTTGGTTCTCTTGACTGGACTGTCGTAATGGCACTGTACTCTCTTTTTGTGTCACGAGTCATAATGATCTCGTGGCTTGAGAATTTCATGGCGTTATGAAATTGTATTGCAATAGAGGAACTGACGTTTTTATACAGACCTTTTCCTCCCAAGTAGCCCAAGTTCTAGTACTGTAATCCCTGTTCACATTTGAGACTATCATGCTGCACTTTCAGGAACGGTGCCAAGAGGGGCACTTGACGTTTGAATATGACATTTCCTGTGTCCTATGTCCAGAACTATCCGGGTATGGCTGAAGAGAGACAGTGGACAGTACTGGCCCAGCATCTACCACACAGTCTCCTGTAAGTACCACAACCGATTAGAAGTAGGCCTTAGTTGACACATCTAGTAGATGCTAAAAATAGCTGAAGCCTAAACTACTGAATCAAAACATTGGCCATACACAATTTGTTTTTCAATGCATATTTCTCTTCTCTGTACTAGCGCCGTGCTCCTGTATGTCGTACCACCATGACAGCAGGCGCATCTTCATAGGGCAGGACAATGGGGCCATTGTGGTGAGTGAGCTAAAGCCTTAAAGCTTAAACTCCAGTCTGGCTGTGTTTGACTGGACTCATAAGATGCAATTCTTGTTCACACTGACCCATTTCCCAATGTTTCCTTGCTTTGAATGAGAAGCAAGCTACAAGTATGAAGTTACATGGAATAATCGTGTGACTGGTAACGAATCTTTACTATTGTTTGTTGGTCTTAACAGGAATTCCTTCTGTCTGAAGATTTCAACAAGATGAACCATGTGAAGACCTATCCTGGTGAGATCTGAGAGAGGGTTTCCTGCCTTTGCAAAGCCAATGAGAACTAAGAAGCTTTGGTGATGTAGACATGATATGATCTCTAGTGTTCTGCAATGGAGTCTTGTGTATCAGTAACGGTACAGTGATCTGCTATTGCAGTGATTATTTCTCTTTAGCATGTATTAGATGCGTGTGTTTCTGTCTACTGGGCTGTGTTCTGCAGCCCCGCCCAGTCCCATGAGAAATCATCTGGTCCCTACCCAGCATGCCTCTGGGCAAATGTCCCTCTGTGGACTTGGAACAGGAAATAGAGGCTGATGTCATTGCTGCTTAGAACACATGCATGCAAACACTCACAGACCCACAGTGTAAGAGGAGAAAGTTATCATTGTCCAAGCAATCATAGCTTGATGACATATTGACCCATGGAGGCTGATCAGAATTTGTCGATCCTGCATCAGGATCTATGTTCACCGTCTGTTTCCTTTGATATTCCTTGTCATGTTTCTATAAGACTGCGTCAGCCCTCCAATGTATGTTTTCCTAGGCCAATTGGGATAGTTAAGCAAAATCTGACTACAGTTCCTATACAATATCCTATCCGGCCCTTTGAAACTGCTAGTAGAACTCCTGTCTGTATTGATAACCCTCATGTTTTTAAAAAGCGCAAGGGGCTTGGATTTATACATTTAAATGTAAGGAGCTTATTGCCTAAATTGGTCTTTGTAAAGATCCTGGTAGACCAGAATACCCCAGATTTCCTTATTCTATCTGAAACCTGGCTATCAAGGAAAATATCTGATGCGGGTGTTGCCCTTGACGGCCATAATGTTTTTAGATCTGACAGAGTTAGTAAGGGAGGAGGTGTTACGATTTTTGCCCGACACCATCTCAAGGTCTCTGTGTTGAACACTAGTTCTGTCCCAAAATGATTTGAATTCCTGGCCTTGAACCTTGAACTGGGAAAAAACTGTAATATTATATTGATTATATCGCCACCCCCCCCCCCCCCTCTGCTACAAAAGGTATGCTAAAACACCTAACTGATCTATTAGCCACATTTACTTCAAGTGAAATAATTATTCTAGGAGATTTCAATTTAAATTGGGAATCCCATGAAGCAGACAGTATAAAGCAGTTTTGTAGTGAATTTAATCTCTCACAACTAATTACTAAGCCAACACGGCCAAATCTAAAAGAACCGAGAAACTCTACCCTAATTGATTATATTCTGACCAATGATCCATATATATATTTGGCAAGTGGTGTGTTTCCCTTAGATATAAGCGACCATTGCCCAGTTGTACGTGTCAGAGATGCCAGAATTCCTAGGACAATTCCATGTATTATTGCTAAGAGAAATGTTAAGGATTTTAATGAACAAGCTTTTTTGCAAGACCTTAGCAACTGTGACCTTGACAGCATTGCTGATATACCAGATGTTGAGCTTGCTCTCAAGTATTTCACCTGCATTTTTACTTCAATAGCAGATAGGCATGCTCCCTATAGAAGGATAAAGGTGAGAACTAAATCCAATCCATGGTTTAGCTCCGAATTGTCTGATGCCCTTCACACACAAAATTAAGCGTGGGCCAAAGCTAGATTCACTGATCTAGACTTTGATTGGCAGTCATTTAGATGTTTAAGAAAAATAAATATGTGAAACTTGTCAGAAAGACAGAATCTGATTACTTCATTACAGCTTTGTCTGATTGTGCAGAAAATCCATATAAATTCTGGAAAATCATGAATTCACTGAAGGGTTGTAACTCAATGTCTCTTCCTCACCAAATCAACCAGCTTCTGGTATCATTACTGATCAAATTGATATCATTAATGCATTCAATCAACATTTTATTGCTGCAGGATATATTTTTGATAAAGTTTCACCGCCAAACCTGACTCAGTCTGGCTCGATGTTGCCTCATTGCAGGATAGATGCTATTGGTGGAGACTGAATAATGTTGACAATGTTGGTCGGGGGTTCTCCTTCAGACAATTCTCCGTTGGGGAGGTACTTGATGCTTTGCTTACATTGGATGTTGGGAAATCTATGGGGGCTGATAATCTAGACCCAGGTTTATTCAAATGTGCAGCTTCCCATATAGCCGGTGCAATGACACATTTTAAATCTGACTCTAACGATAGGATTCATTCCTAAAATATGGAAAACTGCTTATGTGTTGCCCCTACATAAGGGTGGAGATTGCAGCGATCTTGACAACTACAGGCCATTTTCTAGACTTCCCTGTTTAGCCAAAGTTTTGGAAAAATTGGTAAATAACCAGCTACGTACTTACCTAAGTGAGAAATGTATTTTAAATGTTAATCAATCTGGGTTCAGACCAAGGCATAGGACTATTACAGCAACTACATTAGTTGTGAACAATATTATCAATGCCCTAGATTCTAAGAAGAGTGTTGCTCAAAGACCGTACTCAGGCAATACTGTCTGATGGAGTTATATCTGATTTTCTTGAGGTGCGTAAAGGTGTTCCACAGGGATCAATTTTGGGATCTGTTCTTTTTTCATTATATATAAATTATATTGGGCAAACTGCCAAAACCTGTGCTCATCACCTGTATGCTGACAATACTATTATTTATGCTACTGCTCCGACTTTTGACCTAGCAGTATCGAGCTTGATGTTCAAGTCGCCCTTTCAAATTTAAAGCTTGTTTTAAATACTGGGAAAACGAAATACATTATTTTCTCAAAGTCCCATAAACCTATTGCAAATATGATGTATCTTCATTCAATGAATGGTACTATGATTGAACTTGTACCTGCTTACAAATATCTTGGCATTTGGATAGACAGTGATCTATCCTTTAAGAAACACATAGCTGAGCTTGTTAAGAAACTTAAATGTAAGGTTGGGTTCTTTTATAGAAAACAATCCTGCTTCTCCCTGTCTAGTAGGAAGTTAATTGTTCAATCAACTTTTTTTACCTGTTCTTGATTATGGAGATACTATATACCAAAGTGCAACAGTAACCACCTTAAGAGACCTCGACTCTGTTTATCATAGTGCCCTTCGTTTTATTATCTGCCAGCTTTAATACCCATCACTGCATTTTATACCAAAGGGTCATTAAAAACCCTTACATTATTGCACTACTCTTTGTTTGTCTATAAAGCCCTTCTCCATAAACCTCCAATGTATTTGTCATCTCTGTTGGTTAGAGTCCCTGATTATAATATTAGGTCACATGCATGGTTAACTTTAATGACTCCCTTGGTAAACACAGAGCTTGGTAGATCTGCCTTTACATGTCTAGCGCCTAATGTTTGGAATAATATCCAGTCGGTACTCTGTTTGGATGCCTTAGTGCCAATGGGTCGGTTTGTTTTAACTAACTATGTATGTCTATTAATCTGTGATGGTTGTGTTCCCAGGGCACACTTGTAAATGAGACCTAGGTCTCAATGTGTTTCCCCCTGGTTAAATAAATAAATGTTGGCTGATTATTATTAGGTTATTACAGTCCAGAGAATATGTTATCTGTGACTAACAGCTTAGCCAAGCAGCCTGGACCTTCCTCTCATCACTGGAAAATCCCTGCTTTGGGAAACTTGAGTTTTAAGCATTAGAAGCCAAAAAACAGATGTCACTGGAAGTTTCCAGCAGTTCTCTTCCAGCAGAGAAAATGAACCCAGATCAGAAAAACTCCATTAAGTGATCTATAGTAATTTAGAATGAATGAAACATTTGTGTGTCCGTGTATTTAACCCATTGGTGTCTGCGTGTGCCCAGCTCATCAGAACCGCGTGTCAGACATGGTGTTTTCTCTGGAGAGCGAGTGGGTGGTGAGCACCGGACATGACAAGAGTGTGAGCTGGATGTGCACCCAGAGCGGCAGTATGCTGGGACGTCACTACTTTGGCTCCTGGGCCTCCTGTCTACAGTATCCTTCTCTCTCTCTCTCTCTCTCTCTCTCTCTCTCTCTCTCTCTCTCTCTCTCTCTCTGTCTCTCTCTGTCTCTCTCTGTCTCTCTCTGTCTCTCTGTGTGTGAGAGAGAGCTGGACAGGTGTCAGTTTGTATTGTAATGTTCATATTCCTGAGAAGGATTTCTTGGGTCAAAGGTCACTTCCTGTCTGTCCTATGTGCCCTTCCTGTGTATCTTCCTTGACTCCGTGTCTAGGTATGACAATGACACCCAGCATGCCTTTGTAGGGGACTACTCAGGACAGATCACCCTGCTGAAACTAGAGAGACAGACCTACTCCATCATCACCACACTGAAGGGCCACGAAGGTAACAGTTTTGCTGTGCTGTGATGTTCTCTCACTCTGGTTGCCTGTGGTTTCTCTAGTAATTTCCCTGTGATTCCCCCCCCCCCCCCCGCCCCCACTTTCTAAAATCAAATAAAATGTTATGTGTCACATGCTTTGTGAACAACAAGTGTAGACTAACAGTGAAATGCTTACTTATGGGTCCTTCCCAACAATGCAGAGAGAAAAAATAATATAAAAATAATAACAGGAGGAATAAATACACAATGAGTAACGATAACTTGACTATATACACGGGGTACCAGTACCGAGTTGATGTGCAGGGGTACAAGGTAATTGAGCTAGATAGATTTGTATATATAGTGTATGTGGACACCCCTCCTAATTAGTGGATTCGGCTATTTCAGCCACACCCGTTGCTGACAGGTGTATAAAATCGAGCACACCGCCATGCAACCTCCATAGACAAACATTGGCAGTAGAATGGCCTTACTGAAGAGCTCAATGACTTTCAATATGGCACCGTCCTTGGATGCCACCTTTCCTACAAGTCAGTTCATCAAATTTCTGCCCTGCTAGAGCTGCCCCGGTCAACTGTAAGTGCTGTCATTGTGAAGTGGAAACGTCTTTGAGCAAATACGGTTCAACCGCGAAGTGGTAGGCCATACAAGCTCACAGAATGGGGCCGCCAAGTGCTGAAGCGCGTAAAAATCATCTGTCCTCGGCTGCAACTGGGTGGTTTGAGCAACTCTGGCTAGGCCAGCATCCCAGAGTTGCCTCTTCACTGTTGACGTTGAGACCGGTGTTTTGCGGGTACTATTTAATAAAGCTGCCAGTTGAGGACCTGTGAGGCGTCTGTATCTCAAAGTAGACACTCTAATGTACTTGTCCTCTTGCTCAGTTGTCCACCGGGGCCTCCCACTCCTCTTTCTATTCTGTGAGAGCTAGTTTGCGCTGTTCTGTGAAGGGAGTAGTACACAGCGTTGTACGAGGCATGGAATAGCCTTCATTTCTCAGAACAAGAATAGACTTACAAGTTTAGAAGAAAGTTGAGCCTGTAATCGAGCCTACAAAAATGCTGATGCTCTAGATACTCAACTAGTCTAAAGAAGGCCAGTTGTATTGCACAACACAACAGTTTTCAGCTGTGCTAACATAATTGCAAAAGGGTTTTCTAATGATCAATTAGCCTTTCAAAATGATAAACTTGGATTAGCTAACACAACGTGCCATTGGTTGCTGATAATGGGCCTCTGTACGCCTATGTAGATATTCCATAAAAAATCTGTCTATACTGAATTTCTGATCACTTTGATGTTATTTTAATGGACATGGATTGCTTTTCTTTCAAAAACAAGGACATTTCTGAGTGACCACAAACTTCTGAACGGTGGTGTAGTTAATTCTTACATGTTCTATGTTTTGAGCTGCTTTTCAAAGCAAAAGTCAAAAAGCTTTGTTGAATTCGATTTTCATAATAGCAAACTAGGACTGATGGTTTGGTTAGCTAAACTTGCAAGTCTGTTTGTTTGGTTACAAATGCAACTGCCTACTGTACTATCTACTCTAGTAAACTTGCTAGCTACTTCAGTAGATGTTGAACACATTTTTACCTGCAATTGAATGTATTTCTAGTGACAAATGTTTGAAATTATAGCCATGGTATAACGGATAATCAACGAGGGGCTATGCGTTCTCTAGAAAATAATGCTACTCCTCGGAAGGTAACACACATTTATTTTCTATTGAATGCATGGCCCCTCGTTGATTATCCTTTACGTAGCAATAGCATATGTGATGAGTCAAAAGAGTGTAAAAAAGGGTCAGTGCTGATAACCAATAGCTACACGGACTAACTATTTAGCAGTCTTATGGTTTGGGGGTAGAGGCTGGGATGTTCAGGGTCCTGTTGGGCGGCTGGAGTCTTTGACAATTTTTAGGGCCTTCATCTGACACCTCCTGGTATAGAGGTCCTGGATGGCAGGGAGCTTGGCTCCAGTGACATGCTGGACCAGACGCAGTACCCTCTGTAGCACCTTGCGGTCGGATGACAAACAATTGCCATACTAAGCGGTCACACTACCAAACACCAGTCTGTTGTGTCGTAACTTCCTGTTCTCGCTCTCTCTTCACCCCCCCCCCTCCCCTCTCAGGTAGTATTGGAGCTCTGTGGTGGGATCCTGTTCAGAGGCTTTTGTTCTCAGGAGCGTTTGACCACAGTGTCATCATGTGGGACATCGGGGGCCGCAAGGGACGCACACTACTGCTCCAGGGACACCAGTAAGAGGGAGGGAGTGTGTCATTCAGTGCCAGTGCATATGCTTGTCGGTAGAAGGGCTCTGTATGTAGTTCTATCATTATGTTACTACATTAAACAAGTCAGCTTTCTGTATGGGATTCTTTGGAAGATCACTTTGAATATTTTCTAGATTATTCCTTCTATCCTTTTTTCTCACCCCTCTCTTTCTGTCTCTTTATCTCTCTTTCTTTCTTTCTCTCTCTTTCTTTCTCGCTCTTTCTCTCTCTTTCTTTCTCGCTCTTTCTTTCTTTCTTTCTTTCTTTCTTTCTTTCTTTCTTTCTTTCTTTCTTTCTTTCTTTCTTTCTTTCTTTCTTTCTTTCTTTCTTTCTTTCTTTCTTTCTTTCTTTCTTTCTTTCTTTCTTTCTTTCTTTCTCTCCCTGTCTCCAGTGAGCGAGTGCAGGCGGTGCGCTACCTCCAGCTCACCAGACAGCTAGTGTCCTGTTCTGCAGATGGAGGCATCACAGTGTGGAACATGGACACTCCCAGAGAAGAGGTAGGTATACCAGGAGCCAGGAAGACATCTCAATGCCTTCACCTCCTCTTCTGCTTAGAACAGGGGTGGGAAAACTTTCTGGCACAAAAGACGTGGTAGTTTGCCCATCTCTGCCGAAGACCATCACCAAGTCCCTACTGCCCTCTGGTGTTGAAAGTTCAACACTGCTACAAAGTAGCATCACTCTCTCTCTCGCTGTAACTCTTCCTCTGTTCCTGCTTGACTCTCTACAGGCTCCTCAGTGGTTGGACAGTGACTCGTGTCAGAAGTGTGAGCAGCCTTTCTTCTGGAACGTCAAACAGATGTGGGACTCAAAGACCATTGGGCTTCGGCAGGTGAGAGGGCAGGCAACCTCTGGTATAGTCCAGAGCCTTGTATAGAGACTGTAATGCATAGCCATTACTGTTGTAAAAATGGCCTTGGTACTGTATAATAGTAATGGTAGAAATACAGGAACTAGGAGTGATCAGTCCATATTCTTTGACCCTTGGCTAACCCGCATGTGTTTCCTGGTTCAGCACCACTGCAGGAAGTGTGGCAAGGCGGTGTGTGGGAAGTGTAGTTCCAAGCGCACTACATACCCTGTGATGGGCTTTGAGTTCCAGGTGCGAGTGTGTGATCCCTGCTACGACACCGTCAAGGACGACGAGTGAGTGATAGAGCTTAAGAGAGTAATAAAAACACCCCCCAAAAAAACAAAAAAAAATCACAATCTAACGAAGTCGCTCTGGATAAGAGTCTGTCATGTCAGTATATTAATACTATAATAGGGCATGATACAAATGTGCATTTGTCTTCATACCCTCGTTCCTTGCTACTTGTTGTCCTCATGTATCACCTTGTCTCGTCTTCCAGTCGTACTGCGTTAGCAACATTCCACGAGGGGAAGCACAACATAGCCTTTATGGACATGGACCCTTCCAGAGGCCTGATGGTGACCTGTGGCAGTGACCGTGTCATCAAGGTCAGACATACTATCAGCCCTGATCACTCACTGCTGGTCAGATGGACATTCCCTGATCAATGGGGATTAAACTCAATACTATAATTTTGTTTTAATATGCTTGGAAAGTGGAAATATTATAGAACGTCAAAAAGTAAACATTCCTGAAGACATCTTGCAGTTTTGGAGACAGCATCGCCGTTTCTAGCAAATAGATTTACAGTGGCTAGTTAACAGTAAGTAAGTGAATTGTTTTGCTCCAAAGTTAGCCCAGAATATTAGCTAGGCAGCTAAAATTGTTTACAGTTAGTTAGCAATCTCTTCTACACTATTTTGCTAGCTACAGTAGCACTGCCGTGTCAATAACCTGTCTCCAAAAATTACGAAGTGTTGGTTGTTACCATTGTGACGTGCATCGATAAGTATCCATTTTCTATGCGTATTAATGTAATCTTTGCATATTCATCTGTTTTTCATCTGACTTTACTGATTGGCTCTTTCTTTCGACAGATATGGGACATGACGCAAGTGGTTGGCTGTAGCATAGCAACAGGCTTTTCCCCACGTTGATTAACCCCCGCCCCCGATCGCCCCCCCAAACTCTGTCTTCTGCTCTACTGACAGGTGTCTCTGTCCTTGGGACCTCTATTACCATGGCAACTCCCCTGTCTCCTCATCCTTCTGGCTGCTCTTCTCTGTCTGGCTGCTTCTGTTCTCTCAACTCCCACTGGACGTTTGGATTAAGATACTTGTGTGTGTGTGTGTGTGTGTGTAAATGGGTAGGTACTAGTGTTGGTAACCCTTTGCTTCATTTGATGTCAGTTTTGTATGAGAGAAGTTAAGTCTCAAATGTGTCTCAGGTCTAACTTCCAGCATGTACCTGTTCAGCTGAGCTCCAAGCACAATGTTCTAATGTGTGTGTGTGTGTGTGTGAATGGGAGGAGCAATGTTGGTGTTTTGTGTTTACGGATGTTACACTTCTGTCAGGTTCCTTTGACATAGTGGGTCAGCTCTTATTCCTCTTGCACTGTCACATTGGACTGCTAACACCCATAATCCACAAATATTGTAAATGCTAACCATGACAACACAGTTTTTCTATATGCCTATGCATAGTGTGTACAGTATGAGATGTAGTGTGCTTATCGCTGTATATCCCTCACTGATCACGAGGTCAGTTTCTCTCTAGTCCTTCTCTTTCCTGTTTTCTCTCTTCACTAGTTGGCCTTAAACACACTTGTTTGTCTCAGGAGGTGGAGATGGAAGAGTCATTAGAGGGCATGGATGTATGTGCCAGGTTGACGCTGGAGCCGTCACCATGGCAACACTGGCCGAGCCGTAGCCACAGCTGTTCTCCCCCAGACCTTGTCCAACTTCACCTCAGACACACCTAAAACATATTTCATCCATTTACGCAACTGTACAGATATCACTTCTAGTCCTGATAACCAAGACCCCACACTCTGTTGCTTTAGCGGTATGATTAATTTGCGTATAATGGAAAAAGGTGTAAGGTTTTGAACACGGGAGGTTTTTGTTTCTGCTTTTGCTCTCTTTAGTCAGGCACTTAGGTACTGAAATGGTACTGTATAAAAGTCAATGTAGCACTATAGTTCCCATGCACGCTGATGTTTTACGCTCGTTCATCTCACTGTGGGAAATTAGAAGCTACTTGCGTTTCCTCTAAGGCCTTAAGAGAGAGGGACACGGCAAGCCTTCTAGAACCCTCAACTGTTCTCTCACACGTACACACATGCACATACACACTGCTCTGTAGCATAGCTGCATTTTTCTCTCAACCGACACCCATGAATACTTGGGTGTACACTATTGACTTGATTCTAGTTTCTCCGTCTGTCACTCTTGTTTCCAGAGCCCCATAAGTTTTTTCACTGCACTGAAATGCACTAATTGTGGTTTAGAGAGCAGATGTGCTGTGCATTTAAAACAACTTTTTTGTAAGTTTGATATTTTGGGGATTTGCTTCGTTATGGCTTGAGTTGCGTAGCATCCTTAAACTGGTAAATATTTGGCTAATTTGTGGTAGGTTAGACTAACGCTTGCCTTAAAATAAAACTGAACATGATGTGGGAGTTCCGATTTTCAAATGTAATCCCATTCCAGTTTTGATTACCTAGTGTATTATATTTGTAGCAATGTGTTTATGATTGTTTTTGGTTGTTTGTCATGTACACTTCATGTATAGGATGGTGTTGGTGAATTCACACAGAGACAGGATGTGGTCACAGGATGATGCGGTCACGAGATGTGCTGATGCCACCGAGAAATATGTCACTGATGTGCTTACCATGTCATGTCTGAAACACGATGACATTTTTATGTCACAGAGGGGTGTTGACATCATAACAATATTGTGACATCACAGCGACACAGGGGTGTTCATGTCACAGAGAGACATGGTGAGGTCACAGAAGCAGCGGGTAGCCTAGCGTTGGGCCAGTAACTGAAAGGTTGTTGGTTTCGAATCCCTGAGCTGATTGGTTAAAAATCTGCCGACGTGACCTTGAGCAAGGCACTTAACCCTAATTGCTCCTGGAAGTTGCTCTGGATAAGAGCGTCTGCTAAATGACTGAAATAGTACAAATCATCAGGGATGTGCAGTGTTCTTGGGGACACTTTTGCTACAGTACAATCAAGGCTCAAGTTCAGCTTTTTTATTATTGTGTTAGATTAAAAATAAATCTCTGGTGCTCTGTAAACATGACCCGAACCATAACCCTCTGAGTTATAGAGGATATTTGGGACAGTTAACTGGAGTTCCAGTGATTTCCCCTTTCGCTCCCAAATCGATTAATTCCCTAAGGATTAGTAGCTAACCTTTGTGAATCCCTCCACCGATTGTTCTCACCACAATTGTGATCAATACTATTCTCTAGGTATGTTGGTTTGTAATGAAGTATAAGTCAGTTTGATGAGTCGATTCCATGAAGAAGAATTGATATACTTTTTACATTATTGTCATTTAATCATGTCATACTGCTCGTAAACTAATCTTGTTGTTGTATATCTCTAATAATTGTATTTTTAAAGAGAAACCCTTGATAATATTGACAGTACTGACTTTAGTCTCCCTGTGGCACTCTGTTCTGTCACGGTGAGGAAAGAAATAAAAGCTTAATAAATATGTACATTCAGACCTGTTATTAAGTCTATAACTCTTGTTGGATGTCTGCAATACAGTAACACTCAGAAAAGACTTGGAAGCTGGGTTTTACATCAGTGAATTTTATTTATTCAAGGTTTATCACCTCATCAATAAGCATATATATATATATATCTTATCACTTCCTCAAACTATTTAAGTGTATTGGACGTGTCAGGTAATGCTGTGGTTCCCCCCTGTACCTCTCAGGTCTGAATAAGTAAAAGGCCCATCTACCTGCTGATAGTGAGAGGTCTCTTCATGCCTGGGCTCAGTATAACCACCCAGAGGGGTGTACTACAAAGCAAGATCAATGATTTAGCCAGATAACTTACCAAAATATATATATTTCTTTAGATAAGCATGAAATTGGCATGGTCTAATTGACTCAACAACCAAAAACACATATCTAAGTTTAGGTTTCAATAGTTATTTCTGGTTGTTAATCAAAGTCAGCTGGCTAACTCTGATCCTGCTTTGTATATGCCTCTGGTGTTTGCTCTCCTGATCGTTTTGTTAATGTACACGAATGCATTTAATCAGTTATGTATACAAGCTTTGTAGACGTTCCATGGATCAACAGACAACTTCATAACTTTGTAATACTGAAGAAGCACTTGGGTAAATTAGTTTGTGAACACGTTCAAAGCAGAGCAGAGCAAACCAACCAACCGTGTGTTGCTAGGCTGGGCCCATAGCAACAGGTTGTGATGTGATTTGTGGATGAAAAAGGAAGTGACTTTGGTCACATCAGATTCCCATCTGATTGACAGCTTCTATTGAGTCACTATGAAGTGGTAGAAAAACAACATACTGTGTTTGTTGGGTTAAATGTATAAATAACTGAAAAGTGCTTTCCCTATCAGCAGCTCAAAGGTGACAAAGTAAAGAACTCTTTTCAGGGAACCCCAAATCAGCATCATCACCATCAAACACTGTTCTGTTTTAGCCCTCAGCTGTTAGCTTAGAATATTAAGTGTTTTAAGCCATGTAGAGGTTACACACACACACACACACACACACACACACACACACACATATATATATATGCTCTAGTTCAATAAATATCTAACTTGTTTAAGTAGTGTAAATTAAATCTAGTAGGATGCCCCCCTCCTCCCCCCTGACAGGTATGTGTAGACTGTTGTTAGCTATGCTGAACTGCTTCCCAGTATACGGCACTGGTTCCATTGTGTACTGGTATGGTGTGTTGGTGTGTGTGGGGTGGGGTGGGTCTCAGTGGGGCTGGAAGGTCTTTGCCAGATCCTCCATCACACTCATGAACTTCTGCTGCTCCAGTTGGGAACTGTGAGTCCAGGCCAGGGGCAGGTGGGCTGACACCATCCTCCGATCTGATACACACACACAATAAAATCTATTTTACAACCTAGATGGTTAAAAGATAAGCATTTACTATTCACATTGTGATTGATCCACCCTATAGCCATGTCAATGAAGTTAGCTCGAAAATACAGTTAAGCCAAAACAATGCAACATTGGCCTAGCTGTTGACCCCAGATCCCCTGCCATGTATTGTGTAAATGCAGAGATGAGAGGGGGTGTCTTGTTAGTGGCTCTATTGAAGTGTTTATTTTTCTATCCTGCTGTGCTGGGGAAGGTTACTGAGGTCGTCACATTGGAGAGAGAGAGGGCGTGTGTCAAAGGGGGGTTCCACTGTACTCTGGCAGTATCTGGCACTCAGAGCTCCAGCTGCAGTGGACCAGTGCCAGAAACCCAGCCCAACCCCCGCCCGCTAACCCCAACCTCCCCCATCCTCTCATGCCCTCAGTTCAACCCACACAGACAAACACTGCATTTCACATCTTCTTTATCGCCCTCTTTCTCGCTCTCTCTAAACCCCTCCCATATGCTCCAAATAGCCTCTCTCCTCTCTTTCCCTCTCTGTCTCTATTCTTCTCTCTCTCCTCTTTCCCTCTCCTTCGGTCTCTTTCTTCTCCAGTTCTGACTGAGGTCCACTCCACCGAGAAGCCTGGCTGTTTTAAAGAGCTCTTGCTTTCTCCAGAAGCACAGATTGAGAGCGGGTTATGAGGAGAGAGAGAGAGTGTGTGTGGATATAACAGTTTACTGTAGCTCTCTCTGTTCTGGTCATGACCTCAGACACTTTACCATAAAACACGTATTAAAATTGCATCCTGTAATTGCTTTACTTTTGTTTGTGATCCTTAATTTAATTGAGAACTTGTTTGGTAAGTGTGTTCCGTGTTTCTTACTGCCTACCCTGGAAGAAGCTTCCGCTGGGCTTGCTGGCGGCGGCCTCTGAGATAGCCAACCACACCACGGTGTCAGCCCCCTGCTCCGGGGTCCGCAGACTGTCCTTCATAGACTGGTGGAAGTCGGGCATGGCGTTGGCCACCGCTACAACAACACAGAGAGAGACGGGTCAGTAACACAGATATTTTATTTTAAGTGTATTCAATTTAAAACTGTATTTAGACTATTAGATTATGCTTTAAAACAGCATCAGATTTATGTATTGAAATAGTACATCTCAATAGTAAATGTCAATCTCCAAATGTGGATATGTGTCTACAATGTGGTCATACTTAGAACCAAAGCGGTTTGCTGCTGGTGATTATGTAGCTGTGGTGTATTGATACAGTACCCGGCGTGTCCACCCAGCCAGGGTGCATCACTGAGAAGTGGACATTGCTATGGGTCTGGGCCCACTGCTCTGTCATCACCACCTGTTGCCTCTGAAACACACACACACCAGTAGCTGGGACCAGTTCAAACACAAATCTCAAACTAAACATTTCTGATCAAATAAAATCAGCCCTAGACCATGTAACACAAGCACAGACCAGTAAGAGACCACCACATCATGCATTTCATGGAATTCTGTTTGACCCTTAACAAAATGGGATGTGTTCTTATGCCCCTGCTCCCCTTACCTTGTGCTGTGCGTAGACCATGGTCCCGTCATAGCGGCCTATTTCTGTCTGAATGTTCCCGGTCCTCAGCTTCTGGACCAGCATCCCTCCAGATGAAACTGTGATCTGAGGAGGAGGGAAACATTAAAGACTCATAAATGGGACACACACTAAAGTACTTTTTTTCTTTTGTCAAATGACATCAAAGAGAATAACCACCAGTGATGGTGCCAGTGGATTGTTGGTTTCAAACTCACCACTCTGGGCTCTGCACTCTTCTCCAGTAAGGGAATCAGGCCCTTGGTCAGGATATACACACCTAGAGATAGTGAAAGATGTGTCTTTTAAGGGTTTTTAGAACGGAAGGGGTTTTGAGACTGAAGTATTCACATTCACCTCTCATTGACTCACCCATGACATTACTGGCAAAGCTCTTCTCCAGCCCCTCAGCGTTCACATCCCTCTCACTCATGATGCAGCCTGCATTATTTATCTGTCCACAACAATCAGTCAATCAATAATCCTACATTATGAATACTGTACACATGTTATAATACATCAAACATGGGAAGAACTCCTTGTGCATTTTGGGGAGAGAGAGAGAGGGAGGCCAGAGAGAGAATGATGAAAGGCAGTGTGATGGCGAGGTAGAAAAATATATCTTACAGGGTTATCACTTTGATTCAAACATGTTCAGCACTTACCAGTACATTCAAGGCTTTGTACTTCCTCTTAAAGGCCTCTGCAAATTCCCAAACCTTCCGTGTCTCCGACAGGTCCAGAATGTGGACATATATTTCCTGAAATTACATGATTATTACACTCTGGTTTATAATATCCAAACACACAAATATATACACACATTTTGAGGGTAAGAGAGAGGCCCAAACTCACTCACTTTATTTCCTGACTCCTTGACAATGTCAGCCCTGGCCTCCTCGGCTTTGTCCTTGTTCCTACACACCATGTGGACCGTACCACCTGGAGAGGGGATAGGGGGGGTAACAGTAGAGCAAGAGTGGCTGAACCAGGGGTGTATTCAGTGATTGAAACGGAATGATGCTCTTCTTCCGAAGACACACATGCACTCACTAACTCACACACACTCTCTCTCTCTACAAACGCACACCGTACCTCTCTTGGCGATGGTCATGGCTGTAGCTTTCCCTATGCCACTGTTGGCTCCAGTGATCATGAAGACCCTGCCTGCCATGGACACCTCTAGGTCCTTTTCCACAAACTGCTTGGCTGCAGAGAGGAACGCACTCCTGAAACACACACACAGGTAGACAGACAGTGCTCAGGTGGAGTAGGTCAGTGCCAGTGCACATAGATGTCCTGGGGTCAGATAGTCAGAGCGGGGAGACCGCATCTAACAATTGAATAAATTCAAAACAGTGTCGATATTCAGTCAGCAAGACAAAGGTCTAACAAAGAGAAAGCCTGTCACATCATCTCTTGGGTAATGTGAGAAGGAGAGAGGAGGCAGTTCTGAGGCCACCGCTGGTGATAGCGACAGCGGCCTATGTGCCGCGTCAAGGGGTTCAATGGCTGCCATTGTTCCCAATGAGGGATGAAGGGAGCAAGGCGGCGCCGTGCTTGGGGATTGTTTTGGGCTAAATACATGCTCTGTTCGGTGGTGTCATGCAGCGTAAACACTAGTGGAGTCCAGGGTCAGGGGGGGGGGTAAAGAGAATGGTCTCTGCAAGAAAAACACAACATTGAACAAAGGAAGTGGGGAATAAACGACAAAGACACCTTTTCAGTTGGATTGGATTGCTTTGTTATTTAGAATGAGGAAGGGCAGTGTGTGTGGTCTGATGCTATTGGTAAGCAATTTATCAACAGTTCCACATGATGGCCTTGACTTGAGCTAGTGGATATCCAAACAAGATCGCAAGCTTTGTAGTTAGCACTGATGACCCAACTGATTAGTAATATGATGCCAAAAAGTCTACGGTCCTTTAACAGTTGTGTCCATTTAGTGGTTTTGACACCACACAGCAGTAATGGCCCAGGCCCTATTTTCCAGATCTTGGATCGGTTTTACCTATCCTGATGCAATACTTAATCAATGAGGGTAAAAAACCCAAATGACCGTGGTAATCAATACCGACATGAATACATATGTATTGCACATACAAGTTAGAGGTCATTGACTGAGGCACATTCAATGGTCATACTGTGTGCTAAAGCAAGTCTACAGGACTAATCAAGACAGGGTTGGAACACTGCTTAACCATTGTTCTCCAACCATTGTTCTCCAATACTCGAATACCGAGCCGACAAGTTGAAAAACCTGTTGATGTGCCCTTGAGCAAGGCACTTAAACCTAATTTTCTCCAGGGGCTGACTCTGTAAGTAGGCTGTCATTGTAAATACGAATTTGTTCTTAACTGACTTGCCTAGTTAAATAAAATAAAAAAAACTATCATGCCAAATGATGAACACACACACAGAGAGAGAAAGATTATACACATTGCTCTGGAAATAGGAAATAGTTATTTTAAATCATTCAGTTTTATACATTTTATTGATTTAGTTTGACATTTGTAGCCAGGAATTTGATTCCATGAAATACCCAAATCAACTATAACAAATGTGTGCGTATGGGCCCAACAGGTAGAAGACCAGTGATCAATTGCCTACTGTTTAAATATAAAAGCATGTCATGATGATGATGATGATGATGATGATGATGACAGAAACACTATAGCGGAGAAAATCTTACCTAGTGAATTCAGTCATTCCTTTCAGAAACCAAGCGGAGTTGCGGTAAAGCGACATCGTTGTATTACCCATGGAATCCTCTCGTCCCGTCGTCCGTTATTGCACTCTCAACCCCGTTTTTAACTTGGACCAGACCCACGTGTGTGAATTTACATTGGATGACACCTTCGCCCATCCAGCGGCGAGTATGGAACAACAACTGAAGCACAATCAAACTCCGTGTCAACTGGTGTCAGCTCGACATTGTTCATGATGTCTATAGGCTTGAATGAATGAAATAAAATGCATTTCCTACTAAATCTCCAATAGGCTTGCATGGCAAATTCAGGAGTTGCAAGCACAGCATTTCAAATGTAAATTACATTTCAACAACCGCATATTTCAGTAAAAGAATACAATTAAATCAGGGAATTATTGATAATACTTCTGGGGGAAATTAGATTATTGTCGGTTTTTATAGGCCTGTAGGCTACAATAGAAAAGCCAAAAGAACACGAAATATTTCTGTCGCTAGAAATTAAATAATAGACCCAGATAAATTGGTTTGACAAACATGATAATATCTATATTTGATCATAAACCAGAGAGTACAGTACTACAATGCACCTTTCCCAGAAAGCGCCTGTGAAAGGTGTGAACCAATTCCGACTAAGCAAAGCAAAAAACGCGGCGCTACACAGTCTAGAGAAGGTGTGGTTTCGCAACAGCCTTGTGGGAAGGTTGACGATGCCCAGTCCCTATGTACCGGTTTTACACAAGAATGCAGATAACACATTTTCCCTCAAGTGTTGACCTTACTCTCACTTTGCAGCTTCACAATGGTGAGTAAAATGTCGGCTTTTGGTTCAAGTAAGTAAATTCTCTGTCGAACATCCATCTGTGCAAAAGGTGAGTAGCTGTAACCTACAGTAACTGTAACGGTGTTGTCTATGGCAGTCAGTCTGGACATGCACACTTGCACACAGGCTACGCTACAGCACACTCAGTTCCTTTGGCTGATCATTGCACTTGAGCCTTGTCGTCTCCACCTGTTTGCCCTGGAGGCTACAGTAGCCTAAAGAAGAATTGGTGGCTGGCACCACTGAAACCACCTCTCCCACTTGAACAGTTGTGCCCTCTGTCTTGCATAAGAAGCAGTTTATCGATGGGTTGTTGCACACAGTGTCTTGTTGTTATAGTAGCACATTTTGAAAGTCATGTGTAAGTTAATTTTTTGCTTAAATTGTCCATTTATAAGGCTGACTTTGTGGATTGTTTTTGTCTGGCACAACAACCACTTATCAGTTAAAGTGTTGTTTTGAATTGTGGTTTGGATTGCAACACATCATCTAGGCCTAATGAGTGTGTAATTGTGGGGTGTGAGTGAGTAGCCTGCATGAATATGTGTTACATGAGCATACTATGTCTGAGTGTATTTCTGTATTTCTTCAATCTGTTGCCTATCGTAAATACCCATTCTAGTCATTCTATTTCTATGATTTGGGGGTCAACTTCCTGCCCCCTCCCACCACAGATGCGCTTCCTGTTACTGTTCAGCCGGCAGGGGAAGATGCGACTGCAAAAGTGGTTCACTCCGGTGACTGAGAGAGAGAAGAAGAATGTGATCAAAGAAATGACTCTGATGGTGCTGGCTCGCCCTCCCCGCTCCTGTAACTTCCTCCTTTGGAGGGACCTCAAGATTGTTCACAAGAGGTGACAGAGGAAGTAGAATCTCAGTCTGGGTCTGGGCTGGATCTGTCTGTGGTTTACCGTCCATCTCTTTCTCTCTGTCTCTGATTTGCTTTATTTGGCAGATTATTTGTTTTCCTATTTTTGACTTCTGTCTTTCCTTCTTTTGTCTGTTTCTCTGCTGCCCCCTATTGCTGTCTGTGTTTCCCCCCTCACTATTGTCTCTGGGCTGGAACAGACTACGGTGCCTGTGTACTGTAGGGGTGTGGAGGGAGACTGGAACCATCCTTGGCCCCTTTATTAGTGGTTAATGTTTAACCTCCTAAACCTCTTCCTCCTCACCAATCCTCCTTACACACACACATGGGAAACGCTCAAGCTGAATATAAACTGATTGTACAAAACATGAGGAACACCTTCCTAATATTGAGTTGCACCCCCTTTTGCCCTCGGAACAGCCTCATTTCATCAGAGCATGGACTCTACAAGGTGTCAAAAGCGTTCCACAGGGATTCTGGCCCATGT
The DNA here is from genome assembly GCA_023634145.1 of Thymallus thymallus. Lineage (NCBI taxonomy): Eukaryota > Metazoa > Chordata > Actinopteri > Salmoniformes > Salmonidae > Thymallus > Thymallus thymallus. Next base: position 26,289,339 of record CM042378.1, read on the forward strand.
TGACTTCAATGCTCCCACAATACTTGTGTCAAGTTGGCTAGATGTCCTTTGGGTGGTGAACCATTCTTGATATGCAAGGGAAACTGTTGGCTGTGAAAAGACCCTTGTTGACACACTCAAACCGGTGCGCCTGGCACTTACTACCATACCCCGTTCAAAGGCACTTCAATCTTTTGTCTTGCCCATTCACCCTCTGAATGGCACACATACACAATCCATGTTGGTGTTGTCTCAAGGCTTAAAAATCCTTATTTTAACCTGTCTCCTCCCCTTCATCTACACGGATTTAAGTGGATTTAACAAGTGACATCAATAAGGGATCATATCTTTCACCTGGATTCACTTGGTCAGTCTCATGGAAAGAGCAAGTGTTCCTATCGTTTTGTACACTACATGTTAAACACATAACAGACGAGCAGAATGTTCTACCCTTACAGTCACTAATGGCTTAACCTCAAGCATTACCCTATATGGTAAAGTGACTCCCTTGCATATACAGTGGCAAGAAAAAGTATGTGAACCCTTTGGAATTACCTGGATTTCTTCATAAATTGGTCATAACATTTGATCTGATCTTCATCTAAGTCACAACAATAGACAAACACAGTCTGCTTAAACTAATATCACACAAACAATTGTGGAACTTCCAGGTGCTCTTTTGCGAACTTCAGACGTGCAGCAATGTTTTTTTTGGACAGCAGTGGCTTCCTCCGTGGTGTCCTCCCATGAACACCATTCTTGTTTAGTGTTTAACGTATCGTAGACTCGTCAACAGAGATGTTAGCATGTTCCAGAGATTTCTGTAAGTCTTTAGCTGACACTTTAGGAATCTTCTTAACCTCATTGAGCATTCTGCGCTGTGCTCTTGCAGTAATCTTTTGCAGGACGGCCACTCCTAGGGAGAGTAGCAACAGTGCTGAACTTTCTCAATTTCTAGACAATGTGTCTTACCATGGACTGATAAACATTAAGGCTTTTAGATATACTTTTGTAACCCTTTCCAGCTTTATGCAAGTCAACAATTCTTAATCTCAGGTCTTCTGCGGTCTCTTTTGTTCGAGGCATGGTTCACATCAGGCAATGCTTCTTGTGAATAGCAAACTAGCACTTGTTTTTTATGTGTTTTTTATAGGGCAGGGCAGCTCTAACCAACATCTTCAATCTCGCCTCATTGACTGGACTCCAGGATAGCTGACTTCTGACTCCAATTAGCTTTTGGAGAAGTCATTAGCCTAGGGGTTCACATACCTTTTCCAACCTACACTGTGAATGTTTAAATTATGTATTCAATATAGACAAGAAAAGTACAACAATTTGTGTACTATTAGTTTAAGCAACACTGTGTTTGTCTATTGTTGTGACCTAGATGAAGATCAGATACAATTTTATGATCAATTTATGCATAAATCCAGGTAATTCCAGGGTTCACATACTTTTTCTTGCCACTGTAAACATAACAACCGTAACCCTGATCCTTGACCCCTGACCCCCTGCTCCCTTGCAGGTATGCCAGCCTCTACTTCTGCTGTGGTCTGGAGGACCAGGACAATGAACTGTTGACCCTGGAGGTCCTGCAACGATATGTTGAGCTGCTGGATGAATACTTTGGCAACGTAAGCATAATGTACAGGTAATATGAGGGAGATTCATTGCCAGGTAAGGTCTCTCTGGGGGAAAGGTTAAATAAAACAAGGGGAAAGTAGAGGTTAAATTGGTGAATAAAAACTATAAGGTCTGTGCTTATACAGTATTTTCAACATTGTATAATCTTAATGGTGTCTATTACCTCTTAGTTGTTGTTGCCCTGTCTGCTCTGTTGTTGCCCTGTCTGCTCTGTTGTTGCCCTGTCTGCTCTGTTGTTGCCCTGTCTGCTCTGTTGTTGCCCTGTCTGCTCTGTTGTTGCCCTGTCTGCTCTGTTGTTGCCCTGTCTGCTCTGTTGTTGCCCTGTCTGCTCTGTTGTTGCCCTGTCTGCTCGGCTGCAGGTGTGTGGGTTTGATATTATCTTTTAACTTTTGCAAGGCCTACTTCATCCTGTGTTTGTTTGTGTGTGTACATGTTTTACTATACTTGTGAGTACCAGAAGTCCTCACAAGAATTATTTTATACCAACTAAAATCCTCACTTGTGAAAATGCTTTTTAGGCTTAGGGGTTAGGGTTATGGTTGGAATTAGAGTTGGGGGACTTAAGTACAAAAAGTGCTGTAATTTCGAAACCGGTTCACCAGATATTTATGAAAATAACCTAAAATGAAAGCTGATAGTCTCCACTTTAACTTCGTAGTCATTGTTTGATTTAAAATCAAGTTTGATTTAAAAATGGAGTTTAGAGCCAAAAGAAGAAAAAAATGCTTCACTGCCCCAATAATTACAGAGGGCACTGTAATTCATATCGTAGGCCTAATAGTACTGTAGAGCTCTTTTTACTTGCACATAATAAAACTGGATTGCCTCATCCTGCCCCTATGGGTCCACCGCCCTGCAGCGACCCCAACCCAACACATCCCACTCAGCTTTAGGATCTTAGTTAAATATTCATTATTGGTTTCAGGTGTGTAACAACCAACAGTATTGCAGACCCCCAGGGCCAGGACTGAGCTGCCTACAGTAGCAGCTAGAGATTGCCAAAACAGATATCTCCCCTGACATGGGCATGTTTTCAATACGGACAGTATTCCATATAAGGCATCCAGACCTTGTGAAAATTGCACAGTATACCCTTAAATCAAATCTAGTGATGCATCAAAAAGAAAGGAGGACCAAGGCACTCTTCATATAATTAATTAAAATGCCTTTATTGGTATGGCATGCTCAATGTAAACAAAGTTTTAAAACGCCTTTCGGCTGCATGGCCTTCATCGGGAGTACAAAAATATGATAATACTATGTCCTCTTTTGAACAGATCTTTCCAATAAACCTTGATTAGAAGAGGGAGTGGTTACAGAATTAATTGGACAACACCTAGCAAGCAATACTATACCCACTAATCAGTCAAATACTGTAAATATTTTATCAAAAATGCAACTCAAGGCTAGAAGCATCAGAACCCCCAGAAAGGTAGTTCTAACCTTGAACATGACTGTGCAAAGTGTTAAGAACAGGAGAGCCATCCATTCTATAGTACACTAGAACACAGCAAACATGGACCAAAACAGTACAAACATAGCTAAGGGCAACAGAGCAAAAAGTCCACTAGATGACAGCAAAGGGACCTCTCACGACCCTACAGGAAAGCTGAGAAATCCATATCTTCATTTAAACCAGGGTACTTAGTGGCCTGTAGTTTGTAAATCGAAAAACGTTCACTTTGGTTTAGCTGTTTAAGACGGTCCCCTTTTCTAATTGAGGCCGGAACATGATCAATACCCAGAGCTTGTAGGGAGGCAGGGTTGCCATGGTGTAAGGACTTGCAGTGCCTTGCCATGGGGTCGTCTTCATTGCCTACTCGTATGGTGTACTTGTGTTCCGCTAAGCGGTCTTGTCCGTCCAATGTAGAACACCTTGCACTGTGGACATTACAATCTGTAGATGACATGAGTGGTTTTGCAGTTAATGAAATGCTTTACTTGATACTCCATTTTAGAAGCTGTGTCAACAAATAACTTTTTCTGTGCAATATTTCTGCAATGGTGCCACTGGATGCATTTGAAAGAGCCTTTGGGTTTGTGGTCTAGCTAAGTTTTTTGAGAGTCACCAGGAAGATAGCTGTGGACTAATTTATAATTTAGGGTAGAACATCTCTTAAAGCTTATGACGGGTGGCTCTGGGAAGACTTGGCGTAGTAGCGTATCACTTTGGATGATTCACAATTCTTTTGAATGATTGTTTTAATGTTCTCTGCTGCAGTGCTGTATTTTGTAACAAAGTACACTCTCTCTGATGCATCACGAGGCGCTCCCTTTCGCAACAAGTTCTCTCTGTCAAGTCGTCCGGCCCCTTATACCTGCATCTTTCAGGACCTGAGCGCTGTAGCCCCGATTCAAGAAGCGATTCTCTAATTCAGCAGATTTGACATTGTAGTCTATTTCCTGATCGCTAATTCTGCGGACTCTTTGGAATTGGCCATATGGAATGTTCTCTTTGAGCCTTTTGAGGTGAAAGCTGTCTGCCCTCAGAATGGTATTCCCATCTGTAGGCTTCTGTAACGAAATTTGTCATTTTTACTGATGTCAAGGTCCAAAAAATGAATGTTTTCCTTGCTGTACTCCATAGTTAGTTTGATGTTAGGGTTAATGCTGTTAAGGTATTGGTGGAAGAAGATAAGTTAATCTTCTGAGCCATACCAGAACAGGCAAACATCATCAATATAGCGTCCCCACCATACTAGTGATACATAACTTGACTTTCTGCCATCCATTGTTATATTGTGAGAGGATAACCAATCATCACAAAAATGCCAATGCATTTCTTAGCCACTATAAATGCTAGATTACACAGTTTCTTCTGATAACAGTCTCCAGTATCAACATTTCCAAGCACACAAAAACAGGAAGAAGGGAGAATCTGTAAACATGCTGAGATAAAATAACATACTCTTTGCCAGCATTCAGCCAGCCATCACAAGAGCATAACATATTGAAATATGTCCTATTTTGTGTTTTACACCTCCACCAGAGGAATTACATTTTTGAGTGCATGATATTCAGTTTCACTGGCATATAGTACGTTCTATGGATGGCCTTAAAACTGCAGTAATTTATGTCTGAGATTATATGAGTATGACTGGGCATTCAAACATATCTGTATCCATTCACTATCATCAATAGTCTCCCAGGTCTTCCTCATATTTTTGTTTTACATATTTTGTGTCCATCAACCCTTGATACAGTACGGAAATCAACTTTAAAGGTTTGTTAAGACTGCCTTAAAATAGTTTTAATCTTTGAAGCTTCTGGCTTGTCCAGTGTTTGCTGCACAGAGAAAATAATGTGTTGCATCTGCAAAAGTTCCTCAACATCACAGACTAGTCTTCCCTGGTTGCCTGACCCTGCTGAGCCCTGTCAACATCTGATCCTGATCAGATGAGGCATGACAAATAATTACTTTGGTGTACATTCATACATTATAATATCCAAGAATAGAATCAATGATTCAATTTACCATTATTCCCAGATCCCAGACTGTAGCCTACCCATCAACTCAAGATGGAACTTTGTATCCATTCACTGATTATTATAATATACTGGAAAATTCACCTGAGCTCCGTAGACTGGTCTTCACTGGCTGTCTGACCCTGCTGGGACACCTGTCACCATCTGATCCTGCTAACACATGATGATTATAGTGTTGTGTACTGACCTGACTGTGCACCATGACAGTGAAGCCTGTAGAGCTGTTTATACCATGTCAATACCATGTCAGTGTGAAAAGTAGGGAATTGGCTAGGGAAACGGACAGATCAATAACGTAACATTTCTATACTGACTGTTATTGGGGCAAAAATAATATCTAACGTTAGCCAACTTTTGGATAGCTCTAATGGTACATTAACTGGCGAAAACAAGCCAATTTAATTTACTTCTGTTGAAACGGGACAAAACAAAGGCAACAAAACATTACAATACACACAGCAGATGTTAGATGCAGCTACCTGACAGTTAGCTAGAGGCTAGAGCTGAACTGGCTGTGATAGCTACGAGCTAGCTAGCTAGTTCATTGACTTCAGACAGAACTTCAGTCGAGAGGGGATGAAACATTAGCTAACGTTACATGTCAGTTATACTACTAGCTCAGCACTGGGAATATATAATTTTTCTGTTAAGTCAAACAGCAGTTACCTTGCCAGCTACATCGGTCAAATAAAGTGTAGCCAGTTTCTGCTCTCCTTGCTTTTACAACTCTGAGAAAAAGCACAACACACATAGACAGCTGTCTCTGTTTGCATGCTCTGTGGCAGGGTTGCAGAACAATGGCCACTCAAAACCCACCCAAAAGGCTTGAAAACTAGCCCAATGTTTTTTTCCACAGCATGAGAGGAGTTGCCACATTTATACAATAAACCCCTTTTCCGTAATGTTAACTAATTTGAATATGTCGCAAGAGAAAATATAATTTGCCCTTATTAAACTCGCCAGATCATTTTCCATCAATGGATGTCGATTTAACTAATTTGACTGCTATGATTAAGCAATAAGGCACGAGGGGGTATGGTACAGTGCGTTGGAAAGTATTCAGACCCCTTGACTTTTTCCACATTTTGTTACGTTACAGCCTTATTCCAAAATGGATTAAAGTGTTTTTTCCAATGTATTAAAAATAAAAAACTGAAATATATTTCATTTCATACGGATAGCCAAGGACACTAACTCGCAGACATAATTTACAAACTAAGCATTTGTGTCCGCCAGATCAGAGGCAGTAGGGATGACCAGGGATGTTCTCTTGATGAGAACATCCCTGTGTGTGAATTGGACCGTTTTCCTGTCCTGCGAAGCATTCAAAATGTAATCAGTACTTTTAGGTGTCAGGGAAAATGTATGGAGTAAAAGTACATTATTTTCTTTATGAATGTAGTGAAGTAAAAGTTGTCAAAAATATTAATAGTAAAGTACAGATTCCCCACAAAACTACTTAAGTAGTACTTTAAAGTACTTAATTTTGGACTTTTCCCTATAACATAAGCACACGAGGGAGTTCCATAACTTCCATTTCAAATTTTAACACGCGCATCCCCCCCGAGACCCAAGAACTGAGCTTGCGTAAAATATTTTATTTTATTTTTTTACACTTCGCTTGATACCGTTTCCCATAACTGTAACATCTAATCAGTGTACTCAGGTTCTCCCTCCTTTACAGAGGCACAGACCAGTAAATGCTCTATACAAAATTAGTTTATTGTAGCCTATACAAACTATCAGAAGTGCAAATACTATAAAGGGTCTGGATTATTTTACAGAATATCAAAATCAGTCAATAAGTTAGAACAGTGACATAGGCCAATCTCTGCAACAACACCAGCACAGCAATATTAGCATTCTCAACAAAATACATTATTTACTAAAAACAAAGCACGCACACAAACACATACCTACTAAAATGTTGCACCATGTCCTCTGTTTGCACACGCTACCTCACATCGTTGTCACGCGTTCACAACTCCGACTGGTGCAGCCTCGTATCTAGCAGCGCACTGCTATACAGTGTACACAAAGATTATATAAAAAACTACATCGTAACAAACGAACATAGACAAATAAATCCAACCACATACCGTGTTGCTAGCTGCTTATTCACAGGACCGGTTGACTGCACAGCAAACCATTGAATCTCCTGCCCTCCCCAATCACTCACTCTTAAACACCTGTTGGTAGCTAGGGGCGTGATCTAAGCCCATACCTCCCGGTTACATTCACCCCTCCTAAAAGTGATCATCGTCCCGATTACAAATTAACTAGAACATATCTGCTCTACATTGCATCCCTAACATCCCTGGCAAAACTAAGGGCTAGGCTGGTGAATATATCTTTCAGGGCCAGGAAACAAAGCTCATTGGTATGGGCTACTACCTGAGACCCAGCCCCCTCCTCCCCTGGCCTCCATAATGCAGACCTTGGCAACCGAGCAGGATTAGAATGTTTGCCTGCTGTTCTTCTGCTTGACCGCCGCAGCTGCACCGGGGACCCAAGTGGCTCCTCTAGCTCCCCTCTATCTGACTCCGATGAGCCACTTGCTTCCGAACTGGACTCGCTTGATTCTGACCCAATTTCCTCAGATCTAGAACATAACAAATCAGTCTCCCTTGAAGGCGGTCTTCCAGGCACCGGTTCCCGTACTGGACGTTCTCTCACTCGCACAACTCTTCCTTCATCCTCCTCAGAACTCATTTCAACCACTGGTGGAGTCGTAGCCACATTGCCCTGTCCCTTCTGAGAGACTTCACGCAGCCTCTGCTCGGGACCACACGGCCTCAACTCCATCCGATGAACATTCTTTGGGGCCTGCGACCCATCAACAGGCACCACCGTATACACAGGCTTATCAGTGTCTGGTTGGGAGATTACCCGAAACGGGATCGGCATCCAAACATCTTGGATCTTGTGTCTGCCCTTAAAACCATGATTCCTCCGATAAACCAACTGGTTAATGTGCAGTGCGCTATTTCGAGTTGCCGGGCCCTGATGCTTTTTCCTTGTTTCTGCTGCGTGCTCCATCTGTCTTCTCGCCCTCTCACGAGCCTCCCGGAGCCGGGTCTGATGGATCTGGACCCAGTCATCAGTGGTTCCGGGTCCATCTTCCCCCTGTATACCCATCAGTGTATCAATGGGCAGAGTGGGTGTCTGGCCGAACATTAAAAAGTAGGGAGTGTACCCAGTACTTGCATGCTCCGTGGTGTTATACGCAAACACCACCTCTGGCAGGTGTTCAACCCACCTTCTCTTCTTCGCTGGCGTTAGGGTTCTTAATAAATCATGAAGAGTACGGTTGAACCTTTCGCACTGCCCGTTGCCTTGGGGCCTATAGGGGGTTGTGCGGCTCTTTTTGATCCCGTAAACTTTGCAGAGACTTTGAATAATCTCTGCCTGAAAGCACATCCCCTGGTCTGAGTGCAAACGCTGCGGCACGCCATACCGTTGAATCCACTCCTGGACTACAGCCTTGGCAACTGTTGTAGCCTTCTGATCCTTGGTGGGGACAGCAACTGTAAACTTGGAAAATACATCAGTCAGAATCAGCACATTCTCCCGGCCGTCACTTGATCGCTCTAACACTGTGAAGTCCATTGAAACTACTTCAAACGGCCTTGATGCCAATAAGCTCCCCATCTCAGTCACGACCTTAGGCAAAGGGGCTTTGGCCACTATGCACCGCTCACATTGCTTACAATAGTGTTCTACATCCTGGTACATTCCAGGCCAGTAACCCCTTGCTCTAATCAGTTTAAACGTCCTCTCAATCCCCTGATGCCCATGCCCATCGTGCATGCGCTGTAAGACCTCCCTCTGAAGGTCCTGAGGCAAAAGCATCTGCTTCACCTGACCATGCCTTGTGTCCGAGAACGTACGATACAGGACACCATTACACTCCTCCATTTTGTCCCACTGACGCAGAAGCTCCACGGTCTTAACATCCTCTCCTGCCCGCTCGACTCTTCTAGGCCTTTGGCCTCTTTTCCAGTACTTCAAAAAGGCTATGATCACCGGATCTGCTTGCTGCTTAGCGGCCAACATAACAGTGGCATAGACAGGAAAACTGGACGAGGAGCCCTGCTCACTCACAACCGTCGCGTCCCCAACATTAATTTCAACTGTGAGTGAGCCCTCTACCTGGTCCGGTGCTTCCCTGGCGTCCACTGAAATCAGGGGGTTCCGATTCTCTGAATACTGCCTGGAAAGGGCATCCGCATTTCCATTCTGCCTCCCTGGTCGATACACAATGTCAAAATCGAACCGTGCCAGTTCCGACACCCACCTCTGCTCAATAGCTCCCAACCTAGCAGTCTTCAAGTGGCTCAAGGGGTTGTTATCGGTAAATATCGTGAATTTATTCCCCATCAAGTACTCCCGATACTTGTTCGTAACAGCCCACTTCAATGCCAGCAACTCCAACTTCATTGCACTGTAGTTCTCCATATTTCGTTCAGATGCCCGAAGACCACGGCTCGCGTAGGCAACTGGCCTCCTCCCCTCCCCACAGTCCTGTGACAAGACGGCTCCAAGGCCCTGATGGCTAGCATCAATCTCTATCACAAAAGGCTTGGAGAAATCTGCATAGCCAAGTACTGGGGCCGAAATTAGCTTCTGCTTGAGGGTTTCAAAAGCAAACTCACAGTTGGGATTCCACACTTGAGCCATGGGGAGGGTCGCCCTTTTCCTATGCATTTTTGTTGGGGAAAGAGCGGACAGTGCATGTAAAGGGGCCGCAATCTGGGAAAAGTTTTTTACAAATCTTCTGTAATAGCTTGCAAACCCTAGAAATGACTGCAACTCTGTTAGGTTACTAGGCCGCCGCCATTCTGCAACTGCGCGGATTTTCTCTGGGTCGGTAGCTACTCCTTCTGCTGAGATGATATGACCCAAGTACAATACTTGTTGCTGGAAGAATGAACACTTACTCCATTTTACCTTAAGACCATACTTCCGAAACCGGGATAAAACGAGCTGAAGACGAACAAGGTGCTGCTCAAACGAGGATGAGAATACGACCACATCATCCAGGTAAAGCAACAGGGACTGAAACCGCTCATCTCCCAGAATTCTTTCCATAAGTCTCTGGAAGGTCCCTGGCGCATTGCAAAGACCAAAAGGCATCCTATTATACTCGTACAGCCCGAACGGTGTACAGAAAGCTGTCTTCTGTCTATCTTTTTCAGCCATCATTACTTGGTTGTAGCCACTGGCCAAGTCAAGTGTGGAAAACCACTGTGCTCCGCAAAGAGCATCCAGGGATTCTTCAATCCGTGGAAGCGGATAGGCATCCTTTCTTGTCTTCGCATTCAGCTGCCTATAGTCAACACATGTTCTCAGGCTTCCATCCTTTTTTTTAACAATGACCAGAGGGGAGGAGTAGGGGCTACAGCTCTCACTAATGGCCCCCTGTTGTAACTGTTGCTTAATATGTGCTTTCACCTCCTCATATTGGCTAGGGGGCAACCTGCGATACCTCTGACGCACAGGAACCTCATCCGTCACAGGAATTTCATGCTGGATAATATCAGTGCATCCCAGCTCATCACCATCTAAGGTAAAGACATCAGCATATTTATTTAACAGTTCCTTCACTTGCACTACCTGGTGCTCAGAAAGATTAGCACACTCAAACTTTAGGAGTTCCATCATTAAAACTGGGGCCTGGCTTGCAGCGCCAAACTGTAACATCTAATCAGTGTACTCAGGTTCTCCCTCCTTTACAGAGGCACAGACCAGTAAATGCTCTATACAAAATTAGTTTATTGTAGCCTATACAAACTATCAGAAGTGCAAATACTATAAAGGGTCTGGATTATTTTACAGAATATCAAAATCAGTCAATAAGTTAGAACAGTGACATAGGCCAATCTCTGCAACAACACCAGCACAGCAATATTAGCATTCTCAACAAAATACATTATTTACTAAAAACAAAGCACGCACACAAACACATACCTACTAAAATGTTGCACCATGTCCTCTGTTTGCACACGCTACCTCACATCGTTGTCACGCGTTCACAACTCCGACTGGTGCAGCCTCGTATCTAGCAGCGCACTGCTATACAGTGTACACAAAGATTATATAAAAAACTACATCGTAACAAACGAACATAGACAAATAAATCCAACCACATACCGTGTTGCTAGCTGCTTATTCACAGGACCGGTTGACTGCACAGCAAACCATTGAATCTCCTGCCCTCCCCAATCACTCACTCTTAAACACCTGTTGGTAGCTAGGGGCGTGATCTAAGCCCATACCTCCCGGTTACATTAGCAAAGTCGACATTAGAATGGAGTTTAAACCACCTCCGATCAAATTATCTAATGAGCTCTAGTGCGCCCAAAGTCGTTTTCCAGTGCTTTGTCGCTGTTATTACTTGATGCCATGTTTTATGGAAAAAAAGTTTTTAAAAAAACATGCGTTTTTAAATAGCCTACCTGCAACTGGTAAAAAGTTGTCACGACATTCGCGCCTGCTGCTCTGTCTCCTGTCACTCAGTGACTCAGCCAATAGTGGACTAAGCTGCCTGCTGCAGTGCTCTCTCAACACACACCACTCACTCACCCAATCAGCAACAGCCTGCCTCCCTGCCTGATAGTCGGCAGCAGCAGGTCACAGTGAAATACCCGTGACCAATACATTTTCACCCGCGACATTGTTTTCAAAGTAGCCCAATTTAGCAGTAAAACCGCAGACATGGCAACCCTGCTCTGTGGTGTCCATGCCGTCCTAAATCCAGCCGGCTGAAAAGACCAAACAGCCTACCCGACCGCTCTGAGGCGTCCGCATGGGGGAGGGACAAAAATGCAATTTCGGAATGTGGGGGGAACATGTCCTCAGAGAAAGTTGCGCGGTATAGTAAGACATAGTTGTGTTGTGTGTTTGGTTATTGGGGAATTACATGAAAAGTGGAGGATTGTGCTGAAAGTAAAATCAGCGAAATACATCAACAGATGCATAGAGTCTCACTGATACACCACTCTAATCTATTGTTACAAAGCCAAAATAGAAGCCATTTGAAAGTGTATCAGGAATCAGGATCCATAGTAAACAAATCATACTACCATACTCCTATATTGGAGTGCTGACTCCCGATGGAAATGTATGAATGAAAGTGACAACGTCACCCTGACCTGCGCCAGACTGGACTTGAAAAGACCACTGGCTGACGATAGCGCCGTCATACGCATCTCCCACAGCGCACGGTCTCTTTCTACAGTCCCCTACAACCTTGCCTTATTCTTTGGTCGATCTTGGGAGTGAGTGAGTCATCGATGGACTTTAACTGTGTGCTGCAGGTGTGTGAGTGGGACATCATCTTTAACTTTGAGAAGGCCTACTTCATCCTGTGTGTGTGTGTGTGTGTGTGTGTGTGTGTGTGTGTGTGTGTGTGTGTGCTGCAGGTGTGTGAGCTGGACATCATCTTTAACTTTGAGAAGGCCTACTTCATCCTGGATGAGTTCCTGATGGGAGGAGATATTTTGGAGACCTCCAAGACAGCTGTGGGCACCGCTATGGAGGAGGCAGAGACTCTACAGTAGGTGACGCGCGCGCGCACACACACACACAGTCACTTAAGTGTGTGACTAATATTTTAACATGTTTCTTCTGTTCTCTCCGACAGACAATGGAGGAGTATATGAGTAAGCTGACCTACTGAACCAATAACAGGGACGTGAGTCCAATCTTAAGACTGAAGAATAAGTGACCCAACATTGCTTCATTGGTTTCCTGGTCACGGATTGAACCCGTATCTGTAGTGACGCCTCAAACACTTTGAGATATATTTTTAAACGTGTTATTAGTTTAAATTATTTTATAATTGCCTTATATTTGATAGGATTACATATGTTTTACAATAATTGTAGCCTACTTTGCCTTATGTTATTTTAGCATGTTGCTGCTGCATTTTCGAATGTTTTCTTATCACTTCTTATCACTTCGAAAGTCACATTTATTATTTTATTTCTATGTTGGCTAACATAGCCACTGTCTACACAAACATGTTATTGTGCCTTATTGTAATATTTCTCATTTGGCAAGCTAGAGCCAGAGGGTTCTAAGATTGAAGCTAAAGGTTGACATTTTGGAAAGTGGTGCCTACTCACCGTACCGTTAATGTTGTACTGTCTGAATAAATAGTTTTGTTTCAGAATAGTCTGCCTTTTAAATGTTATTAAGGGTACGTTGTTTCCAACTGTTGAACATTGATTATCTATTGGTTTTATTGGTGGAATTGACTAGGAATACCCTGTTTGCCCCAGGCTAAGAAATGAGTCATCCTAGTTCGTTGCGACCGGGGCTGTCCATGGTGCTGATATCATGGAAATAAGAAGCTCATTCTGTGTGGCTGAAATGCCCATCTAAACGTTTGCTCATTAGTGTAGCCTCAAACTGCTCAAATTGATTGCAATATACTACTAGCTTATCTGTCAAACAAAGATGTTTTATTGATCGAGAATTTTTACAACAACAAGCTGAGGCTACAAATCGTTATTGCTGACACATCGAGACAGATGGTGTTTTGAATGTGATATTCTGCATCCTGTTCTGTGCGCTCCAATGACTAAACACGACACAGTAAGTAAAAAATAAAGTCAATGCTTTATTAACCTCATACGTCACAAATTACCGAACACATGTACGAAATATAATTTACGAGGAGGAACACAAGTGGATGTTAAGAATCCAACAATGATTCGGCTGTATGTGCACTGACATGTACGGCTAGTATAAAGTGGTCTATTGTAACTAGTGTTGTTCTAACTAGCCTATCAAAAACATTGAATATTATGCCACACACTCAGTTACAACCACGAATAGGCACTCCCTTGTAGCTACATCAGATCAAGTTCATTTATAAATTGGCTATTAAAACATGATCTGTAGTAAATCTACTGAAAAGACTAAACTCAATTGCATGTATTTATTTTTTCAAAATACTTTATGATTCCTCCTCATCAAAACAATATAATATGGATCTACATCCCCACCATCTACAGTCCTTTGACAGTTTTGGGGTAAAGGTCCTTATCTTCGCCCTCTTCGGTCTCTGGGTTCAGATAGCCTAGAATTTTCAGCAGCGTGTCGTCATCCAAGCCCTGCGTTTGCGACACATCGCCAGTGTCCTCCTCGGGTTCTGACGGTCTTTTCTGAGGCGGGCTTTTGTCTGAGTCCATTTGGTCAAAGTAGTCCTGTATCGCCTGCTCGAACGTTCCCAGCACGAGCTGATCGTCTTGTGTGGGAGGCTGCGAGGCGCGCTTTTTTTGGTCTGCCTTGTTTGCTGCCTGCGGATACTGTGCCAACATCAGGGCAGCCAGATACGTCGCCAGCTCGTCTTCGTCGGCAGTGTTGTCGTAGTCGTCCTTTCCTTTCTCTGGGATGTTTGGCTCAGAGAACATGTAGTCTCTCTGCCTTCCAGCTGGCGCGTAAAACCTTGGAGGCGGGCTTGTATGCTGTTTCTGCTTCTTGAGTGCGGGTGCGTTCTGATTTGCCACGCTTGCCAGCCCGAGGATTTTTAGAATGTCTTCTGTATGTATTTCTTCCGGGACGTTGCTTGTTTGGGTGTCAGGCAGCCGTCTATTGAATAATGTCTCTGGAGGGATCCTATTTTTCTTGTGAGAGGAGATCTGAGTTAGTTTGTCCTCTAGCCTGGCCAGATCATTGGGTGTCCAAGACTCTGCCTGTGTCCTCAGTGGTGTCCTGTCCTGTTTTGTCATCTCCCCACTCTTCAGCATGTCCATCAGGTCTTCTGGTGGGATATGTAGTTTCTGGGAAATTTGGATGAGTTGGTAAATGGCCTGTGGATCTACCTTGTCGCTGTACTGAGTTTGAGCAGCCCTCCTCTCTACCCTCTTCTCCTCTTCTTCTAGCTCTCTCTTCCACTCCTCCTGCTCCGTTTTCTCCAGCACCTTCAGGAGGTAGTAGTCATCTGGGTCATATTCTCCTGGACCTGGCTGGCTTGATCTCTTGATCTCATCAATCTCCTCATCATCTTCGTTATCATCATCCTCTTCATCATCCTCCAAGCCTCTATCGAACTCCTGCCTGTTTTCTCTCTCCTCGTCCTGCGTCTCCACCTGCTCCTCTAGGGGCGTCCAATCTTCTCCCCCTGTCACATCCTCATAGGCCAGGTTCCTCACCTTAAATATGTCATCATCATCATCCTCTTTATCATCCTCAGTCTGGCGTTTGTGTCCAGCCTTTGCGTTGGCTATCCTCCCCAGTTCCTCAAACACAGACTGCAGGTTGGCCAGGTTCTGGGGTGTGTACTTCCCCTCCATGTTCTCATTGGTGCGTTTGAAGGGGCTCTCGCGGCCCGGAGCTCTGCCTTCTTCCTCCCCGTCCCTGTCCTCCTCGTCTTCAAACATCAGTGGGTACTTCCTGTGAGGCCGGCTGGCACGCTGCTGCTGCGACCACGGATACGCCACGCTCTCTCCCACCTGGCTCTCCTCCTCCTTCACCGGTCCCAGCCCTTTGCCAAGAGCGTAGCGGGCTGCACTGGGCCTCACAGGGGCTGGCTTGGGGCCCTTCTTGGTCTGCTGGAGGGTACTCAGCACCGCTTGCAGCCACTCTTGGGTCTTGTTCTCCTTGTTGCCCTCCCCTTCCTCATCCTCGTCTTGGTCCTGGCCTATCTTACTCTGACTGGTCTGGGCAGGAGAGGCTAGCCTCAGCATGGAGAGGAGTTTCTCTGAGTCTGTGTCCATGTTGGTGGTGTCGTAGTCTGGGGTGAGGGATGCCTGCTCCTGGGGGGCTGACGCCCCTGCCCCGGTCCGCTGGCGGAGGCTCTCAATGTACTCTAGGGCCTTGAGCATGTCTGTGTTGGAGGGGAGGTAGGGGGTGTCTCCTTGCTGGGGGTCCAGCTCAGTCCCCCTCAGTCTGTGTTCTCTTAGAGAGGCCCCCTGGACACTGCCAGAGCCCAGGAGGAGGACAAGCAGGGAGAGGAGGAAGGCCATCCCTGCAGAGGAGAGCTTGGGGATTGACGGCATGCTGTCTTCAGCCTGGAGACACAACAGGGAGTTAAGTGTCAGCACTGACCTTTTAGGTTTAGGATAAGAAGATTTTTCACTGACCATTATGTACTTATCTGCTCCTGTCACTTCAGTTTAAAGAGTCTGCATTTCTTTCAAACAAGAATATGTTCAAAGGCTGTGCAGTCAATCGTGATTTTCCTGTGTTGTATATATATTTCCAGACTATGAGGTTGGGATAATACTGTGAAACTTTTTTAGTGTAAGGACTGTTTGAAAAGACTGCCTGAAATTTCTGCCTGTTTCGGTGGGATGAAGAATTGGCCTGCCTAGTTAATAGACCAATAAGAAAAAGAGCCAATAACAGCTAGTTTTCGGTTTTCCCCTTCCCACTCTGATAGTCCTAGCTAAATTCTTGCTCGAGAAATTGCTCTTTGCTAAGAAGCTATTTTTGTTTTTGTTTTTTTAATTGAAAAAGGAATCACAGTAAGTTCCTTAATTGCTACCCAGAAATTATTTGACATTGATATTAAAGGCCAGTTTAAAGCCTTTTGTAATTATCAGCTCTCATGATCCTCATTAACATTCTAAAATCTTTCATTTTCAGACCTGCCTTTTTATTCCCGTTTAATGCTTCAGATGCTTCAGCTATATTGCTGTAGCCTATTAGTAATAGGTATATGCAATGAGGTTCTGTCAGTAGCTGCAGTTTTTACCTAGAGAATGAAAATCGCATCTGTTGAAAGCCCAAATGATTGTTTGTGGAGCAGTAATAGCATGGGCATTCAGCTCGCCTGTAAATCCCATTAGTTTTAAAATTGCTGCTCACCGGAATGAGTCACAATCCAGTTGTCTAGGTAACCCTTTGGCTGATGCTGGCTGCTGTCGAAACACAACTACCTACACCCACGACATCTCCAGCACGCCAAAACAGTGTTGTGTTGTACAAGCAATGGAACTTTATAATCATGCACATCATTTCGATACAAATATTGAACCCGGCTATTTATAAATCAACTAGTGGATGAATTGGTTTTGAAATCAAATTATTGTTTAATTTAGGCTATGTATTATCTGTTTATCCTACATAATAAAAACTACAAATTACTTTAGCAAATCACTAAAAACGAAACCATAATAAACTTGAATAGTTAGGCTAAGACAATATAAAACAGACGATGCATATCTTCACTGCGGCAGACCTGTTTTCAATGCATCAGGTTGGTTGAAGCTTAACGGATTTTAAAATGGAAATAAACATATTAAAAGAACTGAAAATAATCAAACTATTAATAATTTCTATGTAGGCCCTATGTAAAATCTTACCTCTGCAAAATCGTTTCAATCGATAGTCGTGAGTGAACTTAGCATCTCTTTCTCAGTGTGAGTGCTAGCAAGGATTCTCTGTTTTCAGCACCGGGGACAGCTCCTCCGGTTATATGAGGCGCCACCTGACTCGTGCGTCACTGCGACATATGCAATACTCGATCCAAAGAAACACACAAACATAATTAGAACTGGTTCACGTTTGTTCAATTATTTTCTAATCTCTTCACTTTAACTTTCAATTGGAAAGGCTTATGTGATCACTGTTTTGTTATCATGTCTAATTATATTGGTTGTTAACCAACAGCAATGGCTAACTAATATATATAATATCTGGACGGTAAGGTCGTGATTAATTAGCCCACAGCACAATGTCTATTTGTATGGTGATAGACCAATACAACTATGCCTACGAGTTCGCTCGACAGAATATAGGCTAATTATAGATTACAGGCCCAGTTATAATAACTTGCTCCAGGGATTTAAGCCTACATTAGGCGTTTTGTAGGCCTATGCTAAATAATGCTGCAATACTTGTGTTTCAAACTAAACATTTGTTTTAGGCTATAACATAAACGCTACACGGCCTTTTGGATAATGATGTTGGCCAATCAAGGACAAATGCAACATCTATTAATTAAAGAGCAAAGATATCAGTTCCTGTTCCCGTATCGCCCCCAACTCCTAATCGGTAGCCTACCATAACTGCTGATATTCGCAGTAAATTGTGATTTGAACCTATGTATGCATCAACAAAACGGCGCTCACGGGCGTCGCTCTCGACAGAGAGTCAAGTACATCGATGACTCACTCACGCCCCAAAACGGCCAAAGAATGAGCCTGTGTGATGAGGACTGCAGAGAGATCGTGCTCTATGGGAGGTGCCTATGACGGTGCTATCGTCAGCCAGTGGTCTTATATTTTGGTTGCCTGCCAAGTCCTGTCTGTCGCAGGTCAGAGAGACGTCGTCACTTTCATTCATACATTTCCGTCGGGAGTCGGCACTCAAATGAGTACGTTAGTATGATTTGTTTACTATGGATCCTGATTCCAGATACGCTTTCAGATATCGCTTCTATTTTGGCTTTGTAACAATCGATTAGGGTGGTGTCACAGTGTGACTGTATGGGTCTGTTGATGATTTAGCTGATAGACCAACCATATATTTTTTTTACATTCAGCACAAGCCTCCACTTTTCATGTAACTCCCTAACTGACTGCACACACACACACACACACACACACACACACACACACACACACACACACACACACACACACACACACACACACACACACACACACACACACACACACCAAGCAGTAAGGCTCAAGCAGCTTGTCTAATTGCTTGTGGTTTTGTCTGTGCTATGGGTAAACAGAACCCAATTACCACTCTGTTCCACCCTCTCCCTCCTCCTACAGCCCATCCGCCCAAAACAGGGGCCTTTAGGGTCAAATAGAAACTTTCTTGCAGGCAATTAGCAGCAGTCTCAAGTGTAACTATAGTAATACACATATTGGTGTCATAGCTTTGTAAGTGCTATCTGCATATGTTCCGCCATCTGTTCGGTGTGATATCAAATTGTATCGGCCTATTAGAGAGACATAAAAACCTGCTGTCTCCAAGTGCCTCAGATAGTAATCAACCTGCTTCATCATAGCCTGAAGATGCTCTCTGATTTCAATAAGATAACATCATTGAACTTCAGGCCAATTTTGTTCTTAATGCTTGCTTGGCATTATACTGTATAGACAATGATCTGTAGTAGGCCATTTTTCTGTTCAGTATCAGTAATACACCAATATCTGACACATCTATACTAATCCTATTTGAATTGATCTAATCGATCAAATTGATTCCAATGCCATACAAATGATCCATATCCCTGATGATGTCATGTAATAGGGAAACTGCGTCATGACAACGATACTGCTCCTTAAACCCAGCTGTCAATGTCCTGGCAGGGTGGATGCAAAGAGAGAGAGAGAGGCAGAGAGAGAGAGAGAGCTAGAGAGAGAAGGATACATTGTATTGGTCTAGAAGCTTTGACGTCAATGGCTCAATTTACAGGTGGGTCATGTCCCTCTTTGTGTGTATGATATGGGCTGGTTGTCTCAGCAGTTGTCTGCATGTGTTTGGATATCTCTCTGTCTGTGTTGGGGGGGCATGAACATGAGTCACTGAATTAGGTACATTTATGGCAATGGAAATTTGTTTCAGATAAACATCTTGGTGTGTGTGTGACTCACTTATGGGAAGACTATGGAATTATTTAAATATACTCCAGCCTCCAGAGCCCCATCATGCCATATGAATAATCATCAATGTGGCATAGGCCTTATTATTGTGAGGGGATTTATAGGTAGATTACAAAGGCGTCAGTATTATCAAGGAAGTTTTAATGTCACGTGCACAAGTACGGTGAAATGCAAGCTCTAAACCCAACAATGCAGTAATCAATAACAATGTAATACTAAAAATACCATCAGCTAGAACAAAAACACAGGAAATAAAATACAAAAATAAGAAGAACACTAGAAAGTAAGTAAGCATACTATATACAGGGATGGTCAGTTCCAGTACCATATTTACAATATGCAGGAATACTGGAGTGATAGAGGTATATGTGTATAGGGGTAAAACATGTCTAACCTTATATGTGTAATTGGTGAGGCATTTGTGTGTTGATGTAGATGTAGCTCGACGTACTACTCTTACATAAATGTGCCCTCTTATTTTTCTGTTTTCATCTTCTGCTAAAAAAGGAACACTCTTTCTTTCATTTCTACAAGTGGATGAGTCAGATGTAGCCTTTTTTACAGACAGATTGTGCTGAGAGAGAGAGCAGAGACAAAAACAAACATCTGCTGTTGTTGGATGTGAGATGAAAAGCAGATGTATTTTCAAACTAGAATTATGAAGTAAATATAGAAAAAAGTGCATTAGTTTGGAAGTGTTTTTAATTTGTATGATGGATTGACGAGGGTGATTCAGCGATGGAGAGGACTGAAGGAAGTACAGTATATCCTATTGTAAAAAGCAAGGGCACAAATACAGAGCCCAGAGGAACACCACCAATTAAAATATGTTATTTGAACAATCTAGATTCCTTTGCTTTTGTTTGTTGAGTGCTCCAACTCCTTTCTACCTCAAATTAGTCCTTTTGGAAGTTTTTCTTGGTAAGCCTGTCTCAATCTATGCTTGTAGTATTAACCAGCAAACACATTCATGTTGATCCATAACAGTTTTGTATGTTGATCCATAACAGTGAGGCATAATTCTACTGGTTACCATGGTGCACACCTGTCCTTAGTGTTTGGCGTCATGTAGTAAAGAGCCCTTTTTATATTATGATGTTGAACAACAACGTACATGCAGTTGTTGTCAGCAGCAGCTGAAAGAGAGATCCTCTGCCTCTGATAGTTCTGGGTTACTGCCAGGCTGAGCAAAACATAGATAGTGTGTCATTACATTACTGATTAACTAGGCTTTTGATTCACCAATACTTATTATACTCAATGTATTATAAATCATGTATATTAAGCTACCTCCTCTCAGTCAGCAACAGTCTTCTAATGGCTTCATGAAACATAGTCCCCTCAATTGACTCCACACTAAAATACTCAAATAAAAGTAACAATTAACTCATTTCCAATGTCAATCTTGGCCTGTAGCTCTATTTGGCATATCCCATAATAAAATATAAGCTTTATTTGAAGAATTTAGCTGGCTAGCCTGTAAATGGGTGAATTAAAATAGCCTAGATTTTTCTGTTTAGTTAGCTAAATTAAAATGTGCTCACATTCTAATAACATTTCAACTTTATTTATAGTTTATCATACTTTGGCTTCATATATTTGAATTAAATAATCAACTTTGCTTACCTTAATACATTGATAAATAAAGTGGTTATTGGTAGGCTACTTGCAAGTTAGTTCAACCACCATCCTCTTGCTTGGTCCTGCTGGAATTGTAGTTTTTTAATAGGAATGGCAGTTACATTTTGAATTTACCATAAGGTTCAACATAGAACCCCCTTTTTTAAATCCAAGACTGTATGCTTTTATTAAACACCTTATTTCCTCTTGCTTCTAATCATTAATTAATAATACTTGATTGGATTTATATAGCGCTTCATTACCAACGGAGGTACTCAAAGCACTTTACTTAGTAGGGGGAAACTCACCTCATCCACCACCAATGTGTAGCACCCACCTGGGTGATGCACGCAACCATTCTAGATAGCATTTAGTTTTTAACAGCACAGGTTTGTATGAACTTGCTGTTTGCCACAGCCCTTGGTAGCAATGTTTCAAAATATGAATTTCATTTCCCCCCTGCAATAGAGAGCTAACGGTGTTTTTCTGCTGTCCAAGCGAAATCATGCAGCAGCATAATGTATTATGGATATACATGTCAATGCAAAACAGCTGAAACAAATTAAAAGGGAATGTTAGCTGTCATTTCAGAGTTTAATTTGACTGGGTTAACTTTTGTTAGCTATTGTTTTTTGATGCAGTGGAAGAAGCCGGATGTGGAGGTCCTGGGCTGGCGGGGTTACACGTGGTCTGTGGTTGTGAGGCGGCTTATGGTAGAGAAATTAACATTTCATTTGTTGTATTTATATCTTTGTTCAGTGTAAGTAAAATACAAAATAAAGTGTCCAACCTAATGTTATAGTGCATTAGGAAAGTACTCAGATCCCTTGACCTTTTCTACATTTTGTTACATTATAGCCTTATTCTAAAATTTATTTTATTCAATTGTTCCCCCCCCCATCAATCTACACACAATACCCCATAATGACAAAGCAAAAACTGGTTTTTAGATTTTTTTTGCATATGTATTAAAAATTAAAAACAGAAATATCACATTTACATAAGTATTCAGACCCTTTACCCAGTACTTTGTTGAAGCACCTTTGGCAGCGATTACAGACTCGAGTCTTCTTGGGTATGACGCTACAAGCTTGGCACACCTGTATTTGGGGAGTTTCTCCCATTCTTCTCTGCAGATGTTCTCAAGCTCTGTCAGGTTGGATGGGGAGCTTCGCTGCACAGCTATTTTCAGGTCTCTACAGAGCTGTTGGATCGGATTCAAGTCCGGGCTCTGGCTGGGCCACTCAAGTACATTCAGAGACTTGTCCTAAAGCCACTCCTGCGTTGTCTTGGAGGTGTGCTTAGGGTCGTTGTCCTGTTGGAAGGTGAACCTTTCCTAATGCACTTTATATATACACCTTTTTTAGTTCTTTAATCTCATCTAAAGAACAAAAAAGGTTCTATATAGAACTACCAAATAATCCCTTTTTCTAAGAGTGTAGGCAATGCTCAGTCTTCTAACAGATTATGTTTACTGATGTTCTGAATCTCCACACTACAGCAGTGTCTATTCTGGGCTCCTTCTCCATTCAGCGCTGTCATAACACATCAGACCACAACAGGACTTCATCACAACCACGCTTCAGTGGTGCCACATTTTTCCTTCACATTACTTCCAATGTATTCCTTCCGTTCCTCCCCCTGTCTCCTTTGCCTAAGGCAGCTAACAAGCCACCGGAAGAATCAAGAAAAATCAACAAAACAGAGCAACAAAATTAGTTGGCCTAGAAAGGGGTCATATTATATTTGTATTTCTCTCTCTTGCTTTACCCCATGTCCCTGACAGTCACAGTCGCAGCTTCCTGAATCCATTCTGCCATGTTACACAATAAGACACGCTCAATTATGTTTGGGGTGTAGAAATGGCTTCCCTTGGAGTCTCAAGATTCTTGTTGCACGTCAACACAGGCCTTGCTGTATCCTGGCTAGTTATGCTTACATTGTCTTGGGCTTGTGATTGGCAGATTTTTTGACTGGCACAGAGAAGGAGAACCATGGTAGCTTGGTTGGTTGTTGGTTCACCACCTCTGAAAGATGTGGCTCAGATAAAAATACATCTCTACCCGCCCACAGCTGGCATTTTGTAGAGACATCCCTTTCCTGCGGTGACAAAAACAAGTTGTAATTGGGATAGGATTCACACAGGAATTTCCCAAAAGAAAAATCACATTACACTTTAATACTGCACATGTCCACAACTGGGACATCACATTACATCACATTACACTTTAATACTGCACATACCCACAACAGGGACATCACATTACATCACATTACACTTTAATACTGCACATACCCACAACAGGGACATCACATTACATCACATTACACTTTAATACTGCACATACCCACAACAGGGACATCACATTACATCACATTACACTTTAATACTGCACATACCCACAACAGGGACATCACATTACATCACATTACACTTTAATACTGCACATACCCACAACTGGGACATCACATTACATCACATTACACTTTAATACTGCACATACCCACAACAGGGACATCACATTACATCACATTACACTTTAATACTGCACATACCCACAACAGGGACATCACATTACATCACATTACACTTTAATACTGCACATACCCACAACAGGGACATCACATTACATCACATTACACTTTAATACTGCACATACCCACAACAGGGACATCACATTACGCTTTAATACTGTACATACCCACAACAGGGAGGAGAAAATAGGAAGAAAGGACAAAAAGTGAGAGACGCTGTTCACCCCAGTAGAGCGTTGGCTGTGCGTGTCTGTTCACCCCAGTAGAACGTTGGCTATGCGTGTCTGTTCACCCCAGTAGAACGTTGGCTATGCGTGTCTGTTCACCCCAGTAGAACGTTGGCTATGCGTGTCTGTTCACCCCAGTAGAACGTTGGCTATGCGTGTCTGTTCAACCCAGTAGAATGTTGGCTATGCGTGTCTGTTCACCCCAGTAGAATGTTGGCTATGCGTGTCTTTTCACCGCAGAAGAACGTTGGCTATGCGTGTCTGTTCACCCCAGTAGAACGTTGGCTATGCGTGTCTGTTCACCCAAGTAGAGCGTTGACTATGCGTGTCTGTTCACCCCAGTAGAACGTTGGCTATGCGTGTCTTTTCAACCCAGTAGAACGTTGGCTATGCGTGTCTGTTCACCCCAGAATAACGTTGGTTATGGGTGTCTGTTCACCCAAGTAGAGCGTTGACTATGCGTGTCTGATCACCCCAGTAGAACGTTGGCTATGCGTTTCAGTTCACCCTAGTAGAACGTTGGCTATGCGTGTCTGTTCACCCCAGAATAACGTTGGTTATGGGTGTCTGTTCACCCAAGTAGAGCGTTGACTATGCGTGTCTGATCACCCCAGTAGAACGTTGGCTATGCGTGTCTGTTCACCCCAGTAGAACGTTGGCTATGCGTGTCTGTTCACCCCAGTAGAACGTTGGCTATGCATGTCTGTTCACCCCAGAATAACGTTAGCTATGGGTGTGTGTTCACCCCAGTAGAACGTTGGCTATGCGTGTCTGTTCACCCCAGTAGAACGTTGGCTATGCGTGTCTGTTCACCCCAGTAGAACGTTGACTATGCGTGTCTGATCACCCCAGTAGAACGTTGGCTATGCGTGTCTGTTCACCCCAGTAGAACGTTGGCTATGCGTGTCTGTTCACCCCAGTAGAACATTGGCTATGCGTGTCTGTTCACCCCAGTAGAATGTTGGCTATGCGTGTCTGTTCACCCCAGTAGAACGTTGGCTATGCGTGTCTGTTCACCCCAGTAGAACGTTGACTATGCGTGTCTGATCACCCCAGTAGAACGTTGTCTATGCGTGTCTGTTCACCCCAGTAGAACGTTGGCTATGCGTGTCTGTTCACCCCAGTAGAACATTGGCTATGCGTGTCTGTTCACCCCAGTAGAACGTTGGCTATGCATGTCTGTTCACCCCAGAATAACGTTAGCTATGGGTGTGTGTTCACCCCAGTAGAGCGTTGACTATACGTGTCTGTTCACCCCAGTAGAACGTTGGCTATGCGTTTCAGTTCACCCCAGTAGAACGTTGGCTATGCATGTCTGTTCACCCTAGTAGAACGTTGGCTATGCATGTCTGTTCACCCCAGTAGAACGTTGGCTATGCGTGTCTGTTCACCCCAGTAGAACGTTGGCTATGCATGTCTGTTCACCCCAGTAGAACGTTGGCTATGCATGTCTGTGTTCATTCCAGTGAAGCACATGCAAAGACACTTCTCTTCAGCAGCTTAGCTCCAGTTTCAGCCCACTGACTCCACAATCAACTTAGAGGAAATTCAACCTCCTCCAAATCCCCATCTGAACTGAAACCAAGCTGACACTGGAGGAAACCACCATGGTACTATATGCTAATGAATATTAAGTCTCTTTTCTCCCAAACACCACTGGTTTCTTTGATCCTATTCCAACATCCAACATTCTCATGCCACAGATGTCAAAAGCGACTGAATATTGATATCACAACTAACATCAATTTGACCACCAAGATCTATTTCCAGACCTCTAACATGTTGATTTAATTTACCCTCTTGTGTGTTAAAGGTTATGTTGTGAGAACTAGGTATTTTTGTTTTTGTCCCAGTGTGCCTGGCTTCCTGTAGCGGTGATCTACGGTTTCCCTAATTGGCAGTTCAACATGCCGTGCACCTAGCGGTTGCTAAGTGCCCATTGAGACAGGAAGCTGCATAGGCCACGGCTGTCTGCTCTAGTAAAGTGTCTGCCTTTGAGATCCCAGAGACCAGAGAGATAGGGATGGAAGGAGAGAGATGGATGGAGAGAAGGGCAGAGAGATAGAGGGAGAGAGACAGGAGAGAGAGGAGCAGAGAGAGAAAGTAAAGAGAGAGATATTAGAGTTTAAGAGATGAGAGAGATGGGCTGGCGGGGAGAGGAAGAGAGAGAGAGCGAGAGAGAGAGAAAGAGGGAAGGGGGAGGGAGAGGGAGGGTGTCTGGATGTACAGCCAGCATGACTCATAGGTCAGATTTGCATGAGAGAGCTAGAAAAAGTATGTGTGTGTGTGTGTGTGTGTGCAGACATCTCTGCCTGTGTGTGTGTCTTTGTGTGTGTGCGTGTGCGCACAAGTGCATGTGTGTGATTGCGCTTCTGGTGATATGTGAGAAATGTAAAAAAACAGAACCACCTGATTTATCACCCTCCTAACCCATGGAACCTAGAACACCAGCGTCTGTTAGAGAGTGTCAATCATTATCTCTGAACACCCAAGACAATCACTCTATAAAAATAAATGACGGATATGACAGCAAGAAGATTCAAGGCTTCGAGATAAGCATGAAACCTAAAGTAATTATTTCCCATAAAATGGGTTTTCTGCTATTATACTGACACAGCTAGCACATAACATTCTGAGAACCATATGTTCCTTAGAGCTTGGTGAGAGTGTGGTTGTCCTATTTTTATTTTGCATACAACCTTTCAACAACGTTCTGGGAATGGTGCAGGATAGTGGCTTGGCTTTGGAACATTCTCAACACATTTAAGAAACTTTACAAAAAAACAATATTTTATTTATTATTATTTTTCACGTAGATTCCACGTCACAATACGTTCACAAATGTGTTATTTTAATAGTCATTACTTTAACAAAACGTTTCCTAAAAGTTAAAGGTTCAATTTCATTTCAATTTTGTAACGTTCTCCAACTGGTTTGACATTGGGAATGTTCTCAAATAGTTCAGAGAACTTTAAGAAACAACGTTCTTCTGTGGGAATTTCAGTACTTCAGCATAACATTTCCTACAGTGTTCCTTATGGTTCTATTTAAAGTCATATTCTCAAATAGTTCAGAGAATGTTAAGAAACAACATTGTTCTGTGGGAATTTCAGTACTTCAGCATAATGTTTCTTACAGGTTTCGTCATGGTTCTGTTTAATAAAGTAATTTCTCAAATTGTTCAGATAACATTAAGAAACGTCCTATAAAAAAACACAACAACACTTTAGTAATGCTCAGAGAACGTTCTAGGATTGATAATTAAAAATATAAATTCCATTCTCAGTACCAACAAAACTCTCTCTATCCTCTATCTTGTTAAGTGTGTTCAGATGTGTTGGACGCAACAACTAATTGGCCACACCTGATCTTAATGAGTGCTTGTTTGAAAAGGTGTCTGTTTAAATAGACTGAAACGAACAGCTTTGTATGAGTAAAAAAACAAGGCATGCTAGCTCCATCCTGGTGGCTTACTGGACTAACTCCATGGATAGACAACAGATTATAGTTTTGAATTTCACTGATGCCGTGTCACAGTAAAAATAAATGTGTTTTCATGATTAATGCCTAAGGAAATGCATTTCCATGTGTCCTATCTGTGCAGCGAAAGTTAAGGAAGTTATTCAAAAACGTCCAAATAACATTCTCAGAGAGTTAATAAAACCTTCCAGTAAAATGTTCAGGGAACCATAGTAAAACGTTATCTGAACCTCCCTGCAACCTAAAAATGTGTGTTCCCAGAACAGACAAAATATTCACTTCCATTCTCAGAATGTTTAAAAAAACGTATGGCTTCGTTCCCAGAACCAATTGTGAAACCAAAATCGTACGTTCCCACAACTTCAAAGTAACCAAATGTGCCAGCTGGGGAGGTGCAGACTGACTGTGTAGACAATACATTCTGCTCCCTGGGTGAAAACAGTCAAATAAATCTAGTCTACAGTAACGTTAAATGATAGAAGGATACTGCTCTCATGCTGCTTCCCCTGAAATCCCTACAGCTGGATGACTAACTTGTTTGTCTGTCTCCTATGGCTGTGTGACTTCTTGGTCTGTCTCGGGGGGGGGCCTAAAAGACCTGTCTTTTGGGCCAGTGAGTATTTTCAGCTTGAGAAAGCAGAGTGGGGACAGTAGACTTGAGAGAGCAGAGTGTGGACAGTAGACTACACACTGATAGGCAGACTACAGCTACATTGAGTGGCAGACACACCCAGGGGTGGACTGAAACAATAATTTAGGCTTGGAATTTGACTCCATCCCAGGCCACCCTGTTCACACATACCACCAGACCGCTAATTTTGTAGGCTAACCCTATTTGTTGATGTAACGGGTGCCACTATGTTCATCTGGGAAGAAAGTCATCCACATTACAAAATACAATCATAGCACGTACAAATGTACAAGGCTAGACACACAAAACAATTAGCCTACACTTTTTAAAAAGAGAATGAGATATACAGAGTTAGCTCAAATGTTCAAATTATTATCTTTATATTCAAGCATCAAGCATATCAAAAGTATCAAAAAACTACACACACACACACATTCACTGAACTTGAACATAAGCCACAACAATGTAAGTAAGTATAATACAAAACTTGAAAAAGCACTCCTCTTCAAAAAATTTAGATTACAATGTTCACTCACTGGTGTCCATAAATCAAACAGCACAAAAATAAATAAATCAATACACTGAGTCAATGAAATTGAACATTGGGTACATAACTGCAAGTATAATGCGAAAGTCCAAAAAACATGCCTCTGTACAAAAGCTTTAACTCACAGCAAATTTTCTTTCACCCTTGTCAGCCTGTTAAGGAAGAGTCATAGCATAGCTACTTCAGAGTAACCAGTAAGTCATTACCACTAGTAAACCAGTAGGCGGTGCAGTAACTCACTGCTCTCTGACATCTTGTCAATGATGTCATCTTTGTCAAGTCCCATAAGAATCTCCTTCTCTGTTGCCATCAAAAGGAACGCTTCAAGGTTCTCTTGAGTGAGGGAGGTTCTTTGGCGGTTCTTCACGAATTTCAGGGTGGAGAAGGTCCTCTCACAAGCCACCTGAGTGATGGATAGGGTGAGGAGGAACTTGTAGCTCAAACCAATGATGTGATACGCATCCGTGAGCAGATTGTACTGAGACAGGAGAAGATAGCAGCATATCGGGCAGTTTTTACATGTGGAACAACTTCTGCTCACCAATTCCACACTTTCATCAGGATCCTCAAAGCCTGCAATGCCTCAACAGTGGCATGTTTATCAAATTCCAGAGAGCATTTGCTGAGCTCCTTTGTGGCGGTCTTTGGAAGGCCCTTTTCTCTGATCACAGGAAAATGCTTCGGATTCATGCAGGAGACATCTGCACACAGCACTGCATTTGCTGCATAACGGCGGTTTCAACAACTGTGTCCAGTACCACATTGTGGATCTTGATTTTGTAATCCATGTCTGCATTAGCAATGGGCTCGTCTTCTGCCAACTTACCTGGCTTTTTATTAATTTGTTTTGTTCTCTTCTCTGGGATAGCAGTCTGAGCTTCGGCATCACAGTCCTGCTGCTCCTCCAGAATGCCATTTGTTGAGTCACAGCAGACGACTCAACAAAGTTGTCTGCTGCCCTCTTCACACCCTCAAAGTCTTGGGCACACTTTCTCTGGTTATCCTCCGTTCCCATTACCAAGTGCTGTGCTGTTACGATATCCATGCCACTTGTTTGTAAGTATTTAGAGATAGGGGACGTCTGCTCAAAAATCCTGAGAAAAACCTCAGCTGTAAGTATGGTTTCATACTTTAGGAGAGCATCCTTGTACCCTTGGGCCTTGCTTCGGATGGCAGGTTTTATGGTCACATCCTTTTCAATTCTTTCCATAGTGATGACCACATCTGTGTAAAGTGCACGGTCAGGCTTTGCAAAGCTTCCAAATACTTTCCTCAAGGTCTTGTCTTTGACCCACCAGCGTGTTTCACCAATTACCAAGCCGTCTGTGTCTCCTGTCCTCACTGGTTTCCTCCCATAGCTTCATACGCTTGAAGGAATCTCGAACGAACACTGCAATGCCATTCAGTAGTGAGAAAAGGGATTCACTTGCCACAACAACCCCAGTGGTGTCAGTTAGCACAAGGTTGAGGACATGTGAGTAACACCATATGTGTACTTGGTTAGGAGATTCTCCTGTGAGCAATGCAGAGAAGCCCCTGTATTGTCCCTACATATTAGCTGCTCCATCTGTTGCATTACCAACACACTGTTTGACATCTATGTCCATCTTCTCAAGGGTCTATTTCACAATGTCCACAAAGTACTGTCCAGTCGATGACTCACAGTCAATGACCGCAATGAGTCTCTCGTGGACAACATCAGTGACATATCGCAGAACTACTGCACACTGGTCTTTGGATGATAAATCCTGTGTTGTGTTCATTTGTATTGAGAACATCCCTGCCTTTCTCACTTCAACAGCAATTGTCTGCTGAATCAACATTCTGATGACTTCAATTACTTTATTTGCTGTTGTTTTGGACATCATAGTTACCAAGGACCCGGGCTCTGGGCTCTGAACTTCTCTCTCTGTCTCTCTCTGCTCATCTGGTTGCTCTGCAGAATGAGATTAACATTGTAAATAACCTAAACTTAAACTTGTATTACTTGTGCAGTCATCGATTGTACACGTATTGTACAAGATTACAGTCCTACTGATAATCTCATTAAAAAAAGCACACATTAATCTAAAATCATAGCCTACGTGTTTAGGTTTGTGCTCTTAAGTTGTACCTGAAGGTTCCTGCTCTGAGTCTGACTCTGAACTGACCACCATCTCCAGTTCTGCAGGAGTTAATGGAGCTCTAGTGCTGCTGCTGCTTCCTTCTCCACCTTTGCAAAGAAAATACTCTATTATCATACTCACTATCATTAGTGTATCAGTAGGCTACATTAATACAGCTCTGGAAAAAATTAAGAGTGGTCTCTTAATTTAGAGTGGTCTCTTAATTTGGAGTGGTCTCTTAATTTGGAGTGGTCTCTTAATTTAGAGTGGTCTCTTAATTTGGAGTGGTCTCTTAATTTGGAGTGGTCTCTTAATTTGGAGTGGTCTCTTAATTTAGAGTGGTCTCTTAATTTTTCCCAGAGCTGTATATTATTGTAGTAACTTGTATCGCTGGTCAAGTTGACTATTCACGGCAGGCCAAACCGACCCTCAGGCCACCGGGAAATGTCCCGGTACTCCCGACGGCCAGTCCGCCACTGGACACACCCATCACCTGGGACTTCTGGGCCTTAGTGTGGTGAGAAGTCTCCATCAATAAACCACTCAGGCAGATGAAATGGACTGAAGTGTGTTAGTGTGTGTGTGTGTGTGTGAATGTGTTTGTGTGTGTGTGTGAGTGTTTTTCTGTTTGTTGTATGGGCAGCTAGGTTAGTGAAGAATGGTAGGTTTAATGTTATTGGAAGCATGTGACTACTATAACCATAACAACAGACAGAAAATACACATCTTTTTGATAAACTGGCTTGGGCTTAGATAGAAGGCAGACTATAAAACCGATGCACCGTGTATCACCATCAAGGCTTCTCTAAAGTATTTCCTGACAGGCTGAAGGCGTGCTGTAATGTCTTTTATCATTCCCTAGGTTAGACGAACAAGGCAATTGTCTTCTGTCAACCAGGATGCAATCTCCCGGCGGCTCTGACAAACTGCCCGCAACAGCCAGACAAATAAGCCCCTTTCCTGGGCAAGTAGGAATCCAAACAGCCCAGAGCCAGGGCCACTTCCTCTCCCCTGTCTCTTATCATCCAACCACCGCAAGACACACAACGGGTCGAAGGAGAGGTGAAATATGAGTAGCCCCCTCTTTATTTGTTCCTTCATCTCTCTCTCTCTCTCTCTCTCTCTCTCTCTCTCTCTCTCTCTCTCTCTCTCTCTCTCTCTCTCTCTCTCTCTCTCTCTCTCTGTCTTTCTCTCTCTCTATGTCTTTTGGGCAGGGTTAATTTGGGAAGTGTCACAAGAACAGGCTTATCTGAACTGGGTTAACAGAAGTATATTAAACTAGTTCCAATCGAGCACCATGCTGAACATTAAAACCCTGTATTTCCCTGTCATGCAGGCAGCTAGCTACACAATGGATCAGACAAAACGCTTGATTAGGGAGAAAAATGACTGCAATTATACAGGACTACGAGTGTGTGTGTGTGTGTGCACGTTCGCATGCAAGCAATCACACACACACACACACACACACACACACACACACACACACACACACACACACACACACACACACACACACACACACACACACACACACACACACACACACAAACTGACCTATGCACATCAACACACACACATCACCTTACATCCGTCTACCACTTATCTCAAACTCACATCAACACATGCACACAAGTACACTCTGTCACACCTTCTGGTGTTGAATCTCTTCTCTCATCTATTTGCTCTTTGTCACTTTCCCTGCAAACTCAGAAACATTCAAAACACAATTGATCACTCTCAACATTCAACAGCACAATGTAGAAAGACACACTGTAGAAGTGCGTTTGTGTGCGTACAACCTCCCGTGTGTCCTCTAAAGTGGTGTGTATGAATGACTCAAACCTGTGTGTTTATGTGAGCTCAGCCATTGTACATGTTATGTCTAGATGAGAAAAGCTGTCCCAGTCTAACAGATGAACGTCACTATTACAATCACTTGCCTTATTTACTTAGACACACACCACTAACATAATAAATATATTGTTCTAAAATAAACATGTACTTTGTTGTGAACAGTATAGAAAGCAGTATAGAAAATGTAATACATTGCCTTCAGAAAGTAATCATACCCCTTGACCTTTTCAAAATGTTGTTGTGTTACAGCCTGAATTTAAAATGGTTCAATT
Source organism: Thymallus thymallus (assembly GCA_023634145.1). Taxonomy (NCBI): domain Eukaryota; kingdom Metazoa; phylum Chordata; class Actinopteri; order Salmoniformes; family Salmonidae; genus Thymallus; species Thymallus thymallus. The sequence continues at coordinate 26,322,301 of CM042378.1, forward strand.
GAGATGTTTTGTCACTGGCCTACACACAATACCACATAATGTCAAAGTGGAATTATGTTTTTAGAAATTTGTACAAATTAGTAAACAATTTTAAGCTGAAATGATTCAACCCCTTTGTTATGGCAAGCCTACATAAGTTCAGGAGTAAAGCTTTGCTTAACAAGTCACATAATAAGTTGCAATAATAGTGTTTAACATGATTTTTGATTGACTACCCCATCTCTGTACCCCACACATACAATTATCTGTAAGGTCCCTCAGCCCAGCAGTGAATTTCATAGGCAAATTCAACCACAAAGGCCAGGGAGGTTTTCCAATGCCTCGCAAAGAAGGGCACCTATTGGTAGATGGGTAAAAAAAAAATACATACATTAAATATCCCTTTGAGCATGTTGAGGTTATTAATTCCTCTTTGGACGGTGTATCAATACACCCAGTCACTACAAAGACACAGGTGCACTTCCTAACTTAGTTGCCGGAGAGGAAGGAAACCGCTCAGGGATTTCACCATGAGGCCAATGGTGACTTTAAAACAGTTACAGAGTTGAATGGCTGTAACAGGACAAAACTGACGATGGATCAACAACATTGTAGTTACTCCACAATACTAACATAAATGACAGAGTGAACAGAAGGAAGCCTGTACAGAATAAAAATATTTCAAAACATGCATCCTGTTTGCAGGAGCAAAGCAATTCACTTATTGTTCTGAATACAAAGTGTTATGTTTGGGATAAATCCAATACAACACATTACTCAGGATAACCGCTAGGCTACCTGCACCTTTTGGGTGGCAGGTAGCCTAGCGGTTTGAGCGTTGGGCCATTAACCAAAAGATCACTGGTTCGAATACCCGAGCCGACTAGATGAAAAAACCTGTCGGTGTCCTTGAGCACGGCACTTAACTCTAATTTGCTCTAGGGGCTGACCCTGTAGGTAGGCTGTCACTGTAAATAAGAATTTGTTATTAACTGACTTGCCTAGTTAAATAAAGATGAAATAAAAATATGTATTGTACAATCCAGGTGTGCAAAGCCCTTAGAGACTTACCCAGAAAGACTGTAATTACTGCCAAAAGTGATTCTAACATATATTGACTCAAGGGTGTGAACACTTGTAAATGAGATATTTCTGTATTTCATTTTCAAAAAAAGTTCTTAGATGGGTGAGAAAAACAGCTATTTAATCCGTTTTGAATTCAGGCTGTAACAAAACAAAATGTATCAATATGTCACGTTCGGGTGTGTAGAGAGACCAAGGCGCAGCGTAACGATAGTTCGACATGTTTATTTAATGAACTAGCGAACCATACAAAATAACAAATATATAATGAAAAGGAACACACGTAGCACGACACGAGACAATATACAACAATGAACCACGCATTACGAGTGGAACACAGACATATAAGTAGGATCCCTAATTAGAGGTAATGCAATGCAGCTGCCTCTAATTAGGGATCCCACACACAACACCACACAGACGTAGAATTACTAGAACTGCCAGACTCTGACCATAGAAATATAGAGAAGCAAAGCTTCTCTATGGCCAGAGCCTGACAGTACCCCCCCCCAAAGGCGCGGACTCCCGGCCGCAAGAAAAACAAACACAAAACCATGAGGGAAGGGTCAGGGAGGGAAAAACATCACACCATCGCAGGTGGCGGTTCCGGCCCCGGCGAAGTGGATAGCTTCCTCCCCATTTCTACTGGGCCCGGACTGGACCCCGGTGTGGCTGGCGACTCAGGCCATTTAAAGGGGCAACCCACTAGTCCAGGAAATGACCATGGTGGGGCAAAAGGCTCAGGCCATGGAGCGGGGCAAATAACCGGGCCAGGACTGGGCACCGGTGTAACAGGCGACTCCGGCCATATACAGGGGCAACCCACCGGTCCTAGAAATGACCATGGTGGGGGAAAAGGCTCAGGCCATGGAGCGGGGCAAATAACCGGGCCAGGACTGGGCACCGGTGTGGCAGGCGACTCCGGCCATATAAAGGGGCAACCCACCGGTCCTGGAAACAACAATGGTGGGGAAATAAGTTCAGGCCATGGAGCGGGGCAAATAACCGGGCCAGGACTGAGCACCGGTGTGGCAGGCGACTCCGGCCATATAATCGTCACGGGAGGCTCCGGGCTGTCGATCGTCACGGAAGGTTCCGGGCTGTCGATCGTCACGGAAGGTTCCGGGCTGTCGATCGTCACGGAAGGTTCCGGGCTGTCGATCGTCACGGAAGGTTCCGGGCTGTCGAGCGTCACGGGAGGCTCCGGGCTGTCGAGCGTCACGGGAGGCTCCGGGCTGTCGAGCGTCACGGGAGGCTCCGGGCTGTCGAGCGTCACGGGAGGCTCCGGGCTGTCGACCGTCGCGGGAGGCTCCGGGCTGTCGACCGTCGCGGGAGGCTCCGGGCTGTCGACCATCGCGGGAGGCTCCGGCCTGTCGACCATCACGGGAGGCTCCGGGCTGTCGACCATCACGGGAGGCTCCGGGCTGTCGACCATCACGGGAGGCTCCGGGCTGTCGACCATCACGGGAGGCTCCGGGCTGTCGACCATCACGGGAGGCTCCGGGCTGTCGACCGTCACGAGAGGCTCCGGGCTGTCGACCATCACGAGAGGCTCCGGGCTGTCGACCATCACGGGAGGCTCCGGGCTGTCGACCATCACGAGAGGCTCCGGGCTGTCGACCGTCACGAGAGGCTCCGGGATGTCGATCATCACGAGAGGCTCCGGGATGTCGAGGCGCACCGACGGTCTGATGCGTGGAGCTGGCACTGGAGGCACCTGGCTGGGCACACACACTGAAGGTCGAGTGCGGGGAGTCGGCACGGGACGTACCGGACTGTAGAGGCGCACTGGAGGCCTGGTGCGTGGAGCTGGCACTGGAGGAACCTGGCTGGGCACACGCACTGGAGGTCGAGTGCGGGGAGTCGGCACGGGACGTACCGGACTGTAGAGGCGCACTGGAGGCCTGGTGCGTGGAGCTGGCACTGGAGGAACCTGGCTGGGCACACGCACTGGAGGTCGAGTGCGGGGAGTCGGCACGGGACGTACCGGACTGGGGAGGCGCACTGGAGGCCTGGTGCGTGAAGCCGGAACTGGAGGAACTTGGCTAGGCACACGCACTGGAGGTTGAGTGCGGGGAGTCGGCACGGGACGTACCGGACTGGGGAGGCGCACTGGAAGCCTGGTGCGTGGAGTCGGCACTGGTGGCACATGACTAATAACACGCGCTTCAGGGCGAGTGCGGGGAGCAGGCACCTGACGTACCGGATTGGAGAGGCGCACTGGAGGCTTGGTGCGTGGAGTCGGCACTGATGGCACCGGACTGGTGACACGCACCTCAGGGCGAGTGCGAGGAGCAGGCACCTGACGTACCGGATTGGAGAGGCGCACTGGAGGCTTGGTGCGTGGAGTCGGCACTGATGGCACCGGACTGGTGACACGCACCTCAGGGCGAGTGCGAGGAGCAGGCACATGACGTACCGGACTGGAGAGGCGCACTGGAGTGTAGCAGACGGCCGGACCCAGACTGGGCACCGGTGGAGCGGACTGCTCTGGCATTGGAGTAGAGCAGACGGCCGGACCCCGACTGGGTACCGGTAAAGCGGACTGCTCTTTCATGGGAGTGGAGTAGGCGACTGGACACGGATCATTCCACTCCGACATTTCCCGTTCTACTTCCTCCGCTATCTCCCACATCTCCTCCAAAACTTCTCCAAAATTTCTCTCCAAATACTCCTCCTCTTCTACACTTTGCGCCCCCCATTTATAATTTGGGCACAGTGTATCCCACATGGAGAGTGGTACTGGTGTGTCCTCTTCCTTACCAGACCACCCCCATAGCCCCCCCCCGAAATTTTCCTGGGGTTGACTACGGGCTCCGTTTCCTCCTTTTCCTCGATTTCGTCTTTGTCCTCCTTTCTTCTCCGTTGCTCCCGATTTACGCTGCTTGGTCGGGTGGTGGTTCATTCTGTCACGTTCGGGTGTGTAGAGAGACCAAGGCGCAGCGTAACGATAGTTCGACATGTTTATTTAATGAACTAGCGAACCATACAAAATAACAAATATATAATGAAAAGGAACACACGTAGCACGACACGAGACAATATACAACAATGAACCACGCATTACGAGTGGAACACAGACATATAAGTAGGATCCCTAATTAGAGGTAATGCAATGCAGCTGCCTCTAATTAGGGATCCCACACACAACACCACACAGACGTAGAATTACTAGAACTGCCAGACTCTGACCATAGAAATATAGAGAAGCAAAGCTTCTCTATGGCCAGAGCCTGACACAATAGATATGAATACTTTCTGAAGGCGCTGTAAATAAACACAATATTTCAATAGACTAGAGAGTTTTGTAGATTATCGTAGACTATAACCAGATTTACCTTACTCAGTGGATATCTAAGGAATCTCCAGAGTTAGCCATCCCTGAGACCGGTTCTGGTAGCTCACATAAATACACAGCAATACATTATGAAAAAAGCAAAAAAGAGATACAAAATACAATCACAGAAAATAAATTAATTCTTCTTTAGTAATGAAGTACGGTACAGCGGAAGTTTGTGCAAGAGGACTTTATAAACAAAAAGAGTGCAATGCATTGATCTACGAGACTTCAAAGAGGGCCCGCCTACTTTCTGATACAGAATGCAGTGATGTGTACTGAACCTGTCGCCGGTAATAAATTGTATAGTGGGCTTTGATAAACTGCGTCCAAAGGCTTCAATACATTGGCAGCTGCATTCATATAGACGTATCGCCATAATCTATAACTGGTATGAATGTTGACTGAATTATTTCATTTTTTGCTATTTAACAAAAGGCATGACCAGCAGTTCAATGTATCAATCAGCAGCTGAAATGTCAAGAGCTAGAGCAGACTTTACGAAAGACTCGCCTCCACTGCACAGAGGAACAAAAAGTTCTGGGAAGTTTTGTTGAATGTTCTCATACCATTGTATTTAAGTGTCTGTGTGTGTGCGTGCGCTCAAATATGTTTTATGAGGACTTTGTCTTGCTTCATTAAAGCCCCCTCCTCTCCTGGTCCTTCTATAAATATTCTGGCTAGGTGACTCATCGTCCGCTCTACTAGCCGTCCCTCCCAACACTGCTTCTGTTCTCAATTTTACTCTCTCTCTCCAGCTCTGCTCATTATTAGTGGCTCTGTGATTCCAGGCCCCTCATTTAAAGAGCTCAACAATGTCTGCCACACCCTCACAATACCCAGACTGATGTTTTTGTGGTTGTTGTGATGTGTTTACTTCCTCCACACGTCCTGATATTGCATCATAATATTAGTTCCTTGTCTTGAGGATAAGAATAGTTAGGATAAAGAATAATGACTTGATGATGAATATTATGTTATGCTGTGAATGGGGTGGTCTGAGATTGGTGCAACCAATGAATGATGTACTGTTTTAGAACTGTGTCTGGACAGTTACCATCATGACAATAATATTCATAATCATGACAATAATATTCATAGTCATGACAATAATATTCATAATCATGACAATAATATTCATAATCATGACAATAATATTCATAAGGCTGTGAGCTTTTCTTCTTACTACTTAATCTCTTGTGGACAGATTCAACTTTCGTTGTCACTTCCCGTACTTCTGGGTAACCTAGATTACTTACTACTTGACCTGACCAGAAAAAACTCCAGGCCCTATCTAGTCTCAGGGCCCTATCTGTCATCCATGTCATCTGTTTGGGGGGGGTAATATGAAGGGAGATTCCCTCCTCTGCTTTTCTCCAACTCTACTGAATGGTGTCACCATTTCACCCTGACTAATCAACATGCTTGCTGGCTGTGCATACGGCAGGCAGGCAGGGCCACGCAACACCTCCCACATCTTTAACGAAGCTTCAAGGAAGCCCTAACTAATAAAGCCTCCACAAAGCTGTGTGCTTTAGCTCTGTAGCTCTCCCTCCACTCCGCCGCCTCATCTCTGGGAAGCTCTGTAGCTCTCCCTCCACCGCTCCACTTCGCCCGCCTCATCTCTGGGAAGCTCTGTAGCTCTACCTCCACTCCGCCTGCCTCATCTCTGTGATGCTCTGTAGCTCTCCCTCCACTCCGCCCGCCTCATCTCTGGGAATCTTTGTAGCTCTCCCTCCACTCCTCCCACCTCATCTCTGGGAAGCTCTGTAGCTCTCCCTCCACTCCGTCGGCCTCATCTCTGGGAAGCTCTGTAGCTCTCCCTCCACTCCGCCCGCCTCATCTCTGGGAAGCTCTGTAGCTCTCCCTCCACTCCGTCGGCCTCATCTCATGGAAGCTCTGTAGCTCTCCCTCCACTCCGCCCGCCTCATCTCTGGGAAGCTCTGTAGCTCTTCCTCCACCGCTCCACTCCACCGCCTCATCTCTGGGAAGCTCTGTAGCTCGCCAACGCAGCATCTCACAGTGGGTGACTAACCACCAGAGTCAATACGTGGGTTCTCACTTGGGAGAGACAAGTCACATTCACTATGATATTAACAGAGCTTAAATAGATGCTTCTGGAAATCACTTTGAAACACATTCTCTCCTTTCTAAAAGGTTATGTATGTCTATACATAGGGGAAATAGGCTTACATCCCTTCAATTACCATAGGACATCGGTGGATACAGGTGGCATTCAATTAAAGTTAGTCACAGGTGGCTAGCGTTTAGACTTCTTTACTATTCACTAGCTAACTGACTTCTCCTGTGTTGGGTGGCATTCCCTTTTCTACCAGATACAACACAGACTCAAGTTACCCACTGACTTCTGCCTAGGTTGCCATAGAAACAGTCATTAGGAAAAGGGTGAGATTGTCTCCTCTGTTGTTTGTTGATGAGAAGCAACACGACCGCCACCTCTTTGAATATAACGCAAATGTGATTTATTCACAAACCTCAATTCATGACCATTAGTTAACTGGTTATTTCAGTTTTAACACTACATCTTCTCCAGCTCTGGCAGCAAAAACCCCTTTTGGTCCTCAGTAGCAGAAATGCTGCCTATGCCTGTGTTCTCGCAGGTTTCTGAGTGGTTCTCTTGCTAGTGCTGATTATACAACAAAACAGGACTATTGTTTTATCCTGAAAAGTCATTAACCACATTTCCTTTTAAAAAGCAGAAAGAAAATAACAAACATCAAATGCTCCTTCCTCTCTGGCCCAATGCTGAAAACCAATCATTATTTATGATGGAATAATTACTGAATGATTACTCTCACTGTTCTTTCCACTGTAAGGAAAGCAAAAGCAATCACATTGATTTAATGATATACAGTATTTATCCTCTGATGGATCTGTATACTCTGAGGGAGGGGACTCTGTTGCCGGAAAGAAATAACCACAACAACAAATGTATTGGCCAATGATGGAAAAAACTGTTACTCACAACACATCTAAGAGTGTGTCAGTAGTTTGACTCATAATTAGCCCTACTGTTTTGTATTTAACTCTTATTTTACTGAGTGACTATGCACATTTGAGACAGTTTTGGGAGGATAGGTTGAATGACTAAAAGGCTAAAGGAACTGAATAATATTAAGAAATGCTATAGAAGGAAGGAAAGTAGTGTAGAAACCTACCAAAAAACAATTGGGCAACAACAAATTCAATCTCTTTTAGACAACTTCCTGGACAAAATGTTTCACTGTAATAGTGAAGGTGTAAACTTGGCAGTAGAAAGCCTACACAGTATATTTGACCTTTCAGCTTCCCTATTAAATAAAACAATTCAAAACAATGACAAATGGTTTGATGAAGAATGCAAAAACCTCAGAAAGAAATTGAGAAACCTATCCAACCAAAAATATAGAGACCCAGAAAACCAGAGTCTACGCCGTCACTATGGTGAATCACTAAAACAATACAGATATACACTACGGAAAAAGAAAGAACAGCATGTCAGAAATTAGCTCAATGTAATTGAATAATCTATAGAATTTAACCACTTCTGGGAAAATTGGAACACACTAAACCAACACAGAGTTATCTATCTGAAATTGAGATGTATGGATAAACCACTTCTCCAATCTTTTTGGCTCTATAACAAAGAACAGCAAAAATATATACAAAGGGTTGCAAAGGGTGGGAAACTTTCCCTTACATTTACAGAATTTTTCCGGATATTTTCCATGGGAAGTTAAGCCCTGGAATTTGGGGAATTTTGCTTAAATTCATCAAAAGAATTGTAACAGTGAACCTTTTTTTGTGGGATACACATAAGGCAATTCTAGGTCTTGTGGCATATTTTGATTAAACTATCCCCAATTCAATGGAATTGCAACCCTCTGCATGCACAGTGCATTCTTCCATCACATGTGCAATGCACTCTTCCATCACATGTACAGCTGATTCTCAAGATCTTGCACACCAATGAGATGCTATTGAGGCCACACTACTACACTGTCTGAGCCAAGGACTACATGCTTTCTGGTAAGTTTTGATTACAATACTGGGTGGGGTGAATATTTCTAACTTGTTAACCATCTCTGCTAGTTAGTTTTTGCTAGCACGTGGGTTTTAGCTTGCTTGAGCCTGCTAACTGAGGAGTGTTAATCCACCTGTTTCCATACATGTATCATTTTAAAACATTTATCTTACAAAGGAGTTGTTTAATCTAACTGCTTAACTATTTATCTGTACATGGAATAGTATTTGTATTTTTTTTACTCATATTTTTCTAATCTTTACAGGAAAATGCCACGGGCACTATCTGATGTAGAAGGAAAAGCTGTGTACATTTGTAAATAATGTGCCAAATCATACAGTGGGGAGAACAAGTATTTGATACACTGCCAATTTTGCAGGTTTTCCTACTTACAAAAATCCAGAAAGTCACATTGTATGATTTTTAAATAATTAATTTGCATTTTATTGCATGACATAAGTATTTGATCACCTACCAACCAGTAAGAATTCCGTCTCTCACAGACCTGTTAGTTTTTCTTTAAGAAGCCCTCCTGTTCTCCACTCATTACCTGTATTAACTGCACCTGTTTGAACTCGTTAACTGTATAAAAGACACCTGTCCACACACTCAATCAAACAGACTCCAACCTCTCCACAATGGCCAAGACCAGAGAGCTGTGTAAGGACATCAGGGATAAAATTGTAGACCTGCACAAGGCTGGGATGGGCTACAGGACAATAGGCAAGCAGCTTGGTGAGAAGGCAACAACTGTTGGCGCAATTATTAGAAAATGGAAGAAGTTCAAGATGACCGTCAATCTCCCTCGGTCTGGGGCACCATGCAAGATCTCACCTCGTGGGGCATCAATGATCATGAGGAAGGTGGTTGGATCAGCCCAGAACTACACGGCAGGACCTGGTCAATGACCTGAAGAGAGCTGGGACCACATTCTCAAAGAAAACCATTAGTAACACACTACGCCGTCATGGATTAAAATCCTGCAGCGCACGCAAGGTCCCCCTGCTCAAGCCAGCGCATGTCCAGGCCCGTCTGAAGTTTGCCAATGACCATCTGGATGATCCAGAGGAGGAATGGGAGAAGGTCATGTGGTCTGATGAGACAAAAACAGAGCTTTTTGGTCTAAACTCCACTCGCCGTGTTTGTAGGAAGAAGAAGGATGAGTACAACCCCAAGAACACCATCCCAACCGTGAAGCATGGAGGTGGAAACATCATTCTTTGGGGATGCTTTTCTGCAAAGGGGAGAGGACGACTGCACCGTATTGAGGGGAGGATGGATGGGGCCATGTATCGTGAGATCTTGGCCAACAACCTCCTTCCCTCAGTAAGAGCATTGAAGAGGGGTAGTGGCTGGGTCTTCCAGCATGACAACGACCCGAAACACACAGCCAGGGCAACTAAGGAGTGGCTCCGTAAGAAGCATCTCAAGGTCCTGGAGTGGCCTAGCCAGTCTCCAGACCTGAACCCAATAGAAAATCTTTGGAGGGAGCTGAAAGTCCCTATTGCCCAGCGACAGCCCTGAAACCTGAAGGATCTGTATGGAGGAGTGTGCCAAAATCCCTGCTGCAGTGTGTGCAAACCTGGTCAAGAACTACAGGAAACGTATGATCTCTGTAATTGCAAACGAAGGTTTCTGAACCAAATATTAAGTTCTGCTTTTCTGATGTATCAAATACTTATGTCATGCAATAAAATGCAAATTAATTACTTAAAAATCATACAATGTGATTTTCTGGATTTTTGTTTTAGATTCCGTCACTCACAGTTGAAGAGTACCTATGATAAAAATTACAGACTTCTACATGCTTTGTAAGTGGGAAAACCTGCAAAATCGGCAGTGTATCAAATACTTGTTCTCCCCACTGTATGTGAAGAATGCAACATAGATGCAGAATCATCTGGCCAAGTGCATAAAGTTCCCTCAGCACTCACAACAAGCAACCTCTGACAAAAGTCCCTCTACTTCTATTTGAGGTGAAAATGATGGATCAGACACTTTATCGATAGCAACAGCTCATGGTCTTCCTGGATTCAGACGTTTCTTTTACTCAATGGAGGAACGTAGTCAGAGAAATGCTGATGAATGTCTTGCTCGAGCTGTGTATGCAGCTGGTTCACCTCTGATGCTCACAGGCAATGTGTATTGGAAGAGATTTCTGAATATTCTTCGCCCAGCATACACCCCTCCAACCAGACATGCTTTATCTACTAATTTGCTGGATGCAGAGTTCAACAGAGTTCAAGTGAAGGTCAAGCAAATCATAAAGAAAGCAGACTGTATTGCAAGGAAGAACCAGTATTTTACAAGAGCACAGACACAAGGGACAACAGACACACCAGTCTCTACATTGCAGATGAGCTGAAGGCAGTCATCAATGACCTTGGACCACAGAAGGTATTTGCACTGGTGACAGACAATGCTGCGAACATGAAGGCTGCTTGGTCTAAAGTGGAGTAGTCCTACCCTCACATCACACCCATTGGCTGTGCTTCTCATGCATTGAATCTGCTCCTCAAGGACATTATGGCACTGAAAAAAATGGATACACTCTACAAGAGGGCCAAGGAAATGGTTAGGTATGTGAAGGGTCATCAAGTGATAATAAAATACTAATTAATTTGGAGCCGAAAGCCCGGGTCTGGTGACGTCAATGTGTATGACCATGTTAGAGACATACAGTATTTCCCTCAGATTACACAGACCCACAAAGAATATCTATTGGGTGAAATACCACAATGTGCCATCACAACAGCAAGATTTGTGACCTGTTGCCATAAGAAAATGGCAACCAGTGAAAAACAAACACCATTGTAAATACAACCCATATTTATGTTTATTTATTTTTCCTTTTGTAATTTAACTATTTGCACATCATTAAAACATAATATCACATTTGAAAGTGTCTTTTCCTTTGAAACTTGTGAGTGTAATGTTTACAGTTCATGGGCTCCTGAGTGGCACAGCGGTCTAAGGCATTGCATATCAGTGCAAGAGGTGTCACTGCTGCCCCTGGTTTGAATCCAGGCTGCATCACATCTGGCCGTGATTGGGAGTCCCATAGGGAAACGTGCAATTGTCCAGGGTAGGCCATCATTGTAAATAAGAATTTGTTCTTAACTGACTTGCCTAGTTAAATAAAGGTTACATTTAAAAAAATGTGATTGTTTATTTCACTGTCTTTTGCAATGTAAACATATCCTTTGGCAATGTAAACATATGTTTCCCATGCCAATAAAGCCCATTGAATTGAATTGAAAGAAGGAGTGAAAGGATCAAGAATGCTGGGTCAGAGTAACTCATTTAAAACTTAATTCATTCTGCATATGTGGGCAGAACGCAGGATGCAGGAGGATGTAGGCAGGACTCAACCTCGTTAGCTCCCAGTGGTGGAGGAGGCTATTTAGACACATCCTGCTGTATCATGCTACTACGCATTGTCTCTCTCTTTCTTGCTCGCTCTGTGTGTGTGTCACTCTTTTTCTCTCTCCCTCCCCATCTCTCTCTCTCTCTCTCTTCCTGCCCCTTCTCTCTCCCTCTCTCTCCCTGCCCCTTCTCTCTCTCTTTCTCTTCCCCCCTCTCTCTCTCCCCCCTCTCTCCCTCCCCCCTCTCTCTTTCTCTCTCTATTCCTCCTCTCTCTCTTCTCTTTTTTGTCTCTTTCTATCTTTTTCTCACTGGGTCTTAATCTTTCCATTTCCCACATTGCAGCTTCTAGTTCCACCTCAATGTCTGGCTCTTTCTTTCACCGACCCTATCTCTCTGGTTGTCCCTTATTAAAAAGACAAAGACATCTACTACATGAGCCCAACCTGCCTCAACTTCCTTGTGTATAATGTATGAATTGTACCCAAAATGTAACTTTTGCACATGAATAATTCAGTTACGTTTAAGGTTTTCAGGAAGTAAGATTTAGTATGCCTCAACTAGTTTTCTTGATTGTATCTGTGTCAACTTAACAGAGATAGATTTTTGGGAGGGGGGGGGGGGGGTAGATGAGAGGGAGAGCAATAAAGAGTGAAAATAGAGAGAGAAATAGACAGGAGGGGAGAGGAAGGAAGAAAACTAGTATGACATACACACACACAGAGCTTATTGCTTCAGAAAAATAAGACTATTGAGGCCTAACACCCAGACAGGGGCCATTACATTCTAAATAGCATCATAAAATACATTCCTTTTTTCACGGTATTGTTCTACCTCACTTTGGTTTGGCATGTTGTCAATGGAGTGAGATGTGAGCATTGTGGCCTGCTGATATGGTATGATGTGTGCGTGGGTGGGTGGGAGCCTGGGAGGGGGATGGGCTGTAGCGATTAGGAGAAATCCCAGCATTCTCCGGGCTCGTTTCTCAGGATTGCTATCGGATGGGAAGGTCTCCAGTGGGTGGAATGGTTTGGCCTAATCTTACCGTATGATGACTTGTCAGATTTAGTTTGCTGGTTTGAATCTCTAAGCCAACTAGGTGAAAGATCTGTCAATGTATTGAGCAAGGTACTTAACCCTGATTGCTCCTTTAAGAGGCTCTGGATAAGAGTGTCTGCTAATTGTGCTAAATGACGTAAATGTAAATAAGTCAAAATAAATAATCAGCCCAAAAATTGCTTCTTATTTGATCAATTAGTATGCCAACACTTCAGAACAAATAAGACAATGCAAGGACAGGATGGGGTACTGTGAACAAAATGGCGCCAGAGGGGAAGGCTGCCGTTTTACAGCCTCTTAACCAACTATGTTATTTTGTTTGTTTTTTCGCGTTGTTTGTAACTTATTTTTTTACTTATGTGTACATAATGTTGCTGCTATCGTCTTTTATGACCGAAAATAACTTCTAGACATCAGAACAGCGATTACTCACTTTTTACTGGACAAATGTTTTTTCTTTAACGAGAGTCTGACGCAAAGGATATACTGCTTTCTCGGGAACGGGTCCAAATCCAGTCATTTTCGTGAAGAAAAGATGGAGAAAAAGAGGGCAGAGTTTGGGCTGCCTTCTGAGAATTCGCTGGCAAGTGAGTAAACCCCCACAACCATCTGTTCTATTGGCTAACGTGCAATCATTGGAAAATAAAATGGATGATCTACGATCAAGGATATCCTACCAACGGGACATTAAAAACTGTAATATCTTATGCTTCACGAGTCATGGCTGAACGACGACACGGATAACATAGAGCTTGCGGTATTTTCCATGCATCGCCAGGACAGAGAAGCTACATCTGGAAGTGCCGCTCATCGAGAAGCGCCACTCCTAGTGGTCGGGGACTTTAATGCAGGCAAACATAAAACAGTTTTACCTAATTTCCACCAACATGTCACATGTGCAACCAGAGGGAAAAAACTCTAGACCACCTTTACTCCACACACAGAGATGCATGCAAAGCTCTCCCTCGCCCCCCATTCGGCAAATCTGACCATAATTCTATCCTCCTGATTCCTGCTTACAAGCAAAAACTAAAGCAGGAAGTACCAGGGACTCGCTCTATACGGAAGTGGTCAGATGACGCGGATGCTACGCTACAGGACTGTTTTGCTAGCACAAACTGGAATATGTTCTGGGATTCATCTAATAGCATTGAGGAGTATACCACTACAATCATCGACTTCATCAATAAATGCATCGACGGCGTCGTCCCCACAGTGAAAATACGTACTGTCCATATCCCAACCAGAAGTCATTGATTACAGGCAACGTCCGCATCGAGCTAAAGGCTAGAGCTACCGCTTTTATGGAGCGGGACACTAATCTGGACGCTTATAAGAAATCCCGCTACGTCCTCAGACGAACCATCGAACAGGCAAAGCGTCAATACAGGATTAAGATTGAGTCCTACTACATCGGCTCTGATGCTCGTCAGATGTGGCAGGGCTTGAAAACTACACTCCACACTGCCCTTTCCCACCTCGACAAAAGGAACACCTATGTGAGAATGCTGTTCATTGACTATAGCTCAGCGTTCAACACCACAGTGCCCTCAAAGCTCATCACTAAGCTGAGGAACCTGGGACTAAACACCGCCCTCTGCAACTGGATCCTGGACTTCCTGACGGGCCGCCCCCAGGTGGTAAGGGTAGGCAACAACAGATTTGCCACGCTGATCCTCAACACTTGGGCCCCTCAGGGGTGCATGCTTAGTCCCCTGCTGTACTCCCTGCTCACCCACGACTGCGTGGCCAAACTCCAACATCATCATTAAGTTTGCTGACAACACAACAGTGGTAGGCCTGATCACTGACAACGATGAGACAGCCTATAGAGAGGAGGTCAGAGACCTGGCAGTGTGGTGCCAGGATAACAACCTCTCCCTCAATGTGAGCAAGACAAAGGAGATGATCGTGGACTACAGGAAAAGGCGGGCCGCAGAGGCCCCCATTAACATTGACGGGGCTGTAGTTGAGCGGGTCGAGAGTTTCAAGTTCCTTGCTGTCCACATCACCAACAAACTATCATGGTCCAAACACACCAAGACAGTTGTGAAGAGGGCACGACAACACATTTTCCCCCTCAGAAGACTGAAAAAATTTGCCATGGGTCCCCAGATCTTCAAAAAGTTTTACATCTGCACCATCGAGAGCATCCTGAACGGTCCATCAACTGCTCGACATCTGACCGTAAGGCACTACAGAGGGTAGTGCGTACGGTCCAGTACATCACTGGAGCCAAGCTTCCTGCCATTCAGGACTTATATACTAGGCGTGTCAGAGGAAAGGACAAAAAATTGTCAAAGACTCCAGACACCCAAGTCATAGACAGTTCACTCTGCTACCGCACGGCAAGCGGTACCGGAGCACCAAGTCTAGGACGAAAAGGCTTCTTAACAGCTTCTACCTCCAAGCCATAAGACTGCTGAACAATTAATCAAATGGCCACCTGGACTATTTACATTGACCCCTCCCCCATTTGTTTTTACACTGCTGCTACCTGCTGTCTGTTATCTATGTATAGTCACTCACTGGACTCTACCACACACTCACACATACTACACTGACACTCCAACACACATATACACACATACAACATACGCTCACACACACACACACACACACACACACACACACACACACACACACACACACACTCACACATAGACACTCTTTCCCACTCTTCACATACGCTGCTGCTACTCTGTTTATTATCTATTCTGATTGCCTAGTCACTTTTACCGCTACCTATGTACATATTACCTCAACTACCTTGTACCCCTGCACAATGACTAGGTACCGGTTCCCCCTGTATATAGCCTTGTTATTGTTATTTTATTGTGTTACTTTTTATTATGATTTTTACTCTTTCTTGAACTGCATTGTTGGTTAAGGGCTTGTAAAGCATTTCACGGTAAGGTCTACACCTGTTTTATGCGGTATGTGACAAATAAAGTTTGATTTGATTTGATTTACTGAAATGACTGGTGTGCCTCAGCAACAGGTGGCTTAAAACTACTGCAGCACTGCACCCTTTTGTAGAAAACTAGATATTGCAACCTCCCTTTGATTTAAAAAAAGAGGATAAACTTTTTTCAACATAAAAACATTTATTTCCCTAAAAGAGTTAAGAAGAACCATATCTCTTAAACATAGCATCATTTTTTTGTTCAATTTACACAACAACCCCAAGTAAACCTACATAGACATTATGAACGCTGCACAGTGAAATCATTAGGCTACATGTTAATCGGATTTCGTTACAGACATTTAATTTCAAGTGGGTTCCAGGTACGTTTCAATGCTCAGAACCGGATGGTTAGAGAGCAGTTGTTCCATATGTCGAGCTAAACTTTACCAGTCATTAATTTCTCCACTTATTTCCTATATGATGTAGAGGGATGTAAAGTTTACAGTTTTTTTGGTTTATTTCCCCTCTCATCATCTGTTCTGAGCGTCACAGTTCCTCACGGAGTATCTGTAGCTCGGCCCTGTCGTCGCTGTTGTCAGTAGAGCTGCCCTTCAGGGTCCCGCTGTCCGACTCCTCCTCGATGGCAAAGCGCACGTCAGCGGAGGAGCACAGTGAACTGACACTGCTTTGCTCAATGGAGAACAGGGCGGAGGTCATAGGGGAGTTTAGGACCTTTCCTTCATAGAGGTTCTGTCTCCCCGCAGAGAAGGGAAGCGACACCTGGACGGAGGGCATGGTGATGCTGTGCTTCTTTTGCAGCGCACCCCATTCCCGCTGCTCCTCCTCGTGCACCAGGCGCGTAAAAACGTTCGACCTTCTCTTCTCCCGCCTTTTGGAGCGAACATAGCCCAGCATTATACCAACGAGGAAGACCCCATAGAAGGAGATTACTATGAAAATGTACACGTATGCGTTGCCATCGCTTTTGTCCGTTTGGGACGCATCATTAGCCCTCTGCAGGGGAAGAACTTGGGGCGTTGTGAAGTTGTCTGAGCTCTCCATCCTCAGTTGAGTTTATGAGGTGGACTGAAAAGTTTCCTGTAAAAACAGAACAATTACATAGGTTATGTTCTTGGTTCTTTACCCACACTTTTACGCACATCTTTACGCACATCTTTACGCACATCTTTACGCACACTTTCACGCACACGATTAAGCACACCATTCCTCAATTGCAGGCTATACCAATTATTTTATTAAACTTATAAAAGTATGCCTATTTAGCCAAATGTAACTTTTATAAGACATAACTTGAACATAACTTAAACAATAGCCTTTTGTTAGTAATGATTCACAGTGGTGTAAAGTACTTAAGTAAAAATACTTGTAAATACTACTTAAGTATATTCTTGACAACTTTTACTTTTACTTCACTACATTCCTAAAGAAAATATTGTACTTTTTACCCCATACATTTTCCCTGACAACCAAAAGTACTTACATTTTGAAATCTTTTGCAGGACAAGAAAATTGTCAAATTCACGCACTTATCAAGAGAACACTTGGTCATCCCGACTGCCTTGTATACTTTTACTCAAGTAGTATTTTACTGGCTGACTTTCACTTTTACTTGAGTATGTTTCTATTAAGGTATCTACAGTTTTACTCAAGTATGACAATTGGGTACTTTTTACACCACTGATGATACACTATTTATCCAACTTACCGAGCAACAGAGCTGTGGGACATGTGGACCCAGCTGTATGATCCGTTTCCTCGTGGGTGTGTGCGCCTCTCGAATTTAACAGGATATCCAAGTGCATGGGAATATTTATATAGCGACCTTGGGACGTCACCAATCACGTGAGTGGACTCTAGTGGAGAGGCAAGTTTTGGCCCAGTGTCAAATTTGGAGTGGACAGAGCCCAGACACAAATGTGACAAACAATTGTTATCAGATTTTGAAACGCCATGGTCCAATTCTGTCAAGTTACTAAACGTGTTTTTCCTTTGCAACACAATATTTTACAGCTGTTTAAATAATGTATCCAAAATCATCTTCAATCGACATGCATTCATGTGAGTTTATGGGTGAGCAGTGCATCAACTCTTGCACACAAATCGTGTCATTACAATAGTGCACCTAGTAAGCAAAATTAAATTGGGTTAATTTTAGGTTCCGGATATTTAAAATAACTCTTTACCAGACATTGAAAATAAGTATTTTCTGGATGCTGAATTTACGTATTTTCCGGACTTGAATCAGATTAATTTTCTGTTATGAATGAAAGTTGAAAATACACATTTCCGGACTTTGAAAGGACATGTTTTTAAATGTGTGTTTTCAGGACATTGGACATACTTATTTCCCAATCAGGTTCATTTTCGGTTCTGAATGAAATTTGAAAATACTTTTCTGGTCATTGATTCCATGGCCACATTTCAACTGCACATACATTTTCAATAAAGTATTATATAACAATTAAATACTTTGAATCCATTTAATATGGGAAAGAGGAGCCAATTGAAGATTGCAACATAAACAATTAAATATTGCGCGATTTGTCACGTGCACTGATGTATGTTAGCTTTTTCACAAGCTTTAAACTGGCAGCAATGATGTTCAAAGTAGTGCAACCTACACAATAAAATTATTTTATACCTCACCAAAAAAAAAAGACCAAAAAAGACAAAAGACGTACGAAAGACGTTGATCCGTGATTAGTAGGCTATTACTACACATTCCCTTACATTTTAAAACGTTCTTATTACAGATAATTAAACAGAGTTTAACGCTTAAGCAACAAATTGTCTAGGATAGTGCTAACGGGTGGGGTTTGGACATTTTTGCCTCAAATAAGTAGGCAATGACGAATGATGATGGGGGGCTCGAGTGTTTACTTTAATTAGACTGGTCCCTTTTGAGCTTATTGTATAAATTAAGTTAAAAGAGTTCGTTCTTACAGCTCAAAACAGAACTTTGTCACCAGTCATTATCATCATCATAACCACCAAACGATGTGTCACCAATCACTGCTTTATTATGGGTGTAATTGTAATGGTGGACATAATGGACAACAGCCTAATTTCTCAATTTGCACTCAAATAAATCAGAACAGCACTAATAGACCAAACACAATCTTTATTGACTTATTGTAATCATTTCCAAGGCAAGTTACAAGGCATATTCCCCAGACAAACAGGGAGAGGAGTTCCAAAACGGGTCTATATTATAAAGCTTCAATAGATTTAACATAGACACTATACATATTCCTTTTTCCGTGATCACTGCCCCCCTCATATACAGTATGTACAGTAAACAGGAAAACATCATAAAGGCATGTTATTCTGGGTTACAGTACCACATACTGTCAAGAAACTATATCTTTCATCACTGTTTAAAGCATTGTTATTAAAATATTTCCTATGTGTAGTTATCCACTTGAAATCACAAGAAAAGGTAACAGGTGTCGTGTGGAATGATGTTCTACAGAGCAATGTTTGTACCATTTAGGAAAGCTTGAGGCCATCTTTTGTTGTGGTGTATCACATTCAACAACATACAAGGAATGGCTTTTTCAAGTGCTAGAGCGTGCACACACACACACACACACACACACACACACACACACACACACACACACACACACACACACACACACACACACACACACACACACACAAATGAATGCTGAAGCTGTGCTCTTAACTAAATTCTCTAAATTCTTAAATGTTGTACGGAAGTGTTTTGTGTGCATCTCTTCATGGCATCGGCCAAGTAATCCCACCTTAGTTTGGTCCAAATGTTATATTATCATATTGCACACTGTTTACACCAAGCATGGCAGTGGTTCTAGAATGACAGCTCTAACATTAGCAAGTGAATGTGTTGTTCATGTAAGTGCACACCTATAACAGAGTACAAATATGTTTTCTACCACTGAAAGAAAATAGTATTCACCAATCTACATGTTTCTTACAAACATTATGAGTTTATGACAAGAGTATTATGAATTGGCATTATTATAAATAATGACAACAATATTAATGATAGAAATGGCAAGGGAAAAGTTCTGAAATACACACACTACATGGCCAAAAGTATGTGGGCACGCCTTCAAATAAGTGTATTCACTGCTGACAGGTGTATCAAATCGAGCACGCAGCCATGCAATCTCCATAGACAAACATTGGCAGTAGAAGAGCCCGTACTGAATAGCTCAGTGACTTTCAAGTTTGGTGGAGGAGGAATAATGGTCTGGGGCTGTCTTTCATTGTTCGGGCTAGGCCCTTAGTTCCAGTGAAGGGAAATCTTAACGCTACAGCATACAATGACATTCTAGACAATTCTTTGCTTCCAACTTTGTGGCAACAGTTTGGGGAAGGCCCTTTCCTGTTTCAGCATGACCTGCACAGAGCCCTGACCTTAACCCCATCGAACACCTTTGGGATGAATTGGAACGCCAACTACGAGCAAGGCCTAATCGGCCAACATCAGTGCCCGACCTCAGTCCCCGCAGCAATGTTCCAACATCTAGTGGAAAGCTTTCCCAGAAAAGTGAGGCTGTTATAGAAGTAAAGGGGGGACCAACTCCATATTAATGGCCATGAGTTTGGAAAGAGATGTTCGATGAGCAGGTGTCCACATACTTTTGGCCATATAGTATATATTCACCTCAAAATGTTATGTTTTTCTTCTAGGGGCAGAGACTCAACCACAACCCAAATATCCCCATGGGGATAATAAAGTTGTTATCTTATCTTATCTTATCTTAGTCTTTCTGCTTGTAGGATCAGATGGGCAGATGGGAATCTAATAGAAATCACAGTGCTAAAGCCTCATTAAGCAGGAAAAAATGGGATCAACAAAACACAACAAAAAGAAACAACGACAGCTAGTTGCTTCCTGTCCTGCAGGAAAAAAGACTAGTCTCCGGGCAGAACTAGGTTCTGAAATAAATCAGAGAATAATCAATGGAAAAACCTGGATTCAGGAACAGGGCTGAGAATTAGCCAATGAGGATCCCTGGATTTGGAACGTGGATAGATAATCAGCCAATGAGGACTCTAGACTAACATGCACAGAATAACAGAATTAAAGGAGAAAAACAGATAATTAAACAACAGCTATTAATTTAAATGTTAATGGTACTTGCACTCTACAGCCTCTCATGGCTTAGCATACCTGACACCTTCAGACAGAAGGGCATTGGGGTTAAAACAACGTTTTCCAACCAACCTGAGCTTGTGCTTCGATAATGGTCATAATACTCAGACAGACATTTACATTTTAGCAGATGCTCTTATCCAGACTTACAGTAGGGAGTGCATACATTTTCATTGGTACTGGTCCCTCGTGGGAATCAAAGCCACAACCCTGGCGTTGCAACTGAGCCACACGGGACCACTACCAGACATGAGCTCAACAGGCAACAGAACATGTGCTGCTTCTCTTTCAGTTCTCTAACTTGTCGCACACACACACACACACACAAACACAGAGGTCAACAGGCAACATGACCTTACCTGTCCTGTCTCATAACTCACATCTGGAGGAAAATCATCTCCAAATACGGCAAGAAATGGAATGGACGTGGAGATATTATTAGGGGGTTCCAACACCACCCCTTACTTACCTAACTAATCCTTCTCTCCAATAGTCTTCAGGGCTAGGCTACCGTCTATTGATTAGAATTTTTAAGCAAAGCCATTTTATCGAATAAGCAACAGTAGAAATATTGCAACAACACAGCCTCCTCTCTTTGATATTGCCATTTCTCTCCCTCTATCTCTCTCAATCTGTTTCTCTATCCCTCTCTCTCTCTCTCTCTCTCTCTCTCTCTCTCTCTCTTTCTTTCTATCTTTTTTGGTCTCATGAGAACAAAGTAGATTCAAGTAATTTGAGTGCTTCTGGGGGCTCGTCCGGGATAGGGGTCGGGATGGGGGTCGGGTGGGGATAGGAGGACGGAGCTAGGAGCTTGGAGGCTTGAGGCAGATGCTGGCTCTGTGCTTGGAGAGGTTCTGGTCTGGTCTGGTTCTACTTCCCGCCGTACATTCTCTCGATGTCGTCCTGGTACTTGCTCTTCAGCTGCTGGCGTTTGAGCTTGAAGGCGTCGGTCACCAGGCCCGTCTCGGGGGTCCAGGGGTCAGGGCTCAGACGGATCTTACGGGGGATCTCAAACCGCTCCAGCTGGGCTGCACAGACAGACAAGAAGAAGAAATGCATCACAACTCCAGTCAGAGATGAAACCAAAGCAACCACCAAAAGGAATGGATGACAAAAGTAGAGCTTCAACCTGTATCTACTACTACCACTACCATCTATCTATAATGTCCCTCTCCAAGGTCTGATGAACTTTGACCTCTCACCTGATAGGGCGGCCTCAGTGATGACCTGCAGGACCACCTCCTCCATGGCAGCGTTGTTACACAGTTCCTCCCACGAGCCCCGGATATGATACTGCTCCGCTAGCGACAGAAGATGCTTCTGATTGGGCACCACAAAGCCAATCACGTACATCTCATCGCTGAAGAGAGATAACGGTTAAGAAGACACCATCATGTCTCATTTTTTAAAACATAGACTGATTTATACACACACACACCTGTTGGCGTAGGCACAGATGTTGTCTATAAGGGGGCAGTTCTTCAGCATGGCCTCCACCTTCCCCAGAGACACATACTCTCCAGCCTGGAGCTTAACCAGGTCCTTCTTACGATCTGTAGACACAGGGACACACTGTCACACTATGTGTGTGTGTGTGGGGGGGGGGGGGGGGGGGACTGGAGGAGTAAAAAAGCACATTTTCCATTGCACTGCAAATCTTTACAGACAGATGTAGACAACAGAGAGCAGTAGGATTTCTGTCAGTCTAAAGCAAACATGACTCAAGAGGAATTCTCAGAAGTGAGGTGGAATTGGGAAAAAGTTGTTCTTGGGAGCTGCCCTGTTAGACTGATAGATGAGGAGCTAGAGGAGGACGAGCTCATTGTAATGGCTGGAATTGAATCAATGGAATGGTGCCAAACACATCAAACACATGGAAACAATGTTTGACTCTTGCATTGATTCCATTCCAGCCATTAGAATGAGCCCATCTTCTTATAGCTCCTCCCACCAGCCTCCTTAGATGGACATGCCCAAATGTAAATGTTTATCTTAGCAAATATGAACTTGGGTGCATAACCATGGTGAAAGGGAACACTTTGGGATAGAGTAGATGTCTATTTATTCAGAAACCGAGAATGAGGACATTCAGAAGAGGTGTTAGCCCTGCTCCTCACCAATGATCTTGAGGCATCCATCAGGATGGACCTCTCCTATGTCTCCCGTACAGAACCAGCGCTGGCCGTTGTCGTCCACAAAGAAGTCCTGGTTCTTGGCCTCGTTCTTGTAGTAACCCATGGTAACGTTGGACCCGCCAATCAGGATCTCACCTCGTGGATTGGGTGTGTCTGTGCTGTGGTAGCCACCTGGAGGACAGAGCAGGGGAGGAAATAAACACCAATGCATATCAGTGAAATATAGAGAGTAGAGTGTACTGTTAATACAGAGGAAACACATAGTGGATAAAATACAGACAGCATGTCCTATTTCTATGGTCCAAACTAGGATAGAGTAAACTAGATTAGATAAAACAATTAGCACAGAATAGTCCATGTACCGTCGCTTCAGAAAGTATTCACCCCACTCGACTGATTCCACATTTTGTTGTGGTACAGCTTAAATGGATAAAACAGATGTTGTGTCACTGGCCTACACAAAATACCCCATAATGTCAAATTGTAATTATGTTTTTAGACATTTTTACAATTATTAATTAAAAATGAAAAGCTGAAATGTCTTGAGTCAATGAGTATTCAACTTATGTGCATAAGAAAATAAAAATGTGCATAACAAGTCATATAATAAGTTGCATGGACTCTCTGTGTGCAATAATGACATGATTTTTGAATGACTACCTCATCTCTGTTTGCATCCTTTTTGCAAAAAGCCACTTAAGTAATAACTTTATGTCCTGAATACAAAGCATTATGTTTGGGGCAAATCCAACATAACACATCACTGAGTACCACTCTTCATATTTTCAAGTATTGGTGGCTGCATCATGTTATGGGTATGCTTGTAATCGGCAAAATCCTAGAGGAAAACCTGGTTCAGTCTGCTTTCCAACACACACTGGGAGACAAATTCACCTTTCAGCAGAACAATAACCTAAAACACAAGGCCAAATATACACTGGAATTGCTTACCAAGACGACATTGAATATTCCTGAGTGGCCTAGTTACAGTTTTGATGTAAATCTATTGCAAGACTTGAAAATGGCTGTCCAGCAATAATCAACAACCAACTTGACAGAGCTTGAAGAATTTTTTAAAGAATAATGTGCAAATATTGTACAATCCAGGTGTACAAAGCTCTTAGAAACTTACCCAGAAAGACTCACAGCTGTAATCGCTGCCAAAGGTGATTCTAACATGTATGGCATGAATATTTATGTAATCAAGATATATTAGTGTTTTATTTTTTATATATATATATGTATATATTTACAAATGTTAAAATGTTTCTTCCTCTTTGATATTACAGAGTATTTTGTGTAGATCTTTCACAGAAAATGACTAATCAATTTGAATCCCACCTTGTAACACAACATGTGGAAAAAGTGAAGGAGTGTGAATACTTTCTGAAGGCACTGTATGATGGAAAACTATACAGAGGAAAGAGTTGTGTTCTGAGTGACTTCCTTACAAGGTCGTGGTGAATGCAGCTGAAATATGAGGGAGTGATTTTTCCCCTAAAACACTCTCCATCTCTCACACTGACTAGGGCATGTGTGTAAATAATGTGGGATGGATTGGTAAACTATATGACATTGTTTTCGTAAGTGTGTGAGTGTGTGTGTGTGTGTGTGTGTGTGTGTGTGTGTGTGTGGATAAAGAGACCCAGGGATCCTCCCTGTCTGTGTCACTCACCCTCCACCCAATCCTTGAGCTTGATTTCAGAACAAACGAGCGGTCCTCCAACTCGCCCTGTACTGTAGTCCCACACTGGAACACACACACACACACACACACACACACACACACACACACACACACACACACACACACACACACACACACACACACACACACACACACACACACACACACACACACACACACACACACACACACACACACACACACACACACATACAGAGACAACACACACACACACACACACAACACACATCGTCATCACAAGCTGCAGTGACTGGCCACTGTATAATACACTGTTATGCTGAATGCTCCCCATCCATTACCGTGGTGACCTATCCAAACCATGGTAACCCTACCATGGCCCTGCTCTCTCTCCCATCCCTAAGGGAGGACTACACTGAACTAATAGTAGTGCTGGGCAATGGGTCACTGCTGGCTGCAGTTTTTCTACTGCATTGGGGAGAACTAATAGATATTTTAGTTATAGCTCCATCCCTCTACTGTCTCTCCTCCCTCCATTTCTGACATCCAAAAAATCCCTCTCCCTCTCCCTCTCTCAATCACTCACTCACTCTCTCACTCTCTTACTCTCACTGATGGTGCCAGCTCCGCAGGTCTCGGTGAGGCCGTAGCCCTGGCCGACGGGGCAACAGAAGCACACGTTCATGAAGCGCTGTGTGGCGGCAGAGAGGGGCGCCCCGCCCGACAGCAGCACCCTGGTCTTTCCCCCCAGCAGGGACCGAACCTTCTTAAACACCAGGCTGGAGGGAGGGGAGGATAGGGAACGTGGAGCAGATCAGTTAATCTGCATGGAAATTCATGTTTACACTTCCTGGATTAACTGTGCTTCATTATGCTATTTGTTTTTGGATGAGATTTTGTGTGTGTAATCAATATAGTGTGTATATGTAAGGCTGTGTGTGTGTATGTATGTGTGTGTGTATGTGCACTGTAGTAGACTCACATACTTGTCACACAGTGGCGTGGTGTGTCCTTTGGAGAGTTGCTCCAGCTTGTAGTTGTAGGCCAGAGTGAACAGAGTCCTCTGAGCACTGCTCATCTCCTCCACCTTAGTCATCACATTCTTATAGATACGATCCATTATTTCCTGTAGCACACACAGAGGGGTCGGGTCAATAAGTTCTGGATCTGTCTGTATGTGGCCAAAGCACATTGCTTTACACTGTGTCTGTCTGCAGTCTTAATATGGGGCTTTGGTCCCAGGCCAAGACAGCAGATCTTTGACTAGCTATGTGAGCACAGAGATAACACGTGGAGGGAGTGACATCAGCCAGTGTCTCTTCTCTATCTGCCCAACAGAGACTCTGTGTCCTGGGTATAAAACACAAGACCAAGATCCAGACCAACCATTTCAATATTAGAGGTCTTAGCTACATGACATCTTAGATAGGTCTACATTTAATAAATTCTGTAAAGATGCTACAGATTCAGCAACTAGTAAAGCATTCAGAATATACTGTGGTGTATTGGGGAACAATCTGGTCAATATGAAACATATTCAGTGTTCAGCCTCTAAGTCATTCAGTAGTCCAGTTAGTTGTCCTCAGAGCTCAGATTCCACTCTGCAGGAGATGATGGGAGTGATGCTATAATGTCTTAAAGATGGTACCATGTCCGCGTGTGTGTGTATGTGTGTGTGACGGGACGTGTTTAACTATACTTGACCAGAAGTCCCCACAAGAATAGTAAACAAACACACATTTTGTTAGTCCCAACAAGGTCAAATACTATTTCTAGTGGGTTAGGGTTAAGGTTAGAATACATGTTAGGGTTAGAACTACGTTAAGGGTTAGGGTTAGAAGCTAGGGTTAGGGTTAAGGTTAGAATAAATGTTAGGGTTAGAACTTCGTTAAGGGTTAGGGTTAGGAGCTAGGGTTAGTTTTAGGGTTAGAATAAATGTTAGGGTTAGAACTACGTTAAGGGTTAGGGTTAGGAGCTAGGGTTAGGTTTAAGGTTAGAATAAATGTTAGGGTTAGAACTACGTTAAGGGTTAGGGTTAGGAGCTAGGGTTAGGTTTAAGGTTAGAATAAATGTTAGGGTTAGAACTACGTTAAGGGTTAGGGTTATGAGCTAGGGTTAGGTTTAAGGTTAGGTTTTTGGGTTAAGGTTAGGGTTAGGTTTAGGGGTTAGGGAAAATAGGAATTTGAATGGGACTGAATGTTCCCACAAGGTTTTCTGTACAAGACTGTGTGTGTGACTTAGCACTGTCTGTTTCTTATTGTCATGGTGAATGTAGGGAGAGTTTGTCCAACCCCACTAAAACTCAGAACACTTGGTTATTAAAGTCATCAGTGAGTTCCAAAACTGGGCTCCAAGTTGAAATGGAGTAAAGGGCCCAAACAACAAACAATAAAACCAGCTGGTGGGTGTGAGAGTCTGTGTTTGTGTGCATGTTAGATAAAGTAGAGAGAGAGGAAGTTGACGTGGGACACATGCAGCCTGGTGCCACAGAGGAAACTACACACTGTGAGCGTTGTGTGTGTGTGTGAGTGCGTGTGTGTTTGTCTATGACGGAGAAAACAACACAGGGCTTTCTCACGTTCTGTTTACAGCTGTGAATGGTTCCAGACACTGGGGCCCTCTGACCTGTGTCCCCTGACTCCTAGGGTCCTCATGGGGGAACACACAGATGAAGAGATGCATGGGCTCTCACAGAGAGAGACAGAGACAGAGACAGAGACAGAGAGAGAGAGAGAGAAAAAGAGACAGACAGACAGACAGAAGGACAGAGAGGGGGACAAAAAGACAGAGACAGAGAGAGAGAGAGAGAGAGCACTGGAAACTGTCTGTACTGGACCAGCAGGACTGATCTTAGTCTGTGTCTGGGAAAGCAACCCTACATGTACAGTACTGTATGTATGTCTTACCGGCACAGCTGCCATAAGAGTAGGCTGCAGAACACTGGTATCTCCTTTACTGCCTTTTTTAATCTTTGTTGACTGGTGTGAGAGAAAGGATACAGTTATGATACAGGTATTCTACATATATATATATTCACCTTTTATATACAGTGGGGCAAAAAAGTATTTAGTCAGCCACCAATTGTGCAAGTTCTCCCACTTAAAAAGATGAGAGAGGCCTGACAAAATGAGAAAAAAAAATCCAGAAAATCACATTGTAGGATTTTTTATGAATTTATTTGCAAAAATAAATATTGTATTTGGTCAATAACAAAAGTTTCTCAATACTTTGTTATATAACCTTTGTTGGCAATGACAGAGGTCAAACGTTTTCTGTAAGTCTTCACAAGGTTTTCACACACTGTTGCTGGTATTTTGGCCCATTCCTCCATGAAGATCTCCTCTAGAGCAGTGATGTTTCGGGGCTGTCGCTGGGCAACACGGACTTTCAACTCCCTCCAAAGATTTTCTATGGGGTTGAGATCTGGAGACTGGCTAGGCCACTCCAGGACCTTGAAATGCTTCTTACGAAGCCACTCCTTCGTTGCCCGGGCGGTGTGTTTGGGATCATTGTCATGCTGAAAGACCCAGCCACGTTTCATCTTCAATGCCCTTGCTGATGGAAGGAGGTTTTCACTCAAAATCTCACGATACATGGCCCCATTCATTCTTTCCTTTACACGGATCAGTCGTCCTGGTCCCTTTGCAGAACAACAGCCCCAAAGCATGATGTTTCAACCCCCATGCTTCACAGTAGGTATGGTGTTCTTTGGATGCAACTCAGCATTCTTTCTCCTCCAAACACGACGAGTTGAGTTTTTACCAAAAAGTTATATTTTGGTTTCATCTGACCATATGACATTCTCCCAATCCTCTTCTGGATCATCCAAATGCTCTCTAGCAAACTTCAGACAGGCCTGGACATGTACTGGCTTAAGCAGGGGGACACGTCTGGCACTGCAGGATTTGAGTCCCTGGCGGCGTAGTGTGTTACTGATGGTAGCCTTTGTTACTTTGGTCCCAGCTCTCTGCAGGTCATTCACTAGGTCTCCCCGTGTGGTTCTGGGATTTTTGCTCACCGTTCTTGTGATCATTTTGACTCCACGGGGTGAGATCTTGCGTGGAGCCCCAGATCGAGGGAGATTATCAGTGGTCTTGTATGTCTTCCATTTCCTAATAATTGCTCCCACAGTTGATTTCTTCACACCAAGCTGCTTACCTATTGCAGATTCAGTCTTCCCAGCCTGGTGCAGGTCTACAATTTTGTTTCTGGTGTCCTTTGACAGCTCTTTGGTCTTGGCCATAGTGGAGTTTGGAGTGTGACTGTTTGAGGTTGTGGACAGGTGTCTTTTATACTGATAACAAGTTCAGACAGGTGCCATTAATACAGGTAACGAGTGGAGGACAGAGGAGCCTCTTAAAGAAGAAGTTACAGGTCTGTGAGAGCCAGAAATCTTGCTTGTTTGTAGGTGACCAAATACTTATTTTCCACCACAATTTGCTAATAAATTCATAAAAAATCCTACAATGTGATTGTCTCTCATAGTTGAAGTGTACCTATGATGAAAATTACAGGCCTCTCTCATCTTTTTAAGTGGGAGAACTTGCACAATTGGTGGCTGACTAAATACTTTTTTGCCCCACTGTATATGTTTAGTAATGTACAGTCCAAGCAGGTGATATACAGAGCAGGGGGGGACAACCTCACCTGGTCCGCTAGTGTCTGGGGGGAGGAGTAGCCGATCCTGCAGCCGTGAGCCAAACACACCAGCTCTGCACTCAGCTCCAACACATGGGCCAGGGGGAGGTACCCGATGTAGGTGTCATTCTCACTGCCACAGCACAATATAAGTAACTTATTATTATTCTAGCATACGGACAGACAGACAGACAGGCAACAATCCAAAATCGTACACGGTCGTATTTCAATAAACCTGCATGACAAAACTATATGTATATGAAAGATTTACACAATTCAAAATCAAAATACATAAAGCACTGCAGTAAATGTCCTTCTGGGCCAGATTAAGATGATTTTGCTCTCTAAAGGGTAACGACTTGACCCTCCTCCTTCCACACCCCTCTGCCCTCCCTCTCTTCCCCCAATCCTGTTCTCCAGAGAAAGAGAGAGGGTTTTTTAAGAACACAAAGCAAACACATCTGTCGTCGTGGTGATCACCATTGTGATGGTACAGCAACTACTTGTATTTACAGCACAGCCTTAAACCCACGCTTCTGCACGTGCTCAGTTGACACCAAGGCCCCATCAGGAAGTTGTCCTCATAGATCACTTTGAGTGTTTTCTTTAATTCAGCGTTGTAATGGGACTCCCCCACTGACAGCTGAGATCAGTCAAAGAGCAGAGACAGGACATTACGGGATCTTCCTCTAAGACAACTCCAATTGAGCTGTGTAAACATTTTATCAATCTTCCTGGATAAGGTGCACTTTGGAAGCCAGCTTGGACTGTCAAAATTCTTAGCGCATTCAAAGTGGTATTCGAGGACTCATTAAAAAATGTTGCTTATCAGGAAATGTTGGTAGTAGTTTGGTACTGGAGGGAAGTGATGGTCTGTGAAGCCCAGGAGGGTAAAGCCAGGGTATAAGGTTGTCAGGTTAGCAGTACCTACCCCAGGTTGGGTATCCTTTCTGCCATGCCAGTGATGCCAGCAATGATGTTGCTATGGGAGATCATGACGCCCTTGGGTACACCAGTGGAGCCGCTGGTGTACATGATGACAGCGATGTCAGAGGGCATGGGCTGTTTACGCCCACAAGACACTACACACACACACACACACACACACACACACACACACACACACACACAGACATACAGACAAATACAGGAAAACAAATGAGTTCATGGCATGGCATGAAAGCATGTTTTTGTAAATATTCAGCATATCGTAGGAAAAGGGAGTTCATGGGAGATCAAAAGATATAGTGCAGGTCAGGACAATAAATGTAGGAGGCTTGTTAAGTCCATGTTAGGATATATAGTCTGTAGGCGAAGGTCCTGGGAACATATAGTGTCGTTAAACAAGATGGGGGTGCATAATGATGAATATCTAAAGGATTGGTAGAATGGAACATTCCTAATGGAATAAAGAGGGAGGATCATCAGTCAAGGAAAACATTAAACACATTAAACACAATGTCACCATTTAGTAAACCTTCTTCAGCCTCTTGGCACTCTCAGTAGGAAGATACAGTATGTCTTACTGCCAAAAACACCATCTACTCTCTTTTCTCTCTCCGTGTCTACCTTCCTCTTTCCAATATATCTCTCTATGCCTCTCTCTGCCACTCTACAGCTCTCTTCCTTTTCTCGCTCTCTTCTCAGAGTTTTGGCTTTGTGTTAACTGGCTGAGAGCTGTTCAATTGACGTAAAGCCTCTCGTCCTCGTCAGCCCATTTCAAACGTTTGGGCTTAAGATCTCCAAGGCACCATGTTAATCTTGTCTAGGGTTGCCAAAAAGCCACTCAGAAGTTATATTATGTCAGGCAATGTGGATTCTGACAATGTGGAAGGAAGTGAGATGATTCTAGATCATGTTGGTTTCTTAAACTATGGGTCGGGACCCAAAGTGGGCCCTGGGCATGTGAGAGGTAGGTTGTGTGTTATAAGAATACAATATAAGAATCTACAATTACACACTATTTCTTCTTAATATGGGTTGTTGGAGGACGATTTGGGTCACGGGAGGACAGTCAATTGATCATTTGGGTCTTGGTCTGAAAAAGTAAAAAGAAAAACCCTCTTCTAGACTATATGTTATATTATAAGAAGGTAATGGAGTAGGGCTCAAACACCAGTCAGCAGATTACTCTCAGTTGTCCTCATGTGGAAAATGAAGACGTGATTACGATTGTTTTTTGTAGGGCTGGGGGACGGACGGACGGACGGACGGGGGCTGCTCAGTGTCCTGTGAAATATAAACATTTCCAAGACGTCCACAGCGGGTGCAGAAAAACAAAACACACCCAAACAGAAGACACACAGGACAGAGAGAGAAAGAAGGGAGAAAAAGAGAGGGAGAGAGGGAGATAGGAGCGGGACGTGACTTGGAGTCTACCGCATGCGACAGGAGGGGCCTTATTCTGACATGAACATGGACCCAGAGATACCGGGCGAAAAGGAGGAGGAGAGTGATGTCATGTGAAGTTTACAGAAGTGTCTATAAACATGACCTTCCTTCCTAATCCCTCAGGCCAGCACACACACACACACACACACACACACACACACACACACACACACACACACACACACACACACACACACACACACACACACACACACACACACACACACACACACACACACACACACACACACCTACCCAGTACCAGCTCTACTTGTTATGGGTCAAGCAGTGCAGCACTAGAGACCAGCTGGGGAAAGGGAGGGAAGGAAAGAGAGAGGAAGGGAGGGAAGGAAAGAGAGAGGAAGGGATAGAAGGAAAGAGTGAGGAAGGGAGGGAGGGAAGGAAAGAGAGAGGAAGGGAGGGAAGGAAAGAGAGAGAAAGGGAGTGTGTTTCCTCTGAGTTTAATCTGACACAGATGTGTCCATTTCCCCATTCACATGACCTAATGAGCCGCACCACCGAATCCCCCAACCCTCCCCCCACCCTCCCCCTTGAGACTACAGTATCTCTGAGACTACAGTATCTCTGAGACTACAGCATCTGAGGCTACAGCATCTGAGGCTACAGTATCTCTGAGACTACAGTATCTCTGAGACTACAGTATCTGAGGCTACAGTATCTCTGAGACTACAGTCTCTCTGAGACTACAGTCTCTCTGAGACTACAGTATCTATGAGACTACAGTATCTATGAGACTACAGTATATGAGGCTACAGCCTCTCTGAGACTACAGTATCTCTGAGGCTACAGTATCTCTTGAGACTACAGTATCTCTGAGGCTACAGTATCTCTGGCCACAGTATCTGAGGCTACAGTATCTCTGAGGCTACAGTATCTGAGGCTACAGTATCTGAAGCTACAGTATCTCTGAGGCTACAGTATCTCTGAAACTACAGTATCTCTGAGACTACAGTATCTCTGAGACTACAGTATCTATGAGACTACAGTATCTGAGACTACAGTATCATCTGAGGCTACAGTTTCTCTGAGACTACAGTATCTCTGAGACTACAGTATCTCTGAGACTACATTATCTGAGACTACAGTATCTGAGACTACAGTATCATCTGAGACTACAGTATCATCTGAGACTACAGTATCTCTGAGACTACAGTATCTCTGAGACTACATTATCTGAGACTACAGTATATGAGACTACAGTATCATCTGAGACTACAGTATCATCTGAGACTACAGTATCTGAGACTACAGTATCTCTAGGACTAGCAAAGTGACTTACTACAAACAAGTAAATTAGTGCTATAACGTTGTTATACATGTTGTGCACGTTTCAGTATAATGCCATTAAAGAAATCCTCAGTCCACATGCACACGCGCACACACACATGTGTGTTTACCATTCTCAGGCTTGCTCCCCAGCTCCTGAACGGTGGCCATGTTGTGGACACTGATGCCTCGTGGGTAACCGGGCCACTTGGTGGGTGTGTCATCCACCACGATGATGTGCTGCAGCCTGGGCACCTCCAGCAGGATGAACTAAACTCAACCAGGAAACACACAAAGAAGTGTTTAAGACAGCTACTAGAACCATCAAATGGTTGGTCAGGACAGAGACAGGGCACACTGGTTGCAGACTGGCTCCTGGCTACAAATAGTGGTTTTGTTTATTTTTTCATTTTCAAGTATGTTTTCAAAGGCTTAACCTTTCTGTACACGTGGACATGCAAAATAAACAAATGAACTTTGTACATCGTTCTAGTTCAGTATGTTTCAACAACCTAAACATGTGAGTCAACTCTTTCACTTTTTGACAGATACTATACTTGCTTTATATGGCCCTCTTCCCTGTCTCTCTCCTCAGGAGGGAATATGGACTGTATGTCTGTGTCTCTAACCCAGTGTGTCAGTCTGTGTCTCTAACCCAGTGTGTCAGTCTGTGTCTCTAAACCAGTGTGTCGGTCAGTGTCTCTAACCCAGTGTGTCGGTCAGTGTCTCTAACCCAGTGTGTCGGTCTGTGTCTCTAACCCAGTGTGTAGGTCTGTCTCTAACCCAGTGTGTCGGTCTGTGTCTCTAACCCAGTGTGTTGGTCTGTGTCTCTAACCCAGTGTGTCGGTCTGTGTCTCTAACCCAGTGTGTCGGTCAGTGTCTCTAACCCAGTGTGACAGTCTGTGTCTCTAACCCAGTGTGTCGGTCTGTGTCTCTATGCCAGTGTGTAGGTCTGTCTCTAATCCAGTGTGTTGGTCTGTGTCTCTAACCCAGTGTGTCGGTCAGTGTTTCTAACCCAGTGTGTCGGTCAGTGTCTCTAACCCAGTGTGTAGGTCTGTCTCTAATCCAGTGTGTTGGTCTGTGTCTCTAACCCAGTGTGTCAGTCAGTGTTTCTAACCCAGTGTGTCGGTCTGTGTCTCTAACCCAGTGTGTTGGTCTGTGTATCTCTGGCCCCACTTTGCATCACACACTTATAACAGTGGGCATAGTACAGACCACAGATCCACAATGTGCATCACATGTACCTCTCCCCTCCTTCTCTCTCCCACACATAAACTCCTCTTTCACACTCTACCTGTCCCTTCTTCCTTTGCCTCCTAAATGTGTACTCATTTCAGATGTCTGTGTGTGTGTTCTCTCACCTTGAGTCTGGTCTCCAGTAGCTCTCTGCTGGTGATGATGTGACTGACCTCTGTCTCGTTCAGACCGTGAGTGATGGCCGGACCCCCCAGGGTAGAGTACAGAGTGACCACTGCAACGCACACACACACACACACACAAAGGTAAGCCCAATGAGGTATCATCAGTTAATACTACTTATGATAAGAGTTAGGGTAAGATTTAAGATCAGGGTGTATTTTATGGTCCTGTTTGGGAGTGAGGCCACATGGTAAAGCCCTATCCTGTTTGCTTCAGGGCTGTGGTAATGTAACACTGTGTTAGTGCAACGCTGCAGCGATGGCATCATGTCTGCTCTGGCCCTGTCACTGCCGTGAGTGAGTGCCCTGGGACTGGGCTGAACCAGGCTGAACTGGGCTGGGCCCAGGCTACATTACATTAGTATACACTACCGTTCAACAGTTTGGGGTCACTTAGAAATTTCCTTATTTTTTGTCCATTAAAATAACATCAAATTGATCAGAAATACAGTGTAGACATTGTTAATGTTGTAAATGACTATTGTAGCTGGAAACTGCTATTTTAATTGGAATATCTACATAGGTGTACGGAGGCCCATTATCAGAAGCCATCACTCCTGTGTTCCAATGGCACGTTGTGTTAGCTAATCCAAGTTTATCATTTTAAAAGGCTAATTGAAGGCCAGTTTTATTGCTTCTTTAATCAGCAGAACAGTTTTCAGCTGTGCTAACACAATTGCAAAAGGGTTTTCTAATGATTATAAACTTGGAATAGCTAACACAACGTGCTATTGGAACACAGGAGTGATGTTTGCTAATAATGGGCCTCTGAATGCCTATGAAGATATTCCTTAAAAAATCTGCTGTTTCCAGCCACAATAGTCATTTACAACATTAACAATGTCTACACTGTATTTCTGATCAATTTGATGTTATTTTAATGGACCAAAAATGTGCTTTTCTTTCAAAAACAAGGACATTTCTATGTGACCCCAAACTTTTGAACGGTAGTGTATGTCTGACTGGTAGAGATGGGTATCACTCACCACAGGGATCAGGGGCACATGCTGAGATGAGGGTGTGTGATGTGTGTGTGAGTGTGTACGTGTACACGTGCAAGCATCCCCAAACCACCCTCTCTACACTCCTCCACACAAACATACACACTTCTCTTCTCCAGAAATGACCAGCCCCTGTCTGTTTGTCTGGCTAGATGAGTGTAATGTACACCTGCCTTTCCTGATAGGGGTTGGATGTTTACTATGGGCCAGACAAATGACAAACTCATATGAAGGAGCAGAGTAAAGACAGTGGAATCTCCTAGCTATCTGATGGGACTGGCTGCTCTGAGACAGGACAGGTCCACGCTCCCCCAGGTCTTCACAACCCTCAGGTCCAAGCTCCGCCCAGGTCTTCACAACCCTCAAGTCCAAGCTCCCCCCAGGTCCAGGCTCCGCATGCAGAGAAAGTGAGGGGTATGTGCTCTCTGTCTGTCTCTATACAGCTCAACAGCCATTTCCAACACAGATACATCCCCACCTACGACCAGTGGGCTCAAAATGGACCATCCAATCAGATTAAGTATTTGTATGGAATGTGTATAAATGTGTATAAATGTGTATGTGTGTACGTGTGTGTATTTATGTGTGTGTGTGTGTGTGTGTGTGTGTGTGTGTGTGTGTGTGTGTGTGTGTGTGTGTGTGTGTGTGTGTGTGTGTGTGTGTGTGTGTGTGCACAGTAGCTGCAGCAGTGCTCACGCAGGGCTGTGAAGAGGTCACACCAGAAGCTTGCAAGGGTCAAAACACCCGGGCCAAAATATACACTCAAAGAGAGGAGGGGGGAGGACGGAGGGAGAGGGGGGAGGTCACCTGACCTAGGGCAGGCTGACAGAGAAGGGGCTTATGGGACAGGGCCAGTGACATCACTGCCATGCGTCATGGATGGCTGAGACTTCCTGTTGTGTATGTGAGGATACGGGGCGTGACACATCCAGCCGTGAGATACTAACACACAGTCAGCTCCTGTTATGTTCACACATACACTCTTTTCTTCTTTTACACATTTTTTTATCATGAGGTGATTGATTAGCTCATACTCTGCAACCATCCTTTTCTTCTGAGTTTTAGAACCAAGAAACAACCACAAACAAATTCCTAGCAAGGCCAACCAATCAGGTTGAGCCAGACTAAACCTGACAATAGAAACACAGAGAGAACAAAGAAGAAAGGAGATGGAGGAGGAGGAGGAGGAGGAGGAGGAGGAGGAGGAGGAGGAGGAGGAGGAGGAGGAGGAGGAAGAATGAGAGATGAATAGAGAGCCTGTGGAGAGAGGAGGAAGGCTGAGAGATGAATAGAGAGTCTGTGGAGAGAGGAGGAAGGCTGAGAGATGAATAGAGAGCCTGTGGAGAGAGGAGGAAGGCTGAGAGATGAATAGAGAGCCTGTGGAGAGAGGAGGAAGGCTGAGAGATTAATAGAGAGCCTGTGGAGAGAGGAGGAAGGCTGAGAGATTAATAGAGAGCCTGTGGAGAGAGGAGGAAGGCTGATCGATACATAGAGAGCCTGTGGAGAGAGGAGGAAGGCTGACCGATACATAGAGAGCCTGTGGAGAGAGGGGGAAGGCTGAGAGATGAATAGAGAGCCTGTGGAGAGAGGAGGAAGGCTGAGAGATTAATAGAGAGCTTGTGGAGAGAGGAGGAAGGCTGAGAGATGAATATAGAGCCTGTGGAGAGAGGAGGAAGGCTGAGAGATGAATATAGAGCCTGTGGAGAAAGGAGGAAGGCTGAGGCTATGGCGTCAGAAGCACGGACCAGAGGGTCTATGTGAGCATCTGATTTTGGCATCAGGCAGGAGAAGGAGCACACAGCCCTTGGGCCAAATGAAGGGGGGTTGGTGTAGAAGAAGGAGGAGAATTGGGACACTTATATAACAGTGGCATAGCAGCAGGGACAAACTGACCTTCTTCCTCAGCTGGACTGGACAGATATTATGTATACCCTCCTCAAACACACCACCACAACTATAAATCTATTAAACTCCATGGGACCATAACTGATGCATAAACAGAGAGAGAGAGAGACAGAGAGAGAGAGTAACACCTTTTGAGAAGTACCAGTCATAAAGAAAGTAGGGAGGGAGAAGTAGCCTTAGAAGACCTAAAATCCAGAGTTTTAAAAGCCTGAGTTCTAGGTCACTAGCAAGGCAGTCAAGCCAAGTGATGAACTGTCTGTGTATAGAGAGTACTCACAGGGGAGTGTTTGTGTGTGTTTGTGTGTGTGTTTGTGAATGTGTTTGTGTGGACACTTACAGGGGAAGTTTTGCATGAAGCACGCCTGTGCGGTTATGACCCACTCGGCCCTGGTCTCACAGAAGATGGCAATGTTGTTGTGGGCCCTCTGGCCCAGAGCTGCCAGACCACTGCCAAAGTGGGCTGCTGCCTTGTGGGTCTCAGAATAGGACAGCCAGCGGTACTGCCCCAGGATCACCTACAGGGGGCCACAGAAAGGAGTGAGAGAGAGAGCAAGAGAGCGAGAGAGATATGAACCAGGGGGAAAAAAGCGGACAGGTGGCGCATAACAGACACACACAGGGAAACAGAGTTTTGGAAAGAGCTTCAGGAAACTGAGTTTTGGAAAGAGCTTCAGGGAAATGGAATGCGATGGAGATGCTGGAGGGCAGAAAGGGTCACAGTTTTGTTATATCCACAATAAAGCCTACAGCTTGATGTTGTGTTATATCCACAGTAAAGCCTACAGCTTGATGTTGTGTTATATCCAGAGTAAAGCCTACAGCTTGAAGTTGTGTTATATCCACAGTAAAGCCTACAGCTTGATGTTGTGTTATATCCAGAGTAAAGCCTACAGCTTGAAGTTGTGTTATATCCACAGTAAAGCCTACAGCTTGATGTTGTGTTATATCCAGAGTAAAGCCTACAGCTTGATGTTGTGTTAAATCCACAGTAAAGTCTACAGCTTGAAGTTGTGTTATATCCACAGTAAAGCCTACAGCTTGATGTTGTGCACTTTCTGACAGTAGGATTTATTTTTGCTAATGGACGCTTTTTAACTTAATTTGAACCACAACACTCATAAACAGTGTTGATCCACTGTCCTCTACTGGTATAATACTGGTACTGCACACACCCAGACCTGGCACAGACTAATGCACATTCACACAGTGAAACAATGAGAACATTTAAATACATTTATCCTATATTTTTTGCTGTAGGTCTCATTGTTAAGGAAGTCAAGAGGAGGCAAAACACACTCCATTATTTTATTGCCGCAACATGAGTTTCAACAGCACTGTGATTAGAGTAGTGGGATTCGCCTGATGATTGGGGTTTGATTAAACCTGTTCCAAGTCACACACACACACACACACACACACACACACACACACACACACACACACACACACACACACACACACACACACACACACACACACTGAGGTGTGTGAGGTGATGTGAGGCGTTTCTGTTGAGCAAGAGAGGTGTGTTTTGTATGAGTGGCTTTTCTCACCTGTTTTGGCTAGATTGTGTTTTCACTGCCAACACATAACGCACCTGAGTTTCTTGCCCAACATAAAGTCCTCAAGTCACACTTCCCGTCCTCACCTTCTTGAAGACCTTTCCGTTGCTCTGTCTCTCGTCCTCCTCCATGACCACCTCCCTGGTGCCCAGGCAGTCTCTGTCAGGGAACCTTCTGGATGCATCCTCAAACACCTTATCCAGTGTGTCCACCCCGGGGAGCAGGGACGATACCAGCCTCTTGGTGGCGCCCATGGCCCTGTAGGGCCCCGCGGGGCGACCCGTCACAGACTGGGCCTTGAGTCTCTGAGCCCTCTCCTGTTCTGAGCCGAGGCCTGCGTCTGATTCTGACACAGAGCTGAAGAGGTAGGAGGGGAGGAAGGCTAGGATAGAGTACAGCCACACCGCCACCTGGAAGAGCAGCAGCAGCACCGGGTTCAGATCCTCTTTCAGCTTCATCCTGACGGGGTGTGTGCGTGTGTGCAGGGGGGGGGGGGTTATTTCACTTTAGAACACAAGGAAGGGTCCCGGGGTATTATGCTATGAGCAGGTAGTTTATCACCGGGACAGCTCCTCTAACCCTGAGGTGTGAATGGTTGGAGAGAGAATAAAGGGCTGCCACTGACGGGGCAAGGTATTCATTTCCTGGTGCTTCTTCTTCTTCTTCTGCCCTTGTGTGCTGATCTGATGACAATGGCAGCAACGCCTTACTCCTAGTCAAGGGACGACAAAAAAACAACAACATTCAAACAAATAATGAAAATATTGTATTTATAATATGTCAATTGTATGTTATACATGTATACTAACATCAGTGATTTAGCTACAATTCCTCTGACAGCATCTGAGATTTTTAACTCGACAGTCACCAGACGCCACTCTCTAAGACAATAGGTTTTAATAGATTCTTCTAATGTTTCTGTTGGTGGATCCTCAAGCACCCACCAATGGTATTTACTCATTCACTGTCCCCTTGCAGCCAGCATGCGCAGAGCTCCCTATCTAACACCATCTCCCACAAAGCACGGTACAGCACGCTCTCTCTCTATAACATTTTTATTTTTTTATGTAACCTTTATCTAACTAGGCAAGTCAGTTAAGAACACATTTTTATTTACAATTACGGCCTACACCGGCCAAACTCGGACGACTCTGGGACTCCCAATCACGGCCGGTTGTGATACAGTCTGGATTCAAAACAGGTTGTCTGTAGTGACACCTGTAGCACTGAGATGCAGTGTCAAGGCATAGATACAGACAGACAGCAGATTGACTATGACCGGCTGAGAAAGAGGAGGAAGATATATACAAACGTATGTGTACACCCCTTCAAATAAGTGGATTCGGCTATTTCAGCCACACCCGTTGCTGACAGGTGTATAAAGCGTTGGCTGGAGTGTTGTAAATCTCGCCGCCATTGGACTCTGGAGCGTGGTTTTTGGCTTTTTCTTTGCAACTCTGCCTAGAAGGCCAGCACCCCAGAGTCGCCTCTTCACAGTTGACGTTGAGACTGGTGTTTGCGGGTACTATTTAATGAAGCTGCCAGTTGAGGACTTGTGAGCCGTCTGTTTCTCAAACTAGACACTCTAATGTACTTGTCCTCTTGCTCAGTTGTGCACCGGGGCCTCCCACTCCTCTTTCTATTCTGGTTAGAGCCAGTACACAGCCAGTACACAGCGTTGTACGAGATCTTCAGTTTCTTGGTAATTTCTCGCATGGAATAGCCTTCATTACTCAGAACAAGAATAGACTGACGAGTTTCAGAGGAAAGGTCTTTGTTACTGGCCATTTTGAGCCTGTAATCAAACCCACAAATGCTGATGCTCCAGATACTCAACTAGTCTAAAGAAGGCCAGTTTTATTGCTTCTTTAATCAGCACAAAAGTTTTTCCGCTGTGCTAACATAATTGCAAAAGGGTTTTCTAATGATTAATTAGCCTTTTAAAATGATAAACTTGGATTAGCTAACACAACGTGCCATTGGAACACAGGAGTGATGGTTGCTGATAATGGGCCTCTGCAAACCTATGTAGATATTCCATAAAAAATCAGCCGTTTCCAGCACACCTACGTAGATATTCCATTAAAAATCAGCCGTTTCCTGCTACAATAGTCATTTACAACATTAACAATGTCTACATTTCTGATCAATTTGATGTTATTTTAATGGACAAAAAATTCATTGCTTTTCTTTAAAAAACAAGGACATTTCTAAG
This sequence comes from Thymallus thymallus, assembly GCA_023634145.1. Taxonomy (NCBI): domain Eukaryota; kingdom Metazoa; phylum Chordata; class Actinopteri; order Salmoniformes; family Salmonidae; genus Thymallus; species Thymallus thymallus. Next base: position 26,363,439 of record CM042378.1, read on the forward strand.
TGACCCCAAACTTTTGAACGGTAGTGTACATACTATGACATTTTAAATGTCTTTATTCTTTTGGAACTTTTGTGAGCGAATTGTTTACTGTTTATTTCACTTGCTTTGGCAATGTTGTATTTTTTTATTTAACCTTTATTTAACTAGGTAAGTCAGTTAAGAACAAATTCTTATTTACAATGACGGACTACCAAAAGGCAAAAGTCCTCCTGCAGGGACGGGGGCTGGGATTCAAAAAAATTATTAAAAAATTATAATAATGAATATAGGACCAAACACACATCACGACAAGAGAGACAAAACAACACTACCAAAACAGATACCTAAGACAACAACATAGCAAGGCAGCAACAAATGACAACACAGCATGGTAGCAACGTAACAACATGGTAGCAGCACAAAACATGGTACAAACATTATTGGGCACAGACAACAATGTAAACACAATGCCTTCGGAAAGTATTCCGACCCCTTGTTTTGTTACATTACAGCCTTATTCTAAAATGTATTAAATATTTTTTCCCCTCATTAATCTACACACAACACCCCATAATAAAGCAAAAAAATTGTATTACAATAAAAAAATTGAAATATTACATTTACACAAGTATTCTGACCCTTTAATCAGTACTTTGTTGAAGCACCTTTAGCAGTGATTACAGCATTTCTCCCATTCTTCTCTGCAGATCCTCTCAAGCTCTGTCAGGTTGAATGGGGAGCGTCGCTGCACAGCTATTTCCAGGTCTCTCCAGAGGTGTTAGTTCGGGTTCAAGTCCGGCCAGGCGGCCAGCTCTCGGAAGAGTTTTGGTGGTTCCAAATGTGTTCTTGGAGACCTTCAATGCTGCAGAAAGTCTTGAAGCTCTACGGACAATTCCTTCGACCTCATGGATTGGTTTTTGCTCTTACATGCACTGTCAACTGTGGAACCTTATATAGACAGGTGTGTGCCTTTTCAAATAATGTCCAATCAATTGAATTTACAACAGGTGTACTCCAATTTAGAAACATCTCAAGGATGATCAATGGAAACAGAATACATCTGACCTCAATTTTGAGTCTCATAGCAAAGGGTCTGAATACTTAAGTAAACAATATATTTATGTTTTTAATTTGTAATACATTTGTTAACAGTTCTAAAAACCTGTTTTTGTTTAGTCATTATGGGGTATTGTGTGTATATTGCTTAAAAATATATAATATTTAATCAATTTTAGAATAAGGCTGGAAAAAGTCAAGGGGTCTGAACACTTTCCAAAGGCATTGTATGTTTCCCATGCCCCATGAGTTGAATTGAGAGAGAGAGAGTGAGTGATAGAGAGAGAGAGAGAGAGAGAGAGTGAGTGATAGAGAGCAAGAGTGAAAGAGAGAGACAGACAGAGAAAGAGAGACAGAGAGAGAGACAGAGACAGAAAAAGAGAGGGAGAGACATAGAGAGAGAGCGAGAGGGCAAGGAGAGGGGGGTGAGGAAGAAAGAAAACATGGGGCTGATTGAGTCACGCCAACTCAGAGTGGATTTCAACACAAATCCTCAACTGGGTGAAAGGTGCTCTACTACTTTATACCAGATTGGAAACAAATGTGTGTGAAACTTTCACTGAAAGGGATTCTGTGTGGGTGACTTATGTGAGGATTATGTGTGTGAAATAGGTTACGTTATGTGTGTGTGTGTGTGTGTGTGTGTGTGTGTGTGTGTGTGTGTGTGTGTGTTAACAGGGAGGATGATAGCAACCTCCAATTCCTGAGGATAGTAGTGGTGGGTAGCTGTCCATGGGACTGGAAGCCATGCTCCTCCTTCCTCTCCATGTCCATCTCTGATGGTTCCCCCAGAGAGCTAAAGACATTGAGCTACAAATGGTAGCGTTGATATGCTATCCTACATGGTTGGGGGCTAATGCTGTGATATGTCTGTCCCTGCAGCCCATTTTCTAGTTCATTTCCCTAGCCACTGATCCATAGCATTGTCCTGCTGCTCAAACTCACTCTGCAACTCTCGGTCCTTCTGACATGAGTTTCAACTGAGAAATACTAACAATAAAACCTACAAAAACACACACACACACACACACACACACACACACACACACACACACACACACACACACACACACACACACACACACACACACACACACACACACACACACACACACACACACATCCACTGAATTAGGCTTAGACCACAGCAGGCTATTTTAGCAGCAGTCATTCAATATTCATATGAGAGAGCAACTCCTCTCCAGCAGCACGACATCCTTCCATCACACACACACACACACACACACACACACACACACACACACACACACACACACACACACACACACACACACACACACACACGCTCCCTAAAGACTCATGAATAAACCAGAGCGAGACAGCAGAGCTCTGCCAGCAACTCCCAGCATCATCATCCTCTCTGTGCTGGCCTGGTGTACAATTACCCAGCACACCTAGCAGTGTCAGAGGTCACTTACAGTCACAATACTGGACCGATACACTGTTGAGGTTAGTGACCGCCCGCTTGCTCTCTTTCTTCTCTATGGACACATGGAAACACACACAATCTGGGTTTGTTGGAGTAGCCTTTGGTTTTTTTCGAGGTTGTTGAAATAGTCTTTGAATTTGGGTTTCTTGGAGTTAGTTGGAGTAGTCTTTGGGTTTCTTGGAGTTTGTTGCAGTAGTCTTTGGGTTTGTTGGAGTAGTCTTGGGGTTTGTTGGGGTAGTCTTGGGGTATGTTGGGGTTGTCTTTGGTTTCCTTGGAGTTATTGGAGTAGCCTTAGGGTTTCTTGGAGTTTGTTGGAGTAGTCTTGGGGTTTCTTGGAATAGTCTTGGGGTTTGTTGGAGTAGTCTAATGGGTTTGTTGGAGTAATCTGGGCTGCCGCTGGAATCCAAGGTCAAAAGCACAGCGGCTGATGTGAAGAATTGTTAGGCTAAAGTGAACAAACTATCCCAATCAGGTCGGCTAAACCGATGACTCTGTGTATCGGGAGGGAAGAATAAACAAAACACGACTGATAAAACTTGAACTGTTCGAACACATAACTGTGACCACACTTCCGTTATTGCTGTAATATTTGACTGTTCCAGTGGTTGGATACACTGAGTGACTGATGCCTTTTCTATCTGAGACTGGGTAATGACTTATAACATCACACAGGAGAAGAGGCTAACTGCAATGGGAGGGGCTGTCTGGTATTAAAACAAGTGAGACTGCCTGTACAGGTGATAGGTGAGAGTACAAAGGTAGTGCTGTATGAAGAGTAGAGGAAGCTGTGTCAACAACGTGACTTGAGAAATGTGTGAGCCGTGCCAGGTTCCCAGGGTACTAAGACTCAAAACAAAGCAAATAAAGGAGGCGAGGTGAGATAAGGGGCAAAGATGGAGGTCATAAGGAAACCTGGTAAAGGAGGCCATGAGGAGACCTGGTGAAGGAGGCCATGGTGACCTGCTGAAGGAGACCTGGTGAATGAGGCCATGAGGAGACATGGTGAAAGAGACAATGAGGAGACCTGGTGAAGGAGGCCATGAGGAGACCTGGTGAAGAGACCTGGTGAAGGAGGCCATGAGGAGACCTGGAGAAGGAGGCCATGGTGACCTGGTGAAGGAGACCTGGTGAGGAGACCTGGTGAAGGAGACCCTGGTGAACGAGGCCACGAGGAGACCTGGTGAAGGAGGCCATGAGGAGACCTGGTGAAAGAACCAATGAGGAGACCTGGTGAAGTAGGCCATGAGGAGAACTGGTGAAGGAGGCCATTATGCAGACCTGGTGAAGGAGGTCATGAGGAGACCTGGTGAAGGAGGCCATGAGGAGACCTTATGAAGGAGGTCATGAGGAGACCTGGTGAAAGGGGCCATGAGGAGACCTGGGGAAGGAGGCCATGAGGAGACCTGGGGAAGGAGGCCATGAGGAGACCTGGTGAAGGAGGCCACGGGGGGACCTGGTGAAGGAGGCCATGAGGAGACCTGGTTAAGGAGCCAATGAGAAGACATGGTGAAGGAGGCCATGAGGAGACATGGTGAAGGAGCCAATGAGGAGACCTGGTGAGGGAGGACATGATGAGACTTGGTGAAGGAGGCCATAAGGAAACCTGGTGAAGGAGGCTATAGAGACCTGGGGTTCTTCTCTTGCTTTCTTTTTGAAAGGAGAGTGACTCTCCTGTATTTTTTTTTAATGCTTTATTGACAGACAGATAAGAAAGTGGGAGGTAGCCTAGGTGAGGATGAGAAGGCAGCACACAGGGATTGAACCCTGGTCTCTGACAGGGAGGTGCATGGAGTTGGGAGTGTTACCACTGAACCATGGTCCAGCACATCTAAATAGTCAAAAGTGTCTTCCTCCCGTCATCTCCTTTCCTGCATGCAATAGCCACTTAAAACGTGTTAACAGTAGGCCTAGATGTGATACATTTCCTCTCTCCGCTGCTCACAGCTCAATGATGTACTGACACCTTCTGACTGCATTGGGATTCCCTGGAAATCCGACTCTGCTTGAGAAACCTGACAAACAAGTTAAACCTCTCTCTCTCTCTCTCTCTCTCTCTCTCTCTCTCTCTCCCTCTCTCTCTCCCTCTCTCCACCTGATGGGCGAGGCTGCAGGTGACGAGCCCTGTTTTGGAATTCACACTTGCAATAAGAGCAAGCACCACAAGCTAAAATGACATTTCTGGTGCATTAATATTTTCCAAACAGTAAAAATGTAAAAAGGTTGATTAAATATATCTTTTTGTTAGTTTATCATACTAGCGTCATCAAAATGTAATGAATTGTAACCACTTTTAAATGGACATACATCCATAATTTCAAAGCTCACAACATTGAATCACACATAATTTAAAAGCCCATTTCATAGAGAAAAAGTTGTCTAAATAGGTGTTTGTCATTTGGTAGTCTAAATTCAGTATCCTTGTCTTTAACTGCCATTTCCCGAAAGTCAGACTCTTCTCACGCTCCAACTCATTTTCCTCAGCTTCAGAAGCATCCGCATTCACCAAATTTTGACTGGTTATCCTTAGGCATATTCTTCAGACTTACAAATAGGAAATTGTTGATAGGTTGTCCATTTTTTTTTCTAGATTACATTTTCTTCTGAAAAATGCACAAAAACATTATTCTTTCTTTAGTGTTTTACAGATATACACTTTTGTATAAGTATTTATTTGCAATCGATTATTATGTCCTGTCCTGGAGTGTCTTAACAAAATGAAACCAAAATATTTAGGTTGACTTATTCTTGTGTCCAGAAAAATGGATTTGCGTGATATGCAAATATTGAATGAGATATGACTTAATTTGCATATTTTAATAAAATTTCTTTAAAGTATTATATTTGTGTCCACATTCAACTGGTAAAAGTTGATTGTGATTTGATTAAGGGGGGGTGGGGGGGGAAATTCTCTATTATGGTGTTGCCTGGCCTTATGTCCATTATAAAGGTTCAACCAATAGAACAATGAAGAATTAATTAGGGGGGGGGGGGGGACAATTGCTCAATAATTGAACTTTGTACAACAGGGCAGGAGCTTTGGAAATGGCATACGACCATAACACAATGGATTAATTGAGTAATATTTTGCCATCCCTCCTCCCGTGGTTGGTGGGCAGGCAGACAGACCGCAGTAAGAGTGAATCACTGCTTCCTTAAGTCATTGTGAATGGGGCCTTTTGTGTGACCACGCCACCCTCTCCTCTCGTCCGCGTAGGCAGGCCACCTGGAGAAAGCTCAACGTCACCATTGTGCCAGCAGCCCAGCACATGACACAGTGCCACAGCTAGGACAGCCACTGGAGGGGTCAGACTGTGTGTGTGTGTGTGTGTGTGTGTGTGTGTGTGTGTGTGTGTGTGTGTGTCTGTGTGTGTGTGTGTGTGAGAGCCTGTGTATGAGCCTGTGTGTACACAGACTTCTCCAAATAATTGCGTAATCATACTTGAAAAGCTTTGAGTAAGCATGATTTCACTGAATGTGATAACACAACACACAATCAAATGGATTATGTGGCTCAGACTACAGCTTTTCTTCTTAGGTTTTGAGATGGTAGCAGAAGTAAGCAACCAGACAGTAAACATACTAGTCAACCACTGAAACTACTAGCCCAATCAACTACTGAAACAACTAGCCCAATCAACTACTGAAACAACTAGCCCAATCAACTACTGAAACAACTAGCCTAATCAACCACTGAAACAACTAACCTAATCAACCACTGAAACAACTAGCCTAATCAACTACTGAAACAACTAGCCTAATCAACTACTGAAACAACTAGCCTAATCAACCACTGAAACAACTAGCCTAATCAACCACTGAAACAACTAGCCTAATCAACTACTGAAACAACTAGCCCAATCAACTATTGAAACAACTAGCCTAATCAACTATTGAAACAACTAGCCTAATCAACTATTGAAACAACTAGCCTAATCAACTATTGAAACAACTAGCCTAATCTTAAACTAAAGGTTTTCTATTAGATCTTCCTTTCTCTCCCATCTCCCTTACTGCTGAGTTTAGGATACATTAGCCTGGGGTAACAGACCATGACATTTAGCCTATGCATGCCATGGTGCCAAGCTGATAGACCTCAAACTTTTGATTCAACCAAAAGTTAGAACCATACCCTCCGGTGAATGATTTAGGCCTATGACCTACCTTCTGAAACCTATTACATAAGAAGAACCTCAACAGAAGAATGCTAATGCCACAGAAGAACACTCCACAGAAGAATGCTCCACAGAAGAACACTCCACAGAAGAATGCTCCACAGAAGAACACTCCACAGAAGAACGCTCCACAAAAGAATGCTAATGCCACAGAAGAAAGCTCCTGCAGAGCGAAACATGGCATAAGAGTGGAGGGTGTAAAACTGTGTCTTTGTGCACATATTCCATATTCCACATATACCATCCCTGGCAGACAATAGATGCTCGGTAAGTACAGGCTCTCTCCAATAGACCACCCTGATTTGATTGCAGTTGCCACAGGCCAAGTAAATGACTACACCAGTACAAACAAGTCTAACAGTGGACAAGATATTCACAAATAGAGTGAGTTACGAGACAGGAAAGTCTTCTGGTAACATTATGCATAACATTTGTCAATGGTACAGTTCAAAATGTTGATTATGGTGTCCATACAAAGGCAATGGTGAAGATAGGCAACAACAACAAAAAATCCCATTACGAAAAATAAGTTATTCTGTTCTATTCTGTCAGAAAATAACCAAAGGCACATCAGCAAGTAATTATTTATGGAATTATTCATTAAAATCTATGTGAATCTTATTATTGACCATCTGAACAGTCAGTGGGCTCAATGCTGAGAAATGTTATCTGCAAAGTGTGCCATTTGTAGCCAGCAAGCCACAAGGATGACAACGATCATTTAAAAAGGGAGAAAAACTGGTTGAGCAGAGAAAATACAGGTTGTCAAAAAGCCACTATCGCCTATCTGGAATAGATATTATGTAGACTACAGATAATTTCTTCTAGGTGAGCCGCACGCTCAGTCTTCCATCCTCTGCCCTGCCCTATGTATGGCGCGCAGCGACTGGCTGGATGCACAGCATCATGCACATCTGGACATCGCCGGCTGTCGCTGAGTGCACATCACCGAGAAAGAATACTTTATCAAGACACTTACCTTGAATAAAACACCTGGTGTCTCAGCGAAGAAAGGGAATGCGTTCTTTTATTTCATGAATTCGGTATACAATTGCACGAATTGCAATTGAATTCCCGCATCGTCTGTCTGCTGATATTGGTTGCCACTCGCAGCTCGGAAGTGACAGGCGCGTCGTCATGGTATTATTGCAGGGAGGCATTCCCTGGCTTTTGATTGGACTCCTTGAGGTGGCGCGTGCTGGGGGCAGGTCTGTGATGGAAATTAAAGGTTACTCCCGTTCAGAGCGCACTGAGTGGAATTTGATGAAGAAAGCAGAGAAATGTTTCAGATAGTAGGCTACTTTCAGATAGTAGGCTACTGTCATGATAAAACGTTGGGTATATACTGTATTAATAATAGCCTACATGTAGGTTTGTCATTGCTTGGGTCTTTGTACTGCAGAGAATATTGACCACATAGCCTACCGGAGAGTGAAGTCATACAGATAGATATGCATGATGCTGCTTTGGGGACACCTGTCGGATTAGGTCAACCGTCAAATCCAATCAAACCGGTCAGAAGGGGCACCACCAGAGTTTCAGAACATTAGGGCACTGAGCCACTGAGGTATAGCGCTCAGGCCATAGTTGTCTCACGTCAGATGGCTAACCATGGTATAGACCATGAAAAGAGTGGAGACAGATTGTACAATATAAGGACGAAATTCTAGGCCACAAACCTTCCAGTGACATTGACTCATCAAAACAGTTTTTCCAGCAATTGTATTTTGAAAGACCTTTTAGCTTCTGCCTGCTGTTCATTGACAGCCACAACTCAACAATCAGCTGTTTGATATTTGCCAGGCCGCTTCCGACAACATGTATTCATGATGTGAGGTGGAAGCCTGCTTTACAGAGATGCTAAGCTGCTAGCCATCAAGCTAACGAAGTTGGTACCAGATGAGTTTTGCAATTGAGCTGTATCTACTACGCATGTCACAAGCCGTGAAAGCCGAAGACAGCTGCCTCCCGCAAAGCAGTCTACATTCCCAACGAGAGGCCCGTAGCGGATACAAACAACGAAAAGATTTCCTGGAGCCTGATCTTCCTGCACCTTCGTCGCTGGGGGTGCCTGTGTCTGCGGCCGCAGTGCCTACTACTACGGCTTCTCCATCTGTCGGAGGCCTGCAACGGGCTCAAGTTATGCTGCCTCTCGCCTGTTCAAAAAGGGTTCTCTGAATCCTGTGAAGTGTGGGAGTGGGCGAATTTCCTTGTCCTTCTAGCCAGCTGTAATTTTGGGCAGCTCCATGGTAAGAAATGTGACCGTTCCTGGTGCAAAAACAATGTCCTATCTCAGAGCTTGAGTAAATTACATTACTAAGCTCCTCCCGAATGTACTACATCAGGACATGGAAATAGATACTATCGTAGTCCATGTGGGTTTTAATTACATTAGGAAGGGCAGCTCTGAACAGTTGAAACTGTATTTTAAAGAGCTGATTGACTCCCTGCTAGCCATCATATCTGGCCCTGTGCCCTCTCTGAATCGTGACATTGAGCACTTTAGCAGGATTCTTTCTCTTCACAACTGGCTACGTGATTATTGCAGCTCAATCGTGTAACTTTTATTGACAATTTCGATATCTTTTGGAAACAAAACACATTTTATAAGGAGGATGGGATCCACCTAAATCATTTGGGTTCCTGTATTCTTTCACAGCATTATAAGGCTGCGTTGAGACAATTACTTATCAATGACCCAAGCCCAGAGTTGTCCTAATGCTTCAGCAAATGTACATTACACCAGGGGCATTGGTAGACACAATGTAAGTAACCTAATTTATGTCCCTCTAATTGCCCTGCATGCCTCTGCTGATCCTACAGCTATTGTCAGCAGTAATCACGTGCCTATGAACCAGATTTATACTGCTAGCACTGAGGCGGTGTGCCCTAGGAGAAAGTCCACTGTGTGCAGCTCACCCTGCACTAACATAAATAACATGAGCATATCTACTTCTGCTAAGCGTCCCAGTAAAGCAATGCAAACAAGTAAGCATCCCAGAAGAAAAGTGCTCAAAATAGACCCACGTTAACATATGTAGTTTAAGAAACAAGGTTCATGAAATCAATAATTTGCTAGTTACAGATGACATTCCTATTCTGACCATCTCTGAAACTCACTTAGATAATACCTTTGATGATACAGTGGTAGCAATATAAGGTTATAACATTTACAGAAAATATAGAAATGCCAATGGTGGAGGTGTTTCTGTTTATATTCAGAACCACATTCCTGTAAAGACTATATAGGATCTCATGTTAAATACTGTTGAAGTTATATGGCTACGGGTTCATCTGCCTCACCTAAAGCCCATTCTGGTGGGAAGCTACTATAGACCACCAAGTGCTAACAGTCAGTATCTGGATAACGTGTAAAATGCTTTATAATGTATGTGATATCAAAAGAGAGGTATATTTTCTGGGTGATCTAAAATTGAGGAGACTAAACTGCTTGGAGTAACCCTGGATTGTAAACTGTCATGGTCAAAACATATTGATACAACAGTAGCTAAGATGGGGAGAAGTCTGTCCATAATAAAGTGCTTCTCTACCTTCTTAACAGCACTATCAACAAGGCAGGTCCTACAGGCCCTAGTTTTGTCGCACCTGGACTACTGTTCAGTCGTGTGGTCAGGTGCCACAAAGAGGGACTTAGGAAAATTGCAATTGGCTCAGAACAGGGCTGCACGGCTGGCCCTTGGATGTACACAGAGAGCGAATATTAATAATATGCATGTCAAACTCTCCTGGCTCAAAGTAGAGTAGAGATTGACTTCATCCCTACTTGTATTTATGAGAGGTATTGACGTGTTGAATGCACCGAACTGTCTATTTGAACTACTGGCGCACAGCTCGAACACCCATACCCCACAATACATGCCACAAGAGGTCTCTTCAAAGTCCCCAAATCCAGAACAGACTATGGCAGGCGCACAGTACTACATAGAGCCATGACTACATGGAACTCTATTCCACATCAAGTAACTGATGCAAGCAGTAAAATTTGATTAAAAAAAACAGATAAAAATACACCTTATGGAAATGTGGGGACTGTGAAGCAACACAAACATAGGCGCATACATTATACAATCGTGGTAAAAAGTTGAGAATGACACAAGTATTGGTCTCCACAAAGTTTGCTGCCTCAGTGTTGATGATGGCAATTTGCATATACTCCAGAATGTCATGAAGAGTGATCAGATGAATTGCAATTAAGTCCCTCTTTGCCATGAAAATGAACTTAATCCTCCCAAAACATTTCCATTGCATTTCAGCCCTGCCACAAAAGGACCAGCTGCCCTCATGTCAGTGATTGTCTCGTTAACACAGGTGAGAGTGTTGACGAGGACAAGGCTGGAGATCACTCTGTCATGCTGATTGAGTCAGAATAACAGACTGGAAGCTTTAAAAGGAGGGTGGTGCTTGAAATCATTGTTGTTCTTCTTTAACCATGGTTACCTGCAAGGAAACACGTGCCGTCATCATTGCTTTGCACAAAAAGGGCTTCACAGGCAAGGATATTGCTGCTGGTATCACCTAAATCAACCATTTATCAGATCTTCAAGGAGAGAGATTCAATTGTTGTGAAGAAGGCGTCAGGGCTCCCAAGAAAGTCCAGCAAGCGCCAGGACCGTCTCCTAAAGTTGATTCAGCTGCGGGATCGGGGCACCACCAGTGCAGAGCTTGCTCAGGAATGGCAGCAGGCAGTTGTGAGTGCACGCACAGTGAGGCGAAGACTTTTGGAGGATGACCTGGTGTCAAAAAGGGCAGCATAGAAGCCACTTCTCTCCAGGAAAAACATCAGGGACAGACTGATATTCTGCAAAAGGTACAGGGATTGGACTGCTGAGGACTGGGGTAGAGTCATTTTCTCTGATGAATCCTCTTTCCAATTGTTTGGGCCATCCGGGAAACACCTTGTCCGGAGAAGACAAGGTGAGCGCTACCATCAGTCCTGTGTCATGCCAACAGTAAAGCATCCTGAGACCATTCATGTGTGGGGTTGCTTCTCAGCCAAGGGAGTGGGCTCACTCACAAGTTTGCCTAAGAACACAGCCATGAATAAACAATGGTACCAACACATCCTCCAAGAGCAACTTCTCCCAACCATCCAAGAACAGTTTGGTGACGACCAATGCCTTTTCCAGCATGATGGAGCATCTTGCCATAAGGCAAAAGTGATAACTAAGTGGCTCGGGGAACAAAACATCGACATTTTGGGTCCATGGCCAGGAAACTCCCCAGACCTTAATCCCATTGAGAACTTGTGGTCGATCCTCAAGAGGCGGGTGGACAAACAAAAACCCACAACTTCTGACAAACTCCAAGCATTGATTATGCAAGAATGGCCTGCCATCAGTCAGGATGTGGCCCAGAAGTTAATTGACAGCATGCCAGGGCGGATTGCAGAGGTCTTGAAAAAGAAGGGTCAACACTGCAAATATTGAGTCTTTGCATAAACTGAATGTCATTGTCAATGAAAGCCTTTGACACTTATGGAATACTTTTAATTATACTTCAAAGTACCATAGTAACTACTGACATAAATATCTAAGAACACTGAAGCAGCAAACTTTGTGGAGACCAATACTTGTGTCATTCTCAAAACTTTTGACCACGACTGGACATGGATTTTGTATTGTAGATATGTGGTAGTGGTGGAGTAGGGTCCTGAGGGCACAGTGTGTTGTGAAATCTGTGAATGTATTGTAATGTATTTAACATTTTATAAAATACCTTAATTTCGCTGGACCCCAGGAAGAGTAGCCTTGTCAGCAGCTAATGGAGATCCATAATAAATACAAATACAAATAAAACACAATCCATAGCATTTAAAAAATAATAAGTTATTGATCCTCTGTGGTAATATAATGTTCTCAGTGTTCCAGTTGTCTTGAGAGATGTGGAGGGTCAACACTTTTAGTTGGCGATCCCTATTTGACTTCTAGAAAAACACTCCTTTGTCTGATCTTCCCTGTTTTTGTTATGCGTCACCATTTTGGTTTGCTTCCTGTCTTAAAGTTTGGTGTGGGTTTTAATTTTGTTTGCCTCTTCTTGGGCAAATGTAGATGCCACTCATGGTGGGTGTCTCTTAGGTTCCAGTTGATGATGCTAGTCAACGTTCAGTGGACACCCCCATGAGTGTCATTCAGAACCCCTCCTAAAAACCCCACCTGTTTCATTTTGATTGTTGTCAGTGACTCTTTGTTACTTCTCCCTTCTATTTGAGTGACATTATTTGGTTTTCTTGCTGGGGAACGTAACAGTACACTCAATGTAAATGTCCATCGGGGTGTGGGCAGGATAACTGTGTTGTTGACCCTGAGGACATGTGTATTTGCACATTGATTGGAGCCCAAATTGAGCAAGTTCCCTTTTATAAGTACTTTGGTATTTGGATTGACAATAAGCCATCACTCAGCACTGTGTTTTATCACTGGGGACAATTTCCGTACACATCACTGCATTTTGTATAGTTCTGTTGGCTGGGAGTCTCTGACTACCAAAAGGGCCCAGCATTGGTTACTTTTTGTATATATCTTCCGACTCCCCTACTACCTCAGCTCACGTATTAATTGAAGATCCAGCACTTTTCAGACCTGCTCTCCGGACTGGCTGGTTCTGGAGGTTCTGGGGTCTCAACTGACCTGGGGAAGAATGTTTTTTATGCCCCCAGCTCATGGAATAGGCTTCAGGCCACCTTGAAATTAGACTCACTGGTCTCCATTGGACAGTTTAGAGGGAGGTGATATGTGAGAGATGTGTTTGTTTTATTGATATTATGTTACACAATGTATGTTCATGTTCACAGGGCTCTCTGGTCTCAATGGTGACCCACCCTGTTTATAAATAGTAAAGAGAACAGGGCCCAAAATCAACCCCTATGGCACACCTTTCATAATATTGAGGAAACTACATTTGTCAGTAAGCACACATTGTGCTCTGTCTATTAGATAGTTCTTGAACCAATCGCAGGATGCCTGATCTAGGCCTATTTTAGACAACCTCTGAACAAGTAAGAAATGGTCAACCGTATCAAACGCCTTCGACTGATCAATAAATAAGGCAGCATAATTACTTTTATGATCTAAACCATATAGCACATCTAAGACAAGTGTATCTGCTGTTACAGTGCTATGTCCAGGTCTAAAACCAGATTGGTGCTCATTGAGTATAGAATGAGAAGTTTAAATAGTTTTAAGCTGCTTTAGCGCACCGCTAGATAGTTCATAGAGCCTTGGTTAGGCCTACGTGAAAGTCAACCAACCGTTATAAAAAAAGGTGTGTTGTCAAGTAGGTGATTCAAAGTCATCACATTTAAGTTTTTGGTTGAAATGACGTGGTGATTTACCGCATGGTGATGTCACCATGCAGAGTCGAAACTCCCACCCATGCAAACCTGCTGATTTAGAAGGTCCTGTGTAGAGTATTTTCAACCAGCAACTATCAGGAAATAACCCTTATACACACTTATACAGTGTTAGTTTCATCAGCTGATGTACAGTATGACACCAATCACAGGAAAAACAGAATTGTGACTGAACTGGGCCTTTAAAGGTGAAAGTAAGGAAAATATGTTATGAATAAATCAATTACAAGATGACAACTCGAAATCAGACAAAAATACCTATGTATTTACACAAAATAAATAACATTATGCACATATCATGGCTCTTTGTGATACAGCCTGGATTTGAACCAGGGTCTGTAGTGTCACCGCTAGCACTGAGATGCAGTGCCTTAGACCGCTGCGCCACTCGGGAGCCCAATTCTCTAGTTGCTTTAGCTATATTAGTTTATTCTCACATAGAGAAATATATTAGCTTGCTCAATCAATTCCCATGTCTTGGGAATTTAGTCATATCTTTGTGAGAGTAACCACCTATGACTTCTACACTTTCCACAGAATTCTGCATGGCCATGTCACAATCCACTGGGTCAAAGAGCCATGATAGGTCTAAAACCAGATTGGTGCTCATTGAGTATAGAATGAGAAGTTTAAATAGTTTTAAGCTGGGAGTTGGCCAGGGACTCTGAAACTTTGGCAAGGCAAGATAGCTTGGAAATTGGACGGTAGTTATCCAAGTCAGAATGATCTCCCCCTTTGTGTAGGGGGAATACATAATTCTCTGCAACCTGGCTCAAGGTAAAGAACTCCCTCTACTGGAATCAGAGTTTTCAGAAGCTATTTTATCAAATAGGTGGCCCGCTGAGGCAAAGTGGTTATTAAAAGCACCACAAATGTTCATCATATCTGTTATGGGACCTGAGGCCATCATAACCTGCTGGGGTAATTGTTCATCATATCTGTTATGGGACCTGAGGCCATCATAACCTGCTGGGGTAATGGTTCAGAGATTTGACTACCTTCCAGAAGGCAACTAGATTCCCACCATTCTCAGATACACAGTTTAATAAGTATGTCGAATTGCCTTTTCAAACCAGGGATAGACATCTATTGTTTAAGCTTCTGAAGGACTGCCAGTCAGATGTAGAATCAGTCAGGCTAATCTTAGCCCAAGCTACATTTCTCTCCTGAAGTTTCTCTGATAGTTCATGTGTGAACTAGGGATTAGCTCTATCCTTTACCCTTAGTTTCCTGAACGGTGCATGCTTATCTGCAATAGAGTTGAGAAAAGAAGTAAAACTATTTAAGGCCAGATCCAGATCTCCCATTCACACAATCCCAGATCAGACAAGAATTGTTGCTCATTGAAAAAAACTTGACTAATGACCCACTGGGGGAAAAAATGGTTGAATAATTTTTTTCACGTCATTTCAACCAAAAACTTAAATGTGATGACTTTGAATCACCTACTTGACAACACACCTTTTTTTATAACGGTTGGTTGACTTTCACGTAGGCCTAACCAACGCTCTATGAACTATCTAGCGGTGCGCTAAAGCCCCGAAAGCCTGGTCCTGGTGACGTCCCATAGTCAATGATGTGTTGAATCAAATAATGCACCGAAGAGATGTTAAAGGCCCAATGCAGCCGTTTGTATATTAATATCAAATCATTTCTGGGTATTAAATAGATTTCCATTCAAACAGGAAAGAATTGCTTTTTAGAAAAACTATTTCTCAAGCAAGGAGTCTGGTTGGTCCAAGTGGAGGGGAAACTGAAAACTTACTGGCAGAGAGGTTTGGAACTCTTGTTATTGGTCTATTAACCAATTTACCGCATGGTGATGTCACCATGCAGAGTCGAAACTCCCACCCATGCAAACCTGCTGATTTAGAAGGTCCTGTGTAGAGTATTTTCAACCAGCAACTATCAGGAAATAACCCTTATACACACTTATACAGTGTTAGTTTCATCAGCTGATGTACAGTATGACACCAATCACAGGAAAAACAGAATTGTGACTGAACTGGGCCTTTAAAGGTGAAAGTAAGGAAAATATGTTATGAATAAATCAATTACAAGATGACAACTCGAAATCAGACAAAAATACCTATGTATTTACACAAAATAAATAACATTATGCACATATCATGGCTCTTTGTGATACAGCCTGGATTTGAACCAGGGTCTGTAGTGTCACCGCTAGCACTGAGATGCAGTGCCTTAGACCGCTGCGCCACTCAGGAGCCCAATTCTCTAGTTGCTTTAGCTATATTAGTTTATTCTCACATAGAGAAATATATTAGCTTGCTCAATCAATTCCCATGTCTTGGGAATTTAGTCATATCTTTGTGAGAGTAACCACCTATGTCTTCTACACTTTCCACAGAATTCTGCATGGCCATGTCACAATCCACTGGGTCAAAGAGTGAACCCCCCCCCCATGTTTCTAAATGTCCAATCCCTTACAATGTAATGCAATCCTGATCTGATACCATATACAATCCCTATTTCATGCCATTAACAAAATCTCACAGCACATTGCCTGCGGTCTTACAACCTGCATGTGGTATTGTCTCTTCATCACACAGGTTTACGACAACGGCAGAGCAGGGGTTCATTTTAGCAGCGTCCTTCTCTGTGCAGTAGCTCAGCTGGTGTGGTCTAAATTGAACCCTAATGTCATGTGACATGAATGTCTATTTTAGCATTGCTGCCTGCTCCTCACAGGCAGAGAGAAAGAGAGACTGGGAATAGAGAGAAATCTGACACTCCCCACGACCGAAGAGAGACTAGCACGCAAACATCACCCGTGCAGCCCTGCATGTGTTCCCTTGGTGCACCAAACACAACCTGACATGCCCCATTTGTGCCATTAGGTCCAAAGAGGAGGAGCAGGAGGAAAGACCTGGTCATGAATGGAGCGTGATATCAAATGATTTTCACCCAACTGTACAATATTTCCCTGCACTATGTCCCTATGTCAGAGTATGTCAGCGAAGCTGGAGCGGAGCGTGCCCAATTTGTCTGGAGCTCGGAGCGAGATTCCCAAAGGCTGGGTCGGCCTTCTCGCCCGCTCCAATAGCACTCCAGTAGCGCTCACTTCATGAGCTCAGGGCATGCCTGGCCCAGCATGCACGTGCAGTCTACTTGTGTGCTGCAATAGCTCCTTGATTTAGCTACTGTCATGGAGGTCGCTAAATGTTTTAATAAAGAAACTGATAAAACACACAGGTGCAAAATCAATGTGACTTACAGAGATGAGGACCAAGAACAAGAGAGGGAGTGCAGTGATGTAGCTAAAGAATCATTGTGGAAAAGACATGTATCCCGAAAGCATGATGGTGTACTTACTACGTGCACATGCTAAAAGAAAGGAATAAGGTGTGTAGCTAATTAAGTGTGTCATCGTAGCAAGGTATTTATTAATAAAAAATCAGATATCTTAAAAGTTTCCTTCATTTTTGTTATATTATCTATACAATAGGCCACAATTGATTTTGGCCAAATAGGCCTGACATATTACAACTTTTAAGGAGCTTTCCGTTTTGATGGGGATATTTTGCCTAAAAAGGATCTGCTCAAACACCTTAGCCAGCACCTCCAGGTAACAGCCATGCAACCTGTCCACCTCAGCTGACGAGGGGCTCACGTTCCTCTCCACCTCTATGGGCTCTCCCACTGAGAGAGAGATGGAGGGAGGAAGGGAAGGGAAGGGGATCGGATGGAGGGAGGAAGGGAAGGGAAGGGATGGAGGGAAAGATGGACCAAGGGTAGATGGAGAGAGAAAGAGGCAGTGGAGAAAGAGAGAGTAAAAATACAGATGGGGTTCAGTTAGAGCAGAAAATGAAAGAGTTACAGAATGTTAAAATGTAGTGACTCAGAGGAGGAAGTGGAGAGAAAGGGATGGGGGAGATAAAGGAAGTGGAACAGAGGGCAAACTGAGGACATGACACATGAGTTTACAGCTCTGAGGTGATTTGATTGGCTGAAGCCCAGTGACCCATCACTGTGGATGACTCTGTTCCAGCTGGTCATGATGTCCTGGCTGACCACAGCTGCTGCCATGGTTACAGTTACCCATAACACAGTCAACTATGAACCGGTTTACCAGTTTCTCATATACAGTACCAGTCCAAAGTTTGGACACACCTACTCATTCAAGGTTTTTTCTTTATTTGTACTATTTTCTACTTTGTAGAATAATAGTGAAGACATCAAAACGATGAAATAACATCATCGTAGTAACAAAAAAGTGTTTAATTTTTTTAAAATATATGTTATATTTGACATTCTTCAAAGTAGCCACCCTTTGCCTTGATGACAGCTTTGCACACTCTTGGCATTCTCTCAACCAGCTTAATAAGGAATGATTTTCCAACAGTCTTGAAGGAGTTCCCACATATGCTGAGCACTTGTTGGCTGCTTTTCCTGCACTCTGCGGTCCAACTCATTCCAAACCATCTCTATTGGGTTGAGGTCAGGTGATTGTGGAGGCCAGGTCATCTGACGCAGCACTCCATCACTCTCCTTCTTGGTCAAATATCCCTTACACAGCCTGGAGGTGTGTTGGGTCATTTGAAAAACAAATGATAGTCCCACTAAGCACAAAACAGATGGGATTTGTTTAACACTTTTTTGGTTACTACATGATTCCATATGTGCTATTTTAGACTTTGGATGTCTTCCCTGTACAATGTTGAAAATAGTAAAAATAAAGAAAAACCCTTGAATGAGTAAGTGTGTCCAAACTTTTGACTGGTACTGTATGTCGGCTGTTCTCTCTCTCCCTCAGTGAGCTTTATTTTGCCATCTGGGTGATGATTGCTAACAAGAATAATTCCTACAATCAGAGCACTGTGACTGCACATTGTTTCTGAATGTTATTTGTTAATAGTTTTCGGAATATGTTTCCCCATAGATACAAATGGGTCATATTGTAGTCTCTATTCCTCCTCGTCACCTCTCTCTTCCCATGACTTTCCACCCACATTGTCCCCCATCCCCCACTCACCAATGGTGTAGATGGGTTGTCTGAAGGCCATGAAGCCCAAGTTGTACAGGAAGACCCCCCGGGCGTGGAACAGAGGCAGGCTGAAGACTAGGCTCTTCCTCATGCCCTCCTGGATGGTACGGACCAGGGAGCCCTTAGGGTTCTTCAGTTGATTAAACAGATCCTTCTGCCCAAAGGAGAACACTGGCACCAGGTGTGCCCTGCACACAGGAGAGGGTGAGAGAAGTCCTCATTTTTTACCAGCGGCATAATTCCACGTTTGACTGCAACCTCATAATTTGACGATTGTGGTTGTTTGCAAAATCAATGTATTTCAATGTGACCTGATCCTTTTTGGAGGTTTTGTTACTAAAAAATCTATGTTCCTGTCATTATTCCTCTATCTATCTCCTTCATCACTCCCAGCGCATCCTCGGCTCACAACAATCTATCTAAAGTGGAAGGTAGAGCGGTTACCCATAATCCTTCTGACCCGAGTGTATCCTAGTTCTGTTTTTAACAACTAAATGTCCAGTCAAATTTATGATTCTTTCAAATCTCTGAGCAGAGGGCATAAATCAGTTATTTTAGCAGGTGTGTGTGTACTGTAAATATTACAGTACATTTCCTTTTACCTCCTTTCATCTCAACACATCTGTCATTAAAAGCCCTGGCATTAAGATTCATAGTTCATTCAACATTAAAATTTCTAATACTTTATTTAAAATGAGATGGTTATAGATGATGAGTAAATTGATAGGAAATAAGGCAGGAAGGATGCATTTGTAAGTGTACTTGCGGACCCAGGCCCAGACAGACTCACCCACACCTGAGAGCAATCTTTACAAAGCCCTTCCTGTTGAGGGCCTCCAGGATGAGGCTCCCAGGCCTGGCCTCTAGGGACTCTGCCGTCCCGCCAATCACTATGATTGACACGTTGCCCCCTCCCTTCTGGCTCAACACATGGGTAAGACTCTTCTTGGAACAAGAAACAACCCCTTAGGGGAGGTACAGCACATTATATTTAGATCAAATGTGGGCCAGAAAAAGACTTTCACAGGGCAGAGATTATTTGAAAAGACCTCCAATTTCCAAAATATGAAAAAATTATTTTTGACAAACTAATACTGCACTACAGTTTGCCACACAATGTTTGGACCTTGAAATATAATGTTTGGGTCCTTCAAAATGCCCTTCTGTATTTACCTAACATTAAAAGCCCACTGATAGTGTTGAAATGATAAAAAACAGAAGCATTGTGGTGGAATGCATCTGATGGTTATGGTTCATAAATGTATCCCTAACAAGGTTTGCCTGAGGACATAAGGTACTCCCTGAAGAACAGGAAGCCGGACCAGATGCCGAGGGTATGCAGGTAAGGAGTCATTCCTGGATATAGCTCCTGGAAACCTGTGTATTCTGTACAGAAATTCCCAAACGCTCAGGCGACCAGGATTCCGTGAGGATTGGACCCCATCAGGTAGTTCCTTTCTGGGTCTTGGTCACATGTCTTAATCAGCTGACCACAGACACAGACAAGACATGAACAGTGGGAGGACAATGGATAAGACATAGGTTGAGTTCCTGCCCAACTAGATGCGCAGATGTTGCATTGTGTCAACCAATGGTTGTGTGCTACATCATCGACTGTACAGTCAGGCATCAGATGGTTATGTCATATGATGTGGTTAGCTCATATGTTAAATACAGGCCTTAATATCTGGCATAAGTCTGCAATGAAGTCAGGAAGGAACTCAACCACAGAATGGGTGGATGTGACAGGAGGCTGGGCCTTTAGCCATGGGATCACCATGATGTATTGGCCAATGACCACTTTACAATTGCTTAGACCTATTTGAGATATTAATACACCAATGGGCAGTGGATAAAGAGTGGGTCCGAGACTTGAGACTTGAGACAAACGTCCTCAATTATATTTTCATCATTCAGTTAATAGGTGTTTGCATTTACAAATTGTGTTATTGTTGTATACAAATTGTGTTATTATTAATCCAACATGGAATTCAATATGGAATTCTGAGTGTCTTTAAACACAGGCTGAAGTCTAAATTATGCAAAGAATGGTATAATAACTTGTATTACTGTTGATAATAATGAGGATTTGTATTAATTGGCCTCCATGCATCATTAAATCTATAGGCTACACAACCAGAAAACGTCATAAGCCTACTTACACGGATGGGGATATAGTCTCTGAAGTGTTTCCACATGGTCCAGTTGCGTACCCAGTCAGCCCTGCTGCCCCCAGCCTGTGGTGTGTCCCAGTCCAGGTAGAGCTACAGGGCATACAGTGCAGCCACGTGCCAGTATCCATTCAACACGATCACAACGTACACACAAAAACAACACTGTGCTAGACAGACAGGACAGGGTGGATGTACAGAGAAATATGGGCATCACATGAGCAAGCACTGATTTGAATTGACCCCAACCCTGGGCCACCATGGTTATGATTTGCTGCAGATGAGGAAGTGGGCAGTAGCCTACCAGTTACCTCCAAAGAGAAACCCATTGAAGAACTGCAGCTGTCCGTAAACGTCGGTTTAGCGGGATATTCAAGGGTGCAAACACTTTCTTGACAATGTCTGCGGATCCCACTCCCTGTTTCTAAAAGGGACTTGTTCCGCAGTCTCATAGGCACAGAGCAGGGCAAGGGTTACTATCTTATGCCCCTGTCCTTGCCAAAATCTTCTTATACATAGCAGCTTTAACAAGGCGGTCATCCAAGTTCTTGGCATTTTGGTGAGACTTGCGCAGGACTATTGCGCAGGACTTGTGCAGGACTATTCAAGTCAAATACAAATGATAGGCCATACTCATTTCTGTGCGCCTGGTCGCTTATCATACACTTGACTTTATCTACTTCCAAAACCCTGCTCTAAATAGGCTGTTCTGAACGTGATTGCTATAACCAGGCTTTGGCCTACTCTGACTTCTTTGATCTAGCACCATCTTGTGGAAAACGTAAAGTACAACCAAGGAGTTTAATTGAGTACACCCAGAGAGGAAGAGGTGAAGCGAGAGGTTTTACTCCGCCCAAACTCTGTCCACAAAAATAAACCCACGAAGTGAGGAATTTGCGTATGGAGGTCAATGAGAGTGTTGAATTTGTTCGAGAAAAATGATTGCCAATTTACTACGTGAGGCATATTTGATCAAATAGAAGTTTCAAATGGTTAGGTTGTTACGAATGCACTGATAAACGTTCCATTTCGGCAACTTACCCAAAAGGACTTTATATCGGAGTTGTGCCTGTCATTAGGGTTGCACATTTTGGGGAATATTCAGAGGTGGAAACTTTCTGTGGGAATTAACAGGAATATATGGGAATTAACGGGAATATATGGGAATTAACAGGAATAAATGGGAATTAACAGAAATATATGCAAATTAATATTAATACCATTTAAATGTAATGTTTTTTGCATTGTCTATATTTACCATATCATATATAGACAGAAACATAAACCTTTTACCTTATCATAAGTAGACATAATTGCAAATTAATAAAGTGCAAATACCTTCTGTGGTCCAAGGTCATTGATGACTGCTTTCAGCTCATCTGCAATGTAGAGATCGGTGTGTCTGTTGTCCCTTGTGTCTGTGCTCTTGTAGAATACTGGTTGAGGGGTGGAGATGATGTAGTTAATTATTCATTGCCCACAAACATTCGACCACCATCAGAGATGATTGCAATACAGTCTGCTTTCTCTATGATTTGCTTGACCTTCACTTGAACTCTGTTGAACTCTGCATCCAGCAAATTAGTAGATAAAGCATGTCTGGTTGGAGGGGGTGTATGCTGGGCGAAGAATATTCAGAAATCTCTTCCAATACACATTGCCTGTGAGCATCAGAGGTGAACCAGCTGCATACACAGCTCGAGCAAAACATTCATCAGCATTTCTCTGACTACGTTCCTCCATCGAGTCCAAAAAACTTCTGATTCCAGGAGGACCATGAGCTGTTGCTATTGATAAGGTGTCTGATTCATAATTTTCATCTTGAATAGAAGTAGAGGGACTTTTGTCAGAGGTTGCTTGTTGTGAGTGCTGAGGGAACTTTATACACTTTGTTGCATTCTTCACATATTATTTGGTACAGTATTTGCAAATGTACACAGCTTTTCCTTCTACATTTGCTGCAGTAAAATGTCTCCACACATCAGATAGTGTCCGTGGCATTTTCCTGTAAAGATATATGAACAATATGAGTAAAAAAAACAAATACAATTCCATGTACAGATAAATAGTTAAGCAGTTAGATTAAATCCTTTGTAAGATACATGTTTTAAAATAAACAGGTGAATTAACACTCCTAAGTTAGCAGGCTCAAGCAAGCTAAAACCCCTATGCTAGCAAAAACTAACTAGCAGAAATTGTTAGAAAACATTGCCCTTGAGGGCTTCCACCATTTTAAAGTAGTCAATTGGGTGGGGATTCTAATGAGTTGGGAGTAATCAGACAATGGAAAACAAGAAAATGTACTACTTTAAAATGGTTATAGCATCAATGGCGCTGCCCCTGCTGTCACAGATGCTATAATGGCACAGATGCAAAGATGAGTCAATCTACAAATTCAATTCAATGGGCTTTCTTGGCATGGGAAACATATGTTTACATTGCCAAAGCAAGTGAAATAGATAATAACCAAAAGTGAAATAAACAATCAGAAATGAACAGTGAACATTACACTCACAAAAGTTTCAAAAGAATAGAGACATTTCAAATGTCATATGTCTATACACAGTATTGTAATGATGTGAAAATAGTAGTACAAAAGGGA
Organism: Thymallus thymallus; assembly: GCA_023634145.1. Taxonomy (NCBI): domain Eukaryota; kingdom Metazoa; phylum Chordata; class Actinopteri; order Salmoniformes; family Salmonidae; genus Thymallus; species Thymallus thymallus. The sequence goes on from CM042378.1 coordinate 26,387,243, forward strand.
AAATGAATAAACATAAATATGGGTTGTATTTACAACGGTGTTTGTGCTTCACATGTTGCCCTTTTCTTGAGGCAACAGGTAACAAATATTGCTGCTGTGATTGCACACTGCGGTTTTTCCTCCAATAGATATGTCAGGTTATCAAAATTGGTCTGTGTAATCTGAGGGAAATATGTGTCTCTAATATGGTCATACATTTGACAGGAGGTTAGGAAGTGCAGCTCAGTTTCCACCTCATTTTGTGGGCAGTGTGCACATAGCTTGTCTTCTCTTGAGAGCCGGGTCTGCCTGCGGCGGCCTCTCTATGCTCACTGAATCTGTACATAGTCAAAACATTTGTTAATTTTGGGTCAGTCACAGTGGTCAGGTATTCTACTCTGATTAGGGCCAATTAGCATTCCATTTTGCTCTATTTTTGTGTTAATTCTTTCCAATGTGTCAAGTAATTATATTTTTGTTTTCTCATGGTTGGGTCTAATTGTGTCTTGGGGCTATGTGTGATATTTTGTATTTGTGAACAGAGCCCCAGGATCAGCTTGGCTCATCTTTCTATAGGTTATGACTTTGTTACGGAAGGTTTGGGAATCGCTTCCTTTTAGGTGATTGTAGAATTGATAATTAGTGGGTATCGTGCTAATTCTGCATGCATTATTTGGTGTTTTACGTTGTACACGGAGGATGATTTTGCTGAATTCAGCATGCAGACTCAATTTGGTGTTGTCCCATTTTGTGAATTCTTGGTTGGTAAGTGGACCCCAGACCTCACAACCATAAAGGGCAATGGGTTTTATAACTGATTAAAGTTATTTTTTTGCCAGATCCCATTTGAGATGTCAAATTTTGTTCCTTTTGATGGCATAGAAGGCCCTTCTTGCCTTGTCTCTCAGATTGTTCAGAGCTTTGTGGAAGTTACTTGTGTTGCTGATGTTTAGGCCCGAGGTAGGTATAGTTTTTTGTGTGCTCTAGGGCAACAGTGTCTAGACGGAATTTGTATTTGTGGTTCTGGCAACTGGACCTTTTTTGGAACCCCATAATTTTTTGTCTTACTGAGATTCACTGTCAGGGCCCAGGTCTGACAGAATCCATGCAGAAGATCTAGGTGCTGCTGTAGGCCCTCCTTGGTTGGGGACAGAAGAACCAGATCATCAACAAAGAGTAGACATTTGACTTCAGATTCTAGTAGGGTGAGGCCGGTGCTGCAGACTGTTCTTGTGCCTTCGCCAATTTGTTGATATATATATATACATATACAGTGGGGAGAACAAGTATTTGATACACTTTGATACAAATTTGCAGGTTTTCCTACTTACAAAGCATGTAGAGGTCTGTAATTTTTATCATAGGTACACTTCAACTGTGAGAGACGGAATCTAATACAAAAATCCAGAAAATCACATTGTATGATTTTTAAATAATTAATTTGCATTTTATTACATGACATAAGTATTTGATCACCTACCAACCAGTAAGAATTCCGGCTCTCACAGACCTGTTAGTTTTTCTTTAAGAAGCCCTCCTGTTCTCCACTCATTACCTGTATTAACTGCACCTGTTTGAACTCGTTACCTGTATAAAAGACACCTGTCTACACACTCAATCAAACAGACTCCAACCTCTCCACAATGGCCAAGGCCAGAGAGCTGTGTAAGGACATCAGGGATAAAATAGTAGACCTGTACAAGGCTGGGATGGGCTACAGGACAATAGGCAAGCAGCTTGGTGAGAAGGCAACAACTGTTGGCGCAATTATTCGAAAATGGAAGAAGTTCAAGATGACGGTCAATCTCCCTCGGTCTGGGGCACCATGCAAGATCTCACCTCGTGGGGCATCAATGATCATGAGGAAGGTGAGGGATCAGCCCAGAACTACACGGCAGGACCTGGTCAATGACCTGAAGAGAGCTGGGACCACAGTCTCAAAGAAAACCATTAGTAACACACTACGCCGTCATGGATTAAAATCCTGCAGCGCACGCAAGGTCCACCTGCTCAAGCCAGCGCATGTCCAGGCCCGTCTGAAGTTTGCCAATGACCATCTGGATGATCCAGATGAGGAATGGGAGAAGGTCATGTGGTCTGATGAGACAAAAATAGAGCTTTTCGGTCTAAACTCCACTCGCCGTGTTTGGAGGAAGAAGAAGGATGAGTACAACCCCAAGAACACCATCCCAACTGTGAAGCATGGAGGTGGAAACATCATTCTTTGGGGATGCTTTTCTGCAAAGGGGACAGGACGACTGCACCGTATTGAGAGGAGGATGGATGGGGCCATGTATCGCGAGATCTTGGCCAACAACCTCCTTCCCTCAGTAAGAGCATTGAAGATGGGTCGTGGCTGGGTCTTCCAGCATGACAATGACCCGAAACACACAGCCAGGGCAACTAAGGAGTGGCTCCGTAAGAAGCATCTCAAGGTCCTGGAGTGGCCTAGCCAGTCTCCAGACCTGAACCCAATAGAAAATCTTTGGAGGGAGCTGAAAGTCCGTATTGCCCAGCGACAGCCCCGAAACCTGAAGGATCTGTATGGAGGAGTGGGCCAAAATCCCTGCTGCAGTGTGTGCAAACCTGGTCAAGAACTACAGGAAACATATGATCTCTGTAATTGCAAACAAAGGTTTCTGTACCAACTATTAAGTTCTGCTTTTCTGATGTATCAAATACGTATGTCATGCAATAAAATGCAAATGAATTACTTAAAAATCATACAATGTGTTTTTCTGGATTTTTGTTTTAGATTCCGTCACTCACAGTTGAAGAGTACCTATGATAAAAATTACAGACTTCTACATGCTTTGTAAGTGGGAAAACCTGCAAAATCGGCAGTGTATCAAATACTTGTTCTCCCCACTGTATATATATAGACTCCCTCCACCTATCCAAGGATGTCAGAGTACAAAAATCAGTTAAGCACCTAACCAAGGATCTAAATGTAACCTTGTGTAATACCCTAGATATAGTTGCACCAAAAAACATTTGTCACAAGAAATTAGCTCCCTGGTATACAGAAAATACCGGAGCCCTGAAGCAAGCTTCCAGAAAATTGGAATGGAAATGGCGCTCCACCAAACTAGAAGTCTTCCGACTAGCTTGGAAAGACAGTACAGCGCAAGATCGAAAAGCCCTCACTGCTGCTCGATCAGCCTACTATTCCAACCTATTTGAGGAGAATAAAAACAATCCAACATTTATTTTTGATACTGCCACAAAACTAACTAAAAATGGAAGAAGCGAGGATGGCCTTCACTTCAGCAGTGATGAATTCATGGACTGATCATTAGAAAGCAAATGACAGACTCCTCTTTGAATCAGTGTATTTCTCCAAAACTCAGTTGTCTTAAGTGTCACAGAACTGCCAGGACCTAGGATCAATGGAGACACTCAAGTTTTTTATCCTGTATCTCTCGACACATTCAAGGAAATAGTAGTGGCCTCTAAACCTCCAGCTACCTATTGGACCCTATTCCAACTAAACTATTGAAAGAGCTACTTCCTGTGCTTGGCCCTCCTATGTTGAATATAATAAACGTCTCCCTATCCTCTGGATGTGTACCAAAGTGGCAGTAATAATGCCTCTCGTGAAAAAGCCAAACCTTGGCCCAGAAAATATATAAAACTATCAGCCTATATCGAATCTCCCATTCCTCTCAAAACGTTTGGGGAAAGCTGTTGTGCAGCAACTCACTGCCTTCCTTAAGACAAATAATGTATACGAAATGCTCCAGTCTGGTTTTAGACCCCATCATAGTACTGAGTGCACCAGGCTCCCATCAGGTAGGAGTAGTGCTTTACAAATCATTCAGACGGGGATTATCCCGGACAGCTACAGCCGGCTTCGAGGGGTCCTTCAGTCTTGGAGGAAGGATTTACAGCTAGCGGTTGTGGTCAACATGCCGACTGTCAGTGTCAAAAGGGATCTTCTGTTCCATGCCTTAGGCAGAACATACAGTAAGAAATGTTACTTAACATATCAAGTAATATATATTCAGTGCATTTTACAATTAAACTAGTCTTTCTGCCTTGTGTTTTCAGACAGAAGGAACGTAGCTAAAGCGAGATATCTAGCTGGCTGCCGTGGCTAGCTAGTTAGCGGCTGCATGTTTGAATGGATGGGCAAAGTGTTAGCTCGCTTCAGCTAACTGGCTGATGCCGTGGCAATAACAGCGTATCACTCTTTTTGTGGGTTGTTTATCAACATATCACATATTTTACATACACAACAGCGGCATCTACTCTGTTTCTATTGAATAGTGATTGAAAACATGATTTGATAGTGTTGACAGAACTGATGTTTGTTATTTCACGACGATTGCATCATTTCCAGTCCCGACCTATCCTAGCCTGCTACTTACTGACCACCACATAGTTACGTCCATTTAACTAGTGAAATTGAACTAAATTAAGAATGGAGGTGGGACCAAAAATAAACAAATTATTCCAACAGATATTAAAATGTTATTCTCTTTCCCTTTCTTTCAGCTGATGAAGAATTTGATGAGTTGTGTTTTGAGTTTGGGCTGGAACTCGATGAGATTGTGAGTAGAAGACTGAGGATGAACCTCAACCATATCCACTTGTTTGTGTGATAACCAATTTAGTGTTTTTCAGGCTAACCATCCTCCCTCTAACCCTGTCCTTCAGACCTCAGAGAAGGACATCATCAGTCGTGAGCAGGGGGACACCAAGGCAGAGGGGGCGTCTGATGTGATTTTGTATAAGATTGATGTCCCAGCTAACCGCTATGACCTTCTGTGTCTGGAAGGACTAGTCAGGGGCCTGCAGGTTTTCAAGCAAAAGTATGTAAACACATCTATATGGAGAATTGTGTGCTTAAACATGACATTGCCAAAGTATTTCAGCTTGTGCTGCTTTATTGTGTGTGTGTTGTCTTCAGCTGTGTATTGAAATGCCCATATCCATGTGTCTGCACTCCAGGATGGAAGCACCTCGCTACAGGCGTGTGAGTCCAGCCAGCGGAGAGCCTCAGAGGCTGGTCATCACAGAGGAGGTGGGTGGAAAACACAGACCATATCTCAGTTTAATGACCTGGGTTTGAGGCTGTGTGTAGGGTTGGATTGGTTTGGTCATCACAGAGGAGGGGGTTAGAAAACATGGACTTTTAGTTTAATGATCTGGGTTCTGGTTGGTTCATACATCTTGTCATGAATGAACCACCACTGCAGTCCTTTTGTGACAAGATGATGAATTAAGATATTGAACTGTTGATGAATACCTCTACATTTGTAGAGGCTGTGCAGTGGAGGCTTGGGGTCAAGTGTTGGAAGTAAGAGAGTAGAATTTTTTAGATGAATGAGAGAATCCTGACCCTGACTGTGGGTGCCCCTGTTTGTGCCGGTCGCAGACGGCTGCTGTGCGACCCCACGCTGTGGCTGCAGTCCTGAGGAACATCACTTTCACACTGGAACGCTACGACAGCTTCATCGAACTACAGGAGAAACTCCATCAGAATGTCTGTCGGTTAGTCACGACACCTAACACATCTCTGCCTTCATAGAAAAATATATCTACTTCCCACACATACACAAGTTTGACCAGCTCAGTGGCCTTGAGGTTAGTGTCCACCCTGAGATTGAAAGGTTGGGGGTTTGGTCCCCGGTCGAGTCATACCAAAGACTCTTAATGCCTCTATACTTGGCACTCAGCTTTAAGGAGATGGATTGGTGGTAAGACCCTGCGACAGTCTTGCATCCTGTCCAGCGGTTATACTTCTACATTAAAATGCCTTATGCTACAAAAGTAGGAGATAGGGGCAGGAGCCAATGAGCTGTTCTGGCTCAGACAAGGCTTACTTACACACACGATTTTACCTCTGCATATTTATTGTCAACGTTTTGGTCAGAGACCATATTCAATACCATGCCTCATACTTCAGTGATGGCTTTCAGTGTGTTCATCTCTGAGATGTGTTGTTGTGACAATGTGTGTGAGTTGACTGTAAGCTGTGCTCTGTAGGAAAAGGACTCTGGTTGCCATCGGCACCCATGACCTGGACACCATTTCAGGCCCCTTCACCTACACAGCCAAGCCACCTGGTGACATCCGCTTCAAACCTCTCAACCAGGCAAAGGAGTACACCGCACAAGAACTCATGAGCCTCTACAAGGTGAGCAGGGATTGGCTACAAAGATTGAGCCTCTGTAAGATGAGTTGTGATTGGCTATGGCTAGAGATATTTTATTTCTGTCATCCTATGTATCGATTTCTTTGTATTTCTCCCTCTCAGACAGACAGCCACTTGAGACACTATCTGCACATCATTGAAGACAAGCCTTTATATCCTGTCATCTATGACAGCAACGGCATTGTCTTGTCTATGCCTCCAATCATCAATGGTGAGGACGCACACGCCAAAACTATTCCCCTAGTGGTCTTCCAATATTGATTTACCCGTCGTATGCTGTAGATACTGTTCTAACAGTCCCCCTTCTGTTGCTTTTTAGGGGACCATTCCAAAATCTCTTTGAATACAAATAATGTTTTTATCGAGTGCACAGCCACTGATCTTACCAAGGCAAAAATCGTGTTGGACATGATGGTGACGATGTTCTCAGAGTATTGTGAAGAGCCTTTCACGTGAGTCCAGGCAACAGCTGTTTAGATTTCACTGAAATTAAATAACTAATAGCTGAACCTAATGTTTTTTTTTGTGTGTAGAATAAGACTATGAATTACTGGAAGTTATAGTCATAAGAAGTTCCTTTGCCCGGCCACACTTTAAAAGACTCCCCTTGAGCCATCTCACGTTCTCTCTCTCAGGGTAGAGGAGGCTGTGGTGGTGTACCCAGACGGCAGGACCTGCCAGTACCCGGTACTGTACCCTCTTACAATCACTCTGTAGTCTGTTTCCTTTTGTGGGAAAATATACTGAACAGAAATATAAACACAACATGTAAAATGTTGGTCCCATGTTTCATGAGCCGAAATAAAAGATCCAGGAAATGTTCCCTACGCACAAAAAGCTTATTTCTTTCAAACTTTGGCACAAATTTGTTTACATCCCTGTTAGTGAGCATTTCTCCTTTACTTGGGGACAATAAAAGGCCACTCTAAAATGTGCATCGTTTTAGATAATTTAACAATACGTCCAACCGGCCTTACAACCGCAGACCACGTGTAACCATGCCAGCCCAGGACCTCCAGCTTCTTCACCTGCGGGATCGTCTGAGACCAGCCACCCGGATAGCTGATGAAACTGAGGAGTATTTTGGTCTGTAATAAGCCTTTTTGAGGCTGCGCCCCTGCCCAGTTATGCAAAATCTATAGATTAGGGCCTAATTTATTTATTTAAATTGACTGATTTCCTTATATGTGTTTATATTTTTGTTCAGTATATATTAGAACCCACTGGTAAATATGTAAATTCTGACGAGCCCCATTCTATTCCTAACCCTCTACCTTCCTGCTATACTATGTGACCTCAGGAGCTGGCTTACAGGAAGGAGACTCTGTCAGCAGACTTCATCAACCGCAAAGTTGGCATCAGGTAACTAAGTGACTCAATATCCAACCCTGTTCCTGGATATCTACCATTCTGTGGGTTGGAGCGAAAACCCTTATCTAGTGCACCTGATTTGAACAATTAGCTGTTTGATAATATTAATCTGGTTAGTTAACTGGGGTTAGAGCGAAAACCTTCAGGAGGGTAGCTCTAAATGCTAACATTCCTGCAGATGCTTATAAATGGTTTACACTATACATATGTAGCAGACGCTCTTATTCAGGGGGTTTTACATTAGCATTTATGGTTAAGTGCCCGATGACAGATTTCTTTTCACCTAGTCTCTCTGAGAATCAAACCAGCAACCTTTAAGTTACTGACCCAATGCTCTTAAGCACTAGGCTACCTGCCACTGTTTAACGTTTGTAATGGTTTGTTTGTCTCCAGTGAGTCGACTGAGCACATTGCCCAGCTGTTGACCAAGATGTGCTTGCGCTCAGAGGTCATGAGCGACGGCGAACAGATCGAGGTGGAGATCCCACCCACACGCTCTGACGTCATCCACGCATGTGACATCATGGAGGACGCCGCCATGGCGTACGGTTTCAACAATATTCCCCGCACCACGCCGCGCACCTATACCGTAGCCAATCAGGTGAGAGGATTCTTCAGCAGGTTACTCATGAGGGAAGTTGATTGGTTGTTGACTGGAGCTGCTGCTTGGGTGGTATTAAGTGGTGAGGTCTTGTTGTCTGTCTCCTCATAACTGCTGTGTTTTTAGCTCCCATTGAATAAGCTGTCAGAGCTGCTGAGACAGGACCTGGCTGCTGCTGGATTCACAGAGGCCCTCACCTTCGCCCTGGTAATGACCACTCACTCTCTCTCTCTACCTTTGGGGACCCCAGGAAGAGTAACTTCTGCAAAAGATAATGGGGATCCAAATAAGTGAACACACATTTTCATCTGTTGTGTCTGTCTTCATGTGCAGTGTTCTCAGGAGGACATAGCTGACAAGCTGTTGAAGAACATCTCAGAGACCAGAGCATGTCACATCTCCAACCCCAAGACAGCCGAGTTCCAGGTGAGCCACCATTACCATGGATTAATCATGTCTTAATGATAACATAATACAATTTGTATAAATTACAGCAATTATCAAGTAAAACAGTTGAATTAATTCTATCACCCCCTGTTGATGTTAGTGTTTCCTCCATAACAGGGTGCTGTGTGACTGGGTGGGTGTGTCAGTGGCTGGTTGCGGTGTTAACGGCATTGCTCGTCTTCTCCACCAGGTGGCGCGCACCACCCTGCTCTCCGGCCTGCTGAAGACTGTGGCTGCCAACAGGAAGATGCCTCTGCCTCTCAGGCTGTTTGAGATCTCAGATGTTGTGCTCAAGGATGAAACCAAAGGTGGGTTTGACCCATGTACTCATAATGTAGTGTATTCGTGGATATGTGAAGAAATAATGTCATTGTAAGCCTGCCTTTCTAATTTCTTTATTAGGACACATTTACATATTGATTCCCTCATACTCAAGAATACATACACTGTCATTATCGGTTTTAAAGACATCCTACAGTAACAGCCATGTTGTCCTCTCTTCTCCTCTCCCTCTGTCAGACGTGGGGGCCAGGAACAACCGTCGTCTGTGTGCTGTCTACTATAACAAGAGTCCTGGGTTCGAGGTGATCCACGGCCTGATGGACCGGGTCATGCAGCTGCTCGAGGTCAAACCAGGACAGGGAAATGGCTATCACATCCAGGCTGCCGACGGTAAGACAACCAGGGAAGCATCTCAGTAGTTTTAACTGGACTCGGTTTCCTTCAATGGCAACTGATTGGTGAAAGTTCTGGAATGGTTAATGATGTGTCAAGCCTGTCCAACTCAGTGGTTATAAAGGGAAGGAACTGGGATGACAGGACTGTCTCACACTACAATAGTCTTCACACCTATCCTAAACATACAGTACAGTTGGGGCTGTATTTCCTGAGCTGGAATAAAATATTGTGTTTCTAGGGGTATTTTGTCCATTCCAGTGACATGAATGTTTTCCCATTGCACTAATGAAGCTTGTTCCACAAATCAGTGTTTTTATGAGCTGTGGTTCCCACTTTCTTCCTCGCTCAGTGAGAGAGAGAGAGAGAGAGAGAGAGAGAGAGAGGGATGAGGAGGTTGTGAAGAGGGATAACAGGGGTGCGGAGGACAGAGAGAGACTGGGAAATCAGGGGATGGGAGGAAGGGAGGGAGGGGGAGTTTCAGCAGGGTGAGTCTGACTGCATGTGAGTCATGTCTGCTGCTGCAGTGCGCCTGCCTGGCTTTACAGGGAGATAGACTGCCTGAAACACGTTTACATCACTAGCACACTATTATGCAGACCAGACACAACACACATGCAAAAAACACATACAATCACAAAACATATATGAACAACACAGAACTGTACAGAGCCTTCTAGCACCATTAGCCTGTCTGTGTATCCTTAACCACATTACAGGGTCATGATCTTCTCCGAGAGCTCACTCACTTACCTCCCTCAGGCCCTGCACAACAGGAGAGGAGAGGGCTTCCTTGCCTTTTAAAGGCTTGCTTGACTGTCTTGTTAGTGTTGACCTTGGCTCAGAGAGAATGAATCTGAGAGGGTTATCAGGGTTGGTGGAATAGGTTGTCACTTGTCAGGCTGGCTGTCTGGAACTTAGCTATTAGTGTATCATGGTGCTGCCCTGCTTTGGAAGAGACACGCACACAATGTAGAGCGCTTTCTGTTGCTAGTTATGAGCAAGCATCTGAACCGTGAGCTAAGGAGTACATTTGCTTTTAGGAGCAAAGCACCATGAGAGAACAGAACAGCATAGGAACAGAACATAGCATTTCTGTGGAACTGGAGTCATGGCAACCCTGAGCCTAGATGGCCTCCTTGAACAGGCTCTAGCAGTCAGTGTTTTAAAAAACCTCGTCAGTGAGTTGTCTCTCACATCTGAGAATCGTTCTCTCATTATCTCTTGATCTTGAGTCTCTCGTCTGTGTGGACATTTTTATTCAGAGACTTGATGTTTATTTTCACTGGACCACAGTGAGAAGCCTCTTCACCTCCCTTCCCATCCCCCTATTCTGTTTCATCTCTTTTCTTTCAGATTCCACCTTCTTTCCTGGTCGCTGTGCTGAGATCTTTGCTCGCGGGAAGAGCATAGGACACCTCGGGGTCCTTCACCCTGATGTCATCAACCACTTTGAGCTCACCATGCCATGCTCCGCCCTGGACATCGACATCGAGCCCTTCCTGTGATGTCACAACCAGACACACACCAAACCTGTAACCACCAAACTCATCAACCAACACAGGTTAATTTACTCATGCTCAGGCTTTCCCAGCTCCAGCAGAGAACGGCCCAACCTGCCCCAGTGGAACTCTCCCACTGACATCACATTGAAAGCTTGAGATAAACTGTAAGTGCAGAAGTTAGGATTCGGCCCCAAATTAATTGTTCAGTTTAAATCATGCATGGTTGCATGCATTTCTGTTGGACAAATGTACAACAGTGTATGAAGTAACCATAGAAACTGTAGGCTGGTATATACAAAGTACGTGGCTGTATTTTTATCTCCCTGGTAATTAAAATGAACATGAGATGTCAGCCTGTGACTCAGTCCTGTGTTTCTGAATTCATCTCAGTCCTGCTTCACATGAGCTTTTAACCCATATACTGTACTGTACCATTTAAAGACTTTGCTCTGAGCAATCATAACAATTCTAGGCATTTACATGAAAAGATTTGTCATACAGCATATAGGCCTGATGTATAACTTGTAAATAACAGGAAGCCACAAAGCTGTGGTTCAAAAGTTTTCATTGTGGTGTGTTTGACTGTTTTGGTCTTGTTAGGTGGGTTAATGCTCCTTGGCGGAGCATCATCTACTTAATGAAAGATGTAACAGGATGTGAACTCTGACATACTGTACAATGCAATACTGAAATTATAAAGGTGTTGATTAGGTATGTTTGAATGTGATGTTTGTGATTTAAATAGGAAGGAGGTATCAAGGACTTAAAAAGTGAAGGTATAAAACGGTCATAAATATCATGTTGAAAAATCTGTCTTTCAAACGTACAAGATAATGTGTAAAATGTCAGAGATAAATACACAAGGCACATTGTTATACAACACTTGCTAGGATCCTGTCATCATTCATGTCATATAGTAACAGCATTGGGTCGTAGTGGTCCCAGTACTATGAACAGTCTATTGACCAGAATAGAGTGGACCAGGCCATATTCATAGTAGTTTGAAGGGTGATGTGGTCTTCATGGCGATGACGTGCTAGTCTGAGTCAGAGGAGGCTAGTGGGATGAGCTATAGGAGGACAGGCTCATTGTAACAGTTCATGGAACAGTCATGCATGTTGTTTCCATGTGTTTGATACCGTTCCATTAATTCCATTCCATCCATTACAATGAGCCCGTCCTCCTATAGCTCCTCCCACAAACCTCCTCTGGTCTGAGTGTTGCTCTGGAACCTCAGTTATCTTATCTTTACTCCAAAAACCCTTTACAGGTCATGAACTAATCCTTATGTAATGACATGTTCAGTGTCAAAAGTGAAAGGCAGGTCCCCCTAGCTAAGAGTGCCAGCCAGACATACAGTATGAATAATAAATCCTGCGTTGGGTCTGTCGAGGCAGAGGAAGAGACTCACCAGAGCGGAATGCATGGCTGTGTACTGAAGACTCAGACACCCCACCACCACGAGCAGACCCACTGTGGACAGAAAATGCACAAATCACACTCAGATGTGGGTACACACGTGCATGAGTGCACACACACACACACACACACACTATTACAAAATACACATACATCTGATGAGACATTCTCTAATACTCTGCTAAATGATGGATACGATCTGAAAAACAATCAGCTTGGGACTGTCAGACTATGACGGTGGAACCAAGAAATTCCCAACATTCTTCCGTACATAGTGTATCGGACCTTGCTTAATCCACCTAGCCAATCGGAGAGAAATGTACGAATCGTTTATACACCTATCCAATTCCTCCAGATCTACACACGGCGGTAGGGGTTGTTTCATGTTCTTATCTTCCACTTCTCTTTTCATCTTTGTCTATCTTTTTCCTCTTGTTGATATTTGATCAAGTCCTCCATTAGTCAATCCCCCTAAGACAACTACGTCTTCTATCTGTTATCCATCTATTCTATGTGGGCTCCCAAGTGGCGCAGTGGTCTAAGACACTGCAGCTCAGTGCTAGAGGCGTCACTACAGACAACCTGCTTCGAATCCAGGCTGTATCACAACCGGCCGTGATTGGGAGTCATAGGGTGGCGCACAATTGGCCCAGCGTCGTCCGAGTTTGGCCGGTGTAGGCCGTCATTGTAAATAAGAATTTGTTCTTAACTGACTTGCCTAATTAAAGGTTAAAAAAATAATAATTGTACCTTAAAGTCATCCTCTATTTTTACTCAACTGTCTATGTGTTTTTCTGTCCCTCCAGAGAGCCCATGTCATGTGTATTCAGTGACCTCCTTTTCTCTCCCTGCCTCCCTTGCTCTCTTTCCTGTGTCTGTTCCTTCCCCTTGCAGCTGGGGGGCCTTTCAGAAGAAGTTAATGAAGAGAGGACTCTGAATGGACACAAAGGATGCTGGGATGGAGGGGCCACTGTGATTGACTGTCCTGACCTTTCACCCCTCAGAAGAGATCGCCTCAGGCCATTCTGACCACTGCACCAGATCACTACACATCTATAGCTATGTGCCTTCTTTGATTCTCAGAAACAATGTCACCACATGCATAGCTATGTATGCTCTCTCAGAAACAATGTCACCACTGCAGCATACCACTGTATCTGAGGCTGGTGTTGTTTGAGCAGCTGATTGATTGGTGTGTGTGTGTGAGAGAGTCAGTTAGTGAGTGAGTGTAGTCTATCAGAGGAACAAACAGCAGCTGTGTGGATGTGTCTGATGGTGACTGGTCACTCTGCCCCTCCCAGCACTTTGTGCAAGAGGGCTAGTCAGGTCTCTGAAACTCAGGAGAGATAAGCCACTGAACAAAATATAAACACAACATGTAAAATGTTAGTCCCATGTTTCATGAGCTGAAATAAAAGATCCCAGAAATGTTCCATACGCACAAAAAGCGTATTTCTGTCAAATGTTGTGCACAAATTAGTTTACACCCCTGTTAGTTAACATTTATCCTTTGCAAAGATAATCCATCAACCTGACAGGTGTGGCATATCAAGAAGCTGATTAAACAGCATGATCATTACACAGATGCACCACTAAAGGGCCACTTTAAAATGTGACGTTTTGTAACACAGCACAATGCTACAGTTTTGTAACTCAGTAAAATATTTGAAAATGTTGCATGTTGAGTTTATATTTTTGTTCAGTATACTGTATATAACTATGTCTGCACCAAACTCTCCGTGTTTACTTTACATCTATGGCTGTGTACAGGCCTTGTCCCAGGGGAGGGTGCAAGTGATGAGTCTCTCCCAAGACGGAGTAGCAGAAGCTTGGCAGGGGATCCAAGGGGCTCAGGGCGTGCACGGGCCTCACCTGAACCCTGGAAGGGACACTGAGGAGGAGGGTGAAGAATATAGCGATTGTGGCCATACACAGCGTCCACACGCTTCTCCTGCTTCACCATCGGGGGCGATAGAGGGTGAGGCTGCAGTTTGCAAGACACAGCCATGAGCTGCTGACAGTTGATGGTGACTGTGCGCCCTTACAGTAACAGACACACTCCACAGAAGCCCTGTACCCACTCAGGTTCTGACACAATGGTTGTGAAACAACTGATATTTTAGTGATACATCGTTTTTCTACACAAAATCTCTGTTGTATCACAACGCGACAAATGCGTTGTACATCAGTTGTACAACCTGAGTGTGTATGATGCCAGGCCAGGGATTTGCGGCCCATCAGTAGACACTGACTGTCTACTACACATCCTTAGGTGACAGCGCTAGTGTGACACGCTAGTGTGACACGGGAGAGAGAGAGAGAGAGAGAGAGAGAGAGAGCCTCTATGACTATTCCTACTGACAGGATGGGGACACTAATCAGTGAGGGTTTGAGTAGTGGTCCAACCATGGTCAGCCTATAGGCTTCTTATCCTCATGGTTAGCATAGCAACCAGAGATTATAGACTGAAAGAGAGAGGGGGAGGGAGGAACAAGAGTCACTGTCTATCTCTTTTGCAATCAGCCGCTTGTTCCCTGGGAAGAAATACTGTCCCTGATGCTACTGCCTCCAAGACACAGGCACCATTTAACATCACTGCCACAGTTGTTATGTACAGTATATAGTGCTATTTCTATTGTTGTTTTTATATGACAATTTTTATTATTTTATTTCACTTAGTCCTGCATGTTGGAGCTCAGTCGAAGATTTTCACTGTACCCTGCAATCACACCTTCAGCCTCTGTACATGTGACTATTAAACACTGAATCTGAATACTAGTGTACTCTGCCCTTCTTACCAGGCTAACAATCAAATCAATCCCACTGGTACTGTCCTCAGATCAACCCATACTGTGTGTGGGCCAACACATTAGGCTCTTTGTGTGGGCCACATCAAAGGACTGGCCAGGCACCATCACATGAAGAGATGAGTTGAAGATGGTCCAGGTCATGAACAGATAGTAGCAGCGCAGATTTAGCTGAATGAATGAGGGTATTGATCGGGCCCAGTGTCGCTCTGGGCTTTGATCTGTCTACAGGAGAGGGTGGTGGGTTAGGAGGGGTGTGGTGGGTTGGGGAGGAATGGGTTGTTCCTGCAACAACATCTCATAGTTTCCCTTGCGAAATGTGCTATATTATGGATGAACGTCTATTTTGGACGCATTCATTCTGCGTGGTTACAGCAGCAATTCCGCATGGTTACAGGGTTAAAACAAAAACAACTCAAATGTTAAGAGTTCAGGCATTATGAGGTTAGGGCTACGGTTTGGGGGAAAGCTTAAATCAAGATAATAAAACAAATAGTCAATATCCTGTCAATATAGCATGCTTTAGGAAGAGGACGAGAGTGGGAAAGGTCACAGTCTCTAATTCAGTGATGTTAGTTATGATCATTAAGAAAAGCCATGTGTTACCATGGCAACTGAAGTTACCCTGTAAGTAAGGCGTGTTTTGTGCTAAACGAGAGGACAGCGTGAACCCTAGGAAACACCAGCTTCACATAAAGAGAGGGGGCTTTACAAGTGCAGGCTGTTTGCCCTGAGGGCCGTCAGACCAAATGGTTCCCCCGGAGAGAACCTCAAAGCAATGACGAGGTTAATTAAACATGCTGACCAGACTAGAGATCAACATAGGTTGCAATGTCTAACTACACTCGAGAGTAACTCGTGTGTGTGTGTGTGTGTGTGTGTGTGAGCAAGTGAACGTGTGTGTTAGTGTTTTCAGGTGTCTGGGTGTTCAGAGTTCACTCCCCAAACTGTTCCTCCCCTGGGGCAGAACATGGGCAGGTCGCTCAGGAGAGGAAACAAACTCCCTGTCACTCACTGTCAATGTGTGTGTGTCTGTGTGTGTGCGTGCGTGTGTGTGTGTGTGTGTGCGTGTGTGTGTTTGAGCTTCATGGACAAAGCATAACTAGATGCAGGACCATGGATGATCTATGAGTATAAACAATGAATTATTAGATCGTTTACAACAATCACACAATGGTTGAAATTGTGTGATTGTTAATAGGTGCTTGCCAAATAGTGAGCCATTTAGGGGCCCTGTCTGTCCTTTTACCCTGTATCACCAGTCAACCTGGCCCCTGGGGTCTCTGTGGGTTGGGGACATTGTGATGTGAGTACCAGGTCAGAAAGGGGTAAGGGGGGGGGGTCAGAGAGGGGTAAGGGGTCAGAGGATGTGAGGGAGAAGGAGAAGAGCTTTATTGTCGCTCTCTCTCTCTCTCTCTCTCTCTCTTTCGCATATGATAAAACATACGATTGTATGGGATGTTCAAGCAACGCATCAGTGTGTGACCTCCAAGACACACGCTGCTGTGGCTTACCATATCTGGCTTATGGTGTGGGTATTTCCAACAGTTTAACATGTATTTTCTGTAATGAACCGGAAGGTGTGAATTGAATAGGTAGCAGTGGAAGAGAGAGAAAGATGTATGTGTGGGAGGATAGTTTGAAGAGCAGAGAAGATTCTTTTTGCAACCACAGGTGATGGTCCACATGTTGACGAGGCGTCTGCAGAGGAAGGAATCCAGGTTCCAGTGTAAGCAAGGTGGGAAGGTGATGTAGAAGACCTCGTGACCTAGCCCGTATGACACCAGGAACAAGAAGTATAGCAGCCGATTCTTCCCCTCATACTGGGGCCTAGCAGACACCTGTGGGTGGGTACAGAGTTAGGACCTCACACATTCGAAGAGGAGTAGGCCTTCTAGACCAGGGATCATCAACTACATTGAGCTGCAGGCCAATGTTTTCTTGAGCGGATGGTCGGGGAGCCAGAACATAATAAGACTGCAAATTGACCGCAAGAATCATCAAAACAGATATAATATTTCACTAAAACATAATCATTTCAAACCTTGATTATATTTGGGAAGTTGCCATGCGTAGGGTACCGTCTTTCGGATGGGACGTTAAAACGAGTGTCCTGACTCTCTGTGGTCATTGAAATTCCCATGGCACTTATTGTAAGAGTAGGGGGGTTCACCCTGGTGTCATGGCTAAATTCCCTCCTTGCCACCTAATCATCCCTTTCATTCCTAATTGGCATATACAGTTGAAGTCGGACGTTTACATACACCTTAGCCAAATACATTTCAACTCAGTTTTTCACAATTCCTGACATTTAATTCTAGTTAGGCCAGTTAGGATCACCACTTTATTTTAAGAATGTGAAATGTCAGAATAATAGTAGAGAGATTGATTTATGTCAGCTTTTATTTCTTTCATCACATTCCCAGTGGGTCAGAAGTTTACATACACTCAATTAGTATTTGGTAGCATTGCCTTTAAATTGTTTAACTTGGGTCAAACATTTCGGGTAGCCTACCACAAGCTTCCCACAATAAGTTGGGTGAATTTTGGCCCATTCCTCCTGACAGAACTGGTGTAACTGAGTCAGGTTTGTAGGCCTCCTTGCTTGCACATGCTTTTTCAGTTCTGCCCACAAATGTTCTATAGGATTGAGGTCAGGGCTTTGTGATGGCCACTCCAATACCTTGACTTTGTTGTCCTTAAGCCATTTTGCCACAACTTTGGAAGTATGTTTGGGGTCATTGTCCGTTTGGAAGACCCATTTGCGACCAAGCTTTAACTTCCTGACTGATGTCTTGAGATGTTGCTTCAATATATCCACATCATTTTCCTTCCTCATGATGCCATCTATTTTGTGAAGTGCACCAGCCCCTCCTGCAGCAAAGCACCCCCACAACATGATGCTGCCACCCCCGTGCTTCACGGTTGGGATGGTGTTTTTTGGCTTGCAAGCCTCCACCTTTTTCCTCCAATTATAACGATGGTCATTATGGCCAAACAGTTCTATTTTTGTTTCATCAGTCAGAGGACATTTCTCCAAAAAGTATGATCTTTGTCCCGATGTGCAATTGCAACCCGTAGTCTGGCTTTTTAATGGTGGTTTTGGAGCAGTGGCTTCTTCCTTGCTGAGCGGCCTTTCAGGTTATGTTGATATAGGACTCGTTTTACTGTGGATATAAATACTTTTGTATCCGTTTCCTCCAGCATCTTCACAAGGTCCTTTGCTGTTGTTCTGGGATTGATTTGCACTTTTCGCACCAAAGTATGTTCATCTCTAGGAGAGAGAACACATCTCCTTCCTGAGCGGTATGACGGCTGCATAGTCCCATGGTGTTTATACTTGCATACTATTGTTTGTACAGATGAACGTGGTACCTTCAGGCGTTTGGAAATTGCTCCCAAGGATGAACCAGACTTGTGGTGGTCTACAAATATTTGGGCTGATTTCTTTAGATTTTCCCATGATGTCGAGCAGAGGCACTGAGTTTGAAGGTAGGCCTTGAAATACACCCACAGATACACCTCCAATGGACTCAAATTATGTCAATTAGCCTATCAAAAGCTTCTAAAGCCATGACATCATTTTCTGAAATAATTACTTGTGTCATGCGGAAAGTAGATGTCCTAACCGACTTGCCAAAACAATAGTTTGTTAACATAAAATCTGTGGAGTGGTTTTAATGACTTCAACCTAAGTGTATGTAAACTTCCGACTTCAACTGTATCACTCCTCACCTCTCCACCTGACAGCTGATGTGTGGTCAACGTTCTGTCACAAAAATGGTGCCGTGCATCACTGAAGTGGGTGTTACACATTTAGGGTGAATGAGGTGAGTTTCCAACTACTATGTAAAGTGCTTGAATACCTCAGTTGGTAGAAAAACACTATATAAATCCAATCAATTATTATTTATTATTATTATTTCTATACGATCACATATGTCTCTCTATTATGCGTGGGGATACTTGGGAACAGATTTCCTAAATTAAAATCACTTGGAGCTGATTTCCTGATGTCTTTTATGTCCAGTAATGAAAATTCCAACAAAAACAAATATATATATATACAGTATATTATTGTTGTTGTTTTTTTCGCTCAGAAAACCACAGAGGGACAAATTCAGCCTGCTCTAGACAGAAAGGTTGCCTCCCACAATGTAAGATCTGGGATATCTGACACTAGAAGAGGAGGGAAAGGTTATTGGTTACAGTTAACTTTTTGCAGCTCATTCACAGTGTGAAAGCACAGTAGCCTACAGCATAATAACCAAAAAGGAGGCTCATTGCAGGTCCATGTCATTCCTATCATTTTCACTCCGCTGTAACCATATGCTGACCAAGATAACCACTTGTAGCCTCAAATGAACATACAGTAAAATTAACTATTTGAATATGGCCTCGGCTCGACCAGTACAACTTGTACAATAATAGACCATGGAGCATTGTTATCAATTACAGCCTTTGGACAGCATTGTCATTTGCAAAGTCTTTATCTCATGAGTCACATGTATAGCCTATGAAACGCGATGAATGGCAAAATATTTTGCATTTTGGAAAATAATTTCACCAAACATGTTTTAGGCACTCCCATTTCCGGTAGTCACTATCAGGACCTCCAATGTGTGATGACGGGAAAAGAGAAACAGAACAACGTGCGGCAGATCCAGTTGTGACATCATCCTCATCCACGCCAGCCAAAAGACCATCAACAGTCCTCATCAGGTTGGAACTGCTTTTGATATTGAATGTCTGTTGTATCTAAGTTTAAAGTAGCCTAAACTAAAAAATAGCCTAGGCTAGCTGCTCAAGTCAGGTCATAGGCTATGTAGCCCTATGCAGTGGTGACCCGTCATTCAGGGCAGGTGAGGTTGAGCCCCAAATGTTTGAAAAAAAAAAGAAAAAACATATATTAATATATTTTTTGGTCTTGCCTGTTGTGCATGTTATTTTGGTATTAATACGTGTCACATATCAGTTTGCAAACAATGTAAAAAAAAAAATATATATATGTATATAATTGAGTTAATAAAGCCACATACAAACATTGTCTCTTTTTTGTTTTCTTGAGTAAGTCAGCTTCAAAATGCAGGTGTTTCAGCCTAGCTCAGTGCTTTCTGTGGTGGTGGGGCGGGCCAGCAGAAAATAGGAGCATTGCGCCGCGATTGGCTCAGTGTTCTGTCACTAATGGGGACACTATGTCACGACCAAGTCTAAGTCCTTTGTTAAGGGTGTAGACATCAAACATTTAAGCCCTTTGGGTCCTGCCATAGACTTACCCCCGAGTGGTACATAGAGCGACGCACAATTGGCCCAGCATCGTATGGGTTTGGCCGGGGTAGTCCGTCATTGTAAATAAGAATTTGTTCTTAACTGACTTGCCTAGTTAAATAAAGGTTAAATAAATAAATAAAAAATACATTATAAGTGCCCTTCCAAGAAGGCTCAAGGTCATTGGCCACAGATAAAATGATGTTGAAACATGTTATATGTACAGTAGCTTTGATTGGACTGAATATCTACTTTCAAAATCTTAGCTAACAGTCATCATCATGAATCAAGTCGACAATCTACCGGCAAATCCTTGTCATATGAAGAGAAATTATAGATAAAACGTATCGGTGCTCATCGGCCATTGGACATAAACATTACACAACAAGTTGGAAATCGCAAATTCAACAATGATTGGTTTGGAAGGAATCGGTGACAGTGACTAACTGCAAGCATTGCAACTGGGAAGTCTGGAATAAACAAGCTCAGACTGGGAAAATAGGTTTTGAATGGTCATCCAACTTGAATTGTAAATCCGGCCTCTTTCTCTTTCTTTGATGACAAAATTTGCCTACGAAGGACCACCTTCTTGTTCAAGTGAGAACAGCACAACAAGGTGAGTCCAAAAATGTCTTATATGCTACTGCATAAATTATTGAATATGCCAGGGAGATATGTATACTGTATCTAAGAAAGTGTATGTTGTGTAATAAGCTGTTAGTAGCCCATGTGCCTCACCCTAATAATTTGGTCTATTCTCACCAACGCGGTATTGTATTTGTATTTATTTTATCTTTATTTAACTAGGCAAGTCAATTAAGAACAAATTCTTATTTACAATGACAGCCACGCTCTAACCGCTAGGCTACCTGACGCTCTGTTGTGGCTGGTGCTTGTTTGCAGAATTATTTTTGTACAGTTTTGACAGTGCTACTGATAGTAGTAGTTGCGCTTGGCTTGTATGTGCAAATTCAGCACACACAACATTCTATAATAGAATTGTGTTTTTTGACGTGTCAAATAGGGGTATTTGACATGTATGTTTTTTGACACGCAAAGACCCAAACGTCGTTCATTGTCTGCTTATATGCCCCCTTTATTTATCCTACGATTCTGACTTTGGTGTACAGGGAGAACACTTAGAACAGCCCATGTTCTGAATTCTGTCGCTGTACATTCTGTCGCTGTACATTTCAAATGAACAAATAGTTATATTGACTACATCCGTCCTAGCTCGCTCATTAATGTCTTAATTGAAATTACGGATTGCCTCTTATCCGCTCGTTGTCCCCTTATGCCATAGTTTGTACATCTCAATTGTCATTAGATACAACATTTGTTTAAGCAAGTCAGCCATGTCAGCTATACTTTTTTAAAAGGCATTAAAAGAGGCTGAATGAACTGTTTCTCTGCCAGACAAGGCTCCGCTGATAGCCAGTTGTAGAAGTGGTAAGGTGTTGGGACAGCTGTTGGGAATCTCCTGTTGGGACAGCTTTATGTAGGCCCTAACAGTTTGTGAGCACTGTTTGTCACCGTTATAGTGCAATTAATGTATTGTTTAGTGTTGTGTAGTGGCTTTTCTGGCATGAATCCCACTTTTTTTTTTTTTTGCCCCACCAAGATTTACATGCTAAAATCGCAACTGAGCCTACAGTAGGTGAAAAACATAATTTCAGCATACATCTGTCCACTACCGAGGACATTTCTTGATAAGCTCTTATTAATTCATTTTTAATGTGAAAATGTTTTACACAGTCCTGACAACTCACTTAACTATTCTTGAGATATTCACTTAGGCCTACTAGAAACAGTTATAAAACTATTAATTCATAATTAGACCACAAACTTATTTTAAAATGTCCATAAAATGTGCTGATTTTGATGGAAGCCATTTTTGTTTACAACCAGGAAGATAAAGTTGTCAAGGTCACACCCCCACTCATGTGATATTACTGAAAAGCAGGACAAAACAGTGGCTTGTATGGCCTCAGAGATACGTACCAAGAACTGGTGTCCTGGGTCTCAGAAGGATATAAAACAAACATTGTTCATGTCACAGGGGGACCAATATGAAACTTGGACTTTTTGACAGAGTCAATCGTTTAAACTCATGAGATGTTTTGATTTAATTATGGCACATCCCTTCTGTCTGGCATGATGGCGACGGACATTGTTATATCTACAGAGTCTCTCGTTCTGACCCCCAGAGAGGGCTGAAAACGGTGTCTATTGGCCTCTCCTTTCAACCCGGGCGGTTTCGACCAACCGAGAGGAAAGATAACAACCACGAACTTTGTGTGTCGATCGCCGCCTCACTGTCTCCTCTCTCTGCAGGCTGAGCACAGACCACTCCGGCGGATTAACCAACCCTAGCATCGAAGAGTCGTCACGAGCATTACATCACCGATTCCCACACCCGAAGCGTAAAATGAGACCCATTTAATATTTAACCAGCGGATCTGAACACTGATAATGAGGGGAGACGCCTGGATTTTCATTTTTTGATGTCTTGGGGATTATACAAATACATATAAACAATTCCAACGTATAGGCTATACAATTCATCAGAGAAATGATGGCGCTCTTATGAACGGGGGATAGACGAACACCGTCATCAGCATTTCTGCCTGTCGGCTCCTTTGTGTTGGTAGATAATGTGAATGGCGAAAGATGACATGGCAGAGGTAGATTCAGCATCCAGTGGAGCGGAACCCCCGGGCGGTCTGGATATAGCATTCCCGTACGAGGAGTATGAATGCAAAATATGTTACAATTATTTCGACCTTGACCGTCGCGCGCCCAAGATTTTAGAATGCTTGCACACATTTTGCGAGGAGTGCCTGAACACTCTCCATCTACGCGAGGAGCGTCCATGGCGCATCAGCTGCCCTATATGTCGCCACAGGACGCTGGTGCCGGACTATCGGATACAAAACCTGCCCAATAATACCAAGGTAACGGAGGATTTCCCCTTGTACATTGACTCTGACCCTCTGCCTCAGGATGCTTTGCCCCTGTACCCTCCTCCGTTGCACCCCGTGCTCGTAGCACTCAGACGCGAGGAGGCATCGGGGGCGTCCACGAGCCAAGCTACTCCCTCCACTACCTTGTCCACCGCCACTACCCTCTCCCAGGACTCCGTGCGCTATGACAGCTGTCAGAGCTGCAAACGGGTTGCCCTGACTACGGGCTGTGTGTGCGTGATCTTCTCCTTTCTGTCCATGCTGGTTCTGCTCTTCATGGGCCTGATCTTCGTGCATAGTCACAGCAGTCCGCCCTCGCCCGCGGGACCCATCTGTCTGTCGGTGGCCAGCATCCTAGCCATGTTCTCGGTGGTCGTCACGTGGCTGATCTGCTGGTTAAAATATAGACCCGATCACGAGACAGGCCGCTCATCTGGAACGAATAGGCGGAACGCCTGATGATGAAGATGATAATCATAATGATAATGTGTTGTATGTGTGATATATGTATATACTGCTGTATACTAGCATAATGTCTCTCCCTCCTTTTACTTTTTTAGAAATAAACATGGTCCAGAACGGCCTTTTAACAGTAGGATATAGCAAACACCATACAAAGGCCTTCACCTGCTCATTGAGCATTAAGCCTACAGTAGCCTACCATTGATAAATTCATACATGTACTTGTATGCCTACCTATGGTAGACTCATATGATGATGGGTAACCTTCCCTACGACCTAGATTAACTGCTTGTGGCTCCCAGACTAGACTGGTTGAGTTGAGGACCAGGGTTTGATACCAGTTTCCTGAAAAGTATACATTACCCACTATGCCTCTCACTGTATGAAAACCTGTCCTCAATCCCTTGCATCTCAAAGACACACCTGTCTATGTTATTGTATTGTGGGCTATACAATTCCACATGCATAGGTTTGAGATTTTGTATCACGGCTATAACAGGCCCACTGTTATTTGAGAAGTCACTAATATACACTACATGGTCAAAAGTATGTGAACACCTGCTTGTCAAACATCTCATTCAAAAATCATGGGAATTATATGGAGTTGGCCCCCGCTTTGCTGCTATAACATCCTCCACTCTTCTGGGAAGACTTTCCACTAGACGTTGGAATATTTCTGCAGGGACTTGCTTCCATTCAGGCAAGAGAATTAGTGAAGTCGGGCACTGATGCTCGGCGATTAGGCCAGGCTCACAGTCGGAGTTCCAATTCAAGAGATTGGAGGGCGATGTGAAGATAGGGAGCGGTGTCATTACAGGTGTTTAAATTGACATGGTGTTTAGGTTACCAAGAGTAGCTCTAGAGAACAGGTACCTGCTCCATTCCTATTTCAAAAGTGCACCGTTTGTAGGCCTACACTTTCTCCTGCCTGTGTAGTCACATCATTAGCATCTGCCCCAGGCCTCTGAAAGATTGCGTTCTGCTTATATGTCAGAAAGCATCCTCTTCCCCTTCCTCCTGTCTGTCAACTGATCATCGACTGACAGTGAAGGTGAAAGGAAGGTTCCTTCCCACCATATTGCTTTCAGTCTTGTTGTCAATCACTTCAGATAATTGACAAGCTTCTTGAAGAAGGGAGGAGGCATTTCCTCAGTTTTCTAATGAGGCAGATTTCCCCCTCTCTTTTGTGGTTAAAGATGCACTCCAGGACCTTAAGCACAACAATTTCGTAACATATTGCACTAATTGGGTTTGTAACATATCACACGAATTGCAAAATTTTAATGATATCCTACAATTTGCTAAATTCATAACATATCACACAAAATGGATGAGGTAGTAGGCTACACAAAAAACAGGGAACCGTTTTGGCTATTGAGCACCACTTTAAAAACGACTGGCTGAAAATATCGAAACGCTCTGGAGTGCATCTTTAGTTGCCATGTGCTTGACAGGCTTCCAAAGCAAACATTCCTCTAGTCTGTTGCCTGTATGGTCGGTGATCATCAGGGGGCATATTGAGACAGTTGCCGTGAGGATGCAATAGGATCCTTAGTGTCTGAGGCACAGTTTCTGCAATGCCTACGGAATTTAGAGACTAAAATGAAATGGATTGGATCTGTCAATATTAGTGAATAAGACAATGTTATTGAAGTCAGGACCTTGAAGTCTACAGTGCTGCACTGGTTCCCCCCTATAACCAGGGACTGACTGATTGATATTGGCACATCCTGATGAGTGGACTCTTTGTCCAATCAATGATATTAATCAATCACTTAACTACCATAGAATGATACATAATCCCAACAGTACTACCGAAGACCACAAGGCTTAGATTTATACAGCCCTGTTTTGTATTTACTTTATACTGTATGTGCTCTGTGTAGAACAAACACTGTTGTCTCCTGCCTCTTGGGCCCTCTTCCTATGTCTTTTAAGATAGGATTCACATAAATATATGCACATTGGAGAAGGCTGGGATATACAGAGATTTATATCTAAGCACTTACTCCCCTAACACGTTCACTTTAACATGGCCTCACAATCAAACATGATTACGGACCTGGCCTCTAAAGATGGCCACGCCTGCTTCAATTACCTGTCACTCCCCTGTTACTCCCCTGTCAGGCTGTCAGTATAACCTTCAGAAGATGCACTTTCATCCTCTTATTTGACACAAGTAATATACAGTTGAAGTTGGAAGTTTACATACACCTTAGCCAAATAAATTTAAACTCAGTTTTTCACAATTCCTGACATTTCATCCTAGTAAAAATTCCCTGTCTTAGGTCAGTTAGGATCACCACTTTATTTTAAGAATGTGAAATATCAGAATAATAGTAGAGAATGATTTATTTCAGCTTTTATTTCATTCATCACATTCCCAGTGGGTCAGAATTTTGCATACACTCTATTAGTATTTGGTAGCATTGCCTTTAAATTGTTTAACTTGGGTCAAACACTTCGGTTAGCCTTCCACAAGCTTCCCACAATAATTTGGGTGAATTTTGGCCCATTCCTCCTGACAGAACTGGTGTAACTGAGCCAGGTTTGTAGGCCTCCTTGCTCGCACATACGTTTTCAGTTCTGCCCACATATTTTCTATAGGATTGAGGTCAAGGCTTTGTGATGGCCACTCCAATACCTTGACTTTGTTGTCCTTAAGCCATTTTGCCACAGCTTTGGAAGTATGCTTGGGGTCATTGTCCATTTGGAAGACCCATTTGCGACCAAGCTTTAACTTCCTGACTGATGTCAAGAGATGTTGCTTCAATATATCCACATCATTTTCCTTCCTCATGATGCCATTTATTTTGTGAAGTGCACCAGTCCCTCCTGCATCAAAGCACCCCCACAACATGAAGCTGCCACCCCCATGCTTCACGGTTGGGATGGTGTTCTTCGGCTTGCAAGCCTCCCCCCAGTTCTATTTTTGTTTCATCAGACCAGAGGACATTTCTCCAAAAAGTACAATCTTTGTCCCCATGTGCAATTGCAAACTGTAGTCTGGCTTTTTTATGGTGGTTTTGAAGCAGTGACTTCTTCCTTGCTGAGCGGCCCTTCAGGTTTTGTCGATATAGGACTCGTTTTACTGTGTATATAGATACTTTTATATCCGTTTCCTCCAGCATCTTCACAAGGTCCTTTGCTGTTCTGGGATTGATTTGCACCTTTTGCACCAAAGTACGTTCATCTCTAGGAGACAGAACGCGTCTCCTTCCTGAGCGGTATGGTGGCTGCGTGGTCCCATGGTGTTTATACTTGCGTACTATTGTTTGTACAGAAGAACGTGGTACGTTCAGGTGTTTGGAAATTGCTCCCAAGGATGAACCAGACTTGTGGAGGTCTTCAATTCTTTTTCTGAGGTCTTGGTTGATTTCTTTAGATTTTCCCATGATGTCGAGCAAAGAGGCACTGAGTTTGAAGGTAGGCCTTTAAATACATCCACAGTTACACCTCCAATTGACTCAAATTATGTTGATTAGCCTATCAGGATCTTCTAAAGCCATGACATAATTTTCTGGAATTTTCCAAGCTGTTAACAGGCACAGTAACTTTGTGTATGTAAACTTCTGACCCACTGGAATTGTGATATAGTGATTTATAAGTGAAATAATCTGTCTGTAAACAATTGTTGGAAGAATTACTTGTGTTAATATGAAATCTGTGGAGTGGTTGAAAAATGAGTTTTAATGACTTCAACCTAAGTGTATGTAAACTTCCGACTTCAACTGTATATGTATATACACTGGGGTCCAAAAGTTTGGAATATTACTAATTTCGTTTATTTGCACTATTTTTTACATTATAGAATAAAAGTGAAGACATCGAAATGATGACATAACACATATGGAATCATGTAGTAACCAAAAAAGTGTTAAACAAATCAAAATATATTTTATATTTGAGATTCTTCAAAGTAGCCACCCTTTGCCTTGATGACAGCTTTGCACAATCTTGGCATTCTCTCAACCAGCTTCACCTGGAATGCTTTTCCATCGGTCTTGAAGGAGTTCCCACATATGCTGAGCATTTGTTGGTTGCTTTTCCTTCACTACGGTCCGATTCATCCCAAACCATCTAAATTTGGTTGAAGTTGTAACCAAAAATCTCAAATTTGGACTCCAGACCAAAGGACAAATTTCCACCGGTCTAATGTCCATTGCTCGTGTTTGTTGACCCAAGCAAGTCTCTTCTTTTTATTGGTGTCCTTTAGTAGTGGTTTCTTGGCAGAAATTCGACCATGAAGGTCTGATTCACACAGTCTCCTCTGAACAGTTGATATTGAGATGTGTAAGTTAATTGAACTCTGTGAAGCATTTATTTGGGCTGAAATCTGAGGCTGGTAACTCTAATGAACTTATCCTCTGCAGCAGAGGTATTTCTGGGTCTTCCATTCCTGTGGCGGTCCTCATGAAGCTGGTTGAGAGAATGCCATGAGTGTGCAAAGCTGTCATCAAGGCAAAGGGTGCCTACTTTGAAGAATCTCAAATATAACATAAATTTTGATTTGTTTAACACTTTTTTGGTTACTACATGATTTCATATGTGTTATGTCATAGTTTTGATGTCTTCACTTTTATTCTACAATGTAAAAAATAGTACAAATAAAGAAAAACCCTTGAATTAGTAATATTCCAAAGTTTTGGCCCTCAGTGTATATATATACTGTATATTGTCTATTATTGTATTAATGATGAATTTAAAAATAACTTAATGTTTTTGAGTTTGTTCATTGTTGTTAAGGTACTAAAATGTATTTGCACAGATAAATGTTACGTATGTGCTGTTTAACACAGTTAAGTAATAAAGAATACATTACAATGTTTATGTGCAATGATTCTTTCTCTTAAAACGTTGAAATGAGACATATTGATGATGGGCATGCCAGTAGAGAATACTTAAAGGGATACTTGGGGATTTTGGCAATAATGCCCTTTATTTACTTCCCCATTTTTATATCTCTGTGTCCAGTATGAAGGAAGTTAGAGACCGTTTTGTGAGTCAATGCTAACTAGCGGTAGCACAATGACTGGAAGTGACTTCTTGTCATTGCGCTAATGCTAGTTAGCAATTGCGCTATTTACCAACTTCCTTCAAACTACACGCAGAAACATAAACATTGTATACATGAGTTCATCTGACTCTGGAGAAGTAGATAAAAGGCATCATTGCTAAAATCCAGAACTATCCCTTTAAGAACTGACTGTTCATTTTTGACGTTTGAGTTATCATGGACGCAACTAGCCATAGAACAGTCCTTGGCTGAAGAGAGCAGTAACTCACTGTCCCACAGGCGCCTAGTTTTGGAAATTCCAGACCTAGGGCAACAGCACGCTGGAACATTGGTTACATTGTCGGAGGCAACCCATATGTCTAGACTAACAGACATCCTCTGTTGATAGACACAACATAGAATACTAGACTAGGAAAAAAGGGTTTTTCGGTTGGACTCAAGGAGAACTCTTTTTGCTTCCAGGTAGAACCCAATATGGTTCCAGTCATTGGTTCCATGTAGAACTCTCTGTGGAAAGGGTTCTACATGGAACCCAAAAAATTTTGACACTACTGTTTAACTGAGTTGAATTGTCTGCAGAGTAAATTGACACTAAAAGAAATCCTCTCTTCAAGCCCTCTCTTGGCCCAGGTGTATACACTAATGCCATCTGTATGTGAACAATGCATAAGGACTTGCCATATCTGTGTTCCTGTTGAAACAGGAACTTCCTTTGCAGTTGGAAGAAGGTAATGATTAGGGTTAACAGAGTCAGCCCCCTCTCTGCCCAAGATGAGAAGAATACAGCTGCAGGTTCAAGGGTCATTACACATGATGTCATATCTTCCACCACCAGGCAATCCACGTGGCTTGTAACAACCGTGGTTTGAGTAACCTTCTGTTCTGCTTCCAGTATACGCCCAACTGTGGCTTGGGTTGGATGGTTGGTAGGCCTTTCCACATTAGCAAGTCAGGTATTGGGTGGCTTTGGTTCTGAGGCTGAAACCCACCCCCAGCCATGCAACATCCATGCACCATTCTATTACCACATATCCCTCCAAGGAGAGAGAGGTTGGGTTTTGGTGCGCTACTGGGAGACTCACATTAGGGCAGGCGTCGTGGGCCGGGGAGCCATGGTGAGCTCTGGCTGGGGGAGGAGGAGGGAAGAAAGGATAGGTTCACCTACAGGGCACCTCTACGACCACCTCCTGGTTAACATCAGAGAGAGAGAGAGAGAGAGAGAGAGAGAGAGAGAGGCCTGGAGGATCAGGGGGAGAGATGGGGTTAGCTGAGCTTCCCTTTGTCCATTCATTCTCCCATTCCCTTCTTTTCCTTCCATCATTCTTTATTTTTTTTCATAATTTTCTCAGGGCAATTGAATTGTATAGGCCTTAATGCAAGGATGAAAATCTCATAGTATATGCGTCTCTGATCCAGAAGTTTGACACCCCTATGCTACAGGATGTGATGATAACATCTCAAACGTTTTGTCATTTCTAAAGCCCCCCTCCCTCTCTTACCAACCAACTATCCATTCATTGCTCAACTATTTATGTTTGATTAAACATGATTTGCTTTCCCGTGTCTCCACTTCTTACGGGAAACACATGTTTTCAGTCGTTTAATCCATTTAACATGATCCTTGTGTGTTAAATGGTTGAGTACATAACCATACAGAACCATACATACAGTAGCTACCAATATAGCCTATTCCTACATTTAGCATCCTTGCAAACCAATTATGTGATAACTCATAATATGGTGTTATATTTAATTTAAACATTTATATAATGATCAACACTGTAAAACAATTAGAGACATAGTTAGGCATGTTTTTATAAAACTTTGTTTTATAACCATCTCGGAGGTCAGTCTTCTAGTTAGACTATATGCGTTATCTTAATTCGATTTATTTTTGTGTGAATTATTGATCTATAGCATTAATCAACAAAAAAACTATTGGACAAATAAGTGTTTATAGATTTGACTGTATACCTCATGCAACTCATTTACTTCTCATCCCCGGTAATGGATTAGACACGGAGATTCTGTATTGCTTTCAAGAAGGCCGAGGTATCGCTCTCTGTTTTCCTTCGTTACATCAGTTTTTTGGGTACAATATCCAGTTTCAATACGTTCAATGACCCCCGAAATCGCCACGTTAGTAAATTTAAGATAAATGTTTTGCCAGAATGTTCAAGAAGGGGTGACACTATTAGTTGTAAAGTAAAACATTCTGTCAGTTTACTAAAAGGTCGGCTATACTGAGTATCTGAGGTATTGGTAATATGACTTAAACTAACATATTTATATTAAGGAATATAATAAAATAACTTTTTGTGCAGCCCGTCAAAACCTTCCATAAACGACATCATCACCAATGTGTTCATTATATTCTTCACATGTATGTTCTCTCTAGCAACTTCATATCGGCATGTGCCAATATACATTTTCATCCGATCGAATTGATCTGTAAAAATGGTAGATTAAATAAATAGGGTTTTTAGGTAAAAAGCAATACATCAATGACTATTAATATTTTTTGTAATCAATATTTGAACATTTCCCGTGTTCAAATACGCTATTTAAATGCCAAGTGAATTGACAAAACTAATATTGGGTTCCTCCTCCTAATGGTTCAATGAAGGACAATAATCTGCTCCTTAGCACGTGAAAGGACCCTCGTTTCCCCTGCCTATTTTCTCCAGGCAGGTATTGTCCGCGCGCGTTCTAACATAAAGACAACATTTAAGTTTATTTTCAAAGGTACAAAATAGGCTAATGTTAATTGAGTAAATCTAAAGCCAGCGGGATACGTCTTTTCTGCTGAATAAGAGAAGTATGATAGTGCTTACATTCGATCTCCCTGCTGTGCTCTTTTTTTCTCCTAGGTGACCTCACGGGGTTGGAGAGGTGACGGTAAAGACAAAAGACTTGGAACATCAGGTGCGTCTCGTACCTTCCAACTAGTGACTGATGTCTTCAGGTGCGTCATGTGGAGCATGAATTCGTTCAAATACCCTTACAAGGGCACACATTTTTCATTATAACCTTTTGTCATTAGAAAAAATTAAACAATCCTCAAAACGATAAATACACATTTCCAAAATCCGGAGAGGGACTAGAATGTCTTCAACATCAATTTGGTCAAACCTCTTCTGTAGTTGCTATTAGCAAGGCTACTGGCACTAGCAGTAAGCATAGGCCTATGTGTTATTGGTATTATGTGTAGGCTACATATGCATATTAAAAACTATCACGGAGGCCCTAATAACAGTGTCAATATTTAAATGTCCATTTAGCCTGTAAATGTGCAATATGCCCTCAGGTCCCGCGTCAAAGGTTAACCTCTTGCCGCGGTGGCCGAGCTAATCCGGTTATAGTGCACCTCGGCACCTAGATGGGTAACGACCTCTGTGCTTCTGCATGACATATGCGCCCCACGCGCAAGCACCACCTTATGGTGAGAAAAATACATAAAATGTGGAGAAAAAGCGTGGTATTTGGGATGACACACAAATAAAATAGAATGCTTAAAAAACAATCAATTATAGGCCTACATTATGCTGGGGAGTATTTCTGTCTGTAAAAAGGCCCTTTTGTGGTGAAAAACTAATTCTGATTGGCTGTGCCTGGCTGCCCAGTGGGTGGGCCTACCTGCCAAGTGGGTGGGCCTATGCCCTCTCAGGCCCACTCATGGCTACACCCCTGCCAAGGCATGTGAAATCCATAGATTAGGGCCTCATTTATTTATTGAAATTGACTGATTTCCTGATATGAACTGCAACTCAGTAAAATCTTATAATTTTTTTTAAATATATGTTTTGGTACATATGCAAAAGTATGTGGCCATCCCTTCAAATTAGTGGATTTGGCTATTTTAGCCACACACATTGCTGACAGGTGTATAATATCGCACACACAGCCATGCAATCTCCATAGACAAACATTGGCAGTAGATGACCTTACTGAAGAGCTCAGTGACTTTCAACATGGCACTGTCATAGGATGCCACCTTTCCAGTCAGTTTGTCAAATTTCTACCCTGCTAGAACTGCCCCGGTCAACTGTAAGTGCTGTGCTATTATTCTGAAGTGGAAACGTCTAAAAGCAACAACAGCTCAGCCGCAAAGTGGTAGGCCATACAAGCTCACAGAACGGGACCGGCGAGTGCTGAAGCGCTTAGCTGTCCTTGGTTGCAACACTCACTACCGAGTTCCAAACTGCCTCTGGAAGCAACGTCAACACAATAACTTTTTGTCCTAAGCTTCATGAAATGGGTTTCCATGGCTGAGCAGCTGCACACAAGCCTAAGATAACCAATGCGCAATGCCAAGCGTCGGCTGGAGTGGTGTAAAGGCCACCATTGGACTCTGGAGCAGTGGAAACGTGTTCTCTGGAGTGATGAATCACGATTCATCATCTGACATCTGACGGCCTAACCTGGGTTTGGTGAATGCTAGGAGAACTCTACCTGCCCCAATGCATAGTGCTAACAGTAAAGTTTGATGGAGGAGGAATAATGGTCTGGGGCTGTTTTTCATGGATCAGGCTAGGCCACTTAGTTCCAGTGAATGGAAATCATACAAAGACATTCTAGGTGATTCTATGCTTCCAACTTTGTGGCAACAGTTTGGGGAAGGCCCTTTCCTGTTTCAGCATGAGATCGGCGTGGAAGAACTTGACTGGCCTGCACAGAGCCATGACCTCAACCCCATCGAACACCTTGGGGAAGAATTGGAACTCTGACTGTGAGCCAGGCCTAATCGCCCAAAATCAGTGTCCGACCTCACTAATGCTCTTGTGGCTGAATGGAAGCAAGTCCCCGTAGCAATGTTCCAACATCTAGTGGAATGCCTTCTCAGAAGAGTGGAGGCTGTTATAGCAGTAAAGGGGGGACCAACTCCATATTAATGCCCATGATTTTGAAATGAGATGTTTGACGAGCAGGTGTCCACATACATTTGGTCATGTGGTGTATGTATGGTTTAAAATGGTATGTTACTTATTGAATTTGAAAATATCAGACTGATCGGATCATTGCTCTATATACTCTTGGGACTAAAGAAATGAAATCTAAAAGCAAACATGCAGCTAACCAAGTAACAATTAGCTCCTTTAGATGGACAGTGGAGGGAAGAGGGGTTTTGTCTGAATTCAAAGGTGGGGAGTGAACCTCTGCTCCTTTGATTGATAGGGGAGCTCTAAAGAGCATGGCTGCTTTCACTTCTTCCACAATGCCCTACACTGCAGCCAAACGTTCAAAAGAAGACAGGCTATGTGCACACTGCCCACAAACTGAGGTGAAAACTGAGCTGCAAATGTATAACCATATTATAGACACATATTTCCCTCAGATTACACAGACCAACAAAGAATTCGAAAGTAAATCCAATTTTGATAAACTCCCATATATATTGGGTGAAATACCACAGTGTGCCATCACAGCAGCAAGATTTGTGACCTGTTGCCACAAGAAAAGGGCAACCAGTGAAGAACTCTATATATACCATTGTAAAACCCATATTTATGTTTTTTTATTTTCCATTTTGTATTTTAATATTACATTTTAAATGTATCTATTCCTTCGAAACTCTTGTGATTGTAATGTTTACTGTTCATTTTTTATTGTTTATTTCACTTTAGTTTATTATATTTCACTTGCTTTGGCAATGTAAACTTATGTTTTCCATGCCAATAAAGCCCTTTGATTCGAATTGAGAGAGAGAGAGAGAGAGACCGCAATTCCCCTTCCTTTTGCGATTGCCAATAAGGAAACTACTTGTCTTTTCAACTGGCAAGGAAACTATAAATAAATGCCCAACAACACAATAGTAACGTCTCTGTCAGCAGAATAGACGTTCTTTACGGCTCTCCTGGCGTCGTAGCCTGCTGGGGCGCGAGTCCCCGTCAGACGGATCTCTTATTGGTAGTGCGCAATCTAAAAGCGACAATAAATTCCTCGAGGTGCACTAACTTTTGTGTTATCTTCGGGCCATGGAGTGATAACAAATGGATGCTCTCTAGGGGGAAAAAATACCTTAAATTAAACACTGTTTTATGTTGTGACTAATAAATAAGGTAACATTTAAAACTATTACGCATTTCTATATTTAACCGACACCTGCGTGTGAACTTATGATCTGAGGTGATGTCAAATTTGTCAATGAGATGATTGAAGACCGTTCCTGAGTCCTGTCCCAAGCAAGGTCTCTGAGAACAACTCTGAGGAAGAAAGTTTGCTGCACCGTCAGCCAATCATTACGCACGCCCAAGAGCCGGGTCTGCCTCCTCTAAACCAATCACAGAGCCTGGGTCACTGATGGGAAAGAAGTGCAGTACAATTAAGAAATGTTCCTCTGGTTTTGACCATCTTCCCTCACTCTGAACGTGTGTCAACAACAACAGCGACAACAACATCACTTGCATGATTATTTATGACATCGCAGATTCCATCACGTATCCAAGTGCTTCTTGACTGGTGAAACATCAACGCATAGGCGCACTCTTCAGAAGTCTAGCTACAGTTTTTCCTGGTTTGGTAACTTGGGCTGTTTTCTTCGGGAGGCGGGTGTGCTTTTTTTTCTCCCGGGACGCTGGTTCCTGTCTAGTCCAGTGGCTACTCTATCAAGGCTAACCTCCCAAGAATTGGAATACAAGGTTTTTTTACTCATAATTTCCCCCACTGGTCAAGCTCCATCGTCGGCAGCTCCCCGTTCTCCTCTCTGGCGGGAGGTTAGCTGAATACGTAGGGTTGTGGAGGTACCACTGCGTTGGCTGGGGCAATACCAAGGATGATGCGCCCCATGCTGGCTCAGAATTACCCCCACAGTGGCTTCCCACTGGAAGGTAAAATCAAAAGTCGAAACAACTTTTTGAGCACTGCTTGTGGGAAGATTTAGGCTTCGATGCGTAATAATTAAGAAGTGATTATTAATATATAATACTCTGTTAATTCAATTATGTAGCCTACCCCCATAAGCCACCCTCCTAAACATAAAGTTGGTTAGGGAAGCAACACAATTAAAATGTAATATTATTTTCGTGTTTCATTTTTAATTGTTCTTTTCATTTCGGTTATCGGATGCAAAGTGGATTTAACTGTTAACCTCGTCGTTATCATCTGGTTTGTTTTGTAGTCGTTATTGACATACATTTTTCTATTTATCTATTTGTTTGCAGGGGACTATTAATTAAAGTATTAATTGAATAATCGCCTAATATCTGAAAACAAAGTATTTGTTTATTTACAGAATATTTACAGGGTCATATAAGTAGGCTCTTCACCTCTCAATATTAAATACTAACATACAGTATCATTACTTAAGGCAACTTTTAAGGCATTTTATTCTTACCAAACCTTTCACTTTAAACTATTTTATATTTTTGTATTAGGCTAGTATAATGATTTGTTTATTTAACATTATTTGTAGTAGCCTTGTGGTGTTATTAATAGCCTATGATGGAATCATTGTTAGTTGTTTTAGGCCTATAGTTTATAATCATGAAGCCATCTGGTGACCATTCGGTGTTTTCTTTTACTCAGTCTCTACCCCGTTAGGCCAAGGCAGAATGAACCAGCTCGGGGGAGTTTTCATAAATGGCAGACCTTTGCCCAACCATATCCGCCATAAGATCGTCGAAATGGCTCACCATGGCATCAGGCCGTGCGTAATCTCCCGTCAGCTCCGTGTCTCTCACGGTTGCGTTTCCAAAATCCTCTGCCGGTACCAGGAGACCGGCTCTATCCGACCCGGGGCCATCGGGGGAAGCAAACCCAAGGTAAGGAAGAGGAAGCACGAGCAGGGTTGGGTTTTATTTTGTCATGCATTTTATTATTCTGTTAACTGTTTTCTAGAGGCATGACATGGGTTAAAAGTTAACAAGCCACATGTTCGGAAAGCATGTACGATGCCTAGATTGTGTTGCTGAGGGTAAGTAGGCAGTGTAAGTAGATATGAGCTGTTTATTCCTTCATTAATTAACGATTATATGATTAACGATTATATGATTTGTTGTTTCCTTAGCAGGGGACGACGCCTGATGTTGAGAAGAGAATAGAGGAGTACAAGCGGGACAACCCGGGTATGTTTAGCTGGGAGATTCGGGATAAATTACTGATGGATGGGATATGTGACCGGAACACCGTTCCATCAGGTAAAAGGAAACATCTGCATTCTGTCATAATTGCTGCCCATTTAAATGGGTGCAATCTTCACCTGCAGCCGTAGATTGTTCATCATCATCATGGTCATCACCATCATCATCGTCTTATTGATCATAATGGGCCTAATGTATTTTCCTTCTCAATAACAACATTTTACCACAATCCAGTTTACTCTCTGATAACAAAAATGTAAAACAACTGCTGAAAATTACGTCTGGGGGAAATAATAACTGTTATAATATAATTGTCAAGTTTAAGTTGAAATAAAATCATACAAAGTATTGCAATGCAATTATAGACGCTAAAGTCAATCGCTTTTTTAATGGTGCATCTGTTAACTTGATATCAAGTTATATTTGTTTGATGCTTTATCACGGTAGATTAGAACACCTTTTAAGCAAGTGAGTGCAGATTGTTTAACTTTTATTTCGACCTTTCCGGTTCATTATTTACTAATCAGTCCTCTGTATTTTCTTCTAACACAGTGAGCTCTATCAGTCGCATTATGAGGAGTAAATTCGGAGGGAAGGGAGATGACGATGATGATGAAGATGAAATCGAGAAAAGGGAATTAGAAGAACACGAACGTCGGGCCAAACACAGCATCGAGGGCATTTTAGGAGACCGATGTAAGTGCAATCATAAATACATGAATACTTAATTTTATCTCTTCTATAGATAACTTGCGTGAGGCAGTTACTTGTTGCGTAAGGGGGAAAGCATAAATGCTTCCACTGTGCACTTTAATGTTATTCGAAACGGTGAGGAAACCTCTCGTTTAATCAAAACTCAAGAAAGATTGTCAGATAAAGGTTTTCATCTTGTTTTGTGTAAGCTTATCGATTTTCAGAAAGCATTCTTGATATGATGACTCGGTGTTATAGGCTAGGCCTACATTTTCACCATGGGTGTCACCAGTCCTTTTTATTTATTTTTTTATTTCACCTTTATTTAACCAGGTAGGTCAGTTGAGAACAAGTTCTCATTTGCAACTGCGACCTGGCCAAGACAAAGCAAAGCAGTGCGACAAAAACAACACAGAGTTACACAGTAAACAAACATGGTCAAAAACACAATGGAAAGTCTATATACAGAGTGCAAAATGTAGTGCAAAATCCTTACGGGTTGCCATTCATTTTTAGACTTTGTAAAGTTGTTGTTTTCGATGCGGTGAAAGCACAGGGAGAGTGTCTTCCTTTGTCGACAGTCATAAAGTGCACTGGATTGTTTTGAATTCTTTATCGACCATATCTCTCCTGCTAATGCTTGCCCCATGAGGCGTTACGATAATTCAAACAGCAGGTGATAGCTTTTGTGGGAAAGGGATGATTGCCCCCTGTGTGTGTGTGTGTGTGTGTGCGTGTGTGTGTGTGTGTGTGTGTGTGTGTGTGTGTGTGTGTGTGTGTGTGTGTGTGTGTGTGCGTGTGTGTGTGTGTGTGTGAGAGAGAGAGAGAGAGAGAGAGAGAGAGAAAGTTAATGAGAAAATGAAAAGTGAACAAATATGTTTCCACGCGTGCTTGCACAGTGTGCAAAGTGAGCAACGCACACGTAATTTATTTCCGACAAACATGATAAGGTTGAGGCATCGAATCAGTCGAATGTTCTTCATACAAAAATATAGCCCAATTGTAATGTTTGAAGAAATACCCCTTATCAAAAATATATAAAAAAGAACCAAAAACTTTTTAAACCCTAATTGTCATGGTATATTTTAAACAAAGAAATCTCATAACACTCCTTTTTACGGTGTCCTACAATTTATTATGAATGAATTCGCAGTCTTATTCCATCTCAATGCAGCTGCTCGCTCCGCTCTACTGTAAAATGCAGACACAGTAAAACAAATTAGAGGAAAAGACGGGGAGTTGGAGGAGACAAAACGTCCCAAATGAGTTGATCAAACATTTGTATAACAGTTCTATCCCTCACAAAGCCAAGCCTCGAGGACACAATCAGACACTTGAGGATGAACTTGGGAGACAAAGGCGCGAGAGTCCATTGAGACTTACGCTTCGGTTACGCGCGGACAAAGCCTGGCTTCGCAGCAGCTTGGTCGCCATAAAAGAAGGCAACCTGTTTATAATTCCGTCAGAAAAGGAGAGGGAGCTTCCCAACAAAAGGCCGAGAAAAGACATTATGAACCCGCAATGAAGGATGAATTATTCAGGTCCGCCAATAGCCGCTGCTCTGGTTAGGTCTAGAGACTGTTCACCATGGAGAAATGGCCGTTTTCACCTACAAAATGTTTCTTTTGGAGTCTTTTTAGGTTATATAAAGAAGCCGACTGCCATTCAGAACTTCTCAAGCCTTCTTTCACTAACTCACTCACACACACACACACACACACACACACACACACACACACACACACACACACACACACACACACACACACACACACACACACACACACACACACACACACACACACACACACACACACACACACACACACACACACACACACACACACACACACACACACACACAGTTATAGTGTATGGGTCTAACTGATATAAAAAAAGAAAAAAGAAAAATCAGCTTAACACGCTGATTTAATGTCGAGATTAATTAAACTTCTTGATAATGTGTTACTTTTAATTTTGGACATACAGAGCATTGCCGACATAATGATTTACGAAAATACGAACTTTTTGTGTATTATGTGTATTATGTGCACTCAGGTTATACATTTTGTGCACACTCACATTTTTTACACAATGTTTAAATGTTAAAAAAAAAATTGTTGATGCTTCTTGTTCCTGCTTTCAACTCTTTATATTATCCTACGTGTTTTAGTTAATGGCACATAATAATTAATAGTTAATTACACTTAATAATTATTTAGGCATGTTACAAATTCCAATGCCACAAGATAAGAAATTAGATTTTCTGTGTAGCAGCCTCATATCAACGGCTTTGCCAAAATATGATATCTCATAAAATGACAAATATTTTCCATTTGCAAAGGCTACTTGATGGTTATTCATAATTTAACTCATAGGTCTAATATATATATGTATATTTGTTGCACAATATATTTTACTTATCAATCAATATACCCCTAATAAAATACATGTACAATTGGATAGTAACATGTCCCTCTGCGTGGTCTATTATTAAATCTTTGATGCCCTATTCTTGACCTCTTAAACATTAATAATCTTCTAAATGATTTGATATTGTGCTATGTCACATTTAATGATCGAGGGAGTGTATTAAAGACTCCTTTGGTGAATGGGGACCAATGTTCTCCCCCGGGAGCCGCGCTTGGCCTCGAGCGGCGGTCACAATGGAACTCGCCACTCGTCATGCGCACTGCTGCAATACTCACCCATCATGCTCTCACCCCCTGCGCTCTCAAAATCTCTTCAAGCGGATTAAATCGAGCCCTTTATTTCATTTTACTTTCATCCGGAGAGCGAACCCGCCCCTCTCCCTCGGTTTCCTTCTCTTTCTCTCTGTGCCTGCGGCGCACATTCGTTTAAAATCTATGGTTCATCTTCAGGAGTGCAACCGCTAACAAAAGAAAGTCCGTTAGTTGTAGAAAAGTCCCTAAAATTAAGTTATCCGTTAAGCCATTGACCCTTCTGATAGTTGTTTTTATTTGGTTGCCAATAAATGTCACATTATTTTATTAATTCCAAAATGTAGTCTATAAATTAATAATAATACGCCTAATAGAGTATCAGTTTCCGTTAGATAAATTGTCCTGTGTCCACGTGCTCATTCGGGCTAGCTTTATCTCAGTTAGTTTGCTAACCTATTTCCATTCATATAGGTCAAGTGTTAATTTTACTCTAAAGACTAACGAAAAATGTAAACTTAACGTTTGCACTAATATCAGTTGACTCTAACTAATACATGGTTTAGGCTATTATGCGTATGTAATGACAGTTGTAATGAGCGCACAATCTAAATTGGTTGGTGTTTGGTCCTGAAGACTAAGCTATTGTGGCACTCTAGAGATTGGCTTGTATGGGGTTGAGGGATGCCAGCAACGTAATGTCCAGACCTTTTTTTTTAATGACTTTTAGTTTTTTCGAGACGTTTTTTCTGTCTGGTGTCATTTGGAATGTGGTTTTTACATCCGCAATTACAATCTGAAAATTACTTTTTTTCAATCTGAAAGTTACTTTTTTAGAGGAAAAGTGACACCACTTTACGACTTTTTTTTAGCCAAGTGGGTCAAACATTGATGAAGTAGAT
This sequence comes from Thymallus thymallus, assembly GCA_023634145.1. Taxonomy (NCBI): domain Eukaryota; kingdom Metazoa; phylum Chordata; class Actinopteri; order Salmoniformes; family Salmonidae; genus Thymallus; species Thymallus thymallus. Next base: position 26,428,271 of record CM042378.1, read on the forward strand.
GTTTGTTGAGACCATTGTTGTGCGTGGGAGGAGCACTAGTTGAGCCCCTGGTCGTTCACAATTCATTGTCGTTTCCCTTAAGTGTCCACATCAAAGGCAGCTCGTTTGGATTTATTTGTCTGGGGAAAAGAAAAACTGAAATGTGTTTCGGGAATCTCAAGCTCGCTAAATTGCAGCCTCGTGCAACACCGTGCCAGAAATGATGCGCAAGTATGTAATCACGCTCCAAATGTGTTTGGAATAAATGCTGTTGCAGTTTGACTTGAAAGAAGACATCAGGGCAGGCCATCTTTCTCAATTCATGTGTCCGAGAAAATACTTTCCACTTAGAATTACAATAGTTGAACACATTCTTCCACTCTTTAGAACATCATTTTCCAAATGTCCAGTCGTTGCTCCAGTCTCGCTAAATGCATTCTGTGCATATTTTCTATTTTGGCACAGTTCCTGCATAACCATTAGCAGGGGTTGGATATAGTAGTTTTTCTGCCTTCCAGAATCTAAAGGCTGACATTGAATTAATTAACCCTAGAAATGGAGCTACTGATTGATAATGCACACAGCGGCCCTCTCCTCCTCTCTCATATGTCCAATGTATCTTCGTAACCTTACTTCGCTAATTCAAATTTGCCTGAATAACACTCATGATACATACACAGGAGCCTTGTTGGCCCAGCACATTTCCACTTATACCCAGACACACACAAAATTCCCCATCTGAAAGACAAACAGTCAAAGGGGGATAACTTTATTTTGTGAAAGGGTCTCCTGGAAAGGGCTAATTGAATAAGTCTGGGATCTTTGAAAACCTGCCATGGTGAGCGCAGTCATCATGTCATAATTAGGTTTATTGAGGCGCATTCCACCAATCTGCTGCCATTCTCCCAGCCTCGTTGTGCCCAGAGCCAGGCCAGTAGCTGCAGGACAAAAGGGAATCAAGAGCGGACAATACATGAAAGGTCCAAAAGATTTAGCTGCTTTTGTCACAGAAACTGAGCAAGACTTTGTTTGTGTAAATAAAGTTGAGGAACTTGGGGTCCCCCACTACTCAGGCGAAGGCTGGAGCTTCTATACAATTTAAAATGTGGGCACACACTGGATTAGTGCCTGGAGGAGAGAGGGAAAGAAGGAGAGGGGGAACGAAGATGCTGGAAAGAGAGTGAGCGAGGAAGAGAGAGGGGTGGGGGGGGTGTGAACGAAAAGGGTTTGAGAGAGTATTAGGGGCTATGATTGTGTATTTAGTGTGTGAGTGTTTGTAGAGTTATGTTCTGCATGGCTTCTGATGTTTGATTTGGGATGTTCATCATTGTCTTACAGTGGCACTGGAAGAGGGAGGGTGGTGAACAGTGGTTTGCTTTTGTGGGCATCTGGTTTGTGAAGCTTAGAAGGCATTGAAGTTGGAAACACAATACACACTATACAGTTAAATATATCAAATCAAATCAAATTTTATTTGTCAATTGCACTGAATACAACAGGTGTAGACCTTACTGTAAAATACTTACTTACAAGCCCTTAACCAACAATGAAGTTTTAAGAAAATAGAGTTACTAAATAAACTAAACTAAAGTAAAAAAAACAGTAACACAATAAAATAACAATAATGAGGCTATATACAGGGTTACCTGTACGAGTCAATGTGCGAGTGTACAAGTTAGTCGAGGTAATTTGTACATGTAGGTAGGGGTAACGTGACTATGCATAGATAATAAACAGTCTTATGGAACATTCCAAATAAAATAAAATAAAATAAAATGTTAATGGTCACATACAAATATTTAGCAGATGTTATTGCGAGTGTAGCAAAATGCTTGTGTTTCTAGCTCCAACAGTTCAGTAGTATATCACAATTCACAACACACAAATCTAAAAGTAGAAGAATGGAATTAAGAAATATATAAATACTAGGACAAGCAATGTCGGAGTGGCATAGACTAAATTACAGTAGAATATAATAGAATACAGTGTATACACATGAGATGAGTAAAGCAAAAATATGTAAACATTATTAAAGTGACCAGTGATTCTAAGTCTATGTATATAGGGCAGCAGCCTCTAAGGTGCAGGGTTAAGTAACCGGGTGGAAGCCGCCTAGTGATGGCTATTTAACAGTCTGATGGCCTAGAAATAGAAGCTGTTTTCAGTCTCTCAGTCCCAGCTTGGATGCACCTGTACTAACCTTGCCCCTGTAGGCTGTCTCGTCATTGTTGGTAATCAGGCCTACTACTGTTGTGTCGTCTGCAAACTCAATGATTGAGTTGGAGTCGTGAGTGAATGGGGAGTACATGAGGGGGCTGAGCACGCACCCTTGTGGGGCCCCTGTGTTGAGGATCAGCAAAGTGGAGTTGTTGTTTCCTACCTTCACCACCTGGGGGGCGGCCCGTCAGGAAGTCCAGGACCCAGTTGCACAGGGCGGGGTTAAGACTCAGGGCCCCAAGCTTAATGATAAGCTTGGAGGGTACTATGGTTTTGAATGCTGAGCTATAGTCAATGAACAGCATTCTTCATTATTTTTATTTATTTATTTTACCCCCTTTTTGATCTTGGCTCATTGCTGCAACTCCCCAATGGGCTCGGGACAGGTGGAGTCAAGGTGGAGTCATGCCTCCTCCGAAACATGACCCACCTAAACGTGCTCCTTAACACCCACCAGCTTAACCCGGAAGCCAGCCGCACCAATGTGTCAGAGGAAACACCGTTCAACTGGCATCCGGAGCGAGCCTGCAGGCACCCGGCACGCCACAAGGAGCCACTAGAGCGCGATGAGCCCCACAGGCCAAACCCTCCCCTAACTCGGACACGACCGGTTGTGGCATAGCCTTGGATTTGAACCCGGGGCTGTAGTAACGCCTCTAGCACTGCATGCAATGTAGTGCCTTAGACCGGCTCAAATTCCTCTTATGTAGCAATATTTGAAATTCTGTTTTTTACATTGGATAAAAGTATAGACTCAGAGATACAAAATGGTATATCATACACTACAGTTGAGGAACAATGGGAAAGTAATTTTGCTTTGAAAATTGATAAACTAGTAAACTCACTTTTGAGAAAACGGCATTTGAATGTTTTGGTGCTACTATTGGAGAGCCCTTCTTTGTCTACACCCATTCAGCATCATTCACACCCTCTTAAGCTTTAGCCCCACCCATCTCTTTAACGGTTGATCCGAGCGTTCTGTATTAACTTGCTAGCTACTTCCAGACATCTAGCTAGACTATCTTACCCGTGGTCTGAAATCAGAGTAGAGAAGCAAGAGCGAATTTACCAGCTAGTACGTCTATCAACAGTTGCAGTGACATTCTATTGAAATGGATACTTGCTAACTAAACAATGGACCATAATCACAACACATGACGTTACTACCCTGCATGAATCTGCAGGTAGCTAACCAAACAGGTTAAATGTTAGCTAGCTAACATTAGGCTATAACTAGTCAAGCAAATGTGTCTGAGATACGAAGAATAAGATCATTCACATAACTGTAGCTAACGAGCCAGCCAGCTAACGTTAGCTAGCTAAAAGTAGACTTTAACTTGAAATGAAACCACTTTCTGTCAGAATATCTGAACATTTAGCTAGCTAGACTATCTGATCCGTATACATCATGGTTGGACACGTCTCCTGTCGGATGCCATGGTTGCCCTTAGTTTGAAGATGTAATCCGGATAGGTGTTTACTCCATCTCCTTAGCTATCATACTCGAATTCTACTGATTTCAAAACTCGGTCCTCCAGAAAGTGGAGAGCATACACATAACGTTAGCTAGTGAGCCAGCCAGCTAACGTTAACTAGCTAACAGTACACTTTAACTTGACATTAGGTTTATGCAGTTTTACTACACGATACATTTAAAAAAGGTGGCTCATTAAAGACAGTTATAGAAAACATGACAACCTTGACATCTTCAGTTCTTACATCTTGTGTTCTATACAATAAGCTGTCAATAATAGTAATTTCTAGCACATTAATGGGTGTCACTACACTCTCTAGCAACGAGCCAATCAGAATTCAGGGCTATATAGAGTTAAGCTGAGGCTATATAGAGTTAGACTGAGGCTATATAGAGTTAGACTTAGGCTATAAAGGGAAAGTGAAATGGGGATACTAGACAGTTGTACAACTGAATGCATTCAACAGAAATGTGTCTTCCATTTTTAGCATTATTATATTTTTTAGAATGCAGTGCATGATGACAGTCCAAGCATAAAAACATAGTTATCTGCAAATGAATGGAGGCTCTATGCTTCATTAAAGCCTCTTTCTCCATTCACACCCCTATTGTGATCCTCTGATATCAATTCAAAGGGCAATTAATGAATGCAGGCCAACTTTGAAGTGGGGGGATTGGAGAAGGGGGTGGGACTCGGGGCTTCCTCCTTCAGCTCCTTCAACTCCTCCCGTACCCCCTTCACTCGTAATGGACTTGCCACATTCAGCCGAGCACGCCAAAAGACGGTTTGAAGTGAGTGAAAGAGTGAAAAGGCCCGCGAAGGTCAAGGAGAATTGTTGCCATAGAATAAGGCCTCTCTTTATCTGATGCAAGTATTCCACCAAACACAACGGCTAGAGACAAAGAGAGAGCGAGAGAGGGAAGGGGGTGAGAGGTTGTTTTTACAAGTGTGTGTGTGCATGTGCAGAGGAGGGATTGGGGGTGTCAAAGCTGTGGAACGCAGGGCAAAGGCAACTGAATGCAGTGGTTGAACAAGGAAAGGCAGACAGTGAGTTGTCAATCACTTGACTGAAGTCCGGGCATAAGGCTCTGGACAGGGCAGGGGTAGGGGCATAAGGCTCTGGACAGGGCAGAGGTAGGGGTGTAAGGCTCTGGACAGGGCAGGGGTATGGGCATAAGGCTCTGGACAGGGCAGGGGTAGGGGTGTAAGGCTCTGGACAGGAGAGGGGTTGGGGTGTAAGGCTCTGGACTGGGCAGGGGTAGGGGCATGAGGCTCTGGACAGGACAGAGATAGGGGTGTAAGGCTCTGGACAGGGGAGGGGTAGGGGCATAAGGCTCTGGACAGGGCAGAGGTAGGGGTGTAAGGCTCTGGACAGGGGAGGGGTAGGGGCATGAGGCTCTGGACAGGGGAGGGGTAGGGGCATGAGGCTCTGGACAGGGCATGGGTAGGGGTAAGGGCATGAGGCTCTGGACAGGGCAGAGGTAGGGGTGTAAGGCTCTGGACAGGGCAGGGGTATGGGCATAAGGCTCTGGACAGGGCATGGGTAGGGGTAAGGGCATGAGGCTCTGGACAGGGGAGGGGTAGGGGTAAGGGCATAAGGCTCTGGACATGGAAGGGCAAGCTGGGAGAGATGGAGTTCACTTTGTGTTCATTAGTAGAACCTAGAAACGGCAATATAATGTTTTTTTTTATTGTAAGGAACTATAACTTGTTGTTACTGTACTATACTATTACCATGTCATTAACATTTAATGACATGCTGTAATGTAAAGTGCTACCAACAGTCAAAGATGACAAGAGCTTAGCTGTTTTTGACCTTTAAAATGTGATACTTTAAAGAGAGTCACATTGAGTTAACTCCCCAGTGGTCAGTCAGTGCCTAGCTCTCTCTTCCTGTCAGACCAGGCTAAGTGGGGTCAGAAGTCAACATAGGGTCATTCTCCATCATCCCTACAGGAAACAGGGTTACAATCATATTTGGGTCAACATGACAGGTAACAGCTTCCTCTTGTCCCACCACAACACACTCTCGTAACTCCTATTGCTGTCTAGAGGTTTTCTCTCTGAAGGTTTTCTTTAGAGGTTTTCTCTCTGAAGGTTTTCTCTCTGAAGGTTTTCTCTCTGAAGGTTTTCTCTCTCAAGGTTTTCTCTCTCAAGGTTTTCTCTCTCAAGGTTTTCTTCATCGGTTTTCTCTCTAGATGTGTTCTATCTTAAGGTTTTCTTTAGAGGTTCAAGGAGAGCTTGGTTGCTTTGTCTTCTTCAGTCTTTCTTTTCTTGAAACTTGATGAGGTTATGATTTATTAGTTATTCTTCCTCTCACCACAAAATCTCTTTCTCACACACACACACACACACACACACACACACACACACACACACACACACACACACACACACACACACACACACACACACACACACACACACACACACACACACACAGACACACACACACACACACACACACACACACACACACACAAACACACACACACACACACACACACACACACACACACACACACACACACACACACACACACACACACACACACACACACACACACACACACACACACACACACACACACACACACAACACCCTCGTTGACAGTGCAGAAAAACACACAGCGCTCTTCACACACTCTCAATTACAGGGCAGCTGTAGAGGTCGGGGCTCCTCCTTAGCAAGTCAAGTGAGCACACCCCATCTCCTTTAACAACATGCTAGAGGCACAGATGGGCCCATAAGCTGTCAATTAACCATTATTCTTCAGTCCTTCAGGCATCTGCCCAGTCTTGTATGTACTGTTTAATGCAGTTGGGCAGTCACTTAGTCCCTCGGCCCTTGAAAGGGACCAGCGTCACTCCCCGGCCAAATAAATGCTTCATTTGTTTCCTCTGCCTTTTGTTTTGTTTCGGAGGGGGGCACATGTCACTGGCTCAATTACCCTCTTCATTTACCAACCACCCCAAGAGAACTTCCACGGCTGTACCCGTCGTCCGTCCAGCAACCCCCATGAGAAGGCTGTAAACAGAAACACATATGGCCAGCCACCCCACCACCCCACCAACCCATCATGCCCAAAATGTAGCTCCGTACACTCAGTGCACCCCGCCTCCATCTCTCTGTGGACATTTTAAAGGCTTTTTGTCCCCACTCGCAGTCCCCACAAACCACACTGTACGATTCCCAGGAGCACAGTCTGTTTCAGTTAAATCCTCTATTCTTTACCCTCCTCGGGAATGGGGGGGAGTCATTTTTTGCTCTTTTGGCTCTCTCAGGTTGTTTTGTCTCAGGCTGCTATGTGCTGTGTGCCTCTCAGGTTGTTTTGTCTCAGGCTGCTATGTGCTGTGTGCCTCTCAGGTTGTTTTGTCTCAGGCTGCTATGTGCTGTGTGCCTCTCAGGTTGTTTTATCTCAGGCTGCTATGTGCTGTGTGCCTCTCAGGTTGTTTTGTCTCAGGCTGCTATGTGCTGTGTGCCTCTCAGGTTGTTTTGTCTCAGGCTGCTATGTGCTGTGTGCCTCTCAGGTTGTTTTGTCTCAGGCTGCTATGTGCTGTGTGCCTCTCAGGTTGTTTTGTCTCAGGCTGCTATGTGCTGTGTGCCTCTCAGGTTGTTTTGTCTCAGGCTGCTATGTGCTGTGTGCCTCTCAGGTTGTTTTATCTCAGGCTGCTATGGGATGTGTGCCTCTCAGGGCTACAGTTTTGTTAAATTAAACAGTTTTCTTTTCTCTGCTACTCCCCCTTCTCTCTCTGCGGCTTAAAGCAGCAATGCTCCGGCTCCCCGGCGGGCCCAGCCCAAGCCAGGCTTCTTCTCTGGGTCTCTGACATTCAGATAGCTTTACCCTTTTAAGGATTGCACTGTGTCTTTTGGGGTTTTACAAACTGGCAAGCCTATGAGTCCAATCCCACACATCCTGTAAACCCACATACTGAGGTGAAGTGAAAATACATGGAAAAGTATGTTTGAATGTTTAGCTACAGTATGAATAAAACATTTTAAAATAAAGTTTATGTATACATAAAGAGAGATATGTGGGATTGGGTGGATAATTTGATTGCAAAGGCTATTCAGCAGTGCCAAATAAAAGCGATGAGATCCATGGATAGGAGGCAGCGGGCAGCTGCTTGGACTAACGGGGCACTCAGAGACCACAGGTTTACAGAACAGCTGTAAAGGATCTGATTTTCGCTCCCCTCCTCACTTCACTGCTGTGTGCCGAGTTTACTAGCTCGGAAAAATAAGCACATTCATCCTGTTATACAATATATTTTTTTGTTTTACGTGGAACTATTCTTAACTCAGGAGTAATAATGACCAAAATTGTATCAAGGAAACATTTTCAACGTATTGCTGCGTGCTTAGGCTGGAAATATGTTGAATGGATTAATTCATTCTATGCATTTTTTTGTGTGTCCAATGTGTGAAATAGAGAACATCTATGTCAAAATTGAACAGTACATGAGTGTATGCATGTATGAGTGTGTGAGTGTGTGAGTGTATGAGTGTGTGTGTGTATTTGTGTATGAGTGTGTGTGTGTATGAGTGTATGAGTGTATGAGTGTGTGAGTGTGTGAGTGTGTGAGTGTATGAATGTGTGTGTATGAGTGTGTTAGTGTATGAGTGTGTGAGTGTATGAGTGTGTGTGTGCATTTGTGTATGAGTGTGTGTGTATGAGTGTATGAGTGTGTGAGTGTGTGAGTGTATGAATGTGTGTGTATGAGTGTATGAGTGTGTGTGTGTGAGTGTATGAGTGTGTGTGTGTGTGTGTATGAGTGTGTGAGTGTGTATCTAGAAGCTGGTTTATGTAATGTACTGTCAGACCCAATTTTCACTGTCTACAGAAGCCTAGGCGCTTGTGTGTGTGTGTGTGTGTGTGTGTGTTGCTCTGCGCCAGAGCACTAAGAGCAGTGGGAGTTAACGGGTGACAGGGGAGGTGTGCTTTCTGCACTATCACCAGGTACACCTTTGTCACTTCAACCCCCTACTGTGTGTGCCACGCCACTTGGTAACACGACGCTGACACACACACACAACAACAACATCAACAACACAAATGCACAGTCACAGTCACAGAAGCCTGGTTGTGGTAGCTTACATTTGAATAGGAGAACGACAAAGGCCTCCTCCTTCCTCTACCCCTCAGGTGTTCCCATGGTCCCCTCCGGGCTGCAGAGGAAGGTTTGGGTGAGCCCCCCCAGCTGTGCCCCACCCACCCCTCTCTGGCCCTCTTTGTGCCCCCCGCTCCCCCGTGGGGCAGGTGACAAGCCCCTCGGTGCGGGCCGAGGCAGCCATGACGGATTCCACAGATGGAGCGTGCAAATCGCCAGCAAAGACCTCAGCCTTAGAGCAACAAAGAGACAGAAAGAGAGAAATATGGGGAAGAGAAAGAGAGAGACAGAGTAGGCAGAGAGAGAGAGAGAGATGGGGACGAGGAGAGAGGGATTGGAAGAAGGAGACAAAGAGTCTGTGAGAGAAAGAGATGGGGGAGAGAAAGGGTGAGAGAGGGAGAGAGGGAGGGAGGTCTAGGTGGTATTTAGTTAAAGAGAGTTACTCTGAAACGAGTGTTCCAAGTTGGTCCGTGAGTTTAGTTGCCGCATGAGGTGTTTTTTGAATTCCTGGTATATTTGATCTGGAAATCCAGAAGACGAAGGAAGACCAACTTCCTTCATCTTTTTAACTTTACTAGATTAATGTCCCTAAGTAGTTTTGTCATATATCAAGACGGGACTGCAAACCTCCAAGAGGCTATAATGACACTCCGCTTGAAAGACAATGTTCCCTAGGATCCCCAAAGCAGACTGGTCATAACCCATAGGTAATTCCAAAGTAATTAAGAATTTTCCCAATGACTCGGCATTCCCAGAATCTAAATCCCTGTGAAAATCGATGGAACGCTGTTGCATGCTGGTAACTGTGGGGAAACTAAGCATTCCCTATGGGCCTCCAGGAGCTGAAGCTACAAAGGCTCCTCTCTGTTTTTCACCAGCAATCCTGTTTTGAATAATGCCCCACACTCCAACTCCTCCACACCCCAAATTCCTACCCCACCAGCCACTACCACCACCACCTAAAAAAGCTCCATCAACCACTTGGTCTCTCTCTATAATACGTCTTTGCATTTGTTGTTTGGTTAGTGATGTGGCTTGAGGATGTTTAGAAGTCAGGAATTAAAATATTTGTTCTACTGGAAGCTCACAGAGTGAAAGATTCATTAGGTGGTTGGAGGTAGTATAGTTGTACTTCTCCTCCTTGATTCATTGTAATGGTCTTAACAGCTACCGGCAGCCATTTTACGTCTTGGTTCTGTTTAGTGTGGATGGGAGCAGCTGAGAGGTCTGTATGTGTGAATGTGAGTTGCTGTAAACAGAAATAGAAAGGGGTAGCATTCTGATGAAGTGCAAAATAGAATCATCTTCCCAAATACCGAAAGGCAACGTATCTCCCTCCCCCTACCCATTCTCTTTCCCTTGCTCCCTCTCTCACATTGTTTAATGTTTCTTTACCAATTTGCTCTTTTAATGCATCCTAAGTTGGCTCCCACTGTCATTGTTGTTGAGAAGGGAAAGCGTTGAGGGGGGAGTGGATCAGTTTCACATGAGGAACCCCAAGCTGTTTGGGTTTTCTTGTATTTTATTGTTGCTTCTGAGGGGGACTAATACAGTGTTGCACAAAAACTTCCCCTCCGCTCCAGGGAATTCATTAAGCGTAACACAAAGTCGGCGCGCCAGCCTCAATGAACTTCTGTTCTGAAGTAGCTAAAGGCCTATTTGAACTGCCTGATAGGAAACCAGCCCATAAGCTTAAGAACAGAGTACACAATAGTATTAAAACTGATCTTACTTTAACTTGAAAGTAGACATACAAAAGCTGTCAAGTCTCATATCATCACACTAACTCAATCAAGCTGAAGCTTCCACTCAGTGACCACTTCGATGTCTGTCTGATTGTGTGTGTGTGTGTGTGTGTGCGCGCGTGCATTTGTGCACAAAGTAGAGCTGGGACGATAAACCGAAAATGATTGACACAGACTATATCGATCACTTACTGCAGGCTTTTCGCTGATATCATGAATTACGATAAGTAGCCTGCACTAGAGGAATGTGAAGTTTGAAATTAAATACGTTTGCTAATATGGGTGATTGTTAATGGGACAATTGATGTTACAGCCATCAAACTAGTAGTAGTAGTTTAAAGGCTGAGTGCAGTCAAAAATGTGTTTTATATACACTACATGACCTAAAGGTCAGGGCTCTGGCCAGGCCAATCAAGTTCTTCCACACCGATCTCGACAAACAATTTCTGTATGGACATCGCTTTGTGCACGGGAGCATTGTCATGATGAAACAGGAAAGGGCCTTCCCCAAACTGTTGCCACAAAGTTGGAAGCACAGAATTGTCTAGAATGTCATTGTATGCTGTAGCGTTAAGATTTCCCTTCACTGGAACTAAGGGGCCTAGCCTGAACCATAAAAAACAGCCCCAGACCATTATTCCTCCTCCACCAAATTTTACAGTTGGCACTATGTATTGGGGCAGGTAGCGTTCTCCTGGCATCCGCCAAACCCAGATTCGTCCGTCGGACTGCCAGATGGTGAAGTGTGATTCATCACTCCAGAGAACGAGTTTCCTCTGCTCCAGGAACCGGCCACTAGGGTCCAATGGTGGTGAGTTTGGCATTGCGAAGCTTGGCATTGGGCATGGTGATCTTAGGCTTGTGTACGGCCATGGAAACCCATTTCAGAAAGCGCCAGACGTACAGTTATTGTGCTGACGTTGCTTCCAGCGGCAGTTTGGAACTCACTTGTGAGTGTTGCAAGCGAATACAGGCAATTTTTATTTGCTACGCGCTTCAGCACTGAGTGGTCCCGTTCTGTGAGCTTGTCTGGCCTACCACTTTGCGTATGAGCCGTTGTTGCTCCTAGACATTTCCACTTCACAATCACAGTACTTGCAGTTGACCGGGACAGTTTTAGCAGGGCAGACATTTTACGAACTGACTTGTTGGAAATGTGGCATTCTATGAAGGTGCCACGTTGAAAATCACTGAGCTCTTCCGTGAGGCCATTCTACTGCCAACGTTTGTCTATGGAGATTGCATGGCGGTGTGCTCGATTTTATGCACCAGTTATCATCAGGTGTGGCTGAAATAGCCGAATCCACTAATTTGAAGGGGTTGGCACATGCTTTTGTATATATAGTGTATATATTTACACCCTATGAGATTGGAATAATACCTTTTAGTGTAAGAGCTGTTAGAAAAGGCCACCTGAAATATCAGTAAAGTAGTTAATAGACCAGTAAAAAGAGAGTTCCAAATCTCTCTTCCAATAACAGATAGTTTTCAGTTTTCCTGAGAAAACTAACTTCCTAAGAAGCAATTTTTGTTTATAACCATTTTAATTTAAAACAATCCCAGTAAGGTACTTAATTGTTACCCAGAAATGATTTGATATTGAGGTAAAATTATCGTTCTATTTATCAATATTGCATAAAATCAGGCTAGTACAAATGTGCGTGCCTGTGCATGCTTATGTTCACATAGACAGACGCAGGGACACTGAGTTGCAGAGTAAAGCTGGGCGTTGGACATACAATGGCCTCTGCTCACCCTGGCCTGAGGAGAGTCTCTGATCTCTGGGTCTCCCTGGCCTTGGGTCTGTCTGTCTGTCTGGCTGTCTGTCTGGCTTGACCCTGCCCTAGGTTACCACTGGGCCACAGCTTTAGAGAGCCTCGCCAATTCACTGCCTCTTCTTCTGAATTGGCTCTTAAAGGGCTGCCGTTTCTCTCTGAGCAAACAAGACCAGCATGCACCTGCAGAGTGGTGTGGAGGGGGGTATATGGGGGGTCCCAGTCCCTTGCACCATCCCCAACTGCTACTGGGGCTCCAGAAAGACTGCAACTGTAGACAATGCAGGTTCCCCCCTGCACTCTCTGTCTTTCCGTCACTGACCCCCATTTCCCCCCTCAAAAAACGAACGGTCCATGGATCCAAATTAGGCCTTTGTGTGGCGCTTAGTCCTCTCAATCAAACTGCCGCTGCTCCTCGGGAACCTTGTCCTGTGGGATTATTTATAAAATTCCCCTCTGAATGGAAGTCTGTTGGTGCACAAGACAAGAGGGAACATTGGGAGGGATGGGGGGACGTTGGGAGGGTGGTATGGCCCCTCCTCTGAAGAGGTTTATGTAAACAGATAGCAGGGAAAAGGGAAAGCAAACAAGTTCACACTTCAAGTGGATGGATGGATTTATCCTTTTGTTCTTCACTCTCACTCTGAATCACTACACCTATTTTTTCTCGAGGATCCTCCCTATTGGTCTCTCTGCATTCTATTTGATCACTGTAGTTAGGAGAATGAGAAACGTATTTTTTTTTTTTTACTTTTCTTTAATCAGTCGAGTCAATTAAGAACAAATCCAGTTCTGAAATAACGTCAGTAGCTGTTACCTGTGATAATGATACAGGACTAACTAACACCATGAAAAAACGTCAGTAACTGTTACCTGTGATAATGATACAGGACTAACTAACACCATGAAAAAACGTCAGTAACTGTTACCTGTGATAATGATACAGGACTAACTAACACCATGAAAAAACGTCAGTAACTGTTACCTGTGATAATGATACAGGACTAACTAACACCATGAAAAAATGTCAGTAGCTGTTACCTGTGATAATGATACAGGACTAACTAACACCATGAAAAAATGTCAGTAACTGTTACCTGTGATAATGATACAGGACTAACTAACACCATGAAAAAATGTCAGTAACTGTTACCTGTGATAATGATACAGGACTAACTAACACTATGAAAGCCCTAACTGTGCACCTCTTGTCTGTTGGAGCAGCGAGCCACTCAGATGAGGGGTCGGACGTGGAGTCAGAACCGGACCTGCCTCTGAAGAGGAAGCAGCGCCGCAGTAGAACCACCTTCACCACCGAACAGCTGGATGAGCTGGAGAGAGCCTTTGAACGAACACACTACCCTGACATCTACACCAGGGAAGAGCTGGCTCAGAGGGCCAAACTCACAGAGGCCAGAGTACAGGTAAACTACACACACATCACACACACACACACACACACACACACACACACACACACACACACACACACACACACACACACACACACACACACACACACACACACACACACACACACACACACACACACACACACACACACACACACACACACACACACACACACACACTCTTTGTCTCATGTCACACACACACATTATTTGTCTCACGTCACACATACACATAATTTTTTTGTCTCACGTAACACACAGGGTTGCACAAGCGTACACACACACATTCCTGGCCTTCCCCTTCATCCTGTGTTCCCAGGGGTCCAATCTGCAGGGCCAGCTCTGATCTACGGCCCAGAAATTCCCCACAACAGCTCCCATATGGAGGCTGTACCAGGCCCAGCGTGGGGCTATTACATATGGAATCAGCATGAGTTCCGCCAGTCACACACACTGACTCTCAGCAGCAGCAGCCAACCACACCCACCCCATACTGGTCAGAGGAGAAGGGGGCCTGTTCAGTTAAATGTTAATTTATAAATATGGATGGGTTCATTTATCTGCTCTGTCCCTGTGAATGGATCAGCCAGGTCACCCGTGATACAAGTCAGTATTCGACGTCCATCCATGTCTGAGGATAACGGGAGATGACTTGGAAACCGGCCACTAGGGGCAACAGTGAGCGCTGTTACCTTCAAGTAGGTTTCGGTTATGCTAGGGCGTTGTGGACGGGGAGGCGCATAAGTGTAAGCATCTGCCTCTGATTCCAAAGGTTGCAAGTTTGAATCCAGTGATAGAAAGTCGTTTTTGAGATTTTTGTTTTAAGCCTATCCCAAACCTTAACCCTTACCTTAATCATTCAGAGTCAATGTCTAAACGTAACCCTAACCTTAGATATTAGGAGTTAATGCCTAAACTTAACCTTAAATACTGAAATTTGACATTTGCAACAACTTCAAAAATTGATGTTTGAGAAACATGGATGAACGTCTAATTCTGATGTGAGACTGTGAGAGCTAGTTGGAATGGATATGAGTTTTGAGGAAAGCAAAGTCCTCAAATATGATTCCCTTATTCTCATTAGCTACAGTATTTGAGGTTTTGGTTGACTCTATGGCTTTGGAACAGAACTGAAATGAGACCAGCAGAGCTATTCGTAGTTAGCGGATTTTGTAGGGGGGAAAACCATTTAAAATAGTGTTGTGTTGCTATACCCAAGTCCATGTTTAAATGATGTTCTGGTGGTGAGGCATGAGATGTGGAGATAGAGAAGGCCTTGTTGGCTGCAGCCAGGAGTCACATGGGCTGGTCTGGAGAGGAACATATGACCGCACCCCCCCCCACCCCCACACACACACACACACACACAGATGGGAGATCACTATCTGACTTCTAACTTTTGCTACGGGCTGTACACACACACACACGCACATACGCACACACACACACACACACACACACACACACACACACACACACACACACACACACACACACACACACACACACACACACACACACACACACACACACACACACACACACATAAACACCCACACAATACATAGAAAGCAGATAAAAGGAAAATGCACAGTCATACAAAAACTGAGATTGACTCATAGAGAGAGATATACACATATGCACAAATAACAGTCATTAACCACTCATATAAATAGGAATGAATGTATAAGACAATGTAAGATCTCATGTCTCATGTCATGATCTGACTTGCCTAGCTAAATAAAGGTTAAATAAAACAATTTAATAAAATGTAATTTATCTTCTTTCTCCAGGTGTGGTTCAGTAACAGAAGAGCCCGGTGGAGGAAGCAGGCTGGAGCGAGTCAGCTCATGGCCTTTAATCACCTGATCCCTGGGGGGTTCCCACCCTCTGCCATGTCCAGTCTCTCGCCTTATCAGCTGCCTGACAGCCCGTATCCTCCTACATCCATATCACAAGGTGAGACACTCTATAAACAAGGCCACCAGCTAAACAATACCCTGTGTGTTTCAGATATACAGCTATTGCTCTCAGGGTTCAGACCCTTGAGCTTGATTGAAGTCATGTTGAGTGCATTCAGAAAGTATTCAGGCCCTTTCTCTTTTTCCACATTTTGTTACGTTACAGCCTTATTCTAAAATGTATTAAATTGTTTTTTTTCTTCAACAATCTACACACAATACCCCATAATGACAAAGCAAAAACAGGTTTTAGAATTTTTCTCAAATGTATAGAAAAAATAAAACTTAAATTTACATAAGTATTTAGACCCTTTACTTGTTGAAGCACCTTTGGCAGTGATTACAGCCTTTAGTGTTCTTGAGTATGACGCTACAAGCTTGGCACACCTGTATTTGGGGAGTTTCTCCAATTCTTCTCTGCAGATCCTCTCAAGCTCTGTCAGGTTGGATGGGGAGCGTTGCTGCACAACTATATTCAGGTCTCTCCAGAGATCGGGTTCAAGTCCAGGCTCTGGCTGAGCCACTCAAGGACATTCAGAGACTTGTTCCGAAGCCACTCCTGCGTTGTCTTGGCTGTGTGCTTAGGGTCGTTGTCCTGTTGGAAGGTGAACCTTCGCCCCAGTCTGGGGTCCTGAAGCAGGAGCAGGTATTCATCAAGGATCTCTCTGTACTTTTCTCCATTCATCTTTCCTCGATCCTGACAAGTCTCCCAGTCCCTGCTGCTGAAAAACATCCCCACAGCATGATTCTGCCACCACCATGCTTCACCGTAGGGATGGTGCCAGATTTCCTCCAGACTTGACGCTCGGCATTCAGGCCAAAGAGTTCAATCTTGGTTTCATCAGACCAGAGAATCTTGTTTCTCATGGTCTGAGAGTCCTTTAGGCACTTGACAAGCGGGCTGTCATGTGCCTTTTACTGAGGAGTGCCTTCCGTCTGGCCACTCTACCATAAAGGTCTGATTGGTGGAGTGCTGCAGAGATGGTTGTCCTTCTGGAAGGTTCTCCCATCTCCACAGAGGAACTTCTAAAAACCTGTTTTCGTTTTGTCATTATGGGGTATTGTCTGTAGATTGATGAGAAATAACATTAATTTAATCAATTTTAGAATAAGGTTGTAACGTAACAACATTTTCGAAAAAGTCTGAATACTTTCCAAATGCACTGTATTATTAAATGTTGACTGATTCAAGCGAGATACAATGTAATAATCTGTCGATTGAGAGACAACATATCTAAATGGGAAGTTCTTCCTTTCTATTTGTCCTTCCCTTAGCGGTGTCGGAGCAGGCCAGCACGCTGCACCGGCCCCAGCCCCTGCCCCCCTCCTCAGGCCACCACCAGAGCTCAGGTGGGGGAGGACAGGATGGGGGGTCGGCCTACTGCCTGGCATCTGGACGCCACGGCTTCTCAGGCTACTCCGATAGCTTCGTCACATCAGGAGGCCCTCACAACCCCATGAACCCTGCCATCGGCAACGGCCTCTCTTCCCAGGTGAGTCCGGCGGAGCTACCGATCTACACACATACTCTATAATACTCTTATCTATGTTGGGAGGTGGGTGTGAGGTGGAGGTTGAGGTGAGGTGGAGTTGGGCGTGAGGTGGAGGTGGGTGTGAGGTGGAGGTGGATGTGAGGTGGAGGTAGGTGTGAGGTGGAGGTTGAGGTGAGGTGGAGTTGGGCGTGAGGTGGAGCTGGGTGTGAGGTGGTGGTGAGGTGTGAGGTGGGTGTGAGGTGGAGGTGGATGTGAGGTGGAGGTGGGTGTGAGGTGGGTGTGAGGTGGAGGTAGGTGTGAGGTGGGTGTGAGGTGGAGGTATGTGTGAGGTGGTGAGGTGGAGGTTGAGGTGAGTTGGAGGTGGGTGTGAGGTGGAGGTGGGTGTGAGGTGGTGGTGAGGTGTGAGGTGGAGGTGGGTGTGAGGTGGAGGTAGGTGTGAGGTGGAGGTGGGTGTGAGGTGGAGGTGGGTGTGAGGTGGAGGTGGGTGTGAGGTGGAGGTGGGTGTGAGGTGGAGGTAGGTGTGAGGTGGAGGTGGGCGTGAGGTGGAGGTGGGTGTGAGGTGGAGGTGGGTGTTAGATGGAGGTGGGTGTTAGATGGAGGTGGGTGTGAGGTGGAGGTGGGTGTTAGATGGAGGTGGGTGTGAGGTGGAGGTGGGTGTTAGATGGAGGTGGGTGTGAGGTGGTGGTGAGGTGTGAGGTGGAGGTGGGTGTGAGGTACAGTACAAGGACTTGAAAAGGACAGAGGAGGTACAAATGAATGAGGAGAAAAATGACAATTATCGCCAATTATACAGGCATGAGGCTTATCGGTCCTTTACTTAAACATTAATACAGGCATGAGGCTTATCGGTCCTTTACTTAAACATTAATACAGGCATGAGGCTTATCGTTCCTTTACTTAAACATTAATACAGGCATGAGGCTTATCGTTCCTTTACTTAAACATTAATACAGGCATGAGGCTTATCGTTCCTTTACTTAAACATTAATACAGGCATGAGGCTTATCGTTCCTTTACTTAAACATTAATACAGGCATGAGGCTTATCGTTCCTTTACTTAAACATTAATACAGGCATGAGTCTTATCGTTCCTTTACTTAAACATTAATACAGGCATGAGGCTTATCGTTCCTTTACTTAATCATTAATACAGGCATGAGGCTTATCGTTCCTTTACTTAAACATTAATACAGGCATGAGGCTTATCGTTCCTTTACTTAAACATTAATACAGGCATGAGGCTTATCGTTCCTTTACTTAAACATTAATACCGGCATGAGGCTTATCGTTTATCGTTCCTTTACTTAAACATTAATACAGGCATGAGGCTTATCGTTTATCGTTCCTTTACTTAAACATGAATACAGGCATGAACGCTTAAAATACTTGTTGGTAATTTGTAAGACATTTATTTTGTTCAGTTTAATATACCAAACTGTGTTCAATTGATCTAAATTACAGTGAATTTCTTACCAGTCATTGTGGAGTCACTAACTTTGGACCTGCTTTTTGCCTTGAAAAACTTTTCAAAATTCTAAATATTTTCTGACAATATTCATTATTTTTCTGTTGCAGTAGGGCAAATATACTTTTGATTCCAGTGTCACTGTCATCACCTCTAAATCTTCCCATGCTTTAGCCCATCAACACATAATATATGTGCATAATATCCTCATGCTTTGGAATTGTTATCAATCAAGATTCTGTTGTCAAAATTGATTGCTATCGAATATCTCATGAATTGAATTATGTGTGTAATTTATGTAGATTACTTCCTATGTTTTGTTTAATATATCATTGGTGCAGGCTATCTACATTTTTTGGGGTTGTGTGTGGAATGTAGGAATGTATAGTCCTAATTTGTTTAAATTATGAATTGACTTAAATTGGATGGGTGTTTCATTTATAAAAATTGTTATGAAGACTGTATATTGAAGATCAGCAAGGCCTTCTCTATTTAGAAACTAGAAATAAGATGGATTGATTATTATTATTTGCATGCAAGATGTGGAGAACTTATGCTGCATGTTGGCACAACACACAATTCTACAAATCGAACACCACTTATCTACACCCTCTCTCTCTCTCTCTCTCTCTCTCTCTCTCTCTCTCTCTCTCTCTCTCTCTCTCTCTCTCTCTCTCTGATAAATGGGGTGCCTGACCCCCACATGTTTTCCATTTGTAAGGAACACACCATGACTTCTTCAAGGGTGTTTGTCAAGATTCCACTGACAGGGCTTCTGTATGACAACCATAATGCATGTGTGAGAGTGTGTTTTAAGGGAAACTACCCCTCCCTGAATCTCTGTTGAGACTTTCTATAAGTTTATCTACACCCTCTCTTACGCAGTCCATATGCAGTTACCTTAGGCAATCAGGGAAATACACACACACACACACACACACACACACACACACACACACACACACACACACACACACACACACACACACACACACACACACACACACACACACACACACACACACACACACACACACACACACACACACACACACACACACACACACACACACACACACACACACATACACACATATACAGCTTTCACATATACACATATACACACACACAGTACATAAACCATTACGTCTCCAGGGAGGCTTCTCATGATTCCATTCTTACAGTGTTTGTCTCCACATTCCTCAGTATGAAAGTCAAGTCCTAATGTATTTGAATATACAGTATATTGTATGAGAGAGCAGGAATGTCCTGTATGTATCAGTCTTCCCCCATTCCGACATTCTTCCCCGGCTATCCTCTGCTGTCCGTCTTTTCCTGGACACGCTGATTTGGGGTTGCTGGATACTGCAACGTTCCAACACGGAACACGCCGGCGAATCCCAGCCAGGAGCCACGTCACGCTAAAGAGACTAGGAGAGATGAGAGAGAGAGGAATAGCGTTTTTAGAAAGATGTAGTTTCTTGGCGAGATCGACCGTGCCAACCGTCCATATACTTTTTTTGTTTAAACAGAGTGTTCCAAAACGCAGGTAATTTTTGGGGAAAATGTTACTGGGGTCGAGAAACACAACGCCCCTCTCAAAATCAACATGGGCTCCTCTGTCCCCTGCCTGGGAAATGACTTAAGCGGGACCATCTGTGTGTGTGGATGTAGAATAATATGTCACTTACAGAGCCAGAAGAGCCCAAAGTGCAGCGTAGCTGTTATTCATTAGGGCATCGACAGAGGCTAGAGGTCTCTGTTTAGAGGGATTTGATGCATTTAGAGGTAGGGAGGTTTAAAAAGGTCACGTTGGGTTTGGATATATATTTTCAGTGAGATGATCTTGAGTCACAGAAATGATCTGTGTATTAGACACTTTTGTTGAACTTCCACCAGTGAAAGTTAGTGAGGGTTTGTTATCGGCTCGTTCTTTCTGAACCTCCTCTACAACGACACCCTACGGCTCTTTTCCGTCCTTTGCTCGCCAAGAAATATTCCCCCAAATTCGATTATCGGGCGGCTAATCAACAACAGGTCAAAGCCTAGCCCGTGTCTCTATCTGCAGCTTGTCTGCTGTGGTCCAGAGGGTTTTCCCTCTGCTTCCAAAGGTCTACCATGTTATCTGTGTTGGGAAATCTTTGGCGATAAGTCTTTATCTCATCCTATGCTTTTTGGAGCGGCGGCAGGAGGGAATTTCCAAATAAGTGGAGTAGAGGTTCTGAGACAAATTGGTTAATTCTTCCTCTGTGGTGTCTGTCTGAGTTAGTCTGAGTTAGTCTGTGTTACTATGTGTTACAGATGGGGGTTGGGCGTGGGGTACAGAATGAAACATAACACAGGATGGGGGTTGGGCGTGGGGTACGGAATGAAACATAACACAAAGCTTTGCCAAAGCCTCAGATAGGCATACACCACCTGTTTTCACAAGTTCCAAAATCACTTAACCACCTATCTGAATAGAACGTCAATAACGTCACTGTAACGCTAATATCTCATCCTCCCTTCCTCTCTATCCAGGTGATGGGTCTGTTGAACCCAGGCGGCGTGCCCCACCAGCCTCAGAGTGACTACGCCCTCTCCCCCCTGACAGCAGGCCTCGAGCCCCCCGGGGGCATGGGGGCCAGCTGCTCCCAGCGTCTGGAGCACATCAAGGGTCTGGAGGGCCTGTCCAGTGTCCCCAACATCCCCAGTCTCCCCTCGCTGCCCAACTCCCAGTCCTACTGCCCGTCCTCCTACAGCTCTCCTGCCTACAGCGTGGACCCCGTGGCCTCCTACCAGTATGGGCAGTACCACGGACAAAGTAAGGTCAATGTCTCTCACTTGTTTTACGACTTAAACACTTAGGAAGATATCTCTCCAATCATGTCAACTGTAACTGCCTTGAGCTTTCACTGTTCTTAAGTCCACCTAGCCAATACATTTACAAACTACAAATGTGTTGATAGGACTCTAGCAGTGTTCATATGACGTGTTTCCATCCAATGAAAACAGCAGGGTTTCAGACAGGAAGAGTTGTTTGATCCTATCTCGGAAGTAACACTAATTATATTGGATCATATCTGTCCTTTGGTATACTGTAGATCACGTCACCTCACGTCACCTCGCCTCACCTGTCAGCAATTTAGTTAATTCCTATCAAACAGTACTGATAGTGTAAGATAGACTCTCCTGGATCGTTTCCTTATGTGAGGATTGTTTAACATTGAGGAGGCCCTTCAGTTCACATTAACATTACACTAAGGTTAACTCTGACATCAAACAAACGTTCATGTAACTCTCAAAAACGGACGTCATCCACATGTGTTCAACCGTGATTAGAGCACCCTGCAGTTTTCAATTTCCCTCTGTGGGGGGCAACCTAAACGGGTCACCCAATCAGGCTAGTCCGTCGACCTCGCAGCAACCTCACCCTTCAAAGCAAAGGCAACAGTCCATGTAGCTGACTGCTACGGCTTTAAAAAGGACTGCAGGTATTGAGTGAATATTTTACCTAATATCAGAGAAAAATAAATGCCTAATGAAATGTAAGTGAACAGAAAGACATACACAAACACACACAAACCCATCAGAGAGACTACATCTTGATGTCATTAATCACAGAGACTGGATACCCGTGTGCAGTTAGGTCTGTAGAATAGTTAAAGGTACTTTCTGGGGGGTGGAAGGATCCTAATATCCTCTGGCAGGGCGGTGATTAGAAACAGGTGTGTGGTGTGGGCCTGCTGAGGTCAGCTGGGGAAGCAGTATTGATCCCTGTCCCAGATTCACTTGTACTGGGCCTCTAGTGTCAAGCCTAACCCAGCCCTTACCCAGCCTTAACAGGACTGATATCAAGTCTGCCCACTTCACTCCTCTCTCTCACACACACACACACACACACACACACACACACACACACACACACACACACACACACACACACACACACACACACACACACACACACAAACACACACACACACACACACACACACACACACACACACACACACACACACACACACACACACACATACACACCCTGCTGCACTGTTAGACTGATCACCATGATAATGCTGCTCCCATGGTTCAAACCCTCTTTATTTCTGTCAGTGATCATCACTCTTTATTTTTAATTGAGGATTAACTTGTAACTTAGTCTCATTCTCTTCTGTTTTTCCTGTTAGGTGACCTTCATTATCTGAGACCTGAGATAACCTGAGGATCTGCCCCTCTAAGCGACCCCGAACCCCCCCCCCCCCCCCACAGCCACCTCCACCTTTGGCCCAGCCCAGTATTCACCTCCGGCCCAACCCAGTCTCTACCTCCGGCCCAGCCCAGTCTCCATCTCCGGCCCAGCCCAGTCTCCACCTTCACCTCCGGCCCAGCCCAGTCTCCTCCTCCACCTCCGGCCCAGCCCAGTCTCCTCCTCCACCTCCGGCCCAGCCCAGTCTCCTCCTCCACCTCCGGCCCAGCCCAGTCTCCACCTCCACCTAGGCACTTCAACTCAACAATGATCTGGTCCTTCAGGCTTGATGAAAATAATGGAAGAGAGACTAAAGATAAAAGGAAATTGATAGAGAGCAATTTAAGGACAAAACAAAGAAACACATGAACTTAGATTAATGTCTGTTGTTGACTGACAGAGATGCCACTGGGTACATTTCCTTGGCTGTGATGTGGTCTACCCCACATTGGGCGCAAACTATGACTAGGAGGACTATGACCACATAGACCCACAGCACAGCCCAGGAGTGGAGGCCTGGTTGGGGTAAATATCCTCAAGTCAGGCCTGTGTAAGAGCACAACCAGACTGTATAGTAAGAGACTCACTAGCAGCCTTAGAGCTGTGAGCCTGTTTACATGTTTGTCGTAGGGCCAAATGAATACAGATTCATTATATTTATCTCTGAATTAAAGTTACTGGAGGGAAAAAAATAACAGGCTTTTGTTGGAATTTATTTGACGTTGAATTTATTTGATATGTTTTGTTCCAGAAGATTCCTTCCCACACAAAGAGTGAAATTAACATAACATTCCAACCATAGACTGGGGAACAAACAAATAAACAAGCAAATGTGTAGAAAAGAAATCTGTCAATCAAAGAGGAAGCTTTGAGATATCATCATGAACAGAACTGTAATGTATACTACAGCTGTCTGTTTCCTTCATTATGTTAAATGCCCAGTGTTCTAAAACATTCCGTTGAAGTCTCACTGTGTTCCGTTGATAACTCTGATCTTTTTTAGCTTTAGAAGGATTCCTAGGGGTCAGGGGTGACTTTGGAGAAAGTCACAGGGGAAGGAGGTGGGACTCAGGGGTTCTGATGGACGACAGGGCTGATCCATCGAGGGCTGCAGTTCCCCCTCATAGAGGCCTATTAGGTCACGAGACTCACGACCAAGAGACACATGAGAAACGAGGACCACCCTACCACAGACCAACCCAGCTGACCAGCAGTGCAATATCACATACCTCAGAGTCAACGACGCCATCAAACAGATTAAACAAAAAGAGAAAGACATTTCTATAAAAACATTTGAATCCTGTTTGAATCATTGTTTATGTCACATGCCTATGGAGGCTTCGAGGTCCAAAACAAAAAAACAACCACCAACATCATCAGTATGGCTATGATAGCAAAGCGACAGGGAAAGATGCTGACGTACATTGTGAACCATTGAAGTCATTCCAAGCCCATGTGGAGCAGATTGATTCAAGGGGGAAAAAAATAAGTGAACAAAAAAAAACGTATGAAGAATTACAAAGCCAAATGATTTCATTTATTTTTTGCTTTTTGTTTCTATTGTTGCAAAAACAGAAAGACCAATAGAGTGGTGTTTTATGTCATTTCCTTATTTATTCTCTCTAAAGTATCTGAACAATTCTGCAACATTATTCTTAAACTTTCATCAATGTTTTAGTCAAGTTACTACATCACATACCTTACAGGAATACTGTGTCCGTCTGTTCACTAAATGGTAGCTGGATGTCTCAACCGATCCAAAGGTTGCTACAAGCAATCAGCGGTCAATTGTACCTTTGTCTGTAACTGAAAGAAAAGTGTTTTTTCCTTTCCAATGGTTTCTTTCAATTTTATATATTTTTTGTATTATTTGACAGAATGATATGGCGCAATGTCTTGTGTACAAGCGAGGTATTATTACTATTTATAATAAAAAAAATGAAAATACAATTACTAAAAATTGTTTTAACTTTAGTCTCAAAGAAATCTTTGTGTATGAAATGTTTGTCATCCGTGTGCAGAAAATAATTTACAGTGACTTATAAAATACAAAATAATACATGTACAATAAGCATGTACATTTCAAATGAACGTTTTAAACCCCTAAGCCCTTTGTAAAAATAGAACCGTAAAGAGAGGTTCCTGGCATGGAGTTGGACTTGAACACAACAGCCTTTCTTATGAATAGTACTCAAGACATTCAAACATCTGCACAACCTAGTAATGCCCACTGGCCCTCGATACTGTAACAAACACACTTCTGTTTCACAAATTCTAAATGAGAACAACCCTCAGAGCGTTTGGACAAACAGAACACCCTCCTCCCCCTCACTGCCCCTTACCCCTCTCAGGCCTTGGTCAAACACACAGGGCCCCTCTGTGTGTGTGTGTGTGTGTGTGTGTGTGTGTGTGTGTGTGTGTGTGTGTGTGTGTGTGTGTGTGTGTGTGTGTGTGTGTGTGTGTGTGTGTGTGTGTGCCACCCTGAGGATATTAGCCCTAATTAAAATACTTGTCTGATTAATCGAGTCTCGTCTCAGCCCTTGGAGGGACCACAAGCTTTATAAATAAAGATTATGTCAACAGAAACGCTGGCCCATTTTGGATCAATCACACAGCTACCATTTTTATTTACTAATACAAAATAATTGGGAGAATATGAGGACACAAACATAAACCTCCGCGCACGCACGCACACACACACACACACACTCCCATAGACACACACTGCCATTGGCACACTCCCATAGACACACACAATCCCATATACAATCCTGTACAGTATCGCCAGAAAGACTGTTTGCTTTCCTAATCAGGCAGTACCATTAAAGATGAAGACAAATCGATGTTGTTGTAAAAGTCCCAAGCAAAGCTGCGACCACAGAAATGAGTTTTACTAATGTACCCTCCTCGTGATCTGAATACACCCCAGAGTCTACTTAAAGCCCAAACTATTTTAATGGATTTTACAACATGAAATGAAAGGAAAGAGATAAAGACAGAGGTATATAACATTCTTATTTAGCCAGTTCATTACACCATGGGCTGTGAGTAGTGAATATGGCCATGCTTGTGGTTACCTCCCTGTATCCCTCTGTCTGTCCTGTAGGGTTACACTTCGAACCTACACTAACCCCCATCAGTATGTGATCTGGTAACTCACTTCACAGATCTGGTAACCCCCCCACCCCCCCGGGTCATGTGAGCTAACATGACCCAGAGATCACACTGGCAGCTGCCTCTGTCACTCCGACTCAATATGTGTGTGTGTGTGTGTGTGTGTTTGTGCTTTTGCTTCTGGGTTTGTGTGTATGTACAACTACAGTATTAGTGTGTATCCGGAAGTGTATTCCTGCATTATACTATAACTATGTGTATAAATAGGTTCTGTATAACATCTCTGTTGTCATGTTCTTGTTTGTGAGGTAAAGCAGCGGATGTGTTTTGGTGTTGTTTTTATGCCTCAGCAGCAACCCCCCTGTCCAGGCACTTGACCCCTGACCCTTCCACTGGGCCTGACCTGGGCTCTCCTCATTCCTCTCACATGCTAAGGACAACTTAACCCCACAACCCCCAGGATATTAGTGAATGGAAAAACAGGTTTGTGTGAGAGAGAGAGAGAGAGAGACAGAGAGAGAGAGAGAGAGAGAGAGAGAGAGAGAGAGAGAGAGAGAGAGAGCGAGAGAGAGAGAGAGAGAGAGAGAGAGGGAGTTGGAGATGGAGACGGAAAAGAGCGGAACAGAGAACTGAAACTGAAGCCTTGTTTATACCTGGGGATGACATGCGCAACAAGCTGTCACAGTCTCACGTCATAATTAGACGTTCATCCATGTTTCTCAAACTTCAAATTTCAAAGTTGTTCTGAACATCAAATTTCGAAGTTTAGGCATTAACTTAGAAATCTTAAGGTTAGACATTATTAACTCCGAAGGGATAAGGTAAGGGTTAAGTTTTGGGTTAGTTTGTGGTCAATGCAAATTTTTTGTCCATTAAAATAACATCAAATTGACCAGAAATACAGTGTAGACATTGTTAATGAAATGGCTGATTTTGGATGGAATATCTACATAGGCGTACAGAGGCCCATTATCAGCAACCATCACTCCTGTGTTCTAATGGCATGCTGTGTTAGCTAATCCAAGTTGATCATTTTAAAAGGCTAATTGATCATAAGAAAACCCTTTTGCAATTATGTTAGCGAAGCAATAAAACTAGCCTTCTTTTGACTAGTTGAGTATCTGGAGCCTCAGCATTTGTGTGTTTGATTACAGGCTCAAAATGGCCAGAAACAAAGAACTTTCTTCTGAATCTCATCAGTCTATTCTTGTTCTTGGAAATGAAGGCTATTCCATGCGAGAAATTGCCAAGAAACTTAAGATCTCGTACAATGCTGTGTACTACTCCCTTCACAGAACAGTGCAAACTGGCTCTAACCAGAATAGAAATAGGAGTGGGAGGTCCTGGTGCACAACTGAGCAAGAAGACAAGTACATTAGAGTGTCTAGTTTGAGAAACAGACGCATCACAAGTCCTCAACTGGCAGCTTCATTAAATAGTACCCGCAAAACACCAGTCTCAACGTCAACAGTGAAGAGGCGACTCCAGGATGCTGGCCTTCTAGGCAGAGTTGCAAAGAAAACGCAGACGACACCATATTCTCTGTTTTATGATAGACTATTACTACCATGACATAGCTCTGAAAGAGAAAACGTTTCTGTATGAGGTATCCCAGCAGCACATCATAGACTGCATGTCAGTTATCTGATCCAGGCTGTTACAGCTGGGCTGGCTGGCTGGCTGATGGGGCGGACGGCAGGCTGCTTTGATGAGCAGTATGTTGGCTTAGGGTAGGCAAGCAGGCAGATATGTTTTGACAGTTGTGGAGCCATGTAAAATATCAATCTACTGGAGTGGGGTTCGCCTTTGTTCAGTGCTTCCTTCATACACTGTACCAGAACACTCCTCACATGATCATGACAGTTTGTGTACGTGTGTGTGTGCGTCTGCGTCTTTTTGCTTGATGTATGTTTGGAAAAAAGACAGTGGAATGGAGAAGACGTGGGCAGAATATAGTTATATTTTGTAGTTTATTTGAAAATATCAACTGTTAAAATTCCTCTCAGAAAACCAAATTATATTTGAAGGTATTTGAATATATGCAAGTTATTTGAAAACCCCAAAATATGTATTTGATGGCTGCAAAATATGTGATGAAGAACCAAAAACTACAACAGTTAGTTGAATTAGTCTAGATACAGTATATGATCATTAGCACATGGTTTGGCGGGGTCTTAGATATTCATCTTAATTATGGCCTATAGCCTAGAATTAAATACATGAGGGACATGGAATCACTTCAACATTAGAGTAGACCTCTTCGGCAGATTCAAAATGACAAACAAATGTATTTTCATAATGAGTGAGACGGTAAGATAATAAAGAAACACTTGACATCAAGTTCTAATACATGTGTCGTAACTTTATCATTATTACAATAGCCACTTTGTTGTTACATAGGTTTATTACATAAATAGTTACAAAACTTCTCAGCTCATTACTATGCAATTAAAATTAAATTACAGTGTTATTACACAGGCACCAGAACAGTTTAATGTTAAGCGTTACTGAGAATGGTAGCAGTAACAAAGTGTGGTTTCCTTTCTACAAAGTGTAGAAAGGAAACCACACTGAACAAAAATATAAATGCAACATGCTACAATTTCAAAGATTTTACTGAGTTACAGTTCAAATAAGGAAATTAGTCAGTTGAAATAAATAAATTAGGCCCTATTGGAATGGTATAGGAGATTGTGTTTGCTCTAATCTAGACACAGCCCTGTCATTAGTTTTATTTATTTAACCTTCATTTAACTAGGCAAGTCAGTTAAGAACAAATTCTTATTTACAATGACAGCCTACCTACAGGGTCAGACAATTAGGGTTAAGTGCCTTGCTCAAGAACACATCGACAGGTTTTTTCACCTTGTCAGTTCGTGTATTTGAACCAGTGACCTTTCAGTTACTGGCCCAACACTCTAACCGCTAGGCTACCTGCCACCCTCTCAGCAGAGGGCAGCCAATCCAGTTGAAAGCAGCCAATCCAATAGTTTCTAAAAAACGTAGTCACTTCCTGAGGTCTGTATTGAAATAGTTTTAAAAAGTAGTCATTTCTTTTGCAATCTGTATTTAAATAGTCGTAGTCACCTTAAAATTTACTATTTGTTCCCTCAGAAAATGTGTTACTTTCCAGAGTTAAAACTATAGTTTCCCAGGCCTGGAATGGAGTGACATGCATGAAGGGGAGGGACTTGTGAAGATGAGGTGGGCGTGTAGGGTGTGGGTCTGAAGCAAATAGATACCAAAACAAGAGTAACATCACTACATGAAAACAAAGAATGCTCCTCAAGTCATGCAGGCTGGCATTGTTTTGCTGAGTATTCGCTCCAGGATGATCACGTCCCCAATGTTATTTAAAAACGTACAGTCAATAACACAATAGAAAATCTATATACAGAGTGCAAATGTAGTGCAAAATGCAGTAAGGTTAGGAAGACAATAAATAGGCCATAGTGGTGAAATAAATTACAGATTAGCATAATCACTGGAATGATGGAATGTGCAAATGATGATGTGCAAATAGAGATACTGGAGTGCAAAATTGAGTGGAAGTTAAAAAAATAAATATGGGGATGAGGTAGTAGGGTGGGCTATTTACAGAAGGGCTATATACAGGTGCAGTGATCGATAAGCAGCTTTGACAGCTGATGCTTAAAGTTAGCTAGTGTTAGCTAGCTAGTGTTCTTTTTTTTAGAGCGGGTGTCAACTGGGGTCTAGAAAGCTTCAGTCTTTGTTTTGTACAATGAAATGAATGTAGTGAAGAAAAAGCTGGAGAACATGTGTGATCTAGGTAGGGCTGAACAAACAACAAGTAGAAACAGAAATGGTTTTTTCTTAATCCATGGCCTTAACTTTTCAATACTGTGTGATATTTAATTGTATGTCTTTGTTGAGGGTCTGGCTTGTATAGAAATATAATGACATCATTGTAACTTGGTGATATCACAATTCGAGAATATGCACCATTGCAATGTCAGCAGAACATTGACGATATGAATCCTATCCATGCTCAATTTGACATGATCAATATTGATTCATAATTTATATTACTCATTGCTGTAAGTTCTAATGAGTTTCCTCCTATTCTCTAAACCAGTGGTTCCCAACCAGGGGTACTAGGTCCCCTAGGGGTACTTGGCCTATCAACAGGGGGTACTTGAGAAGACTCATGAGACCATAGGCTTACTGGTCAAATGCACATGCGGGGGTACTTCAGGGGTACTCCGGGCAGAGCAAAATTCAGTTGGTGGTACATCAAGTGAAAAAGGTTGGGAGCCACTGCTCTAGATGACTGAGAGGTTAAGTTGTGTGAGTGTTTTATGGTGTAGCCATTCCACAATCAAGGCATGGGGCAGCATCCGGCAGTATTCCTATAGCCATGAGGAAGTGCTGAAAACCTCAAACTATTTTCCATGACAGAAAAGTGGAGATGAGAGGAGCGACAGGAAGTGAAGGATTGAGACTCAAGAGACAGACAGAGATAGAGAGAAATATACTGAACAAGGAAGAGAGGTTGGATATGAAACATTTGAAAAAGGGTGAAGGTTAAAGTAGGACATGACATAATGGTATGAGTGAGAGAGACAGATAGAGGTTTTTTTTGGAAGGTAGAGTGAGACAGCCAGATGAAGAGGGACTGAGAGTTGTGGGAAGAGGCAGAGGGGGGGTCTGGGAAGGTATGTGGGTGAAAGGAGAGAGAGGTTTTGGGAGGTATGTGATGTTAAATGGTGGAAGTGGAATACTAGCTGAGGCCGAGCAGGCCCATGAATCAGGATGAAGCACCAAGAAGTAACAGCAGACGTGGGCAGGTACCCTAGTGGCTAGTGCATGGCCCAGTAACCGAAAGGTCACTGGTTCGAATACCTGAGCCATCAAGGAGAAAAAACCTGTCAATGTGTCCTTGAGCAAGGCACTTAACTCTAATCTGCTCCAGGGGCTGACCCTGTAGGTAGGCTGTCATTGTAAATAAGAATTTGTTCTTAACTGACTTGCCTAGTTAAATAAAGGTTACACAACAGACATCATAGGAGCCAGATGTGCCTGCTGTGAGACCCCAGTAATGGAACACACACTTCAATATTGATAACATTTGTCTACAACATGGATCATAATGATGAAAAAACATATATACACTACAGTTCAGAAGTTTGGGGTCAATAAGAAATGTCCTAGTTTTGGAAATAAAAAAACATTTTTTGTCATTTAAAATAACATAGAATTGATCAGAAATACAGTGTAGACATTGTTAATGTTGTCAATGACTATTGTAGGAGGAAACGGCTGATGTTTTATGGAATATCTACATAGGCATACAGAGGCCCATTATCAGCAAACATCACTCCTGTGTTCCAATGGCACGTTGTGTTAGCTAATCCAAGTTGATAATTTAAGAGGCCCCGGTGCACAACTGAGCAAGAGGAGAAGTACATTAGTGTCTAGTTTGAAAAACAGACGCCTCACAAGTCCTCAACTGGCAGCTTCATTAAATAGTACCCGCAAAACACCAGTATCAACATCAACAGTGAAGAGGCGACTCCGGAATGCTGGCCTTCTGGGCAGAGTTGCAAAAAAAAGCCATATCAGATAGATAGATAGATAGATAGATAGATAGATAGATAGATAGATAGATAGATAGATAGATAGATAGATAGATAGATAGATAGATAGATAGATAGATAGATAGATAGATAGATAGATAGATAGATAGGTACTTTATTGATCCCCGGGGGGGAAATTTCTTTGTCAAGCAGCTACAACAAAACATAGGGCAGGTGCAAAATGCCAGAACGAAAATACACAAAAGACAGATACACGGTACATGATACATAGAGCGGCAGTATGAAAAAGTATAGAAATAAAAGATATCTGGAGTGCAAAAAAGCTATAAAAAGACATTGCATAGTATGGGTGGTTGGCTGAATATGTACACTATACATTGGTGGATGTTGGATGGTTAACTATACTATACAGGTCGATGGCAGAGAAATACTTCTATAGCTAAAAATGCATATGATATGAGCGAGGGTAATAAAAGTTTACTTAATAGACAGACTGGTTAAATGAACAGGTAAGTGAATATTTTGCATGGTTAAATTAACTGTACAGGTAAATATACAGTTATATTAACAGTTAAGTGAATACTTGCATGGTTACATTACCTGTAGAGGTAAATGACAGGAAGTGATACTTAAATAGCTAAATGTGTGTATGATATAATTTGGGGTAATAATAGTAATTCCCTTAAAATACAGTCCTTAGTGCGCATGGTTTAATTACAGCTAAAAGCATCAGTAATGTATAACAGTTTTGGAATCATTTATTTTTTAGGCTTATAGGAAGTAGTAATTGAAGTTTGAATGAGTTTTGAAGAGAGGAATAGATCATAAAAGTATCTATATACAATCATATAATCTGGCAGTAAATAGACCAATCAAAGGTGAAAAGTTTTCTAAATAAACAGCAAGTAATATGATAATATTTTATCTTCACATCAATTTGGCCTCGTAACTGTTTAACTGGGCCTTAGTGAGTGCCGAGCTGTGTGGAGCAATAATTAGTTTCCCTAAGCACAGTATCCCTGTCGACTTGAGTTACGTCATTTTAGAATGTGACTGATTTCAACCCGTGACTGAACCCATATGATCCTAGTTTACGACCCACAAAAAAAATTAAGCGAAAAAACGTATTTGACTTTATGGAGTTGGATAATTATTGAATTGAAGGTGATGGCTTGTCGTTTTTTTCTTTGCCCTGGACAGCGGTCTGCAATTTCAGTGTCAGCAGAAAGTAAGTCACTATATTTTTCCCGTTTAAACTGAAATATAATTGTTTTTCTTTTCGGTATTATAATATAATACAATATAATATTGTCTAGGAAGCTTAAAATACTAATAGCAGGAATCCTGCACATTAGCAACGTTACCTCTATCTAAACGATCTATGTTGTTTGCTGGGTTATTTCTTAGTTATAAATGAAAATAGAAAAGAAAACTAGTCATATTGCATAGTATTTTGTGGGCCAACATTAGAAAAGTTATTTGGTGTGGGTAACAAACTGGTATCCCAGTAAATGTCGAAACCCTATGGGTTTAATGTGGTATAAATGATTACATGAAGCTACCTTGAAGACATTGTGGCCACATTGAGTTTATTCAATATTTGTTGTTACAGTTTTTGATTTTGATATTTAGATATCCAGCTTTCATGAGGGCACATCATAGGGAAAAATTATTTTGACCAGAAACGGATTGAACAAATACCTAATGGAATAATTTGCGTCAGTCTGCGCAGCTGCTCACTTCAGTTATGTTCAGAATCATTTTCAAATAGCCTATTGAATTAATTATACAAATTCAAAACAAAACGAAATCCCACTGCTTCATTTGCTTTTTCACGCACATAAATAAAAACATGAGAATGTTTGATCACATCATGAGCAATAGGCTAAGATGCACATAGCTATTTGAAATACATTAAGAAAACAGCTGCCCCTACAAAATATGGCCTAATATTTGTCCATTAGTTTCCCCACGACACATTGGGCATCTAACACAGTCCAGAGAGGCTAACCCTCTTCCTTCACTGAAACAAAAACTCCGTGGTCTCTGACCCTAAACTCTTACCAAATGTAGCCAACGTGTATGAGCATCCCATCCCTTCACGGTTAATTCTATCCGATTTCCTTGGAACGTCCCTACACTACACCCTCACCTTAACTCTTACCTTAACCATAACCCTTAACTAACCCTAACCTTAACAGTTTTAATGTTAAACTTCAATGGGGTGACGTCAGTGTTGGGATGTCCCAAGGATTCCGTTAAGACTTTACCTCTCTTCAATCATTGAGGACATTTATTTCAATTGTTAGAGCGGTCAACTCGCCTATCTTGTCTATATAATAGATGACCTTAGTCAAGAGGCGATGAGACAATTAACGACTAAACACTGACCTCTACTGACATGCGAGTTACTAAACAACTACCTTTCATTTCCAGTCAGTGGCTATGTACGAAATCTTGCTTGACTACTACTTAAACTAATTGTACTACATACTATTTAGAACGTACTGTTTGTAAAACCGAATGTAGAAAGCAACAAATAACAGCATCTTACTGAGATTGCTTAATCTAATCCGCAATTGCGTTGATTCCCGCCTTTCGTTCATTTTGGCCCGACTTTCGTTCATTTTGGTATGCATCCCTCAGCTGTTAATCAGCTGTTGTCAGACACACGTGGGCTTCGAAATACGAGTCTCTTCTTCAGTAGTGTGCAGTGAATTCTACTAAATGAAAAGCTTAAATGAGTATGGCCTACTATTTCACATAGTAGGCCATAGTAGGCCACATTTCACATAGGCCTACTATAAAACAGTCCATACCCAAAATGCCTACTATTTACAACACAAGTTGCCTACGGGTATTCAGACACAGCCAATTGCTTTGCATATCTAATGCATAACCACTAGGTGGGAGTATGAGACAGCATATCATCCAGAGACCCTCTATTTCAGGGTTTCCCAAACTCGGTCCTGGGGCCGAGTTGCTCTACTTCACTCTCAACCTCCCAATGTGAGAAGTACCTCAGATTCTCCTCAAAGGCAGATAGATGGCAGTTCTGAGTTTAGTTTATGCTGTTTTATCTCCCATAAGGAATGAATACTGCAGTGGATGGTATGAATACTGCAGTGGATGGTATGTAGTGTTATGGTTTGTGTTGTGTTGTATGATATGGAGTTGTCAAATAAAGAAAAAAAGCCAGTCCTCCCAGCTGCCAGTCTCTCTTTCTCTCCACTCCCTCACCCCCCACCCCTACCTCGCCCTCAATCATCTCAGCCTGAACCTGTGTGTTGTTCTCTCTCTCTCTCCTCTCTCTTCTCTTCTCTTCCGTCGTTCCCTGCCTAGACTACTAATACCTGGTTGTTCCTCATTAGAATGTCCCGTTTGACATGGGCCATCTGTGCCAACCGGTGCTCTCCCTGCCAGCCGTTTGATGTTGATGAGCTCTCAGACAGACGGCCGGCCACTGGTTGGTTGATCTTCACCCACCGCCCGACAGACATAAAAGGGCCTTTTGCTTTGTAGTTTTGGGGGGGAAAGCTGTGATCTGTTAGTCTGTGAAGCTTACATGGTGTTCCAAGTCCCAACCCTGTCCCATCGTTTCGTGCTGTAGGGTAAGTTGTTGACGTGTCAGTGATTCAGATGTCTCGCTTACCTTGTTAGATGTCACACGTACACAAAACACAGTGTGTTGAGAAGTAAACAAAGACATGATCATATAAACCAGGGGTGTCAAACTCCTTCCACAGAGGGCCGAGTTGTCTGCAGGGCTTTTATTTTTTCCTTTAAGACCTAGACAACCAGGTGGGGAGGAGGTCCTTACTAATCACTGACCTTAATTCATCAAGTACAAGGGTGGGGAGAGAACCCGCAGACCCTCGGCCCTCCGTGGAATGCGATATAAACCATGGATGTATAGTTTATGTGAGCGCTAACCATACTGTAAAAGAGGAACGTAGCACTTTAAACACTGTAAATGTTGGCACTTCATCATGAATTGCCTCTTAAGGCACAAAGCTTTAAGCCACACACTGCTGGTGCCCCACAGAAACATATAACTGAATAAATGATTTACTTTCTCCCTCTCACTCTTCCTCTTCTCCTCCTCCCCCAATCTCTCTTTTTTTACTCCCCTGAACTTTCCCACCCGTTCTCTGTTTTTATCTCTCTCTCTCTTCCTATTTACCCTGTAGTTCTCCTCTTTGTCCACATCTTTTGCCTCCATCTCTCTTCCACACCATTTGTCTCCCTTACCCCCATTTCTCCCCCTTTTCTCTCTTACCCTTTATTTTCTCCCTCCCTTTATCTCTGGTTGTTAAATCCTCCATAACCTCCTTCTGTGTGTGTTGTGGCCAGTGGTGACCCAATTTAGGTTAGCTGAGGTGGCGTACAGGCAGCTTTCTGCATGTTTCAAATTGTGTCGGGGCTGAGGCTGGGGCTCCTCTCCTCTCTCCTCTGCTCTCATGTCCCACAGTGCTGTGTTTAAGGTAAATATTGTTATAGCCCTGCTGATCACAAGGACTGCTGTGACAGCACCTCCCCCTGCAGGATGAAATATTAATACGCATTCCTCCTCCTCTCTCTCTCTCTCTCTTTTACTTCCCCTTTCTCCTTCACTCCCCTCCTCTCTCTCCTTCATAGTCCCCTGTCTCACCTTCACCCCTCTCTCTACTGCCCCTCTGCTCTCCTGCTACAGTTAATGTTGGTCTACTCTGCTCTCCTGCTACAGTTAATGTTGGTCTACTCTGCTCTCCTGCTACAGTTAATGTTGGTCTACTCTGCTCTCCTGCTACAGTTAATGTTGGTCTACTCTGCTCTCCTGCTACAGTTAATGTTGGTCTACTCTGCTCTCCTGCTACAGTTAATGTTGGTCTACTCTGCTCTCCTGCTACAGTTAATGTTGGTCTACTCTGCTCTCCTGCTACAGTTAATGTTGGTCTACTCTGCTCTCCTTCTACAGTTAATATTGGTCTACTCTGCTCTCCTGCTACAGTTAATGTTGGTCTACTCTGCTCTCCTGCTACAGTTAATTTTGGTCTACTCTGCTCTCCTGCTACAGTTAATGTTGGTCTACTCTGCTCTCCTGCTACAGTTAATGTTGGTCTACTCTGCTCTCCTGCTACAGTTAATGTTGTTCTACTCTGCTCTCCTGCTACAGTTAATGTTGGTCTACTCTGCTCTCCTGCTACAGATAATGTTGGTCTACTCTGCTCTCCTGCTACAGTTAATGTTGGTCTACTCTGCTCTCCTGCTACAGTTAATATTGGTCTACTCTGCTCTCCTGCTACAGTTAATGTTGGTCTACTCTGCTCTCCTGCTACAGTTAATGTTGGTCTACTCTGCTCTCCTGCTACAGTTAATATTGGTCTACTCTGCTCTGTTTGTACTTCACAATATGACTTTGATGATGTCAGTAGAATAGAATAAACATTTAGCATCAGTATAATACAGGAGGGAACAATTTATAGTCCAATATTTACACGTGTATCAGAGAAAGGGGGGATTGGGAAGGCAATTGTTTGATTGTGCAGTATTAACAATAGTAAATAAGAGTCTGGTTGCAGCAGTTGTGATGTGATTGAGTGCATGTGTACTAAGGTGCAGAGAGTCAGTGCAGGTGGTCAGTCCGGTTCAAGTGTTCAGCAGTCTAATTGCTTCTAGATAGAAACTGTTTTTGAGCCTGTTGGTATCAGACCTCATGCTCCTATACCGTCTGCTTCTAGATAGAAACTGTTTCTGAGCCTGTTGGTATCAGACCTCATGCTCTTATACCGTCTGCCTGACAGTAAGGGATTGAACAGCTTGTGGCTTGGGTGTGCGGGGTCCTTGATGATGAGAAGATAGAGGTAGGAGAGGGAGAGACTGGGAGAGAGGACAGAGGGAGAGGAGAGAGAGGGAGGGAGGGAGGAGCAAGAGAGACTGGGAGAGGGGACTGGGAGAGAGGACAGAGGGAGTAGAGAGAGGGAGGGAGGAGCGAGAGAGACTGGACGAGGGGACTGGGAGAGAGGACAGAGGGAGAGGAGAGAACTGTTTCAAGTAGATGTCCTGGATGGGTGGGAGCATGGTCCCAGTGATGTACTGGGACGTATTCACCACCCGCTCGAGGACCTTGCGGTCGTGGACGGAGCAATTCCCGTACCAGGCCGTGATGCAACCGGTCAGTACTCTTGATCGTGCAGCACTAGTATTCGGAGAGGCCTCTGGGTTTCTTCAGCCGCCTTGACAAGAGTGGTGGTGCTGTTGCTCCATGTCAAGTCCTTGGTGATGTGGAACCCAAGGAACTTAAAACTTCGGACTCTCTCTAGTAAAGTCCTGTTGATGTGGATCGGGTTATGTTCTCTCCTCTGCTTCCTGAAGTCAACAATCAACACCTTTTTGGTTTGCTGACGTTGAGGGAGAGGTTGTTGTCACTTACTTCCTCCCTATAGGTTGACTCGTCGTTGTTGGATATCAGGCCTACAACCGTGGTGACGTCAGCAAACTTGATGATGGAGTTGGTGTTGTGCCAAGTACAGCGGAGGGCTGAGGACAAACCCCTGGGAGGCCCCTGTGTTAAGTGTGGAGGAGGTGTTGCTGCCAATCCTCACAGCCTATGGTCTGCCTGTCAGGAAGTCCAGGATCCAGTTGCAAAGGGTGGTGTCCAGACCCAGGGCTTAGAGCTTGGTGTAGAGCTTGGAGGGAACAATAGTGTTGAATGCAGAACTGTAGTCAATGAACAGCTTTCTCACGTAGGTGTTCCTCCTGTCCAGATGTGTTACGGGCGTGTGAATATTGATGGAAATAGCATCTTCCGTGGATCTGTTGGAGCGGTAGGCAAATTGGAGTGGGTCCAGTGTGCCTGCTATGCTGGCCTTGATGTGGGCCATGACCAGCCTTTCAAAGCCCTTCATGATGACAGGGGTGAGTGCGATGCGGCGATAGTCATTTGGGCCACCTTGGTTTTTTGGGGCACTGGGAAGATAAAGAAAGTAGCATAGCATTATTCTCTTTCAAATCTTGATGTCAGTTAGAATGTATATTTATACAACAACACAGGATCAGATATGATTATTGAAATCTGCAGAGAGAAGAGATGTGGAGATGTGGAGTGAATAGATCACCTCCTTCTCTCCCCTTAGGTTTTCATGTCTTAGCATCTTCTGTCACCTCTCTCCATCATAACCATTACCTTTCCCTCCATCCCTGTCCTCGTGGTTGTAGCTCCCTCCATACTGAGATAAAGGATGAGAAAACAACGAGAGAGGAGATGGAGGGAGGAGAGGAGAGAGACTGGGAGAGAGGGAAGGAAAGAGAGGAGAGAGACTGGGAGAGGGAATGGAGGAAGGAGAGGAGAGACTGGGATAGAGGAGAGAGGGAGGAGAGCAGAGAAACTGGGAGAGAGAGGAGAGGAGAGAGGTTTAGTTTATTAATTCAATCATTTAAATAAACAAGCACACATAAAACTTGAACAAGCCATACATGATCATGAGTAAAATCAGTGAGGATAACAGACAATCAAGTCTGGGACTTATTTCCATGGTGGTCCTCTTGATACAAGATGGCTAGGCAAGATGGAACACAGTATGACAACGAGACAATAAAACATAAAAACAAAGAGAACATCTGTCTCATCATTGCAGTTACATCATAGGGTATATTCATATGGGCACAGAACCCATCAAACTGTTTTTTGCTTTATTTTTAAAGCTGCCCAGAGAGGACGTCGTTTTTGGTCTACTCTGCTCTCAGAGTAGACCAGAGGCAACTCATTCCACTCCAGTATAGAAGAAAGTACCTTTCCCAGCATTACTCCTGAACCTGTATAAGCTCACATTAGCAACACCTGATCTGGTGCTGTGATTGTGTGCATCCCTAACATGGGGAAAGTAATCAGTTAGATATCTGGGCACAGAACCATAAATACTCCTGTAAACCAAACCCAGTATAATCTGGGAAACCCTCAACAGGCAACCAGTTGAGTTCCTGAAAGCAGCTCCTGCCTATGTGAATACGTGGACTCACCTTCAATACTACCCTTATCAGCTTATTCTGGTGCAGAGTATGCTCTCCAACATAGTTTTACTTTTGTGAGACACCAGAAGTGTAGAGTCATCCGCATAAAGGAAAAGATGGCATGAACAAGCATCTTTCATATCGTTTATATACAGTAAAAACAGTAGAGGCCCAAGCATGCTCCCCTGCGGAACGCCACACCTCATTGGTTTTGCCTGAGACAGTGAACCATTAACCTCTACCACTTGCTCCCTACCTGACAAATAGTACTTTTCCTAGCCAAGAGGCTGGGAGAGAGGATAGAGGTAGGAGAGGGAGAGACTAGGAGAGAGGACAGAGGGAGAGGAGAGAGAGGGAGGGAGGAGCAAGAGAGACTGGGAGAGGGGACTGGGAGAGAGGACAGAGGGAGGAGAGAGAGGGAGGGAGGAGCGAGAGAGACTGGACGAGGGGACTGGGAGAGAGGACAGAGGGAGAGGAGAGAAACTGGGAGAGAGGACAGAGGGAGGGGAGAGAGACTGGGAGAGAGGACAGAGGGAGGAGAGAGAGGGAACCAGCCGACCCTTCCTTCTCTCCTCAATTAATATTTGATGGGGGTGACTAAAGCCAGCACGGTGAACTGTGAACGAGTATGACAGCTGCAACTGCTCAGAGAAGAGAGGGTTACGAGCAGAGACCAGCAACAGGAAGAGCAGGGGGATTTGGGGAATAACAGAACATACAGTACACAGACCTGCAGACTAAACACTGTTTTCATCCTGGCTAAACACCTAGAGAGAGAGAGAGTAATGAGAATCTGTGATAGTATGTTGGGGTTGACGGAACACAGGGAATCTGCAGCCTATGGTTCTATGTTCCTACAGCCTTAAACAAACAAGCGTGCTCTCACACACACACAAGCTTTTATACACACACATGCAGACACACACACACGCGCGCGCCCGCCTCAAATGGGCACATTGAAATATTGATGGAGGCTCTTTCCTTGGCTTGATGAAAAATCACCCTGTGATAAATGTTTCATCGGTCACGATGCATCACCTCCTGTTTCTAAAAGATATGGCACTAGCTGAGGATACACAAACACAGTCAGAATGTCGGCTGGCCCCGGAAACTGAAGAGTAGAGAAGGAGCAGGCTTGACTCTGTTCCCAAAAAGTAGATATCCACTCAGATATGGAATGGAAAATGAAGAGGTATATTAATGCGTTTCAGTGGGGTCTACTCTGCATGTTATGGCCTGCCCTAACACTTAGCCTCTCTTTCCATCAGATCATGTGATTGCCTCTCTGTGCTTGCTAAGGTCACACTCACACAACTCTTGTAAGTGACATTGTCATCATGAATGTACAGTGCTAAAGCGTGGGTGCGTCTTGTCCGCGCGCACACACACACACACACACACACACACACACACACACACACACACACACACACACACACACACACACACACACACACACACACACACACTCCACCTTCTCTCATCATAGTCAGGCAACTGAGAAAACACACACTTGATTAATTGGCAGCTTTATGTATATCTCCTGTAAGCGTTGGTGGGCATGTTCCTGTATAGAATCATTAATTTCTGTTGAATTGTTCTCCATCAGCCACCAGGGATTTTATCGGTCTCATTTATAGTCCTTCTTCATTCTCATTGAGCTAGAAACCCATCAGAGCCTGGGTGAGACCTGGCTGCACCATTCAGAAAACAACAACTCTTTTGACATTGTCTGCTCTATACCCTTTGGTAGACACCCCAAGTCTCATTTAGAATTGAAATGTTTCAAATTCAAGTAATTTCCCCTGACACACGCAGAGATGCTCTCTCCCAGCCCCGGCTGTGGGTGAGCACAATACCAAAGGCCACACAGAAGACTGCAGCTAACACATTTTGTACCAATCCAGAGAGGGTCCTTGCTATCCGGAATCCTTGGGACGTCCCTACACCATTGAAATGTACATTTACAATTGTTAAAGTAAGGGTTTAGGTTAGGGTTAGGTAAGGGCTATGATTAAGGTTTGAGACAGTACTAACCATCAAGAGAAAGGCTTAGTTCTCCAAAAAGGAAGGGTTGCTGACAATGACGGTTCAATTAAAATATCTGATGTAAGCGCCATAGCATTATAACAACTTAACTACCTTCCCTTTAGCACAAAACCCAGTTAATATTATGCTTATACCAGGTGTTGGAAAAGGAGGAGGCTTGAAACAGTAATATGCAAATCATACTTTTCAAGGGACCATCACTGCCCTGAGACTCGGTGACTGAGATATGTAATTTCAGGTAACCATTTGTATGTCCAACTAAAGTCGTATAGTTCTGTACAATGTCTCTTCTGTCCCAGTGCCTGTATCAGAAATGGCCTCTGGGTGGTGACAAGCTACAAGTGGATGAGGTACAGTATAGTGACAAATGGACCCATCACCTCCCTGACCTCACTTCCCCTTTCTCCCAGCCCTGCTATCACCTCTCTCCCAGAACCCCTCTCTGCCCAGGCCTAACAAGAGAGGGGGGTGATAGCAAGGGAAGGTTATTAAGCTTCTATGGCATAGCACAGCAGACAGTTGTTGGGACCATCTGTCCCTCCGTCGTAAACAACCCTCGGTGTCTTCCACAGGTTGTTACAAACAGCTGAGGAAGAGAGGACATAGTGACCACACTGAGTCGTGTGCCTAGCAACACCTTGCCTCCAGGGTGGCCCACGTGAAGCACACCACACAGTGGAGAACAAATCCATATGAATGAGTTGTCACTCGTTTGTCATGTTGTTGGAGTGATTTCAGCTGCTAGAATATTCGGTGTAGAGGGTTGGCTTAGTAACTAACACTGGAAACATCTTGGAATAAGATTATGTTGTGCCGCTATAAATCCACACAGGACATTATATTCATGTCAGACAATCCTGACATTGTAAGCCTTTTTAGTCTAGCAGCTAAGGATGAGTAATTGCTGGATCATTTATCACTCAGACACTCACATCCCCAGGGAACATTTAAGGAGCATCATGGGAGACATCATTGTAAAACTCTGGTCTTCACCAAAACCAGAAACCCACAGACAATGTTTGTGCATCATAATACATAATACAGATGGCACCACTGGCACCAAATTGACACTGTATCAAAGCAGTAGGAAGGCTAGTTGGCATGGCATGCCCACACAGTCACTGAGCTGGCACACGTTGGCATGGCATGGGCTATGATAGGAGCTTGGGGTATATAGCTCTGTGTGTGTGTGTGTGTGTGTGTGTGTGTGTGTGTGTGTGTGGAGCCCTGCATGACTTGGCATTTATAGTATTGGTGTAATGACTGTGTGATTGACTGGCTCCACAATTAGGGACTCATGTTCTGAACACATACATCTCATCCAGGAGTCAGGACACCCCCCGGCGGGACTGCAGGACACCCCCCGGCGGGACTGCTAGCTGTAGCTGGATTACTGTTCCCTTGGGCACAGACACAGATTAAAGGGTTATATTAAACAGCATTAATAAAATATTGAAATTATTCTCTTTGGAGCATGCCCAGCGGACATGGGTTTTAGTGGGGTTTGCTTTGCGTTGCATGTCGCCTGCTGCTGCTGGGGTGATGTGGTGGTGATGCTCCTATTTGATGTTTATTATTTTTGAAAGAGGCTACTTGTGTGCATTTAAGGTTTTTTAAAGCATTCAAGGGCAATAGGAATTGAAATGTTGATTAATGACAGTGCTTCCAAATAGGACACGCATTCTGGACTTACCATTATGCAGACATTTGAGGTCGTCACAGCGTTCAGCTAATTACTGTAGATCACTAAACACCTGGGACCTCGTTCTCATTGAAGAGACAAACCCATGAAAGTAAAAAGTTGGCCACGTTATTAAAGAAGAGGAGAAGAGCTTAATGTTATCATCATTTAATGG
The DNA here is from genome assembly GCA_023634145.1 of Thymallus thymallus. Classification (NCBI taxonomy): domain Eukaryota; kingdom Metazoa; phylum Chordata; class Actinopteri; order Salmoniformes; family Salmonidae; genus Thymallus; species Thymallus thymallus. Next base: position 26,471,699 of record CM042378.1, read on the forward strand.
GGACATTTGGGCCTCGGTCAACATCATTTTGCTCAAACCTTAAGAAAAAGGATGGCCGGGGCCCTCTTTTTTTATTGAAATCTTTCTAATTGGCTTGTTGGTTCATGCACTAATGTAATGAAAGAGGATATGCCTTCTTAATCAACTCAAGGGAACATACGGTGGTGAGGCGGTTGGGTGTGTCCCCGGCGGTTCAACTCCCCCACTATTTCATTCCCAACTCTCCGCTCACTTAACCAAATGAATAGTCCGCTCGCATGTCGTCATGACAACAATATTTCACACGTTGTTTTACCAGCTCCAGAAATATTAGTCATTTCCTTCTCTTCCCTTAATTATTTATAAAAATGTGCAGCTTAAGCAATGTTTTACAGTTATTTTAAGGCGCTTCGTACCCGCTGTTGCCAAGGCCCGAGAAATATCCACCACAGGACACATAAAAGTAATTTAACTTGTGGCCCATAAAAAATAATTTGATTTATTGCAAAAACTAGTGTGTCAAGAGATAAAATCCTCATCCTCGCCATCTCGATCAGGGATTTATTGAACTGTGTTCTATCGATCTGTGATTTATTATTCAGAAAGAAGCAATTTGGGCTAACGCAAGCGGAACAAGCCCAGGCAGATTCAGATAATGAGACCCTCATAATCATTCCCAGATAATCCTTAATTCAAATTATTAACACCTGGCACATTCTCTACCTCCTCCCATCCAATCTGGTGGCTCAATAAAACAGCGGTCTAATAACCAGACAGCTCCATGCAGTTGGCCAGGAATGAAAGAGTGCTTCTGTGGTCCCATGGGACATTGAGGTGAGTGGTTTAGAGACCTGGGTATAGGGCCTGATGGCACTGCTGGTAGGCCTATGGACAGACACCTAGGGCCAGGGTATATTTTCCTTGTGCATTTCAGTTTATTTTTTGTCAAATTTCATTAATAACCACATGAAGCTAAGCACCATTTACAATCTGCTGTGGTAGTGTCTGTTTTAGAAAAACACTAAAAAAGAGACCCATTAGGGTATTGTGATGCTGCAGCAAATACTTGACTCATGACTACCTTCCTCCCTCTCTCTCTCTGTTTTGGCTCCTCTCTTTCTCTCATTTCTGTATTATTATTATTATTATTATTATTATTATTATTATTATTATATATATTTTAATGTATTATTTACTGACGTATTTCCACAACACCACAACGTTAAAAAGTATGTAATCAGGGAAATTCATCTAGTTAATGACAACAACAAAAAAGTTTTACAGGGTCAGCCATAGTTGGAACCAGCAATCTTTCGGTTACTGGCCAAACCCTAGGCTATCTGCCACCCCAAATCAACAGGCTCCCAAAATCGTTTTGCTCACCTCTCACCTCCTCACGACCTCTAACATTGGACTATGTCTCAGAGGAGTCCCCTCGGACACCCCCAGATGACCTATGATCTGTCTGCTCTGTCAGTTGACCTCTGGAAGGGGCGGGACTTACAGACCAAAAGCTTCGCCTTAATGAATCACTGCTAACAGACACGCCACTGACCTCTGACCTCAAGAGTTATGAAACATATCCATCATAAAGGAGACCTCTGTACCTGTCACAATGTGATAATGCATGAAAGATAATGCATGGAAAACATGCATGAATGTTTTTCATGACTTTGCTTTTTGTACCCTGCATCTGAAACACAGGAGGTTGGTGGCGCCTTAATTGGGGAGAACAGGCTCATGGTAATGACTGGAGCGGAATCAGTTGAATGGTATCAAATACATCAAACACAAGGTTTCCAGGTGTTTGATGACATTCCATTTTCTCCGTTCCAGCCATTATTATGAGCCGTCCTCCCCTCAGCAGCCTCCACTGATCTGAAAGTAACTGGATGTTCCTACACCAGGCCTTACTTCTGAAAATGTGATAATACAGTCCTTCAGCTCTGATATGATGTGGGCATAGTGTTTGGATTACTCCTGATTGAATCAAGAGCTAGCATCCAGTCATAAGGCTTAATATCTCCTCACTGAATCAATATTGAACATGGATGATGATTTTTCCAGTATTCATGCCAAGGAATCTCACGCTCACTCTATACAACAAACTCCGCTCTTCAGTTACTTGTTATGCTATTCACATACTCTAGTCTATTTCCTCCTCCTGGTGGAGTTTTGACCATCTCCTTTTACTGCCTCAGTGCACACAGAATTATAGCGATCAATCTACTGAAGACAACATAGCACAACTACTTTGTCATTTCACAGTGTTACTCCATGTTAACAACCCCTACCACCACTACCACAAACTACCACTAACCTTAATTTGTCAAAGTTAGCTCTATCTACACACTGTCTCTGACCTGCTTGTACTTTATCAGTGGGACATTGTGCACCTGGGCACTGGGCGCCAGGGCTGTGTGTGTGTGTTTGTCGTAGGTCAAAGGTTGAAGGGGGGTTTAAATGAAGTGACAGCCACATGAACGTCCCACGTCTCCCCTCCTCCCCCTTTCCTGCCGAGGGGAGAAGGAGGAATGTCATTTTTTACTGTTCCCGTTTGAGTTTGCATTGCAAACATGACCCCTGTGTGATAGATGGTGTTTATACAGACCCATAGGATCAAGGTGACTGTAATGTCGTGGCAATTAATGGAGGGAGAGAGAGAAAGAGGAGGAGGAAGGTGAGGGAGGAAAGGAGAGGATGAAGGGGTGATGAGAATAATCAAGCCAGAGGGAGAGAAAGAGAGTAAAATAGGAGGAGGAGGCTGAGAATGTTTGGAGGCCATTCTTATCTCTGTGAATGAAGAGAATCCCCAGACAGCTGAAAACGTGCAGTGGAGAGGAAGGAACGACAAATCCATCGGCAGGTTCGATTCTCCCCTCTTGTCTTGGGGGATAAAGAGGCTTTTGGGCTGGGCTGTGGGCCGGGGGGACTCCCCTGGTGACCTATAGAATTCACCCCTGCACTTTGAGCTCCAGGGGCCTGGGGAACCACTCTTAAACCCCCATAACCCTCCCCTTCCCCCTCCATCTCCTCTCTCACCCAACTGGCCTGTCCACCCACTCCCCACCGCTCTCCTTTCAGATGGGGGAGGTTGTATGTGGGTGTACCTGGAGGAGTTAGGCCTGAATGAGGCTGGTATGCTAATGCCAGTCGGTAAGGCTTGGTAAGCTGAATGAAGGAAATCTCTGAGGGTTTCAGCAGTTTAAAGTCAGTTCGAATGGAAGCCCATAAGCCTCAGGGTCTACCCAACGGCATAGAAGATTGGAGTTACAACAAAGAGTGATGAATGAATAGTTAAACGATCATGTTCCCCTTGGAGCTTAGCTTGATAAAATAATTAGATCTTCCGTCAATACTTGCCTATGATGAAGATATATTGATTACAGTTGGTGTTGATATTGTTTGAGTAAACATAGTACTGAAGTTTGCCTTCTTGATGATGGTAATGATGGTAATTGACCAATAAAGTAAACATATTTGAAGATATACAGAAAATAGTATATTTTGGCATTAGTTGAAGAAGCCTTTGGGTTGAATTGCCCTTGATGTTTGTGATTCAAACACACACACACACAAGAAGCAAACAGTCTATTATGTAAAATGTTTACCCTTTGAGTATATCAGGGAAGGTTTCTGTCCTCCAGACTCAAGGCAGGTTAGGTCATTTCTCCCAAGTGGCACAGTGGTCTAAGACACTGCATCTCAGTGCTAGAGGTGTCACTACAGACAACCTGGTTCGGATCCAGACTGTATCACAACTGGCCGTGATTGGGAGTCCCATAGGGCGGCGCACAATTGGCCCAGAGTTTGGCCAGTGTAGGCCGTCATTGTAAATAAGAATTTGTTCTTAACTGACTAGTTAAATAAAGGTTAAATATTGGTTAAATATATATTTTTTTTAAACAATTCTGATGCTAAATAAGACCAGGAGATAGGGATGAGAAGATGTCAATGGTGGATGGTTGGTCAATGATGCCGTGGACACACACACACACACGCGTGCTAAGTCAATGGGTTCCTGTAGCGTGTAATTGTCATCTGTCAGTGTCCACTCTGCCCCCTCTTGCTGGACTGGGCAGCTGGGTTGGGATCTGTGTGAGTGACACCCACAACCACTTTGTAGACAGGACCATATGGCCATGTAACAACACCTTCGTCTCCTCCCTGTGTATTTGTAAAGACTGCTCATTTAGAATACACGTCTCAATACTTTCTACAGTATCTCTCTATATGTCTCAATACTTTCTACAGTATCTCTCCATCTGTCTCAATACTTTCTACAGTATCTCTCCATCTGTCTCAATACTTTCTACAGTATCTCTCCATCTGTCTCAATACTTTCTACAGCGTCTCTCAATCTGTCTCAATACCTTCTACAGTTTTTTTCCGTCTGTCTCAAAACGTTCTACAGTATCTCTCCGTCTGTCTCAATACATTCTACAGTATCTCTCCATCTGTCTCAATACGTTCTAGAGTCTCTCTCCTTGACTTGTTCTTCTTTTGTGTTTCTCTCACAATAACCATCCACTCCTCCAGAAAACAGAAACAGGACAACACATTTAAAAGTTATATCCATTATATAACACCATAAATACTACTAGACAAAACCATTCTGAAGGCCTTCAAAGCCCCACATCTCAGGGTGTATTTCAGCTTCCCCGGTCATGTAGATGGAGTATCCAGACTGCAGAAGGAGAGAAAGTGAGAGAGTGTTTCTGGCCGGTCATTTAGCCTGGTCTCTAGTTGATAAATTACCTTGTCTATTGACTGTGGATTATGTGTGTTTGAGGGATGGAATCAGAGTTCCACAGTTACAGCGCTGATGAATGAGCTCTGGAGAACAGACCTCTGTAAATGACTTTAAGCCTGGGAGCAGGACGGCGTTATCATTAACTAGATCATGATACCATCATAATACAAACACTGAGACCTACCAAACAAGGTCATGGCCATTATTGAACATGAGACGTGACGCTACAGACCATCCTCTCTCCCTTTATCTATGTCTCCCCTCTCTCTCTCTCTCTCTCTCTCTCTCAATCCTCTCTCCCCCATCCCCAAATCCCTGTCTATCTATCTTTCTTTGTAAATAGGCTCATGATAGGTGGCATTGTGGATGATTTCATACATGTCATACAACACAATTAGCTTAATGATTTCATGAATGGATTTCACACAGAGCCAGTCTGATTAGTAGGCAGACGGTTTGGTGCTATTGAAAAGCTGTCATCTTTGTTTGGCACTAAGAGGAGAAGCTCTTATTTGAGGGGAAGTAGAGGGATGTGATGGGACAGTGTTATTAGCAGTACAAGATGTGTTAACTAATGGCCCATCTATTAGTCTCTAGCAGATCTGTAGGTGCCTGCCTCCATCTTACATTTTACATCATTTAGCAGACACCCTTATCCAGATGGGCTTACAGTAGTAAGTGCATAGAGTTTCATAATAAATGTTTCATACTGGTCCCCCATGGGAATCGAACCCACAACCCTGGCGCAGCAAGAACCATGCTCTCCCAACTGAGCTACACTGGACTAGAGACTACACAGGCTGGAGGCTATTAGTCTACAGATCTGTAGGCGCCTACCTCCATCTATTAGTCTCTAGCGTGGTAGCAGATCTGTAGGTGCCTACCTTCTCTTGTTATTATAATATTCTAGTGTGGCATGAGAACACTAGTCAGAGGAGTTGGCACGTACTTAAGCAATATGGCCCGGGGGGGGTGTGGTATATTCAAATATACCACGGCTAAGGGCTGTTCTTAGGCACGACGCAACGCAGAGTTACCAAAGTAATTAGAGCAGTAAAAATACAAAAAAGTATGTTTTTGTCATACCTGTGGTATATGGTCTGATATACCACGGCTGTCAGCCAATCAGCATTCAGGGCTCGAATCACCCAGTTTATAAAGATCTCTATAGCATACTAGTGTAGCATGAGAACGCTAGACAGAGGAGTTGGCACATACAGATCTGAGACCAAGCTAATGTATCTCTGTCTCTGTCAGTTCGTCTGTGAGGTAGCTATCTCCCTGTCTGACTGTAGAGCCGTGGGGGGTCTGGGTGGAGGCCGGATGGGGTTAGGGGGTAGTGAGGGTCTGGAGGCCAGACAGGGTTAGGGGACTTCCTCTCTCCCGATCCCCTGCAATAAGGTAATTGTTTCAGGGGGAGATGCCTTAAAGCCCCCCTTCCTCCTCCCTACTCACCCCGTCACCTCCCTGGTCAGAGGCTACAGGGACTCAACTGGGAGAGCATCAGGGGAACTCTACTAAATTAGAGTGGGGGTTAACTTCCAAAAAAGGAAGATTGGGGTGCAGGTACAGGTCAATGGTACGGCTTTCCTTCCATGGATCAAGGGGAAATCATGGTGTGTGTGTGTGAGCACAAGATAAAAAGAGATGAGCATGCTGTGGTTTGAGGTGATTAAACGTTCTCTCTCCCCTGATCCCCATCTGTCAAGGTAGGTAAGCAGCTTCCTGACACACACTGACACTCCTGGGACCCTCATCTCTCACCATGTGTACTTTGGAGTTATGGGTGGGCTACTGTGGCATATGTTGATGTGTACAAATGACATGTGGATACATCAACACAACACATGCAAACACACACACTTCCTCCTCAATTGGGAGGTTAGTGTGAGGTTCCTGGCAGTTTGTCCTCAGATTCATGACACCAGTGCCGGGTCTTAAAGCACCTGTGTCATCTCCACACACACACAGAAACATACACACACACACACACACACACACAATGAGGGGATTTAGCTAGAGAGAGGGGTTCGGGAGACAGAACAGCTCAGAGTAGGACCGTGACATACATGATTGAATAAATGAAGCATCTGTTCTCCCCTTGGACTCTGCAATAACAAAGCTTGATTTGAAAATCCACTGCCTAAGCCTTGGAGCACTGCATCCTACAACGTCAATGACTGGAGCGCTGCCCTGAGCAGTAAAACCCTACAGCCTCCCTTATTGCCATGTCGATTTGTTTATGGAACATTCCCCTTTTACATTCAAGTCACAAACCTACATTTCTCTGTAACCAAGGGTGAAATTCCAACATAAGATATAAACATGAATCCCTGATATTTTTGTAAGTAATTCATCTCCTTCGAAAGGAATATTTTTGTGCAGAGATATGACTTATGTGTGTTTATCTTATGTTGTCAAGATAATGTTCTTTGAAAAGACCAAACACAGTTTATATTCAATTGTAATAACAAAAAAATAATGTTTGAATTATTGCTTTAAAGAATGACATTGAGATTTGTCATTGAAGACAAAAAGTGATGGGTAGGCATCAGTTGGCATGTCTGTGTGAGCTTCAGTGTGTGTGTGTGTGTGTGTGTGTGTGTGCCACAGCCTGAGGAAAACTCCCAGATGGCTGTGTAAACAGCAGCAACTATGACCACAGCCCCAAGGAAGAGTGAGGAGCAGGCTGTGTGTTCAGCAGTAACTATGAAAGGGGAAAGGGGGATACTAGTCAGTTTTACAACTGAATGCATTCAACTGAAATGTGTCTTCCGTATTTAACCCTTAAGGGCTACCTTAATCGACATCCATGTCTTCGGCGCCCGGGGAACAGTCCCAAGGAAGAGAGACGAGCAGGCTGTGTGTTCAGTAACTATGACCACAGCCCCAAGGAAGAGAGACAAGCAGGCTGTGTGTGTGTTTGAGACACGCACCTCAAGTATTCAGACCCTTTGCTATGAGACTCGAAATTGAGCTCAGGTAAACCCTGTTTCCATTGATCATCCTTGAGATGTTTCTACGTCTTGATTGGAGTCTACCTCTGTTAAATTAAATTGATTGGACATGATTTGGAAAGGCACACACCAGTCTATATAAGGTCCCACAGTTGACAGTGTATGTCAGAGCAAAAACCAAGCCATGAGGTCGAAAGAATTGTCCATAGTGCTCTGAGACAGGATTGTGTCGAGGCACAGATCTGGGTAAGGGTACCAAAAAATGTCTGCAGCATTGAAGGTCCTCAAAAACACAGTGGCCTCCATCATTCTTAAATGGAAGAAGTTTGGAACCACCAAGACTCTTCCTAGAGCTGGCCGCCCGGCCAAACTGAGCAATCGGGGGAGAAGGGTCTTGGTCAGGGAGGTGACCAAGAACCTGATGGTCACTCTGACAGAGCTCCAGTTCTTCTGTGGAGATGGGGAGAACCTTCCAGAAGGACAAACATCTCTGCAGCACTCCACCAATCAGGCCTTTATGGTAGAGTGGCCAGATGGAAGCCACTCCTCAGTTAAAGGCACATGACAGCCCACTTGGAGTTTGCCAAAAAGTACCTAAAGGACTCTCAGACCATGAGAAACAAGACTCTCTGGTCTGATGAAACCAAGATTGAACTCTTTGGGCTGAATGCCAAGTGTCACGTCTCGCTCAGATGTGGTTTGATCAGTAAAAATATAAGCATAGCTACAAAAAGAAAACCCTTAGGTTCAATTCAAGTTGCTTTCGCAATGGCAAATATACTTCAAATGAGTAGGCAACACTCACCAATAAACCATCCATCCTCAACAGCTCCCTCCTATAGGGCGTATAGGCCAACATTGCTGTTCTGCAGAATTAACAAGTAGTGCGTTCCACCTGGCCTTCTTGTCACCTTGTCAGCAGCGCTTTTGCATGTTTTGCGCCTCACCTGCACATTAAGAGTGGAAGCCTTTTCTATTCTCATAGTTTAACTAGTTTTGGGATTCGTCTATTGCTCCATTCGTATTTGGGAATGCATTGATGGCAAAGAAACCCCTCTTGACTTCAACCTGTTGTGCGATGGTGTATGGACATTTTATGTTAGAGTTTTGCTGATAATTGCATCCAAAACATTGGCTCATCTGTGGATGTGAGATGTGAGATGCCGATCGGCAAGCTCCCGCTGAAAAGTGCCCGTTGCCAAAAACCCGAGGGTGGATAGCACTTGATGTGCACCGGAATGGCATGTGTTTGACTTTCTAAAGTAGGTCATAAATCCTCGCAAAGATCCTATATGATTGGTTTTGGGAAATTATAGCTGATGAACCAATCTGTACTAAAACGTCCCACGTGTCTCTAAAAACGCACTCTCTGCGAAATGCAGCGTGTCCCACATCTTCCAACAGAGCAAGATCAGCCATCTCTCATTCGATTTTCTATTATCGCAGACTTTTATAGTATTTCAAAAATGGCTTCACTTTCACAAACGACTGTACTTTCACAAATTACTGTACTTTTTATTGATTATTAACATAACAAATGTACTGATGTGGTCAAATTATATGTATATAGCCTGTCAAGATGTTGCATGAATTGACAATGGAAATGCAATTATTACTCACAATATCACACATGTTCGACATATATTTTCCCCATTCTGTGCTTAACAAGCAGTTCCCTCATTTCCCCACTTGGCACTGTGCCATGCACAGTCATGGCTGTGCATAAATTTATGCACACTCTCAAGCAAAAGTTCATATTGAAAAATCTCACACTTTGCGTGGAAATGATCCCACGCATGGTTTAAGCACAGATGAGTGCTTATGCATGATTGATAAATAAGGTCCCTGGACTTCTCTTTCTCCTGTGTTCTAGCTTTAGGTTCTACTGGGGTGGCAGGTAGCTGAGTGGTTAATGTGATGGGCCCGTAACCAAAAGGTTGCCAGATTAAATCCCTGAGCTGACAAGGTATAAAAAAATATGTTGTTCTGCCCCTGAATAAGGCAGTTAACCCACTGTTCCTAGGCTGTCATTGTAAATAAGAATGTGTTCTTAACTGACTTGCTTAGTAAAATAAAGGTAAAAATAAAATACTTCAGCTTGATGTGTATTGCTCCAGGCTGGTGTACATATGACTGGCCCTACACTGCAGGAAATAACACCTGTGGTGGCTCTGTCTCTCCTCTCTCTGCCACACAGAGGACACGACCCAGACTCCTCTCTCTCTCATGCTGGCTCCAATCCTCAGCTCGTTATAAAGCAATCAGCCCCCACTGATCTTCAAAAGACTGGGCTTAATGTCCCCCCTCTCCCCTCCTTACCCAATAAACATTCTCCTGGTTGAAGTTTACTGTAGCTACAGATCTAGGATCAGTTTTACCTCCCTTAATCCTAACATTTAACATTTAGATGGGGTAAACGTACAACTGACCTTAGATCAGTGACTGGGGACAACTTGATCCTCCTCCAATAAACACTCTCCAATCAGACTGGTCTAACGGTTGGACTCGTAACTGTGGGAGACGCTAAAGAGAACCCATCTGTAGCTCATACAGGAAGACAAAGGCCTAACACTGATGGGACAACACGAACTAGGCCGTAAAAGGGGGAGAAATGTGACGGCATACTGAAACAGACATAACACTCTCAGTCACAATCAAAGGAGTTAGCAGTGTTAGCTCTTTATTTTACATTATTTATATGGGTGTTATATGAAGGGGGATGAAGAGATCAGGTGACAAAGGACTAAGGTATCGTTGACAGGTACTTACGCATAGAGGCAAACAGGTAGTTACACATAAGGGAAAAGTGATGTGTTGGACATTCGTATGTGTGTGTGTGGATGGGGAATTTGTGTGGACAAAGCAGGTACATTGAAAAGAGTACTGTATTATAAATACTATAGTGAATGTAAGTAAAGGAAGTCAGGACGAATGAGTGACTGTTGTGATGAGGCAGTACTGGGATATAGGAAGCTTGTGTCATGTGTTGAGGTCCACTGCATTGTCTTTTATAACGATTCAGCAGAAGAGCAAGACAAAACAGAAATAACATGAAGTTTCCTGTTTTTAATCAAATATTTGAATAGTAACATACTCATTTCATTCATAAGCTGTTTTAAACTGATTCCTGGATTTAAAAAAAATATTATTTTGCGTTCTTTAATGACCTTGAGTGGACGGTTGTTGTTTTTTTTTTTTACTAGTGTTGACGGTTTAGTGCATACTGAAAGCTCCTCCATTGAAACCCAATCCATTACCCATATTACAGAGTCTTGAGTGAAGCAGTCAACTGCCGTGTCTCAGGAAAGCAGTGGAGCTTTAACGCCTGTTTCCTGCATGGGATTACATCTACTTACAGTATGTTACACACACACACACACACACACACAGTATGTTACACACACACACACACACACACACACACACACCACCCTCTCTCGTCACATATTAGAGCTTTAGAAATGAAAAGTCCTCTCTTAACCACTGGCCTCATTTCATTAATTACCATTAGGAGTGTCTAATGGTTGGCCATCCCCTTAAAACACACACATTCACACAAACACACACTTGACACACAAACACCTATTCAAGGCTACACGCATATATTTCCCCTTGGAGTCCCTCCCCCCAAAACACACACGAACACACTGTCAGGTTAGCAGTCATATGTTATCAGTCAAGATTAAGACTGTAATTCCTGCCTGTCGCCTCAAGGACGTGTCCCAGAATCCCATAAAATAATGCTGTGTGTGTGTGTGTGTGTTTATGGTATGTGTGTGTGTGTGGCTGTCCCATGATCGTGTGTGTTTGTCGCTCTGACCACTCACCCTGCTGAAGAGCTTCCCACATTTCCCTAGCAGAGTAGCCGTCCCACCTCTCAGCACACTCCATCATATAACTCCAATGAGTGCACATACGTTACTTAAATAAAATCCAATGAGCAAATCTCTGTCATTAAATATGATGATGATGATGATGATTATTATTATGATGATAAGCCAATCGAGAGACAGTATTAGAGTTACTGAGGTGGGATACAACACCAGGAAGTTAGGTTGATGATTGATAGCTGGACATCAACTGACGCCTAGCTTTCCACTGTATTGTCTTCAGTTCCAGTTTTTTGTCTGGGGCAGTTTTATATCAATACACATTGATACTGGATGACTTGTATTGATTTGATTTGCTACCGACTACTGAGAGAATTAGAAAGTCACCCTGGCACACATGTACACACACACGCATGCACAAAGTCGGACTGAGCGAGCAGGCCAGGGAGGTGGTTGTGGTGGGCGGCACTCCTTAGCGACTTTAAGTAATAAAAGTCAACCGCACTGTGAAAAGGCGCTATTGTGCCTGAACTCAGTTTTTCCACGAGGGTAGCATTCCTTCCAAATTGGACAAAGGAATTTTAATGGGGCGGCTAATGGGCTGTGATTAGATAGGTAGAGAGAGAGAGACAGAGAGGGGAGGTAGAGCGGGGCACGCCGGGCCCTAGATGGGTCCTGGGAGTGGCGGGCTAAACGCTGCAGCAGGGGCGGGCTAGCGTTTCACCACAGAGAGAGGGGGGCAATAGGGGGCACAGATTACCCCCCATTTACCAGCAACCTTTAAGGGGGAAATGAAAAGAAAGGAGGCAGGGGAGAGAAGGTTAGGTGAAGAGATGGGGACACATGGGACACCACTCAAGAGCACCTGCTTTTGGCTAATGGAATTGGCTAATGGAATTAGACTAGGATGCTTTTTTGTATTTTTTATATTGATATCCTGCAAACAACCAACATAGACCTAGGCTATCTGTCAATACTTGTCACGACGGGGCGCATACACAGCCCAAGGTCTGTCACGGTTGGGTGCAGCGAGAGACCAAAACGCAGAGCAGGGATTGTAGTTCGACATTTTTTTGTAGTTCGACACACGATACAACAAACATGAAAAAACGTAGCACACTTACTGTTCTCCGTGACTTGCGAAATATAATAACCCACACCCCGGTGTGGAACATACAAACCTATGTAGGATCCCTAATCCCTAATCCAGGGTGGGCACGACGTTCAGCCCCGCTGTGGAGCAGGAGCTCCATAGCGTGTCGGTGCCCAGTCTGGGGCCGACAGCCAGCCCCACCAGAGGGCTGGAAACCATCTCTGCGTCGGTGCCCAGGGTGGGCACGACGTTCAGTCCCGCTGTGGAGCAGGAGCTCCATAGCGCGTCGGTGCCCAGTCTGGGGCCGACAGCCAGCCCAACCACAGGGCTGGAAACCATCTCCGCGTCGGTACCCAGGGTGGGCACGACGTTCAGTCCCGCTGTGGAGCAGGAGCTCCATAGCGCGTCGGTGCCCAGTCTGGGGCCGACAGCCAGCCCAACCAGAGGGCTGGAAACCATCTCTGCGTCGGTGCCCAGGGTGGGCACGACGTTCAGCCCCGCTGTGGAGCAGGAGCTCCATAGCGTGTCGGCGCCCAGTCTGGGGCCGACAGCCAGCCCCACCAGAGGGCTGGAAACCATCTCTGCGTCGGTGCCCAGGGTGGGCACGACGTTCAGTCCCGCTGTGGAGCAGGAGCTCCATAGCGTGTCGGCGCCCAGTCTGGGACAGACAGCCAGACCTACAGCAGGGCTGAAAACCACCTCTCCGTCGGTGCCCAGGGTGGGCACGGCGTCCAGCCCGAGGTCTCCGGTGAAGGTCAGCAGCCCGAGACCTCCGGTGAGGGTTAGCTGTCCAAGGTCTCCGGAGAAGGTCAGCAGCCCGAGGCCTCCTGTGACGGTCAGCAGCCTGAGGTCTCCTGTGAAGGTCAGCAGCCCGAGGCCTCTGGTGAAGGTCATCAGCCCGAGACCTCCGGAGAAGGTCAGCAACCCGAGACCTCCGGAGAAGGTCAGCAGCCCGAGGCCTCCTGTGAAGGTCAGCAGCCTGAGGCCTCCGGTGAAGGTCAGCAGCCCAAGACCTCCGGAGAAGGTCAGCAGCCCGAGACCTCCGGAGAAGGTCAGCAGCCCGAGACCTCCGGAGAAGGTCAGCAGCCCGAGGCCTCCTGTGAAGGTCAGCAGCCCGAGGGTCCCGGTGAAGGTCAGCAGCCCGAAACCCCCGGCGAAGGTCAGCAGCCCGAGACCCCCGGCGAAGGTCAGCAGCCCGAGACCTCCGGGGAAGGTCAGCAGCCCGAGACCTCCGGGGAAGGTCAGCAGCCCGAGACCTCCGGGGAGGGTCAGCAGCCCGAGACCTCCGGGGAAGGTCAGCAGCCCGGGACCTCAGGTGAAGGTAAGCAGCCCTGAACCTCCACCAGAGCCACATCCGGGTCCAGCAGTCTGCTCGGCTACAGCGCCAGAGCGGTCCGCTCCACCGGTGCCCAGTCCGGGGCCGGTCATCTGCGTCGCTCCAGTGCCGGAGCAGTCCGCTCCACCGGTGCCCAGTCCGGGGCCGGTCGTCTATGTCGCTCCAGTGCCGGAGCAGTCCGCTCCACCGGTGCCCAGTCCGGGGCCGGTCGTCTACGTCGCTCCAGTGACGGAGCAGTCCGCTCCACCGGTGCCCAGTCCGGGGCCGGTCGTCTGCGTCGCTCCAGTGCCGGAGCAATCCGCTCCACCGGTGCCCAGTCCGGGGCCGGTTGTCAGTCCCTCTCCAGGGTCGAGGGCTCCCACACCAGGGTCCAGACAGGACTTGGTGGATGGCGGGAGTACTGAGGGGGGAACCATCGCGCCGGGGTCCGGACCGGACCGGGCGTGCAACGGAGAGGTAGGAGGGAAGCTACTCTCACAGCCTGTGCCACGCCCGGAACCGGAACCGGAGCCCCCACCAGCAACCACCTCAGTACTCCGCCATGTCCCCCCTAGTTCTTGGACAATTTTTTCTTTCAGGAGAGGGGGGATTGTTGTGTGCGATCGGGAGTCCGCACCTTAGGGGGGGGGGGTACTGTGAGGGCTTGGTTGTGGTAAGGCCTCTTACTCCCACCTAGGGGAGGAGAGAGGCACACAACCAAGTCCTCACACACTTATCAGGGAGATTATCATCCCCAATCAGAGACAGCTGTCTAGCGTTGTCTCTGATTGGGGATGGTATTTAAGATCTGCCCAGATCCACCTGTGTGTGGATCATTGTTCCTGCTATGCTGCCTTGTGAGTCCATAGCAAGTAAGTCACTGTGTTTTTGTATTTTGTTTAAACTCTCCTTTATTATTTTGTGCCTAGTGAGACTATCTCCAAAATAAAAAGGATGACACTTCACCAGCGCTCCGTTTACCGTCCCATTAATGCGCACCGTGATAGTGAGAGACGGAAAAATCCAGAAAATCACATTGTATGATTTTTAAATAATTAATTTGCATTTTATTGCATGACATAAGTATTTGATCACCTACCAACCAGTAAGAATTCCGGCTCTCACAGACCTGTTAGTTTTTCTTTTAGAAGCCCTCCTGTTCTCCACTCATTACCTGTATTAACTGCACCTGTTTGAACTCGTTACTTGTATAAAAGACACCTGTCCACACACTCAATCAAACGGACTCCACACACTCAATCAAACAGCTGTGTAAGGACATCAGGGATAAACTTGTAGACCTGCACAAGGCTGGGATGGGCTACAGGACAATAGGCAAGCAGATTGGTGAGAAGGCAACAACTGTTGGCGCAATTATTAGAAAATGGAAGAAGTTCAAGATGACGGTCAATCTCCCTTGGTCTGGGGCACCATGCAAGATCTCACCTCGTGGGGCATCAATGATCATGAGGAATGTGAGGGATCAGCCCAGAACTACACGGCAGGACCTGGTCAATGACCTGAAGAGAGCTGGGACCACAGTCTCAAAGAAAACCATTAGTAACACACTGCGCCGTCATGGATTAAAATCCTGCAGCGCACGCATGTTCCCCCTGCTCAAGCCAGCGCATGTCCAGGGCTGTCTGAAGTTTGCCAATGACCATCTGGATGATCCAGAGGAGGAATGGGAGAAGGTCATGTGGTCTGATGAGACAAAAATAGAGCTTTTTGGTCTAAACTCCACTCGCCGTGTTTGGAGGAAGAAGAAGGATGAGTACAACCCCAAGAACACCATCCCAACCGTGAAGCATGGAGGTGGAAACATCATTCTTTGGGGATGCTTTTCTGCAAAGGGGACAGGACGACTGCACCGTATTGAGGGGAGGATGGATGGGGCCATGTACCGCGAGATCTTGGCCAACAACCTCCTTCCCTCAGTAAGAGCATTGAAGATGGGTCGTGGCTGGGTCTTCCAGCATGACAACGACCCGAAACACACAGCCAGGGCAACTAAGGAGTGGCTCCGTAAGAAGCATCTCATGGTCCTGGAGTGGCCTAGCCAGTCTCCAGACCTGAACCCAATAGAAAATCTTTGGAGGGAGCTGAAAGTCCGTATTGCCCAGCGACAGCCCCGAAACCTGAAGGATCTGGATGGAGGAGTGGGCCAAAATCCCTGCTGCAGTGTGTGCAAACCTGGTCAAGAACTACAGGAAACGTATGATCTCTGTAATTGCAAACAAAGGTTTCTCTACCAAATATTAAGTTCTGCTTTTCTGATGTATCAAATACTTATGTCATGCAATAAAATGCAAATTAATTACTTAAAAATCATACAATGGGATTTTCTGGATTTTTGTTTTAGATTCCGTCACTCACAGTTGAAGAGTACCTATGATAAAAAATTACAGACTTCTACATGCTTTGTAAGTGGGAAAACCTGCAAAATTGGCAGTGTATCAAATACTTGTTCTCCCCACTGTATGTGGGAACTCCTTCAAGACTGATGGAAAAGCATTCCAGGTGAAGCTGGTTGAGAGAATGCCAAGAGTGTGCAAAGCATAGGCGGCTATTTGAAGAATCTCAAATCTTAAATATATTTTGATTTGATATGTGTTGTCATAGTTTTGATGTCTTCACTTTTATTATACAATGTAAAAAATAGTGCAAATAAAGAAAAACCCTTGAATGAGTAATATTCCAAACTTTTGGCCCCCAGTGTATATTTTTTCAGAGAAAGGAAGAATAATTGGATTTCTAAAATATGGCGGTTAGATGCTAAAAAGAAGCAACCTTATTTGGTGCAAGCTACATCGATCCACTACACGCTGACCACTTGTTTTTCATCCTAAACTAACCTAGAAAGTAAAAACATATTTTGTTCCAGAGTTTCTAAAAGCACACACAAGCCTTTGGGCAGGTTTGACACTGTCCAACCTGCCCAAAGTTAAGGCTGATTTGTAGTTGTGTGTTGATACTTTAAGCGTTGACTGAATGTGCTGTACTGACATTTAAACACTTCCCTGACAGGAACTTTATCTCACCCTGACACCAGATTTATCGGCTCATTCATCCGCTCTTAACACCACAAAGTGATACTTCTGCAACAGAATGGGACAGATTAGTTAGATCTTACATATGGACAAGGATGGGGGTGGCCTACACTACAGAGTGACATGGAGACTTCACTTCTCCATATGGAGGGTTCTTACAACTGTGACAAACACAAAAAAAAATACCATATTGTAGGGCTGCTGGTGCCTATAAGTACTTGAAGACTTTTTAAGATGACAAAATAGCCCCTCAACGCCTCGCAGACACTTCTGGCGACCATAGTCGCAGTCCTGTTGCGGTGTGACCAAAGGCCTGTGGTTGCTCGTATCGACCACTGACCACCAGGAGAGGGGGGTGCCAGAGGCAGGGAAAGGCCAGATCACACTGCACCGGCTGGGCATGGGGCACCAGCCACGGAGGGTAATTGAGAGTGGGTAGTAGTTGGAGATGCAGGGTAGAATGTTAGCCATTGTATGGATACAATGTTTTTGGTATCGTAAGCTTTTATTTGCAGAAGGAATTCCTCCTCTTCATGAGTTTTATGAAAGCAATTGGGTTTTTCTGTCCTGAATATTGTCATTTTCTTTCTCTGCCATCTAAACAGACTATCTCTCTCTACCTTCCAATGTCAGTGGAGTGAAATGACGTCCACTAGCCCATTCCTCCTCTACACACACACACAGTCAATCTGCTCTAAATTGGATGGAGACACTGTCATGCGATATTTACATAAGTAATAACGGTCTGGTGTTCCTGAGGGTAGTCCGTCAACAGAGTGGCTCCTATCTCACTGCATGGCCTGCTGGGTAATTGCTATTTTGGCACTGAGGAGCTACCTGTGCCCTGTGCCTGTTTATGTGTGTGTGTTTGTGTTTGTGTGTGCGCGCGCGTGTGTGTGTGTGTGTGTGTGTGTGTTTGTTTGTCTATGAGACAGAGTATGTTTGCAAGTGTGTGTATGAGTGAGTGTTATTTGCCAGAAAGTGTATGCTTTGACCTGAACCAACCTCCATTCTATTTGCAGCACATGTCTGGAAGGCTGTTGTGTTTATTTAGGTCCAGTGGGGACAGCATCTGTCCACCAGAGCTCTTCAGTTTGGTTTTAGAGCTGGTATTATGTTTGCACATGCTTTTGTTTTCCATAGTGCACGGGTGTTGTATATATATATATATATGTGTGTGTGGTGTGTGTGTGTGTGTGTGTGTGTATCCTAGTTAATGAGATTCTGTGTATTCTGTGAGAGAGAGAGAGAGAGAGAGAGAGAGAGAGAGAGAGAGAGAGAGAGAGAGAGAGAGAGAGAGAGAGAGAGAGAGAGAGAGAGAGAGAGAGAGAGAGAGAGAGAGAGAGAGAGAGAGAGAGAGAGAGAGAGAGAGAGAGAGAGAGAGAGAGAGAGAGAGAGAGAGAGAGAGAGAGAGAGAGAGAGAGAGAGAGAGAGAGAGAGAGAGAGAGAGAGAGAGAGAGAGAGAGAGAACAGCTATCTCCTCCTCTGTGTAGCTCAATAAGCCCTGACTGCTGTCATGGTGCTGTGGGACACCATGGTAACGCCTGCTAAATTTTAATCAGCTCACCTCTGGTCATTACCATGTGCAGCACCATCTTACCTTCCCACCCGCCTTCCACACATACCCACAGGGGGGGAGATAGAGAGAGAGGCTCATGGTTCAGATACTTTCAGGCGGCAGGCTTGCTTCCACCATTCCTAGAAGTGATCACTGATCTGATTAGCCAGGTTTTCACAACATGACCTCCACCACGACCTCTATAGCTATATCCAAGTAGAGGGTACAGACTACACCCATCAGGGAAGTGAAAAGTCTTAATCCAGTTCCTTTATGTCAACTCTGTTACCAAATCACTGTTTGTCCTGTCAACCATACTTAACCGTGTCAAACGTATCACGGCGAGAGGTGCTCACACTCTATGTCCTTGTCTGCTCTTCTTGTGAGTGAGCACTGTTAACTCCATCTACAATGCTCCTGCTTTCCCGGAGGAAACATTATCTGAGAAAGACTAATGATCCGCTAATCCCTGATCCTCTGTCCACTCCGAGTCTCTTCCGATTCCCTGGGAGAGAGCTGGATCTCTGGGATAGGAAGAGAGCTGTGCAGCGTCTGACACCATGCCATAAAAAGACTTACAAATGCCTTAAATCATTTCCCCCAGAGTGGTTATTCTCTGCTGCCTCTGCCAAATGTCTCTTTTTTTATGTAATCTTTTACGTAAAGCTTGAAAACCTGCCCAAAGTTAAGGCTGATTTGTAGTTGTGTGTTGATACTTTAAGCGTTGAGTGAATGTGCTGTACTGACATTTAAACACGTCCCTGACAGCAACTTTATCTCACCCTGACACCAGATTTATCGGCTCATTCATCTGCTCTTAACACCACAAAGTGATACTTCTGCAACAGAATGGGACAGATTAGTTAGATCTTACATATAGACAAGGACGGGGGTGGCCTACACTACAGAGTGACATGGAGACTTCACTTCTCCATATGGAGGGTTCTTACTGTGACATATAAAAAAACTATGACAAATACAAAAAAAATACCATATTGCAGGGCTGCTGATGCCTGTAAGTACTTGAAGACTTTTTAAGATGACAAAATAGCCCCTCAACGCCTCGCAGACATTTCTGGCGACCATAGTCGCAGTCCTGTTGCGTTGTGACCAAAGGCCTGCGGTTGCTCGTATCGACCACTGACCACAAGGAGAGGGGAGTGCTTGGGGCAGGGAAAGGCCAGATCACACTGCACCGGCTGGGCATGGGGCACCAGCCACGGAGGGTAATTGAGAGTGGGGGGAGAGGGTGGGTAGTAGTTGGAGATGCAGTGAATAGCAGAGTAGAATGTTACGTGTTAGCCATTGTATGGATACATTGTTTTTGGTATCGTAAGCTTTTATTTGCTAAATAATTACCTCAAAGAGATCACAAGTTTGTGGTTTGCCGGACAACAACAGGCAACAGGTAAGTATAGTAAATGTGTAATTGGTGTTTCAGAGTCAAACTGTATCCATGCTTCAGTTTAAACAGACATTGTAAGACTTAAATCCACAGAACTGGTATTTGATGTCTTGTGTGACTGTGAAGATGTGATTAAATCCATCCCTGCAGTGAGTGAAACATGTTCAGATTCAGATTAACTTTATTATCCCACCAGGGGGAAATTCATTTGGTCATGTGCTTAAAAAGACAGTACATAAAACATGAAAACACAGAAACGACACAAAATAACTCATTCAAAGTGCTATAGCTACCCATTTGAAGTGAAAGTGCAATATGCTGTATACTCGAGGGACCAATAGCCTATTTTTTATACAGTCTAATGGCTGTTGGAATAAAAGAGTCCCCATATCTATCTGTTTTAATTTTATTTTGAAGAAGTCTCTTTCCCCTTGTCTGGCTGCTGCTGTGACTGAATTGCATGAGCTACAGAGATGACAGCGTCTTATCCGGCCTCGGTTACTGACACACTGCTGGGTTGGTGGTTTAAGCTCTCTCTCCTTCTGCTTCTTTCATCTCATCCTCGTCCCTCCTCTTCTCCAACTCCCACACACCCTGACCTCCAGGGGCTATCTCTCTGACAGCGTGCCCAGGGAACACCAAATGAGGCTGGGGTCCGGAGGCGGTAGGCAGGGTCCTTAGCCTGGGGGTCAGCTCTCCGCAGGACTCAGGGCTTCAGCCCTGCTTCAGTAAGGTAGGCTCAGCCTGGAATCAGCTAAGACAATGACCAAAGCTGAGGGGGATTTTGGATGGCAGAGTGGTGGGGTTTTTTCTCAGTTGACAATTAAAGGAAACTGCAACACACAAACTAAGGGAACACAAAGGAGCGGCTGTAAGTGTGTGAGTCGAGGTTTGTTTGTGTGTGTGTGTGTGTGTTTGTGTTTGATTGGCACACAATGCAGATGTGTGGGCAGTAGGTGCCATCTGGAGACAGCGGAGTGGGATGAGGAGGGAGGAGGGAGGAGGGAGGGTGGACTGGCACTTTAGAAAAGGCGCCTTCTCATTTGATGAGAGGATAAAGGAAATTATCGGAGTGTAATCAATCAAAAAACCTGACACAAATGAACGAAGACAAGAAACGTGCCCCCACTCTCTCACCCCCTCCCTACCCCCACCTCATCTCAGCGGCGGCCCCACCTGTTCGTCCATAGGCCCCTTCGTTGGCAGCAACTCGCAACTTCGCCACCATTGGTCGAGCTTGTGAAAAGTGTTCCATTATGGTTGAGTGGCTTGTCGTCAGGGGAAAATGGAAAACCTCCATTCAGGTCGTGACTGGTATCAGACAATCAATGTCGGAACTTAGTGAGTGGCCAATCTTGAGGAACACCAGATGCTACGCCGAGTTCATGTGGATCGAGATGTTTTCACTGGAGCAACCAAAGCCCCACAAAACGCAGTATGGCCTCCCTGGATGCCCCCTGACCCCCCCACCATAAGGCCAATATTCACCCCTCCACCCCATCCCTATCCAACAGAGTCACCTTCATTCCCCTTGATCTAATGTAATTTCCTTGATTAGTCCAAGAGCAGCCCTCAATAGCAGCCCTTACTACCTGGTATTGGAAAAAACCTGAGTTCCTGTCACGAGACAGTTATCCATGAGGGAAATCAAAGCTACTGGACATATCTAAACACAGGGGACAAAGACTGCTCTATACAGAATGAGATCACCCACAATTAAAAAACGAATGAGCGATCCGTAACTGTCATTCTAAACTTTATAGAAATCTGAGGGTGGTGTTAGCACATAGTTCCAAAAGCTGAAAATAATGTTTCAAAACAATTCTGACTACTGCATAAATTAGCCATTTAGTGAACAACTAGTGGGATTGATGAGCAGGGTAGGCCTGCATGTGCTTTGTTCTTAAATCTTTCCCAAAAAGTTAAATGAATGATATAGGCCTAATAGTCTAGGTGAGTGTAGGAAAGTGATGATGTACTGTATTTAGCTAGTTTGATGATTCACTTTAATGTATTCTTCCTATTCTGAGTTGGTATCGTTAAGCCTACATGGAGAGTGTGGTTTAGGCGTTAGCCAGACCTGCGCATAGGCAGGTTTAGCCTACAGTTTAGCCTGATCTTAAGCACTTACAAATTCGTAACATATTGTACAAGTTGCAGGATGTAAAATATCATATGAAATGGACGACTTTTCGGGACCATTTTGGCTCCTGAGTACTACTTTAAAACTACTGGCTTAAATCATACAAAACCTCTGTAGCGTCACTTTAAATGAATGAGTCTTGATGAGGAAGAACTATGGGTAACCTGCTGGCCCTTTGTGTATGTATTAGTGACAGTGTGAGGTGATGCAAGAGCTACCCACCAATCCCACAAAGATGGCCCTCTGCTGCTCACTGAAGCTTGCCTGCAGGCTGCAAAACTTGGCTCATCCCGCCGGAGCATGGAGAAAGATTCAGCCTGCGTAGGAGGACGTGAGGGAGGGGGGGGAGTAGGAAACTTGTAAACAGACAGACAGGCTGAACCAAAAGGGTGGACACATGGGATTTTTCAAAACCGAATAATGCCTTCATTGTTTGAGGAAAACCCCAAAGGAAAACATTAGGCTACTCTTATCGATTTATTTCTATACCTTTTATACTCTGCAGACCTTTAGGCGTTAACTGTTATTAGAATGTTTGTTATCACAACTCAGGGATGGAACCCCAGATGTATCAGCCCAGCACACCTTCATTCCAATACAACCTTGATAAAATGCTATTAGAATAACGACTATAATCGAATAACACGGGATTCGTGCCTTCATTCATCACAGAATTTTATGATCAATATCCCAAAGTGGAATTTCGTGTTATGTTTTCGGGTCATGCTCTAACTTGTTCCGTAATCCAATAGAGACAGACTAGCTGTGATTGTATCCGCTAGGTGGCGACCTTGGACTAAAGTGTTTCACCTTGGACAGCGCTGCGCATCACTGGAGACGACAGTCATATAGGGATCACAATGCGGGCCAATGACGAGTAGTCTGACAATTCACGTTATGAGAAAAATGACAGATATCTGCCTACACATGACAATGACTAGTCCGAATAAATATTTCATATTGTTTAGGATTCTTTGAGCAAAGCACTTTTGAGACACTGGTGCTATACCCTAGACCTAATAAAGTATACCAATTTAGAAATGTTCATTAAAAAACAAATTGGTTATTGGGATTTTCATCTTCATTATACATGTTTTATTTTATTTTATTTAACCATTATTAAACTAGGCAAGTCAGTTAAGAACAAATTCTTATTTAAAATGACGGACTACACCAAACTCGGACGACGCTGGGCCAATTGTGCGCCGCCCTATGGGACTCCCAATCACGGCCGGTTGTGATACAGTCTGAATAATATAACAATGTAACGGCATTATCTTGGAAGTTTATCGTTCTCTTTAACAAGACAAATAGTGGTGCCTGCATGAAAGGAATGCACGAAATATTACAGTAACAACTGGCCCTTTACACAGTCCAATTTTGGCCCAGTGTCCACTCAAGGCTGAGGGGTAGGGGGAGAGTTAATGATTATTTGCCCCTGTTTTCCCGTCCACTGCGTTTCCTATTTGGATTGACTGCTGCGTCAGAGCGCGCAGACCCGCCTCCCGGCTGTTTTCGGAGCGTCGCTCTATCCCTGCTTCAAACGCATATTCCACAGGGAGAGAGAGAGCAAGACCTGTGAGGAGCGGAACGAACGACGAGAAAAAAGGCGAACAACAATTGACACTCATGGCTGGGATTTTGTTTACGGCGACCTCTGTGCTGCTTGGGATTTCTACGTTTGTTTCTTCGGCACGGATTTACCCCCCAAATGAAGGTAAGACTTGGAATAATTGCGGAACTCCGACTTTTTCTCCGTTAGTTTATACCCAGTCCACTTCGTGTGTGAACGGACCAAGAGCCCGTTGTCCCGTAGCTATTCTGGACTCGTGCAAGGACCTGCAACACTCAAAGAAGGGGGCAACACTATTAATTTGCTCAACACCATGTTCCATTATTCTCTGACATTGGATTAGACTTTCCATATGCGTCAACCCCATCGAACGTTTTGTGTCGTAGGCTACTAGGTCTTCTTGCTACCCAAATTGTTGAAAGCTGGAGCGTATGAAGTCTATGCGGCTCTAGCAGGGTCCGAGTGGAGTGCTTACTTCACTGTCTCTGTTAATTAGGCAACAGTCACCTTCAACAAAATACTTTTTTTCTTGAGCCATATAGGCTACAAAAGACTCGAATTTATACAGCATTCATTATTGTTTTGAAGGGCATGTCTGTGTCTGGCTTTGTGCAAGGCAGTTCTGCAAAAGCCCCCCTTACAATTACAAAATGAGCCAATGAGCCATGTTATTTTAGTTAATAACCATGTATTGCATTTCTGTACGATAATCCCCATTCAATTATGTAGTGGCTCTTGCGCATTTTCTATGTCTAACGCATTGATTTCAAAACAATACTCAAATAATTACCTACGCCAAGTAATTTCAGATAAATGCTAACATCTTAAATTAAATCCATTTTTTTTTAAATGAAATTCAATACATATTTAAGTGTTTTAAATTTAGATTTTCATCACTGCGCACTGAGAGGGTTGCAGTAAGAAATATAAGGGGCTATTGAAATGTCATCACGGATTATTTTTGATTTCTCACTGAAGTAAATTCATTTAGAAGTCCGTGCTCCTCTAATTGACTTCGATTGATCATCATCGAACCTCAGGACACGAGTTAAACAGACAATATCTAGGCCTATTCTTAAACATACATCCAGAGTTTCACTCATGTTACAATGACAATACCCATGGTTCTTTGTACAAAATATAAAATCCCCGTAAAATGGGGTCCCTTTATGTTTTTAATCACAAATCAACCTGAAAAAAAAACTATCCAAATTACGCATTTCAGTAATGCAAACATATTACGTAGTTTATGGAGTTACATGCGTGGACATGGGTCTATAGATACTTCGTTACACATCGTTCGTTAGCCTATTTTTTTTTTTTTTTCGTTGAGAAGATTGCACAGAATTGTTTTCCAAGATCAAACTGCATATCTATCCAACCATGGTAACATAACAACACGGTGGCTTTTCTAAACAATTTATTAGCACTGTAGACACATTTTATTTTATTTTAAGTTTAACCTTTATTTAACTAGGCAAGTCAGAAGAACAAATTCTTATTTACAATGACGGTCTACACCGGCCAAACTCGGACGACGCTGGGCCAATTGTGCGCCGCCCTATGGGACTCCCAATCACGGCCGGTTGTGATACAGTCTGGATTCGAACCAGGCTGTCTGTAGTTACGCCTCTAGTACTGAGATGCAGTGTTTTGCAGAACAGGAGGGCTAAGACAAGGTTACACATCAGTGTTATGAACAGCCTATAACTGCTAACTTCTCTTTCTATGTTTTTCAGTGACGTTACTGGACTCCAGATCCGTAGCGGGGGAGTTGGGCTGGGTCGCCAACCCAACAGAAGGAGGGGTAAGTGATCCTCGTTAGGACGCGAGTCCCCCGTTGAGTCAAAATGGAGAGATGATGTCCGCTATAGCCAACCGGCCCCCTCCCTCATTCTCTCTCTCTACTTGCGGTAATGGTCAGATTCGAATACGATACTGTAGCGGGCGTCGGGTTTCCTGAATAGATGGTGGATTGAATCGGTCTTTGTGGTGAAACTTTATATCCCATTCCGCCATTGAGGAGCGGGGAGAGGAACTTGGCAGCGCAGAAAGGGCCCTCTGGAATGGATGAATGAAGGGAAAGGGCAGCGGGTTTCAGTCCTCGCCATATGATTGGATTGGGCCATAAAGCGATAGTGAATGTGATCGGACTAAATGCGTGATCCCGCGGTCTAATTGGGATATATATAGTTGAGCTGATCATGTACAGAGTGCGACTGTTTCGTGAATGGCCGTGAGGGGCCCCGGGGTGCGCGCGGCTGGGGCCTGTCTGGCACATACTCCCCTGTCAGTCGTTCCCTGAGCCGAAGCAGCAGCAGCACTGGCGTCTGAATAATTGCATGACACCATCTTATAGTTTTAGTTGTATTTATAGACTAAACCAACAAGGTGAACCAAAGTAGAGCAACATATGCTATCCAAGGTGAAAGACATTCTTCTTTCTTTTCAGTCATCTTCTGGGATATCCATTGCATTTTTTATGATACTGTTTATAGTATGCTGTAGACCCATCCAATAAACGTTCACCTTTTGTCTCAGCCCCGCCTCTCCAACTCTTGTTTTATTCACCTAGCGGTTAGAGCATTGGGCCAGTAATCGAAAGGTCGCTGGTTCGAATACCCTAACCTGTCGATGTGTCCTTGAGCAGGGCACTTAACACTAATTGTAAATAAGACTTTGTTCTTAACTGACTTGCCTAGTTAAATAGTGTTACTCGTGTGGGCTGCTGTTGTTTGCTCCTTCATCCGTTTCCTCCGAGGCTGAGTGCTGACAGGCCTGCGCTCACGCTCTCATTACGACCAATTGCCCCCATTCTCCCTCTCCTCTGCTTTCGGGGGAAGGTGCGGCCTTATCTGCCACGCCGGCTGATTTCAACGATAAAGGGCCAAGCAGAGAGAAGAAAGCAGTGTAATAGAGAACCGGGGGTTACGGACGCTCTCAAATCGCAGCCTCAGGCATGTTTAGTATTATTTTTATTTTATTTATTTAACCTTTCTTTAACTAGGCACGTCAGTTAAGAACACATTCTTATTTACAATGACGGCCTACGACGCTGGGCCAATTATGCGCCGCCCTACGGGACTCCCAATCACTCCGGTTGTGATACATTCTGGATTCGAACCAGGTTGTCTGTAGTGACGTCTCTAGCACTGAGATTATTATCTCCCCTGCTCAAAGGAATCGGGCTTTAAACGAGATTTTTTATGATAACACGTTGAATCAAATTCAGCGCAGTATACATCCTTCCCCGTAGTAATAGCTGTGTTTGGACTTTCTCTAAATAGTATATACAGTTGAAGTCGGAAGTTTACATACACCTTAGCGACATACATTTAAACTCAGTTTTTCACAATTCGTGACATTTAATCCTAGTAAAAATTCCCTGTCTTAGGTCAGTTAGGATCACCACTTTATTTTAAGAATGTGAAATGTCAGAATAATAGTAGAGAGAATGATTTATTTCAGCTTTTATTTCTTTCATCACATTCCCAGTGGGTCAGACGTTTACATACACTCAATTAGTATTTGGTAGCATTGCCTTTAAATTGTTTAACTTGGGTCAAATGTTTTGGGTAGCCTTCCACAAGATTCCCACAATAAGTTGGGTGAAATTTGGCCCATTCCTCCTGACAGAACTGGTGTAACTGAGTCAAGTTTGTAGGCCTCCTTGCTCGCACATGCTTTTTCAGTTCTGCCCACACATTTTCTATAGGATTGAGGTCAGGGCTTTGTGATGGCCACTCCAATACCTTGACTTTGTTGTCCTTAAGCCATTTTGCTACAACTTTTGAAGTATTCTTGGGGTCATTGTCCATTTGGAAGACCCATTTGCGACCAAGCTTTAACTTCCTGACTGATGTCTTGAGATGTTGCTTCAATATATCCACATAATTTTCCTTCCTCATGATGCCATCTATTTTGTGAAGTGCACCAGTCCCTCCTGCAGCAAAGCACCCCCACAACATGATGCTGCTACCCCCGTGCCTCACAGTTGGGATGGTGTTTTTCAGCTTGCAAGCCTCCCCTTTTTTCCTTCAAACATATCGATGGGCATTATGGCCAGACAGTTCTATTTTTGTTTCATCAGACCAGAGGACATTTCTCCAAAAAGTAATATCTTTGTGCCCATGTGCAGTTTCTAACCGTAGTCTGGCTTTTTTATGGTGGTTTTGGAGCAGTGGCTTCTTCCTTGCTGAGGGTCCTTTCAGGTTATGTTGATATAGGACTCGTTCTACTGTGGATAGAGATACTTTTGTACCTCTTTCCTCCAGAATCTTCATAAGGTCCTTTGCTGTTGTTCTGGGATTGATTTGCACTTTTCGCACCTAAGTACGTTCATGTCTAGGAGACAGAACGCATCTCCTTCCTTAGGGGTATGACGGCTGTGTGATCCCATGGTGTTTATATTTGCATACTATTGTTTGTACAGATGAACGTTGTACCTTCAGGCATTTGGAAATTGCTCCCAAGGATGAACCAGACTTGTGGAGGTCTTCAATTTTTTTTCTGAGGTCTTGGCTGATTTCTTTTGATTTTCCCATGATGTCGAGCAAAGAGGCACTGAGTTTGAAGGTAGGCCTTGAAATACATCCATAGGTACACCTCCAATTGACTCAAATTATGTCAATTAGCCTATTAGAAGCTTCTAAAGCCATGACATCATTTTCTGGAATTTTCCAAGCTGTTTAAAGGCACAGTCAACTTAGTGTATGTTAACGTCTGACCCACTGGAATTATGATATAGTGAATTATAAGTGAAGTAATCTGTCTGTAAACAATTGTTGGAGTAATTACTTGTATCATGCACAAAGTAGATGTCCTAACCGACTTGCCAAAACTATAGTTTGTTAACATGAAATCTGTGGAGTGGTTGAAAAATGAGTTTTAATGACTTCAACCTAAGTGTATGTAAACTTCCGACTTCAACTGTAGTCCTAACCAGATATAAGCAGAAGGCTGGCTTGTCTGCTCTTGTTTTTGAATACAATAAAATCGAAAACCATTTTTTTTAACCTCATAATGAAAAATGTAAAGGCCCAGTGCGGTGAAAAAATGGATTTTCCTGTGTTTTATATACAGTATATTTCCACACTATGAGTTCGGATAATACTATGAAATTGTGAAAATTATCATACTGCTCTTTTAGTGCAAAAGCTGTTTGAAAAGACCGCCTGAAATTTGGAGTATTGGAGTATTGGCTGCCTGTTGACACCACCAGGCGGTAAATTAGTTAATATATTAATATAAGAGATTTCCCAACCTCTCTGCCAATAAACAGCTAGTTTTCGGTTTTCTTCTTGCCAATCAGACCACTCCCAGAAAGTCCTAGCAAAATTATCGATTGAGAAATTGCTCTTTGCTGAGAAGCTATTTTTGTTTAGACCTATATAATTGAAAACAATCACACTAAGGTACTTAGTTGTTACCCAGAAAGTATTAGATATTGCGATAAAAACAGCTGCATTGGACCTTTAAGAGCATGCCATATCACTTGGGTTTCTATTCTAA